>OU015754.1:28206051-28251286 GCA_907169655.1 Acomys percivali | reverse complement strand
ACACACACACACACACACACACACACACACACACACACACACACACACACCCCTAATAAGCAAATAAATACTAAGGCAGTGAGGCAGCTCATGTACTGCTGATCTGGCAAGCAGGGTTAGAGCCCTGGAATCAACACGGTGAAGGAGAGCACCATCTCTTGAATGCTATCCTCTAGCCACACCCAGGGACAGACAGACACAGAGAAGCACACTCACGTTCTCAGTCATAAAATAAGCAAAATTTTAAAATAAATAAAAATAAGAAAAATTTTAAGAGAAAGCAAAGTCACAGATTTTAATGGGGCCCTACTGCCTCTTGTACTCTGGTAACCTCTAATACGTACATACTTGTGGCCTCTGAACATGTTTTTCCCTCTGCAGCTCCAGATGTCCCACCCCAGCTTCTCAATGAGCCCTGTACTTCCCCTGGGTGCCACATAGCTCGGTGCCTAGTCCAGATCACCACAGCCGCCATGTTCAAGGTTGGGCCAGCAATTCCATGGCGGCAGAGGACTGAAGATGTGCTACTTCTTTCTCAGTGGACTCCAAAAACCTACAAAGAGCTAGCACACTGCAAGGTATTCCTGGCTACGAGCTAGCACACAGCAAGGTACTCTGGAGTCAGAGCCTCCCTCTACAGCCCAGGAGGCCACAGTCTCCCTAGCACTGGAAACAGAAGTGCCATAATCAAGGAAGCCAGCAGTTCTCCACGATGGCAGAGAATGGATGGTGATTCTAGAACATCCCTCATGCTCACACATGCAAGTTCTCCATCTACAGGCCACTGCAGAGACCCTCTCAGCCAGGTGTGGTGGAACATAGTTGTAATTCTCAAACCTAGGATGTGAGGGGAGAAAGATCAGGAATTCAAGGCCAACCTCATTCAGTATGGACAAAGTCTGAGTGAGGCTAGCCTGAGCTACATGAAATCCTTTCTCAAAAAATCAAAAACAAAAACAAAAAACAAAACAGATTTAGAAAGTGACTATCTAAGGACTCAGCATAAGCTAAAAGGTAGTTCAACGGTTCTCATTAGGAATATCAAATCTCCCTATTTTCACTAGCACTGCTGGTAGAGAGAAGTCTTCAGCCATCTCTCTCTGCTGCTGCTGCACTGGCATCCTAAGAGCACTTGACCCAGTTTTGTCCCAAGCCCAGCCTTGTAACGCGGTGTATACTGGTAACCAATACAAACTTAAAACAACAGGGCCAAGGTTCTTTACCAGCAGCTGAAGTGGACTACATGGTGAAAAGCACCAAAGAGACCCCATGGCAAAGGCCTGGGGTCTGACATAACTGGGAAGGTCTACCATGCTCAACAGGACGGGAAAAGACAGCATCATAAGGGCTCTCCAAAGGTCAGTACAGACACAGGAGATAAACCTTACCTTTAACCTTAAACTATGAAAAAAAGCCATTATTTCTACTAAGTGCATTTAACAATTAAAAATACATATTTTTGGAACCATCATATGGTTGCTGGGAATTGAACTCAGGACCTTTGGAAGAGCAGTCAGTGCTCTTAACCTCTGAGCCATCTCTCCAGCCCCTTTCTTTTGTTTTCTTTTTTGATGGTGACTTGTTATGTAGCCCTAGCTGTCTGGGAATAAACACCCATGGAATTATTACTGCTTTTTATATACACTGAAATATGTCTTTACCAGTTAAATTACACCTTGAGAAAACCTGGGGTCTGGAGAGTCAGCTCAGTGGTTAAGAGCATTTGTACTCTTGCAGAGGACTCAAGCTGGATTCCTAAATCCTAGCACACACCGTGGCTAACATGTGGGTACCCACATCAGGCAGCTCACAGCCATCTGTCATTCCAATTCCAGGGCAACCAATGTCCTCTTCTGGCCTCCCAAAGCACCTGTACAAATGTGTATATACACATACAAGTAGAACACACATACATAGATGATTTTTTTTTTAATATTTCAAAGGAATGAGGTAGGTAAACAGTAGAAAGCTCGCCTAAGTATTGAGCACCAGAACTAAACAGGAAAATATATTAAGTATTTTTAGTGATGAAGAATTATGAGCAGCCGGGAGTGGTGGCACACACCTTTGATCCCAGCACTAGGGAGGCAGAGGCAGGTGGATCTCTCTGCAAGTTTGAGGCCAGCCTGGTCTACCGAGTAGCCACAGTATACACAGAGAAACCCTGTATTGAAAAATAAAACAACAACAAAAAGTTATGAGCTTTAGAACTTACCCTGAATGTTCAGAAAAGTATTACAATATACTTTGCATCTGTAGATATGCACACACATAGGGAGAAAGAGAAGAAATGATAAAACAAAATGGCATTAAACTGTTAACATGGAGACTGGAGAGAGAGCTCAGCCATTATGTGCATGTGCTACTCTTTTTTTGTTTTGTTTTATTGTTTTGTTTCTCTAAGACAGGGTTTCTCTGTGTAACAGCTTTGGCTGTCCTGGACTCACTTTGTAGCCTCGAACAGAGATCTGCCTGCCTCCGGAGTGCCGGGATTACAGGTGTGGGCAGCATGGGCTACTCCTGCAGAGAGCCTGAGTTCAGTTCCCAGCAGCCACAGAGGCAGCAGGCGGCTCACAACAGTCTGTAATGCTAACACCAGGGGACCTATCACCTCTGGCCTCTGTGGGCACCTGTGCTCACATTCACATAACCACATTAAAGACACACACATAATTTAAAAAGATAGAAATCTTAGCCAAGCGGTGGTGGCGCACGCCTTTAATCATAGCACTTGGGATCACGGTGATCCCAGGGCCAACCTGGTCTACAAAGCAAGTCTAAGACAGCCAAGGATACAGAGAAACTCTGTCTTGAAAAACAAAAACAGAAATCTTTTAAGTTCAAAATTAAATGCCAAAGAAAATACATTTTTAAAACTTAATAATAATATAAACTATAAATTTCTAAAGTTTTTTTGATTTGGTTTGGCTTGGTTTTTTGGATTGGTTTTTCGAGACAGGGGTTCTCTGTGTAACCTTGACTGTCCTAGAACTAACTCTGTAGACCAGGCTGGCCTCAAACTCACAAAGATCTACCTGCTTCTGTCTCCCCCAGCACTGGGATTAAAGGCGTGTACTATCACACACAGCAGATTTGTATATTTTAAAAACACTATAACTTTTTTTTTTTCTAGGTCCACCTGGTCTATAGAGTGAGTTCCAGGACAACCAGGGCTACACAATGAGACACTGCCTAGGGGGAAAAAAGTTTACCTTTTTGAGTTTTTAGGGACATAGTCTCACTGTGTAAACCGGGCTAGCTTACAAGTGACAGTCTTCTTGCCTCAGCCTCCAAACTGCTAGTATTATAGTCAGCAGCCACATGCAGCCTGAAAGCAAATTTAACCATTAGTCTTCTACTTATTTCTAACTCAGGACTAGGTGGTCCTCACCCTGGCTATCTCAGTCTCCTCTCTTCCCCAGAGCATCCACTATAGACACCGAGGGAGGTGTTGGGAGGTGCTGTGAGAGTTGCTTCCGGGCCTCAGGTGAGGTCCAGTAAACATCCCTTTACCCCTCAGCAGTATCAGCAGGAGATAAGGCAGGTTGCCCTTCCTTACCCTTCTATTAAATAAACTGCAGTATTTCATTTACAACTTATAATTATGCTTGTCCTGTTATTAAGAGTGAGCAGATGAGAGTGCTGTTTTCAGGGGAACCGTAGGAACCAGTATTTAGTGCAGAGGCCCAAGAGAGACAAGGTTTAATGAGCATTAGTTTCCCCGCTGTTGTTCCTGGTGGATGCCCTGAGGGACAGAGCTCTCCTACATAATTAGGATCATTTCCCACAAGCTGTTTAGTGTGTCATTTCACTTCCACTGGCTTTCCAGGCACTTTGCTTCGGTGTGGCTCTGGGGCTGTCCCTATGGTATTTCAAACAGATCTTTACTAATCGAAGTTTCCATGCCATCAGCCATCTCCTTGAGCCTGAATAGACATTCAACCCCACTCTCAGCTAATTTTTTGAAAAAGCACTTGTGATGACCAAGTGCTTCCCTCCAGTACATGGACAGGTAACAGGACAGCTCTGTGGTCAGCAGGATGCTGACTAGTGAGGAGCAGTGCGGACAGAACCTGCTGCCGAGAATTTAGTTGGGAGATATACAGAAAGGACGGGACTAAGAGGAACGTTTGTTTGCAGGGCTGGCCTCCAGGGCTCTATGCACTCATGAAGTTCTTTGCTCCTTTTAGTATCTGACATTATTATGTGCATACAATGAGTGTGCAGTACAGGGGCCAGAGGGCAACTCTGGGAGTAAGTGCTCTCCTTTACAGTGGGAGCCAGGACACAATTCAGTTGGTCAGGCGTGTGCAGCCAGGACCATCTACAAGGCCCTGCACTTAATTTTTGTTCTGAAGGATTGTTTCTGGTTTTGTTGTTATTGTTTTGAAGCAGGAGCTTATGTAGCCCAAACAAGCCAGTCTCAAACCTGATCTTCCTGCCCCTACCACCCAAGTACTGTGTGATTATATGCTTAGACCACCCAAGACTCCAGCTCAAGTACTGAAACAAACAAACAAAATTCTCCAAATAGCTCTTCCTCACACCTTGTACCTAGCAGAATTTACCACAGTAGGGACTAGCCCAGAAACCAGTCACATCAGCACCACCATGGAGCTGTGTCCATATCACCTGAAGAAGAAAGGCACATGGAATGACTCCATTTGAGTTTAACATGAAGTGGCTGATACTTAGTGACCAAGAAGACACTTGAGAATGGCTGGGGCATGCTACATGATGGCTGGGCACCCAAGTATCCCAGCAGAAGTACTTATGAAAAGGAGCGTCAAGTCAGCATCTGAAACAGGCATCAGAATCTATTACCCAGAAGCCCTCTGCTAGGAAGGCTTGAAGAAATAAAAGGCAGAATTCTTTAAGGTTACACTCAAGCCAGGTGGAAGCCCAGCACTCAGGACCGTAAGTTCAAGGCCAGTTCCACTACACAGCACAGTAAGTCTTAGAGGCCAGCTGGAAGTACAGGAGACTCCGTCTCAAAACACCAAACAAGGTCGGGCGTGGTGGCATGTGCCTTTAATCCTAGCACTCGGGAGACAGAGGCAGGCAGATCGTTGTGAGTTTGAGGCCAGACTGGTCTACAAAGTGAGTTCAGGACAGCCAAAGATACACAGAAAAACCCGGTCTTGGAGAAAAAACAAAAAACAAACAAACAAAAAACAAAAAACCTGGGCTGGAGAAATGGCTCAGAGGTTAGGAGCACTGACTGCTCTTCCAAAGGTCCTGAGTTCAATTCCCAGCGACCACATGGTGGCTCACAACCATCTATAATGAGATCTGGTGCCCTTTCTGGTGTGTAGGTGTACATGCAGGCAGAACATTGAATAAATAATAAATAAATAAGAAAAAAAAACCTGGCATGAGAGTACATGTCTATAATCCCAGCATGCACAGGGTAGAGGCAGGTGAATGAGAAATCCACAGTCATCCTCAGTTACACAGGAGAAGCTGAGGCCAGCTTGAGCTGTATGAGACTATGCCTCAAAAATTAAAAATTAAGTATACAAATCAAAACTATTTAAAGGGAATTCAAAGAGAATCTAAATCCTGGGTTAGGGGCCAGGCACATAGCTCAGTGAGTGGTAGAACATTTGCCTAACACAAGAAGGCCATGGATCTAATCCTCAGCACTACATTAATTAAAACACAGGGCTCTCAGGCTGGAGAGATGGCTCAGCAGCTAAGAGAACTGATTGCTCTTCCAGAAGTCCTGAGTTCAATTCCCAGCAACCACATGGTGGCTCACAACCATCTATAATGTGATCTGATGATCTCTTCTGGCCTGCAGAGGTACAAGCAGGCAGAGCACTGTATACATAATAATAAATAAATCTTTAAAACACAGGGCTCTCCTGTTTGTAGCTAGGAACTTGTGTCAAGTGAAAAAAAAAACAATTTTTTTTTGACCCGGGGTCTATGTGGTCCTGGCTGTCCTGGAGCTTGCTATGTGAGTTTGAGGGCTGGCTTCAAAGTCACAGAGATCCTCCTGCCTCTACCTCCCAAGTGCTGGGATATAGCTCCGAGTTACCACACAGCAATAATAGATAAAATTTAATAAAAACAAATGTTGATGAAACAACAGGCAACATGACAGTGCTGACATTTGCTCTCTGAGTGTTTCCCACCCCCAGGGACACAGGAAGAGCAGCTGCAGTGAAGAGGGGTCAAAGTTGGAGGTCCACAGCCTCCTTTCAGCTTCTTGAAGCAAATATGTGACCCTGTCCTACCCTTCTCACCTCTGGCCCCAAGAAAAGCCATGTGTCTTGCAAGGGGAGTGCTACAGCTTGGTACTCTGTGCAGATAACAAGAATCCGTCGTCTTCCCTAGTTCCTTGTGTGTACTCTACAGGAAAGGCTATGTCACGAAGAAAGGTGGTCATTAGGATCGAGCAATCTAAGCAAGACGAACAAAAAGTCATGAGAGCAGCTCTTCTGGAGTAGCAGACACTTTGTCCGGAAAAATCACTGTCTTCTGGCATCTCACTGGTCAGCATCTCCATTCTGATGACAAGACAATAAAAGAAACTGCCTCCAGAAGCCTCTTTCCACAGAGTACTTCTCACCCACTTCAAAGGCTCGCTTTTCTGATCTCTCTGAACCCCTCCTGCGATCCTGCCTTCCCAGGAGCCAGAAAGATATTTTTAACCCGATCACCTCATGCCACTCCCCATCACATCCTTCTATGGTTTTTCACTGCTCTGAGGCACACACAACACTGAAGACCTTAGGAGCCCCCACAGGGCTGGGGGTGTAGCTCAGTGGCAGAGCACAGACTGAGCGTGCATGAAGCCCTAGGTGCCATCCGCAGCACAAGAAAGGGAAAAAATTACAAAAAAATAAAAATAAAAAAATTTTACAAAAGATTCCTGTATGGCCCAATCCCTACCCTACATGCATCCCCAGTCCCACAGGCCCTATACATGCTACCTCCTGCTCACCAGAGACCCCTGGGACTTCCCCCAGCTCAGCACTTTCACACCACTGTTTCCTTGTGCCTGGAACACACAGTGCCTAGCATAGGAGCTAGGGATCCCACCCTGAGTGCAGTGAACCAGCAGTAGGGCACACCTGCAGTCACAACATTCAGGAGGCTGAAGCAGGAGGATCTTGAGTCCCAATAGCATGGGTTCAGGGAGACCCTGTCTCTAAATAAATAAATAAGCCAGGCACACTGGCACACACCTATAATCCCTATGAAGGCAGCGGCGGGAGGCTCATGAGCTCAAAGGCATCCTCTGCTACCTCTAAGTTTCAGACCAGCCAGGCTACATGAGAGCCATCACAGTGAACAAACTGAACTCATCAGTGAACAGACACACACTTCATTACTTACTTGGGCTGATGCACTAAGAAGGACTTGTCACTGCACTTGTCTCTGGGTTTGCTCCTTAAGTCCTATACCTAGGTCGGCCTCAAATTCACAGCAATTCTTCTGCCTCAGGCTTCTGGGTGCTGGGATTATAGGTGTGTATCACCAAACCTGGAATTATCTTTAACACAGACTGTAGACTTGAAGATGCAGGTTGGTGATACAGTGTTTGCTTAGTATGTTAAGGCTCTGGGTCCAAGCCCAGCACTACAAACACCAAGGTGGCATGTAATGCCAGCACTCAAGACAGAGACTCTGAGGCAGGAGGGTTCTAAATTTGAGACCAGCTTGAGCTGCACAGAGACACCCTGTCTCTAAACTAATTTATTAAAACAGACTGTGTGTAGACAGTGAAGAAACTCTAGCCAGGCTCCGGCAGGCCTTTTCCTTCTCCCCATTTCCTCTGAGTTGCTTAAAAAAAAAAAAAAAAAAAAAAAAAAAAAAAAACAAAAAAAATTAGCTTATATTCTTAAAGCTAGGGAACAAGGTCTACTCCCTTATTTGGCCACTTCCTCCTTTTGAGGCTGACTACCAGGGTCCAGCTATCAAAATACTGTATAGCCCAGCAACCAAAAGCCCCCTTTGGCTTACCTAATTAACATGCCCAATTAAAAATAAACACCCTTACACGGGGTCTCCCCTTTGCCTCCTGGTCACAGCAGTCTCCTCTCTATCCAGAGGCCGTCCCCTGGGACAACGCCCCGCCTGCTCTTCCTTGCTCCCGCCCCTTCTTCCTCACCCTCTGTCTCATTTCTTTGTCTCTTATTCTCTGCCCTCTGTCCCTCTGCAGCAAATAAATCTCCTTTATGCTAAGAACTTGGTCTTTTAAAAAAGGGGGGGAGGGGCTGGAGAGATGGCTCAGAAGTTAAGAGCACTGTTTGCTCTTCCAAAGGTCCTGAGTTCAATTCCCAGGAACTATATGGTGGCTCAAAACCATCTACAATGAGATCTAGTGCCCTCTTCTGGGATACAGGCACACATGCAGGCAGAACACTGTATAAATAATAAATAAATCTTTAAAAAAAAAAAGCTTGGTCTTAAGGGTCTGATACTGATCTCTTACAGAGAGTCACACGTATTTCCTAGGTACATATAAACATATAATTGCATATATGTGTTCATCACAATGTATTCAAACAAATGTACGCTATTTCACACACTAACCAACTGCAGATCTCAATTTGGTATTAGTTTTACCAAACTCATCTGATGGAGGTAAAGAAGTCAGTCTCCTCCACAAACTCAACAATCTTGGGAAAGATGCACAATCCACAGGCCCTCTCCCATGTCAGCTAAGCACCACAACAGCTCTGCTGAACACACACAACGCTCACAAAGTCACCATCTGAATTGAGCTGTGCTCCAGAAAATCTGAACCCATTTGAGGAGGCTCAAGCCCTGGTACAATCCAAAACTCCCCTGGTACCTGTCAAACAGCCGTGTTTATCCTTCCCCTAAAAATGCCACATGCTGCCTGTGTTTCCTAAAGCAAAGAGCAATCCGCTCAGTGTCCCTATTGTTATGTGGCTGCCTAGCTATGTCCACCAGGGCCTGCTAGTGACAATTACAAACATGAGTTGGCCCTGCCTTGCCAAGATCATGTGCATCTCCTAACAGTGTACACATTGAGCACGTTCAAGAATGGAAAGCAATTGGTACAGCCCGTGCCCTTAGGCAACTGTAGCCCAAACCTTGGCTCTTTGTGGGGCCACGACAGGAATAAAGATGCAGAGTGAGATGCACTGACGGGGACTGCTGGTTTTCAGCAGCACAAGCTTACTTACTCCCCCAGGAGATAAACTAGCCACATTAGGCTGCCATGGAGCACCTGGGACAAAATGTACTTGACCTGCAATGGCAAACTAGAACCCTCCAGTCTGAGGACAGCTCAACGTTCCACTCTCAGCTCAAGTCATCACATGTATCTTTTGGAGGAACAAAAGCCGACTGAAGGAAGGAGACTTGAGAAGACAGGCCGTTTTGTCAGCTGGGTGAGGGCATGATAGGGCATAAAGCAATTTTAACATCTAAATTCATCATTCTCTCAGCTGGATTCCCCAGGCCCAGTCATTTAATTACCCCATGCTTTAGTTTCCCTACCTTCAAGACTGAGAAGGCAACACGCTGAATACACGAACACGCTGGTTACAGGATGTTATAAAAATGTAAAGCCTGCAGATACTAATCAAAATGAACTAGTTTAGGACTAGAGGTGGTAGCACACACTTTTTTTTTTTTTTTTTTTTTTTTTTTTTTTTTGGTTTTTCAAGACAGGGTCTCTCTGTGTAGACTTGGCTGTCCTGGACCTGCTTTGTAGACCAGGCTGGCCTCGAACTCACAGCGATCCACCTGCCTCTGCCTCTGCCTCCCGAGTGCTGGGATTATAGGCATGCGCCACCACGCCTGGCTGGTAGCACACACTTTTAATCCCAGCACTCACCAGGTAGAGGCAGGTGAAGTGTGCTCAAGGTCACCCTGTTCTGCATAGCAAATTCTAGAACACCCAGTGTGACATGAGACCCTGCCTCAAAAAAAAAATTTTTTTTTAATTTACTGTGATAATTAAGTAAAACAAACGTCAATGTGGTGCTTGTCATTCAAGTGTCAGTTCCTATAGTCACTTCCTCAAAAAGACCTTCCCTGGTTCCCACCAAAACTCAGGGCGTTCTCAGCTCCTGAGGTCGGCAAGATGGCTCAGTGTGTAAACGCAGTTGCACCTCCATCCCTAGAATACAACTGTTTTCTGACTTCCACATGTGAGCACACACCCTCAGCATGCTCTGGCACACGCTCACACGAGTTCTCTCTCATGCATTCACACACACACTTTCTTAAAAGAGTCAATAATCGAGATCATGGGGATGGGAAAACCATTAAGCAGTTAAGAACACTTGCTATTCTTGAAAAGGATCCAAGTTTGGTTCCCAGGATTCATGTGAGGAAACTTAAAACCACCTTTAACTTAACTACAAGTCCAAGGGATCTGACACTTAAACAGAAAATTAAGAAGAAGAAGAAGAAAAAAAAAAAATGGAACTGACATGAAGATAGAGAACTATGCATGGAAGAGAACAAAGCCAAGACACAAACTCACACGAAGGACAGTGCTCAACAGTAGGGAAAACTACCTGCAGAGACTGGACAGCTGCATGAAAGAGCTGGCCGGGCGTGGTGGTGCATGCCGCCTTTAATGCCAGCCTTGGGAGTAGAAGCGGGCAGATCTCTCTGAATTTGAAGCCAGATAGTCTACAAAGAGAGCTCAAGAAAGCCAAGGCTCTATGTAACAGAGAAACCCTGTTTTGAAAAAAGAAAGGAAGGAAGGAAGGAAGGAAGGAAGGAAGGAAGGAACAAAGAAAGAAAAAAAAAGAAAGAAAGAAAGAAAGAAAGAAAGAAAGAAAGAAAGAGCGAGCTAGCAGGTACCCACACTTTATACAATAATAAATTACTGGCCTCTGTGGGAACATGTTGCACATGCCTGCAAAACCACCACATGCAATATAAACAAATCTTTTTTTCCCCCCCCAAGTCAGTTTCTCTGTGTAGTCTTGGCTATCCTGGACTCACTTTGTAGACCAGGCTGGCCTTGAACTCACAGAGATCAACCTGCCTCTGCCTCCCAAGTGCTAGGATTAAAGGCCTGTGCTACTTTGCCCAGCATAAAAAAAAATCTTTTTTGGGGGGTGGGGGGTTCGAGACAGGGTTTCTCTGTATAGCCTTGGCTGTCCTGGACTCACTTTGTAGAGCAGGCTGTCCTTGAACTCACAGCGATCCGCCTGCCTTTGCCTCCTGAGTGCTGGGAATAAATCTTAAAAACAACAACAACAACAACAACAAAAAGGAAATCAGGCAGCCAGGCGTGGTGGCGCACATCTGCAATCCCAATACTAAGGGAGGCAGAAGCTGGTGGATCTTCATGAGATCGAGGACAGCCTGGTCTACAAAGCAAGTCCAGGACAGCCAAGGCTACACAGAGAAACCCTGTCTCAAAAAACAAAATTTAAAAAAAAAAAAAAAAAAAAGGAAATCAGAACTGTAATATCATATATCATTCCACAAAAATGGCTCAGATCAAAAGGACTGACAGCTGGAAGGTAAACAGGGAAAGCACTTTTGCAAACAGGCTGCAAGTGTCTGTAAATAGTAAATTCAACCGTTCAACTTATGGATGGCTAATGAAAAGAGATGAAACGATGCTGACACCAGTCCAGGAGCATTCACAGCATGTGAGTATGAGTGACAAATTCTGGAAGCAGCCAAAGGTCCATCAAAAAGGGTAAAGAAATAAGCAGCCCTGCAATGGGATGCTGCACATCTAAGCAGTAACAAGTAATGAGCTGTCAGACACACCACGTGGATGGGTCTCTAAATACCTATGTTATGCGGGGATGTGGTGGCAGATGTCACCACACCTGACAACCTAAGTTCAATCCCTGGAACCTGTGTGGTAGAGAGAGCCGATTCCCACATGTCGTCCTCTGATGTACAAATGACATGGGCCCACACACAATGAATAAATTCATGTGAAAAAAGGGGGGGAGAACCTTCAATAATAAAAAAAATCAGGACTCTTCCTCCACCAAAAAAAGAGTCCATATCCCAGCACTCAGGAGGCAGAGGCAGGTGGACTGCTGTGAGTCCAAGGCCAGGCTACCCTACAAAGGGAATCCAGGACAGCCAAGGCTAAGCAGAAAAACCCTGTCTTGAAACCCCCCCCCCAAATAAGTCCCTATCTGTCTAATGCCATTAATGTAAAATTCTATGAAATGCAAACTAATGACGATAACAGAGCAGTGGAGAACAAAGGACTGGTAAGAGAGTGCTGAGGAAACTTCACCAAGAGTGGTGGATAGCTCCACTCTCTTGACTGCTGTGATGAACTCCCAAGTGCACACAGAAGTCAAGGTTTATCAAACTGTCAGCTGAATCAGATGCAACTCCATCGCAATAAAGCTGATTTTTAAAACTAAATAAAACAAAACCCTTTAGTGATCCAGCCTGCAATGCCAGCACCTTAGGAGGTTGCGGTATATAGGGGCTGTAAGCTGAAGGCTAACCTGACCAAGACAGTAAGAGTGAGACTCTGTTGCAGTCCATCAACCTCGCTGCTTAAAAATAACAAACAGGCACTTTCTGTGCCTTGGGTTCTACAACGTGAGTCTTCAGGGAGCATCCGCTTCTCTGTAACAGGTGAAAAAAGCACCAAGGCTGAGGGAGAAGGCACGACTCTATTCCAAACTGTCATCTGGACCACTTACTACTGAGGCTGTGCCCACACTGCCCTGCTTCTCCACCAAGAAGCTAGACAATGCAGGGTCCATTACTCCTCGCTCTGCTCCCCACCCCCAACGCCAGCTTTTTGTCTCCTAAAACAGCAGATCCTTACTAATCTGGAAGTGCAGACAAAAGGGACAAAACGCTGAATGACTATCTGGCAGATTAAAGAATAGACAACTGTGTTATTTTAAAACTCCCTGAAGAATGAAACATACGAAGCCATACACTGTTCTGCTGACATACAGTGAGGTATTACCCAGATCTGCAAGCACATGCCAAGTGACCTGTCCAAGACACTCCTTTCCTACAAGTTTTCAGTTTCTTTCTTTCTTTCTTTCTTTCTTTCTTTCTTTCTTTCTTTCTCTCTCTCTCTCTTCCTTTTTCCTCTCCATTTTTGGATCCTGAACCATGAAGGACTATCACTCAGGTGTATTTCTGAGGAGCTAATATTTTGAAAAGGCTCTTGTTCAACTACATGTCAACAGCTTGAAACCATTTTTTTCAAATGTCTCAGTTGGTGGCCATAAAACTAAATCGTCATGGAAAAGAAGAGACAATGGGACAAGTGTGAGCGTGGCCTGGGAGAGGTACAAAACAGCACCATCCTTATTATAAAACCAGAGGTCACACTAGTGTTTAGCAACAAAATTATAGCTTACAAATAATTAGCGACAGTTAGAGAACAATAATGGCAACATGGTAATTAACTTCGAGATTCTGTCTCCACCACATACAAGGGTAACATACGACAATGCACTTAATTCTGAAAACTCAATTTGCTGGTGTTCAGGAGGTGAGACCACCACTGACCTCATACCACTGCGGTACAAAATGCGTTAAGCTGGCTTCTAGTAAGAGCAAAGTCAATGTCAGCAATTGAGTCTTGTTATCCTGAAGTTTCAAAGAAGCCCAGTAAGTCACTAATCCTCCTCCCGACCTTAGCTTCAAATCCTGTCCTGTCACGAGCGCATTACTTCGGAGCCTCAATTTCCACACCCGTAAAACGGGAACCAGAGGGAAGAATTCCACGACCAGATAAGATTCTCTTCCCTCCCACCTTTCAAAGCAAAGATCACATTCCCGGCGGCTGCAGACAGCGTCAGTTTTCCCACTTTTGGCACTTGGAGGGGAGGGTGAAGACACACGGAATGGGGGCACCTGAAAGGGTCCCGCGTGAAGGCTCCGCGGTGACCCAGGCGCCTCCCCGAGCGCGCGGGGTTATTTCGGAATCCCCGGGAGGCGACGCTCATGAGGCAATGGGTCAGGAATGCGGCGGCCAGCCGGGCCGCGAGTGTCTCCACGGGCATCCCGGGCCGCGGGAGCAGGAACTCGGGGAGGCAGGAAATGAATGGGGACCTGCGGGCGGGGCGGTAGCGGCGGGAACGCCGGGCGGACAAGGAGACCCGGTGTACCCCTCAGCGGCCACGCAGCACGGAGGCGGCGGGGACCCAGGCCGAGGCCCGGCCCCTGCAGGCGGCTCACCTCCGCGATGTCATGTTCCTCCCGCCTCCGGCTCCGCACGGACCCGCTGCTCGCTCAGGCTCCACGGGGCGCCGTCACATGGGGGGGGCCGAGCGAGGCCCCACTCGGGAGCCGACACCGGTGCTGGCAGAGCCGGCCAGCCGCGCGCACAGCCCCCGCCAGGCCTGGATCCCGGACACTGCGCGGCCGCCCCGCCGCCCGGCTCGCTCCGCCTTCGCCCCCGCCCCTTGCCGCCGGCGCCGGCGTGACGTCAACACGTGCGCCGCCGCCACCACTTCCTGCTTCCGGTTTGCCCGGCCCCTGACCAATGGCCGGGGGTTTCTCTCTGTTAGTGTATAGCCACACACCTGTGCATGTTGGAGCTGCCTCTTCTGAACTGGGATGCGGTACACCGGTGCTAGTATACCGTACGTGTCCAGTGCGGGCGCACAAGTAAAAAGAAACAAGCAGGGACGGGGAGGCGGCTCAGCGGTCAATAGCGATCTCTGCCCTTCAGGAGAATCCCGAGTTCAGTTCCCAACACAACCTGCTGTAAATTCAGCTCTAGGGGATCCGCTGCCCTCTTCTGCCACCGCGGGCACTGCACTCACGTGCACATACCCGTACATGTGCACATACCCGTACATGCACACATAATGTTTTGTAATTTATTCCTTTTGCCGGGAAAGGTGGAGTACGCCTTTAATCCCAGCACTAGGGAGGCCGAGCAGGTGTATCACGGCGACTCCGCGGCCAGCCTGGTGTATATTGTAAATTCGAGGACAGTTATGTAGAGAGAGACTCTGTCAAAGGGGGGAGGGGGCGGGATTTTTACTTTTTTATTATTTTTAATCTTAGCGTGTTAGTAGCTGGCTTTCCTTTAGGTATGTGCACTGCGTGCGTTCCTGGTGCCCTCAGAGGTCTGAAGAGAGCAGCAGCCCCTGGAACTGGAGTTATGGCAGTCGTGAGCCACCATATGGGAACTGGGAACCAAACTCAAGACCTCTACAAAAAGGGTTCTTTGCTGCTGAGCCATCTCGCCAGCCTCTCCCGTTGATTCTTTTTTTAGTTGTGTTTGTTTTTAAGAAACAACCGCCAGGCGGTGGTGGCGCACACCTTTAATCCCAGCACTCGGGAGGCAGAGGCGGGCGGATCACTGTGAGTTCGAGGCCAGCCTGGTCTATAAAGCGAGTCCAGGACAGCCAAGGCTACACAGAGAAACCCTGCCTCGAAAAAACAAAAGCAAAAAACAAAACACCAAAAGAAAAGAAAAGAAACAACCTATGCACCATGGCCATAGCTTTTATAGCCTGAAGTAAAATCACAAATTTCTCCCTTTTTGCAGTTTTATACAATCCTGACAAATTATTTTTTTTCCTAAGAAATTTGACCTTTTCACTTAAAAGGAACACTTCATAAGCTCTCTTTCAAATATCCAAATTGTTGGTACCAGTATGCTTCAATTGGGAGGGGGGGCACTTTGTGAGATAAATGAAGTTTTCTTGAACAACTGCATCTTAATGAAAATGAAATTATAAAACTGATGAGCTGGAAGCTGAACAGATGGACCAGCAGATAAGAGCTAGCTGCTCCTGCAGAGGACCAGGGTTCACATCCTAGCACGTACACAGGGTGGTTCACCACTATCTTACCTCCAGCTCCAAGGGGTCAGTTGCCATCTTCTGTACCCATGAGAAGCTTCAAGCACCTGCACACAGACACACACACACACACACACACACAAGTTTTTTTTTTAATTGAGCTATTTCTGGAATTTTCCAAATAATGGCTTCAGATTGCAGTTGGCTGTGGATAGGAGGGAAAGCAAAAACTCTGGAAAAGTATGAAGAGCTAACAACATGATCATTTTTTTATTATTTTGTTTTTTGGGGAGGACAGGGTTTTTCTCTGGATAGGCCTGGAACTCGCTCTCTAGGCCAGGCTTGCCTCAAATTCAGAGATCCTCCTGCCTCCACCTCCTGAGTACTAGAATTAAAGACATGTGCCACCCTGCCTGGATATGATCATTTCTTTAATTTCATTTATTACTATTAATTGGGAGGAGCATCTGGGCATGTACATGCCTCAGCATCTGTCTGTGTGGGAGTCAGAGAACACCTTTACAGTTGATTCCAGGGATCTAACTGTTATATTAAAAAAGTATCGGTTCAGCCTAAAATTGCTAAATAAAGACACAGAGTCTGAAGTGTACTTTAAAGCTGCCAGCACAATGCTGGGCAGAATCTCGCACAACGCTGGGCAGAATCTAAACTAATACAAATCTATTCCTAAACTATGGTAAACAAACTACTCTAAACTGATATATAATACTTATACCCGAAGCATTTGCTACTATGATGCGCCATAGGCCATTCTTCCCTTTGTCTTCCTCCCCAGTCAACCATCTCTCTCTTCAACTGACCAACCTCCTCGCTCCCCTCCAGGAGGTCCCGCCTTCTACTCCCTGTCCTTCTGCCCAGCTGATTGGCTAAACAGCATTTTATTGATGGTTGATACATCCACTCAGCATTCCTCCACAATTCCCCTTTTTAGTCTAATTTTTAATAAAAAAAAAAAAAAAACAACTTTTACCTATACATTTATATCATTACACCAATATACAAATACATACACAAGAACCACAAAACAATCATTATATTCATGTTTTATATTCATGTTATACTCATAGTTTCACTGTCTTCAACCCCATCAGAGACTTGAGAAGGAAAAAAATTAATTAGCTGAATAAATAAGAAGTGCAGATTAGCAGCTTCCAAAATGAAAAAAAAAAAATGACAGAGACACTTAGCTACCTGAACAGTCACTTGAAACTCTTTAACATGTTGGAGCATCATCTTCAGCCTTCTGGCCCAGTTTATCTGACAGACATATTTGTGAAGCAGGGACTATTGAGGACTTGCCTACCCTGTCTTGGCAGAGTTAGGCCGTCAACTCCACCTGCACCCAAGCTTGCCCATTTCAGGCAGAATTCTGTCTGTGGCAGAAAACAAGGACATTTTTGTCCAGTGGCTTGTTTGCCACATCTGAAGCCATCTCCATAAGGCAGTTCTTCGATGCTCATTACCTTCTTTGAGGTAGGCTGGGTGTTGCCAGGAGTCAACCTGTCTCATTTTCAAAGAATCCTCAAAACAAATAAAATGTCTTTAAATGCCATATTCTGTAGGTCTCTGGGGTTTTTGAAGACTTAATCTAAATACTTTACCTTATCTATCTATTAAACCTGGGATGTATAGTCTTGTGATAAAATTGAATAGTACAATGAATTAAAAATAAACTTATTTTACATCACTGTCTAGTATTCTATACCAATGAATTAAAAATAGCTTTGTGGGGGCTGGAGAGATAGCTCAGTGGTTAAGAGCACTGACTGCTCCTCCAGAGGTCCTGAGTTCAATTCCCACAACCACATGGTGGCTCACAACCATCTATAAAGTGATCTGATGCCCTCTTCTGGCCTGCAGGTGTACATGCAGATAGAGAGCACTTGTATACATACATAAAATAAATAAATAAATCTTTTTTTAAAAATAAATAAAAAATAGCTTCAACTTAAGGCCTTAAGTTGAAGAGTAGATTCAATAATCTACCTTTTGTTCTATCATTCCTATATACTTCTATGTTCTCAGAGAAAAATCCCTGAGTCCAACCTCTTCTCTTCTGAATAAAACCAATAATAACACAACCAATTCCCAATGAAAATAAACATCCATAACCCAAAACCCTACTCAGCCCCCTTTTAAGGGAAATGGGACGGTGTTTTCTTTTTAAGGCTTCTTCAGGCTGCTTTGGGACAAACAATACCTATACAGGGGCCCAAATAAAACTAGGAAAATGGTTAAACATTTGTGGTCCAGTCTCTAAATGTTGAGAAATTCAGGCTTAATAAAAGTTCTGTGTGGGACGGTCTGAAATGCTGGACCAATTGGAATCAGGAGCTTTCTCCAAAGCTGTCCTGGGAGATGTTCTGTTCTGATGACAAACAGCAACCAAATCACTTGTGGATGGAACACAAAGAACGCAGGATAGGGGGCTGGAGAGATGGCTCAGAGGTTAAGAGCACTAACTGCTCTTCCAGAGGTCACGAGTTCAATTCCTAGCAACCACATGGTGGCTCACAACCATCTATACTGTGATCTGGTGCCCTCTTCTGGCCTGCAGGTGTGCATGCCAACAGAGCACTGTATACATAATAAATAAATAAATGTTTAAAAAAAAAAAAAAAGAACGCAGGATGTCAGTATATCACCATGCTGGAGGATGAATCCTGTTGCATCTGATCCAGTATCAGTGTCTGGTACTTTAATTCTGAAATTATATAATTTCTCACAAGCATTATACAATTCTAAAACTATAAATGCATAAGGTGTGCAGGATGCAAAGAACAAGCGAGGCTTGTTCTGTAGTTTGAATTCATGTATGTATAGACTGACTTAAGTCAGCAGTCTCCTTTTCATCCAGGTCTGTTTTATTTTGACCTCTTTCAAAAAAGGAAGTACAATATTACCATTACCAAAGACCGTACAATCATTATTTAATTGAAATCAAAACAAGATTATATAGTTCTTAATGTCCTTTTCTAGGCTCTGTGGCACCTGATGGGTAGGCTAGGCCGTTACCTGTCTCCCGAGGAAGCACACCCCGTTTTAGAGACAAGCCAGTTGCGTGAGCAAAAGAAGAGGCATTAAGCCTTAAATAAGCATATGTATACCCTAGGCACTCACTTACATCTAACACAGGTCAATAGTCCTGTGCTGAAAGCACCTTTAACTATCGAGCCATCTTAAGTGGTAGCGTGGGTTTCACTGAAATGACAGTTGAGCACTGTCTGTAAAGGAGCAATCCGCTGAAATAATTTAGAAGAATATCAATTTAAACAAAGAGGCCACTTCAAAGATCCTGAGGCACAGGTTGTCTCCTATAAGACTGGAAAGGGCTCTTTGTAAAGTGGAAGGCGAAGGAGCAGAAGGAACTGAGCTTAGAAAAGGGGAAAGCCAGGCACAGCAATCTATGCCTTTAATCTCAGCACTGAAGAGGCAGAGGCAGGTGGATTTCTGAGAGTTCAAGACCAGCCTGGTCTATCTATATAGTGAGTTCCAGGACAGCCAGGGCTACACAGAGAAACCCTATCTCAACAAAACAAAACAAAACAAAGGGGAAGGTAGACATGAGACTGAGTGCCACGTCACCTCCAGTAGAGTCTGCGTGACAATGCTGTGACGAGGACCTGAGGTGACAAAAGGGAGAGTCTCCTGGAAAAAGCCATGGTGTTCTTCCCTGGGAGTGTTGATAGTGGCCTGCTTCCTGGTATGCCTTCTTATTTGCTCTATTATTCTTCTCACTCGTAGTCAAGGCGACAACAAGGTGACAGGGATGCGGTACCAGGAGGTGAACTAGACAAAGGGCCAGCTTGGAAACTGCAGAATGAGACACCTCCTCCTCCAAATGCACCCAATTTATTATTAGCCATCTTGAAAGTTCTTAAGAATAATAAAGCAATGGAGAACTTTTTCTTGTGTGTGAGGGTGTTTCGAGACAGGGTCTCTCTGTGTAGCCTTGGCTGTCCTGGACAAAGGGAGTTCAGGACAGCCAAGTCTACACAGAGAAACCTTGTCTCAAAAAAAAAAAAAGAAAAGAAAAGAAAAGAAAAAGAAAAAAGAAAAATCCCCTCAATTAAATGAAGGGTCTTTAGCAAAGGCAGAGCCCATTCAAGGAAAAGGTAACTCGGACAAGAGTGAAAGTAAAAGCGGAATTTTAATTCCCACAATACAAAACTCCATGTGGCCTGGCATATGTATTGAAGGGCAGTCACTGGTGTCCTCATAGATATAAAGGACCCTATAAATTGCCTACTGCACCTCGTCCACCTCTTCCCTATACAGGAGTGTGTGAGGGAGGAGATGGATGGGTTGTCATCAATGGGGAAAAGGTGTCAGACGTTGACTAACAGCCAAAAGCTAATCTTACTGAGGACTGTCTCCAGCCCCTAGCTCACCCTGAGAATGTAATATCTGCCTGTGCCAAGTTAATGACTTAGAAACAATGACGTCATTACTATGTACTTTGTACTGTGTATTCTATATGTCTGATTGCTTCACTGACCCCATGGAATCTATTCCATGGAAAATGTAACCACAACACACTCCCTGTTTCAAAATGTGTATAAAAATCTAGACAGCTTGCCTGAAAATACACTTGGATTCAAACTGCCTCTGTGTTTGTCTCTGTTTGTCACTGCCGAATCCTTGCCCACCAAGTCTTCGAGGACCCTCATCCCAGGGACCCCCGTACCCAACTGTCAATTGAGGATATAGCTCAACGGTAGACTATTTGCCTTGTATGCATTAGGCCTTACACCCAATGTCCACTACTTAAAAACAAAAGGGATGCCCAGGCATGGCAGGCTGAGCCTTTAATCCCAACATTCAGGAAAAAGAGGCAGAGGAAAGAGGATCTCTATGGGTTCAAGACCGGGTTGGTCTATCTACAGGGAAAGTTCTAGGAAACCAGTACTACAAAAAAAAAAAAAAAAAAAAAAAAACTTGTCTTTAAAGTTAGATGGCCAGGCAGAAGTGGCGCATGACTTTAATCCCAGCACTGGGGAGTCACAGGCAGGTGGATTTCTGAGTTCCAGGCCAACCTGGTCTACACAGTGAGTTCCAGGACAGCCAAGGCTACACAGAGAAACCTTGTCTTGAAAAAAACAAAACAAAAAAAGATAGACAGACTGACAGACAGACAAAGGGGAGGAGAGGGTAATCATGGCAATCAATCCTATAGGCTATTTATGTAGCTTTGGCTTATACTCAGGGAAATGAAGTTTCATGGCTGAAAGTGAGAAAGAGTTTCTGAAAATTGTCCTTTGACTTCCACATGGGTGATGTTCTGTCTACACAGGCACCAATACGCATGCATCACCAAACCCAGTGGAATATTTTTTTACATTTATTTATTAGGTATACAGACTTTTTCCTGCATGTACACCTGCAGGCCAGAAAAGGGCACCAGATCTCATTGTAGATGGTTGTGAGCCACCATGTGGTTGCTGGGAACTGAACTCAGGACCCTTGGAAGAGCAGGCAGCGCTCTTAACCTCTGAGCCATCTCTCTAGCCCTTAATATTCTTTTTAAAATATAGATTAATAATCATAGCCGGGCAATCAGTCTGGAGGCAGGCAGGTGGATTTCTGTGAGTTCGAGGCCTACCTGGTCTGTGTAAGCCATCACTGTCTGCCTTGAAATAGTCTTCAAACCTTTGACCAGCTAGAAACCTAATTGTCAGGCAATACCAAGTAGGGTTAACACTCTGGACACACACACTCACGCCTTGACCACTTTCCAGAAATAAGTAAAAACCTCTTCCTGTGGCCTTGGGGCATGCTTGCCCAAGCCTCTATCATCCCCTGACACACACTTCTGTGTCACTGGGGCTGAACTTGCTGTGCCTTCCCTCAGACCACAAGCTCCTAGAAAGGCAAGGTCATTGCCTCCTTCCACTACGTGTGCCCTGAGCCTGTCACAGTGACCGGTTTATGACAAGTTCAAATATATTCATTTCAAGAAACTGTATTTTAAAAAATTAAAAATAAAGAAAAGGTATTTGACGACCGCCAAGATGGATCAAGCAAGGAAAAGAGCTGACTTCTGCAAGTTGTCTTTTTTTTTTTTTTTCTTGAGACAGGGTCTCTCTGTGTAGCCTTGGCTGTCCTGGACCCACTTTGTAGACCAGGCTGGCCTCAAACTCACAGCGATCTACCTGCCTCTGCCTATGAGTGCTGGGATTAAAGGCCTGTGCCACCAAGCCTGGCTTGTTTGTTTATTGTTTTGTTTCATTTTCTTGAACGCTTTCTTTTGTTGTTGTTGTTGTTGTTGTTGTTGTTGTTGTTGTTGTTTTCTGTGACAAAGTTTCTCTGTGTAACCCTACCTGTCCTGGACTGGAACTAGATCTGTAGACTAGGCTGGCCTCGAACTCATAGATCTCCACCTGCTTCATGCCTCCTGAGTACTGGTATTAATGGCTGTGTCAAAGGCACCCAGCTTTCTCCACCAGTGTTAATGGCTTGTTGTATTCACTGCCAGAGTTTTCTGAATACCTATATAAACACACATTTCCCACCTACACCCAAATTTTATAATACATATAATAAACACAAATCCCCACCTATACCCAAAATGTATAACATAGTAAGATTTTTATATTTTATTATTATTATTGTTGTTGTTGTTATTATTTTAGACAGTTACACACACAATAAAATAGATAAATGCAAAAAAAAAAAAAAAGTAAAAATAGGTACTCACTGGGTGTGGTGATTCACAGGTTTAATCCCAGCATTTGGGAGGCAGAAACAGAGGCAGGAGGACCTCTAGAAATTTGAGTCCAACCTGGTCCATTTAGAGAGATCTGAGATAGCCAGGGCTACACAGTAAGAGCCTGTTTCAAAAACTTAGAAACAGGAATTAAAATCATTTTTACCTTATGATCATGAGTTCTGTAATACCGCATCCAAACACAAGAGGGAGCACAGTTATGCTATTATTTCAGTATCAGATCATTTAACCAGAAGACCAGAATGAAAAAGACTTCTAGCATTGTCAGACTCCTTCCTTCCTTCCTTCCTTCCTTTTCTGTGCAGGGGAAATGGAACAGCAGGTCTTGAGACACTAAAAAACTGTTCTAGCCTGAGTCACTAACAGAACCTGTTTTCTCCAGCTTTGAGGTGCTCAAGCGAGCAACTCCATACTTCACTGTGACATTTTCCGCAGCAACAGATGCTGAAAAGGACTTTCCTCCAGAAACTCAATGAATATCAGTGCTGAGGGGACTGGGAGAGGTCTTAGTGGGCTTGAGCAAGCACGAGGGCCTGTCTGAGTTTGGATCCTCAGCAGTCATAGACCACAGAAGGGTCCCTGAGCTTGCTGGCCTCCTGTCAACAACACTCCAAATAAAATAAGCTTCAGGTTCATAAAGAGATATTGTCTCGGGGCTGGAGAGATGGCTCAGTGGTTAAGAGCACTGCCTGCTCTTTCAAAGGACCTGGGTTCAATTCCCAGCACCCACATGGCAGCTCACAACTGTCTGTAACTCCAAGATCTGACACCCTCACACCAATGCACATAAATTAAAATTAAATAAAATATCAAAAAAAGGGAGAGAGGGAGAGAGAGAAGGAGAGAAAGAGAGATAGACAGACAGAGAGAGAGAGATTGTCTCAGCCGGGTGGTGGTGGCACACGCCTATTATCCCAGTACTTGGAAGGCAGAGGCAAGTGGATTGCTGTGAGTTCGAGGCCAGCCTGGTCTACAAAACGAGTCCAGGACAGCCAGGGCTACACAGAGAACCCCTGTCTCAAAACACAGAGAGAGAAAGGGAGAGAGAGACAGAGAGAGAGAGAGAGAGAGAGAGAGAGAGAGAGAGATCCTGTCTTGAACAAACAAGGCAGAAAGTGCTAGAACAGGACACTCTCCTGGCCTCTACACATTCATGCATAGGCTCTTTGCACTCTCACATACACCTGCATAGAAGTCCATACAACACACACACACACACACACACACACACACACACACACACTAGCTAGCTAATAGAATTTTTAATTAATTAATTATTTTATGCGTAGGAATGTTGTATCTTCATGTGTACACCTACATGCCAGAAGAGGCATCAGAGCTCATTATTGATGGATGTGTGTAGTACATATAAACATGTTTTTGTTTTGATCCCAAGTGTGGGATGGGGAACATACTTGTGAGAGAACAGGTGATGTTTATCTACAAGAAGACAAATCATCTTGTGTGGGGACTTGGTTTTTGCCAGCTGAAAAACATCCCACTACAGACTCTGAGAGGAGATAGACATATGAGCTCAAAACAGGATGTGGGGGCTTTTTGGGTCTTGGTATTGTTTGGCTGTTCATTGCTCCACTTTGAGACGCTCCAAGAGAGAACTGCTCCAGCGAAGGCTACAAAGCTATGGGCTCCCACTGAGGCTCCGGGTTCCAGCTGCTCCAGGTTCCAACAACAACTTTGGTGGAATTGCTGGTGTGCTGAAATCCTGCTGACTACGCTGGGGAATCGCTTCCAGGAACTGAATCCAACAAGATCTACTTCCTCAGTTCCCATAAAACTCCTTTCTCTCCTACCTAGAGTAGGTGGGTTGGAAGGCAAGTATAAGCATTTAAAGAACCCCAAATAAAGTAGGTTTGGAAAAGGTGAAGCCAACTGGTGGCACCCAACATGCTTTGGGCATAACAGGTAACTTAACTTCTAATGTTGCGAAGGAAGATACAGGTTTTTAAGATATAGCAATGCTTGTTTCAGGATGTCGGCAAAATAGCAGCTGCTGTTGCAAAATTCTTTCCTGCTTTATACCCAGAGTAAATGTTTTGCTTGTTCTTGGTCTCTACTGTATTTTTTTTTAAGATTGGAAGAAAGACTGATTAGACACGAAAACCAGAAGGGTCAGTAAATTCTATCGTTCCGGAAAGGATTGCAGAGTTGCTTTACAACTTAGAGAATTTGTGGCTAGAGGTTGAAGCATTTGGAAAACAAAAAGCACCTTTGGTAAAGGAAAAGCACCTGGTAACTGAGAGCCAGAGTTTCCCACAATTGCCGCTCCGCCCTGTCCCATGTGCCAGGTGGTCAGAGCACCAGTGTATGAAAAGGGGCAGAGAAAAACAGGAAGATGGAGAGGCTGTAAGGATTCTAGAGGAACGGGAGAGCAGACAGGCCAAAAGGGCATTGGAGACAAGTGCTCCAATAGAGGAATTCTCTAGGGCCACACAGACACCATCAGAGTTTCCAGTCTTTGCACAACATATCCCTGCTAATGATGGTGGTGAGGCTTATGATGAGAGGGCACGGTGTCCAGTAGATATGCTAGATGTAATGCATCTTAAAGAGGCTACCATGCACTATGAAATGCATTCAACCTACATTAAACAAATGTTAAGTAACTGGGCTATGCAGCACAGACTTATTCCCCAAGATTGGAAGGGGTTGGTGTCAGCTGTGTTAGAAGCTGCTCAACAGTTACAATGGTTATTGTGGTGGAGAAATGAAGCTATGAAAATAGAACAAAAGCCGGGCGTGGTGGCACACGCCTTTAATCCCAGCACTCGGGAGGCAGAGGCAGGCGGATCGCTGTGAGTTCGAGGCCAGCCTGGTCTACAAAGTGAGTCCAGGATAGCCAAGGCTACACAGAGAAACCCTGTCTCAAAAAAAAAAAAACAAAAACAAAAAAACAAAAGAAAATAGAACAACAAAATATGACAAGGGGGATAAATGTTGTTAAAGATCAATTGCTTGGTAAAGGGCGTTATGCTGACTTAAAAAACAAGCCTGATCTGAAGATGTAGTAATTGAACAATGTTGTGTTGCAGGCTTAAGATCTTGGGGCATGGTTGAGGATCCTGATAAAAACAACCACTTCATTTACTAAGGTATTTCAAGGCCCTGGAGAAGCCTTCACAGAATCCTTACAAAGACTGGGTTCAGGTCTAGATAGAGCCATACCAGATCCTGAGACCAGACAGGCATTGAAACTGATTATGGCATATGAAAATGCAATAGTGAAGGTAGGAGAGCAATTAGACCATGAAAAGCACAAGGAGCCTCATTAGATGAATGGGTAAGAGAGACAGTTAATATTAGCATCAAAACAATATCATAGGATAAGCTATAGCTAGAGGTCTCAGATATCAAAACACCCGGTGCTTTAATAGTGGTAAATTTGGTCATTTACAAAGAAACGGCAATTGGTCTAGGGATTGTCGATCCAAGAGAGATGTACAAGGTAATCTCTTGCCATCGGGAAAAGAAAGGAGGGGTCTGTTAGCTCCAGGCCCTGCAGCAAACAACAGGAGCCTTCTTTCTTTGGTTAGCCAGGAGGAAACAAACTTGCAGGAAAACGAAGACTAGGTATCGATGATTTAATGCATGCTACTGAAGGCAGCGCAGTTTTGGATCTGGCCTTAGATAAATGTCTTACATTATCCCCACAGGTTGAATGTTATAAAATAACCACTGGTGTTTACAGTCCTTTATCTTCCGAGACAGTAGGAATAATCTTGGGAAGAAGTAGATTAACTTTTCAAGGCTTTACTGTGCATCACGGTATTATAGATGGGGAATGTAAGGAAGAAATTAAAATCATGGCACATGTAAAGAAGGAGATGCAAACTAATGCAGGGGATAGAATTGTTCAGCTGTTACTGTTGCCTTACACCAAGGGCAGAGCCACTCCAGTAGAAAGAACAGGTGCATTTGGGAGTACTGGAAGACGTGTGCTCTGGCAAACAATGATTAATGATCAGTGACTTAAATTAATGGTACAAATGATTGGTGTTAAAATAGAAGGTGTGAAGCCAGGTGTGATGGTACACGCCTTTAATCCCAACACTCAGGAGGCAGATGCAGGCAGATTGCTGTGAGTTTGAGGCCAGCCTGGTCTACAAAGCAAATCCAGGATACTACACAGAGAAACCTTGCCTCAAAAAAAAACAAAATAAATAAATAAATAAATAAATAAATAAATAAAATAAAAATAAAGGAAAAAAGAAATGAAAAGAAAAAGAAGAAGGTGTGGTGGACACAGGAGCAGATTTCATGATCCTTTCTAAAAAGTATTGGAATCCAAATTTGCCACTTCAGAAAGTTTAAACACAATTTATAGGAATTGGTAAATTATCTCAAATAAGACAAAGTGTACAGTGGATTAAGTGTGTGGGACCGGAAGGGCACACAGGGAAGCTGAGGCCCTATATGGCTGACATACCCATAAATCAATGGGAAAGGGATCTTTAACAACAATGGGGTACTCAAATTAATATTCTTGCAATCACAGAGACAGTCAATAATGAAATTAGGGGTAAAATGGTAGATGCTTCCGGGGAAGGTATTGATGTGTGTAATCAAGAGCAGTCACAAGCTGTGCCCATTGCCCAAACACAGACCTTCACAGATACTGAGTTTCCAAATGTATAAAAAGAGATGGGGACATGGCTTTGTTTATGTATCTACAGGGAGTGAAAAAAATATGGGGGGCTGGAGAGATGGTTCAGCAATTAAGAGCACTGGCTGCTTTTCTAGAGGTCCTGAGTTCAAGTCCTAGCAACCACATGATGGCTCATAACCTTCTATAATGTGATCTGATGTCCTCCTTTGGCCTGCAGATGTACCTGCAGGCAGAGCACTGTACATGTAATAAATAAAAATTTTTAAAGAAAAAATATGGTTACCAACAAAACTTATAAAGATTAGATCTGACCAGGAAAGACCCCTTGCTACCGGGCTGGAGTGATGGCTCAGTGGTTAAGAGCACTGACTGCTCTTCCAAAGGTCATGAGTTCAATTCCCAGCAACCACATGGTGGCTCATAGCCATCTATAATGTGATCTGATGCCCTCTTCTGGCCTGCAGATGTACATGCAGGCGGAGCACTGTATACATAATAAATAAATAAATATTTTTTTAAAAAAAAGACCTCTTACTACCTAAAACATGAATATGTTCATATAGCAAGGGAACCTTAAGGGATGCCTGGTCCTTATAACATGACATTCTTTCATACAGCTTGGGTATTACAGCTCAAACAGACATATAAAGTTGATGCCTTACACCTGCTCAAAAATAGGGCAGCTGTTTATCTTTAGATAATTTTTACACCTTGCATATTCCAAAAATATGTAGAAGTGTACCTGTACTAATACTATCAAAAGTTTGCTTATTTTCAGAGCAAAAAAAAAAAAAAAAACAGATACTAATGAAGACAAAGCAGGTAGCCCAGGTGATTCAACCTCAAAGATTGCCTCAACTACTGTTTTCCTCAAGAATTTACGTGCATATCAACTTTAAAAGGGCTAGCCCAGCCAGGCAGTGGTGGCGCACGCCTTTAATCCCAGCACTCAGGAGGCAGAGGCAAGCAGATTGCTGATTCAAGGCCAGCCTGGTCTACAAAGCGAGTCCAGGACAGCCGAGGCTACACAGAAAAACCCTGTCTTGAAAAACAAAACAAAAACAAAAACAAAAATAAAAAAGGACTAGTCCGGAGGACTGATCCCAAAAAGACTGGACAGAAGCAGATACAGCTACCTTTTCCAGCACTTGGCCAGTATCTTATTTTTCTAAGGGTACCCAAAAGATGTTTTTACCTCCAGACAGCAAAACTTAATTTTGAGAACGGTACTCCTCCATTCCCGATAGGTGGGGTGTGTGTATCTGGTGGGTTACCAATGTTTGTTATTGTTTTGGGCGATTGTTTATAAGTTAGTAAAGGTTAAATTTAGGAATTTCTTTCTCCCCTCTATCCTTCTTTCTCTCTTATTTTCTACCCTACCTAGTGTTGGAGGAAGGGTGGGAAAAGGGGAAGGATAAAAGGGGAGATATAGAAGTTTAGGATAAGAGGTAGATTATTGAATCTATTAGCCTCAAATATTTTACGTTGGCATTGTAGATCCATAGACACTTAAGATTATTTTGTTCAACTTTTTTTTTTTTTTTTTTTTTTTTTGGTTTTTCAAGACAGGGTCTCTCTGTGTAGCCTTGGCCGTCCTGGACTCACTTTGTAGACCAGGCTGGCCTCGAACTCACAGCGATCCGCCTGCCTCTGCCTCCCGAGTGCTGGGATTAAAGGCGTGCGCCACCACGCCTGGCTCAACTTTTGCTTTATGTATTATACGTATTGTATGCTGATAGATTTTGTTCAGTGTTTGCTTAATGCATTGTACATATGCAACTCATTTAAAATGTGATGTAAAGTGATAGTCTTATGAGCGCTAACTATTACAAACGGTTCAGGATGGTTGGAGATACAATTTAGTATTTAGGTACCTATAAATCTTACTTGTAGTCTTGTTAGATACTAGTTTACTTAATTACAAAAGAAGCTTTATGGCTGGAGAGATGGCTTAGTGGTTCAGAACATGGAATGTTCTAGCAGAAGAACCCAACAACCTGAGGTTAGTTCCCAGGGTCCCCTATGGATAATCACAAGGATCTCAAAATAATACCAATGGATAAAAATGGAACAACAACAAAAGAAGCTTTAATTTAGTTTCTTATATATGTTTTCAAAGTTAAGCAGATAGTGCATAGGTAAAAACAAGCAATGCTTGTTTAATTAGATATACTGAGATAGACAAGTCTATTGATTAATAAATAGATAGATATAGATAGATAGATATGATTATGCACTATAGTAAATAGATAGATGGTCTTCTAACACTCAGAGATCTACAGAATATGGCATTTAATAATAAAGTACTTTTCTAACAGAGAGACACATTTCACTCCTGGCAGCACCTCCAATCTACTTCAGTGAAGATGTGGGCACACACACACACACACACACACACACACACACACACACACACACAAAATAATAAGTGTGGCAGAATAGCCACTGGTCTGAGGAACTATTATATTTACTGCTGATAGCAGACTGACTGTCCTAACTGATCAAGCATGATACTGAGAAATTGGCTGTCTAGCTTTGCAGAGACTAGGTACACCAGTCCTTCAAAAGTCCTGCTTCACAGAACAGTCTGGCAGGCTGAAAACTGGATGCCCCAACAATAGAGAAAAACCTGCGACTGTCCAGGCAGTGAACTCTCTCTGTCCTGTCTATAATTTTGGAAGTTGCTTGCCTGCACTTCCTTCCTAATATTTCCTTAAGTCTCTGATGGACATGAAGACTAGATAGCCATAGTATTACTGTAAGCTTTAGTTTAAAGAGCTAAAAGCATGTTTAGAGGTTGATAAATGTAAATTAAAGTGACTTAGGAAAACTTTGGACACTATGATAAGACTCAGTAGGATAGGATAGATGGTGGAATAATTTCTCCAAGATTGTCAACTATAAATGGACTGGTCCTTATAAATGTGACTTTCACTGTATAATGCTCATACTTATTTTTATTGTATATAGTTTATTATTTTTAATAGAAAGGAGGATATATAGTGTACATAACATATTTTTGTTTTGATCCCAAGTATGGGACAGAGAACATACTTGTGAGAGAACAGGTGATGTTTATCTACAAGAAGACGAATCACCTCGTATGGGGGCTTGGTTTTTGCCAGCTGAAACACATCCTAGTACAGACTCTGAGAGAAGATATATATATATGAGCCCAAAACAGGAACATGGGGGCTTTTTGGGTCTTGGTATTGTTTGGCTGTTCATCGCTCCACTTTCAGGCGCTCCAAGTGAAACTGCTCCAGCAAAGGCCACAAAGCTATGGGCTCCGGCTGAGGCTCTGGGTTCCAGCTGCTCCAGGTTCCAACAGCAACTTTGGTGGAATTGCTGGTGTGCTGAAATCCTGCCGACTACACTGGGGAATCGCTTCCAGGAACTGAATCCAACAAGTAGACTTCCTCTGTTCCCATAAAACTCCTTTCTCTCCTACCTAGAGTAGGTGGGTTGGAAGGGAGGTATAAGCATTTAAAGAACCCCAAATAAAGTAGGTTTGGAAAAGGTGAGGCCAACCAGTGTGAGCCACCTTGTGGTTGCTGGGAAGTGAACTCAGGACCTCTGGAAGAACAGACAGTGCTTTTGGCCACTGAGCCGTCTTTCTAGCCCAATAATAGAACTTTTTGTTTGTTTGTTTGTTTGAGATACGGTTTCTCCGTGTAACAACCCTGGCTGTCCTTGACTCACTTTGAGGTCCAGGCTGCCCTTGAACTCACAGAGATCTGCCTGCCTCTTCCTCCTGAGTGCTGCGATTAAAGGCATACACCATCACGGCCTGGCCCCTTATGTTTTAATTACATTTTTATGTATTTTTTTTTTTTTTGGTTTTTCGAGACAGGGTTTCTCTGTGTAGCCTTGACTGTCCTGGACTCACTTTGTAGTCCAGGCTGGCCTCGAACTCATATCGATCCGCCTGCCTCTGCCTCCCGAGTGCTGGGATTAAAGGCGTGCGCCACCACGCCCGGCTTTTACATTTTTATGTATTATATGTGCATGTTTGTGTGGGTTTGTGGGGCTGGGGGTGGGAGCATGGCACAGCACGCAGGTAGAGACAACTCTGGGGGACTCAGATCTCTCCTTCCACCACATGAGTCTTATGGATTGAACTCAGATCATCACAAGAGAACTGAGGTCATCACACAGACCCTTCATATAACCGTTATTTTCTGTTCAAAGTGCTTAGAATAACACATACACATTACTTCTGGAGTCTTCTATTTGTTGACTATTGTTAGTAGTAGGAGTTTTCTTTTTTCTTTTTTCTTTTTTTTCTTTCAAGCCACCACACCCAGCTGGATTTCTTTTTTTTTTTTTTTTAATTTTTTTTTTTAAAGATTTATTTATTATGGGCCAAGGCTACCCAGAGAAATCCTGTCTCGAAAAAACAAAAAAACAAAAAACAAAACAAAACAAAAAAACCAAAAAAGATTTATTATGTACACAGTGCTGTGCCTGCATGTACACCTGCAGGCCAGAAGAGAGCACCAAATCTCATTATAGATGATTGTGAGCCACCCTGTGGTTGTTGGGAATTGAACTCAGGACCTTTGGAAGAACAGTCAGTGTTCTTAACCTCTGAGTCATCTCTTCATTGTGCCACCATGCCTGGCTTTTTTTTTTTTCCTTTGAGAATGGGATTGTTAGCACCTTTTAAAAAGTTCTAGCCGGGCGTGGTGGCGCAGGCCTTTAATCCCAGCACTTGGGAGGCAGATGCAGGTGGATCGCTGTGAGTTTAAGGCCAGCCTGGTCTACAAAGCGAGTCCAGGACAGCCAAGACTACACAGAGAGACCCTGTCTCGAAAAACCAAAAAAAAAAAAAGAAAAGAAAGAAAAAAAAAGTTCTATTATTGGGTGGCACACGCCTTTAATCCCAGCATTCGGGAGGCAGAGGCAGGCGGATCTCTGTGAGTTCAAGGGCAGCCTGGACCTCAAAGTGAGTCAAGGACAGCCAGGGTTGTTACACGGAGAAACCCTATCTCAAAAAACAAACAAAAAGTTCTGCCAATACTGTCTGGCTTTTTCTTTTCTTTTCTTTTCTTTCTTTCTTTCCTTTTTTTTTTTAATGGTTTTTCAAGACAGGGTTTCTCTGTGGGTATCCCTGGCTGTCCTGGACTCACTTTGTAGACCAGGCTGGCCTTGAACTGACAGAAATCTGCCTGCCTCTGCCTCGGAGTGCAGGGATTAAAGGCGTGAGCCACCACAACCGGCCCACTAACTTTATTTATTTTGGTTTTTCGAAACAGGGTTTCTCTATGTAGCCTTGGCTGTCCTGGATTTGCGTTGTAGACCAGGCTGGCTTCCAACTCACAGAGATCCACCTGCCTCTGGCCTCCTAAGTGCTGGGATTAAAGGCGTGCGCCACCGAATCCGGCCCTAACTTTTATTTTTTAATTCTAATTTTGTATGTGTGCGCCCATGCAGTTCAGAGAATAACTCTGTAAAACTCCGTTCTCGCCTTCCACCACGTGGGTCTCGAGGACCAAACTCTATCATTTTAGGAGAAAGCGCCTTTTCTCTCTGAGCCCCCTCATCTGCGTTTAAGGGAAGGAAAAGAAAAATGTCCAGGTAAGACTCATTTAATCATGGTGTAAGAAAAACTACGTTTCCCATGATGCCCCACACAGGAAGGAAGTGATTCCAGACACCTCCCGTCATTGCTTATAGACCGGAAGCCGGGACCTTAGTCCTCTTTCCCATCTTGCAAGGTAAGAATGGCGGGCCATCGTACTGGAGGCGCTCTCGGGACCCCAATCCTCGACCATCCGGAGGCGGAGGACGTCCGAGGCTTCACCGCTGGGGGTCAGCTGTAGTCGAGGTCACTCGCCAGCCCTCTCGGGAGCCTCGTTTCTGTCACGGGTTGGCGGGGGTGTGGGCAGCGAGCGAAGCGCCCGAGACAGTCGCTGTGCCCTGCCGGCCGCCGTATCCGGTGGAGGGCCAGCCAGTGTGGCGGCGTGCAACCCCGGGGGTCGGGGTCGGGGGTTCCAGAACTCTCCGCTGAGCTCGTCTCGGCCACGTTGGGGACATTCCGGCTGGAGCGTGGAACTGCTTCCCCGGCTCCCCCGGAAGTCGTCCTGAGAGCGCCGCGGTGGCCTTGTTGGGCACGAGGCGGCTTCGGGACCCGAGGGAGACCCCAGAGAGAGAGAGAGAGAGAGAGAGAGAGCGATCTCTGAGAAGCTCTGCGTAGGTGCATGGGTTTGGATTTATGGCGGGCCCGTCGCCCTGGGCCTCTCATAGTGTCCCGTGCTAGAGCAACCCGCGGCCCCGAACCATTGCCTGGCCCCTGCCTGTGGTCTGCTGGCACTGAAGCGGGTCGCACAGTAAGCAGTCGGTGGAGGGGGAGAAGCCGTAAAGCGGGGGCCTTCACGCTCTGGACTTTACCCAACGGTTGTCTTTAAGTCTTTAGTCCCAGAACGGAAGAGTAAACTAATGAGCCACAAAGTTCACAGCATAAAAAGCTAGACAGTTGGCGTGTGTGGCGTTTGGGAGGAAGACAGGCAACAGCAGTTTGGATACTGGCTGGTTAACAAATGGTTGATGAAATGCCTTTTGTATTTTGTTTTTTTGTTGTTTTGTTTTGCTAATTTTCCATCACTAGATGGCAGGTGAAAAGGCAGAGAAGCCTGACACGAAGAAGAAGCCTCCTGCAGCCAAGAAGGCTGGTGGCGATGCTGCGCCCCCGGCCGCCAAGGCCGCCAAAAAGGGCGACCCTAAGGTGAAGAAGTCCAAGAAGGGGAAGCGCCATTGCAGCCGGAACCCTGTCCTGGTTAGAGGAATTGGCAGGTACTCCCGGTCTGCCATGTATGCCAGAAAGGCCTTGTACCAAAAGCAGTACACAGCTGCTAAGACCAAGGTAGGAGAGGAGGGGAAACCGCACCCCCCCGTGCCTCGGGTCCAGTGATAAGGCTGTCTGCCAGGCTCCTTGACGGATTTGTCTTTGTAGGTTGAGAGGAAGAAGAAAAGGGAGAAGCTCCGTGCCACTGTCACGAAAGTAGTCTGTGGTGACAAGAACGGTGGTACCCGAGTGGTGAAGCTTCGAAAAATGGTAAATTGGGAATAGAATTTAATTTAGAGTTATATTTGAGTGCTGTGGAGGTGTGGGTCTGTGGTGCCTATTATGTAGGTTTGGGCCAGTTTACTGGGAGAGATTCTGGGTGTGGAGGGTGCCTCTTAACGTCTGCTGGGTTTTGGGTGCTTTTCTCAGGGTTGAGGGCTGTCTGAAAGAGGCTGTACCAATCTAGTGTGGTTGGAAGTGAGTTGTCAGACTTGGAGTGTGGCTCAGTGTGGGACTAGCACCCTGGGGTTCTGGCTTTTTTTTTTTTGTTGTTGGAAGTGGAGAGTGTGGGAATTTTTTTTGTTTTATTTTTTCAAGACAGAGTTTCTCTGTGTAGCCTTGGCTGTCCTAGACTCACTTTGTAGACAAGGCTGGCCTCAAACTCACAGCAACCCGCCTGCCTCTGCCTCCCGAGTGCTGGGATTAAAGGCGTGTGCCACCACCCCTGGGTCTAGTGTGAGTTAAGAAAGCTGTGGTACAAATGTCTAGTTTTCCTTCTTGGATAAATGGGTGTGTGTTGTGTTTCTGCTGCTGAGGTAGAAGAGGTTTGACATACTTGCCTTTTTCACTATGTAGCCTTGCCTGTCCTAGACTTTGTAGACCAGGCTGGCCTCGAACTGGCAGGTCTGCCTGCCTCTGCCTTCTTAGGTGTGTAATTTTAGGATTATAGATGTGTGTGAAAGCCACCACACATGGCTTTCAACATACTTAGTGAGAAAACACACCAAGTCTCTCTCCTTACTGTGCTTGAGAAGTGTCTGGGCTCCCTGTTAGCCTGCCTTCTCCTCATCTGTCTGAGATGTAATTCTGAAGAGGTGCACTACAGTTCTAGCCCCAAAAGAACAAGAATGGCTCAGTGGTTAAGGACGTGAGTTGTTCTTGAAGGGCTTGAGTTCCATTCTTGTGGTCCCACACTTGTTTATTTCCAGTGTTCTTGTGTTCAAGGCCAGCCTAGTCTACAGAGTGAGTTCCAGGGCTACCACGGGTCTAGGAGCGCTTCTTTTCTGAGGCTTAACATTTTTGGGGTTTGGAAGGCTGTGACTCTGACTGAATTCAGCCCTGCTGATCCGCGATGCATGCACTCTCTCCAGCCCAGGTATTACCCTACTGAAGACGTGCCTCGGAAGCTGCTGAGCCATGGCAAAAAGCCCTTCAGTCAGCACGTGAGAAAGCTGCGTGCCAGCATCACTCCTGGGACCGTCCTGATCATTCTCACTGGACGCCACAGGGGCAAGGTGAGCAGTGTCCTGTCCCACGGGGCACCAGATCATAGTCTGCTTGCTTTTCACTTGTTTTCCTCCCCCACACAGCTCAGTGCATCCTGCTTTTCACCCAATGGAACTATTCTCTTGTTTTCTGTAACAAGTTTAGCCCTTAACCCGTTAGTATAAGCTGTTTGGTGCTGTTGTGAGTTGCATATGTGATTTACTTCCTTAGATTAGCTAGGCTGTGAATGGATAGAGATTAGAAGTGCCTTCTGATAATTGGGGCAGGCCTTTTTTGTTTGAGACATGGTTTTTCGGTAAACCAAGAGATCTGCCTCCTGAGTGCCAGGACTAAAGGCATATGCTGCCATGCAGTGTCTATTTTTTCTTTTGCTGGGATTGCATGTAGCCCAGTCTGAGCTTGAACCCATGATTCTTCTGGTTTTTACTTCCCCAGTGCTGGGCCATATGTGAGCGCTCCCACCCCTGCCTTTGGTTAGGCCTTTCTTTCTTAGGTTTTTCGAAACAGAGTTTCTCTGTGTAGCCTTGGCTGTCCTGGACTCCCTTTGTAGACCAGGCTGGCCTCTGGTCTCACAGCATCCGCCTGCCTCTGCCTCCTGGGTGCTGGGATTAAAGGCGTGCGCCACCATGCCCAGCATGCCTTTTCTTAATGCATCTATGTTTATGCTTTGGTTAACTCAGAAGTTGGATTCGATTACTGTCATTTTATTTGACTTCTAGAGAGTGGTTTTCCTGAAGCAACTGGGAAGTGGCTTGCTGCTTGTGACAGGTAAGAAAATCCTTGTTCTTCTATGTTTTGACAGGAGCCCAGACTACCCTTGAAACTTCTGCTGTCTGAATGCTGGGATTGCATGTGCCTATCCCTTGCATTGTGATTTGAGACAATGCAATGTAGCCCCAAGTGTCCTAAAACTTACAGCATTTCCCTACCTAGAAATTTGAGACATAAATGTTTGTGGCAGAGGGTACACATACCATAAAGCCCATGTAGAGGTCAGAGGACAACTTGCTGTCTTGCTAGCAGTGTCCATTTTCTATACCAGTCGGGTTTAATTAGAGCAAGAATATGTTCTTGTATTGGCATAGCTGGTAAATAAATGTGTTTGAAAGCCTGAGTTTGACCCCTGGGACCTACATAGTACATGGACAAAGGGAATTTGTGCGCTCTACACAGTTTCCCAAGCAGAGCAGCAGTGATGTGATATTTGGGGTCCTACTTGCTGCTTAGGCATTTCCTTGGCCCATGATGTATTTGCAGCTGTGCTGGCATGAAGGTACAGTTTGTAAGCAGATGAAAAGTGAATGATCGCTGGTCAGGGTGGAGCGTGCCTTTAATCCCAGTGGATCTCAAGGACAGGGATTCCAAACAAGCAATCAGCATGTATAAAGATGATCCTCTTCTCACTTGGGTCCCTTAAAAGGCCCTGGCTAGACAGATCTTTGAGCAAGTAGCATCTTTGTCAGCTCATAGTTGTGAGCCCTCTGTGGGTATTGGACATCTAATGAAGAGTCTTTAATAGCAGCCATCACATGTAACCACTGAACCATCTCTTTAGTTCCCTGGCCCCATTTCTATGAGAAGATCTAACTGGAGACTGGTCTAACCTCAGACTCACATCTGCATTCCTCTCTTGCTGCTGCTAGAATTAAAGGCACGTGCTGCCATGCCCAGACCAAATGTTAGCTGTTGAATGCCAATTCTTTATTTTTCAAACTTATTTTTCCCACAGGACCTCTTGCCATTAACAGAGTTCCTCTACGCAGAACACACCAGAAGTTTGTCATTGCCACATCTACAAAAGTTGATATCAGCACCGTTAAAATCCCTAAACATCTGACAGACGCTTACTTCAAGAAGAAGCAGCTGCGCAAGCCCAGGCACCAGGAGGGCGAGATCTTTGACACAGAGAAGGAGGTGAGGTCTTCCTGCCTGCTGCGGTGGCGCCATGCGCTGCATCTCAGTGGGAAGTGGGTGGTGCCGGCTGCACACTGCTAAAGCAGTTGAGTTGTGTCTGACTGGAGCTGGTCCTTTTTGACTTGCTGCACACCAACCCAGAGGGAAGGCTGTGAGTTGTTTTTATCAGTCACTGAGAAATAGGGCTTTATAGGGAGTCTTGCTTTTCTTTAATGTTTCCTTTTTCTCTTCAGAAATACGAGATTACCGAGCAGCGCAAGGCTGATCAGAAAACTGTGGACTCGCAGATTTTGCCAAAGATCAAAGCCGTTCCTCAGCTGCAGGGCTACCTGCGATCTCAGTTCTCCCTGACAAATGGGATGTATCCTCACAAACTGGTGTTCTAAGTTGCTAACAACGTAATTAAACAGCTTCGTACCTTTCTTCGTGTCCTTTTTGTGTAGTGTGTGTGTATGTTGGGTGACTGTTTTGGGAGTGTTCCCAGGTCTTCCTCTGGTCCTGGCAGCTAAGAGGATCTCCTGTTTGGTCTGAAGCTCATCAGCTAGGCTGGCTATCCAGGGGCCTCTGTGAGCCTGCCTTTTCTACCCCGTTCCTTAGCGGGTGTTTGATTACAGGCCAGCTTTTCTATGGGTTTAGTTTTACATGGGAGTGGCCTGTTATCTCACATTTTAGACCAATATTCTTGGCTTTCCATTTATTAGTGTCTTGCTTTGATGCTTTTGTTTGTTTGAGACAGGGTTTCTCTGTGTGGCAGCCCTGGCTTTCCTGGGCTCTTGCAGACCTGGTTGGCCTCAAACTCGCAGCGATCCACCTGGCTGTGCCTGTGGAATGCTGGGATTAAAGGCATATGCACGACACTTGGCTGCTTTGATGTTTGTTTTTTGTACCCTGACATGTTTTTTGGGCGTTTTTTGAGACAGGGTTTCTTTCTCTGTAGCCTTGGTTGTCCTAGACTTGCGTTGTAGACCAGGCTGGCCTCGAACTCACAGTGATCCACCTGCCTCTGCCTCCTGAGTGCTGGGATTAAAGGTGTGCGCCACCACGCCCGGCTGATTCTCTTTATTATGAGATGAGCCAGGCATGGTAGCACACACATTTAATCCCAGCACTCAGGAGGCAGGGGTAGGTGGATTGCTGTGAGTTCCAAGACAGCCTGGTCTACAAAGTGAGTCTAGGACAGCCAGGGCTTCACAGAGAGACCCTGTCTCAAAAAAACAAACCAACCAACAATTCACAAGGGAATAAAGTGGAAAGTGAGAGGAAGATGCCTGTTCTACCTAATTGAGGGGGGGAGGATGCAGAGCCATAGCAGCGCTGTTTCACATCCCCCCCAAAGGTGCTGTCAGAGCTCTACTTCCTACATGTTACACAGCTATGTGCCCAAAGCTGCAGGAGCCAGGGCTGACATCAAGAACAGTGGGTGGGCTGGGCAGCTGGCAGCCTGCATCCATCATGGGACCTGGAGGGGCAAGGTAAGAAGAGATGGTCAGATGCCCAATGAGAAGTAGTTTAAATAAACAGAAGCAGACAATTGAGGATTGTCCTAAGTTACTTTTCTATAGAGAAGAAAGCTAATTGGGGCTTCTGGTTTTAGAAGGTGAGGAACTAGGCTGAAGCACTAACTGAGAGACCACAACGGTGAGGCAGAGACAGATCCCAGGTGTGGGCTACTGAAAACTTGAAAGCCCCCCCCCCATGACACACCTCCAACGCCACACCTCAAATCCTTCCCAAGCAGAAACTAAGGACTCAAGTAAACGTGCCTAAGGGGCCATTCTCAAATGTCTTCTCAAGATTCTTATTTCTAATCTAGCAGAGTCAGCCAGAGCTTGGCTAAAACACAGATGAAATTAAATGAGATTGTGGGACTTGACACTACAGCTGAGGTAGAACAGAACCCTGAGGGTTTGTGAGGGCCTTTAGGCAACCAGGCAGGTGCACTGCAAATAGATGCAGGGCTAACAATGCTGCACTTCTGAATGGTCACTCTTGTGTGAAGGCTGGGTTAGTAGAGATAACCAGAGAACCAGGCAGCTACTAAGGGTAGATGGTGGCATTATTATTATTAGCTACTAAGGATAGATGGTAGCATTTTTTTAATTATTATTTTTTGTTTGTTTGGTTTGTTTTTGGTTTTTCGAGACAGGGTCTCTGCACCCTTGGCTGTCCTGGACCTGCTTCTAGACCAGGCTGGCCTCGAACTCAGAGATCTGCCTGCCTCTGCCTCCCGAGTACTGGGATTACAGGTTTGTGCCACCACACCTGGCCTAGATGGTGGCATTCAGGACTATGGCCAAGGTGTGGTCTGTACATGTGTCTGTCACTGGATGAGGAGAATGTGGCAAATCTATACAATGGAGAACTTACTCAGCCCTGAAGGGGAACTGAGTCATCTCCCAGTACAAAGTTGAGTCAGGAAAATGCAATGTCAAGTGCAGCAATGAAAAGCATAGTCTGGGGGGCTGGAGAGGTGGCTCAGTGGGTAAGAGCACTGTCTGCTCTTCCCCCGGGTTCAATTCCCAGCAACCACATGGCAGCTCACAACTGTCTGTAACTATATTCTAGGTGATCTGATACTCCCAAACCAATGCACATAAAATAAAAAATTAAAAAAAAAAAAAAAAAAAAAGCATACGCTGACAAATACTGCCTGATCCCACTCAGATGTGGAATCTAAAAAGTAAAGTCAGAAGAAAAGCTGAATATGGTCACCTGAGGCTAGCCAGAGGACAGGAGGCACGAAACAGAATTGTTAACTACACAGGCACAAATTTTCAGACAAATAGAAAATCTGTCAGTTTGTTTTTAGTGAAGTATCATACCCAATTAAACATTCTTTATTATTTCAGTCATTGATTGGTTTATTGAGACACGGTCTCAATGTATAGCCCTGAATGTCCTGGAACTCACCCTGTAGACCAGGCTGGCCTCGAACTCATAGAGATCCACTTGCCTCTGCCTCCCAAGTGGTTGGATTAAAGGTGTGTGCCACCACTACCCAATTTTTCCCCACTATTTATCTCCCCAGTTTTACCCTGTATCACTAGATAGGAGAGAAAGAAGGATGTGGGTGGATCCCTGAATCTAATTTCCTTATTTAGTAGTTGAGCACAACTACTATAAACTGGTAAACAACCCCTCCTAAGAATCGCCAACCCCCGCATGCCTTTAATCCCAGCACTTGGGAGGCAGAGGCAGGCAGATCACTGTGAGTTCAAGGCCAGCCTGGTCTACAAAGCGAGTTCAGGATAGCCAAGGCTAAGACACAGAGAAACCCTGTCTCGAAAAACCAAAAAAATTCCTACAAGTCAGCAATCGTACACCCTAGAAACTGTCTTCCTGCGTACGCACTATATGGCAAAATATTTAGGAGAATCTCTGGAACTTAGCTGACACTGGGTGAAAACTGGCTTGTTTTATGTCCTCTCGGGGTTAAGATAATTGCAAATAGAGGCTGTCAGGAATTTTGATATGTCTTTTTCCTACCGACAATTTCACTAGAAATAAAAATGCAATCGCACTTAAAAAAAAAAAAAAAAAAGAAGAAGAAGAAAAGAATCGCCAGCCCCACCTATTGGGCCTCTAGCATTTATATCCCTTCTGAAAAGTTCCCAGAATTCCAAGTGCAGCTGGCAAAACCATGCCTCTGTAAGAGCATGAGGCAAATCACAGCTGCTGCAAACAGTCTGAAGCACCCACATATCCCTACACCTGGGGTTAAAACGAAAACACATTCTTAAACTATTTCTGTTTTCTTAAGAAAACAAGCCTGGAGGTACATGCCTTTAATCCCAGCCTGGTCTACAAAGCCAGTCCAGGACAACCAAGCCTACACAGAGAGACCCTGTCCCAAAAACCAAACCAAAACAAAAACAAAAACAAAAACGGGGCTGGAGAGATGGCTGAGCGGTTGAGAGCACTGATTGTTCTTTCAGAGGTCCTGAGTTCAATTCCCAGCAACCACCTGGTGGCTAACAACCATCTATAATGTGATCTGATACCTCCTCTGGCCTGCAGGTGTACATGCAGGCAGAACTTTGTATACATAATAAATAAATAAATAAATCTTAAGAAAACAAAAACAGAAACAAAAAGAGAGAAACCAAGCCTGGCTCAGGGAACATTCATATTTAATCCCAGCATTTGGGAGGCAGAGACAGGCAGATCTTTGTGAGTTCAAGACCAGCCTGGTCTAAGAAGTGAGTCCAGAACAGCCAGGGCTACACAGAGAAACTCTGTCTCAGACAACAAACAAGGGAGAACCCAAAATTCCAGAACGATCACTACAACATCTTCAGCCCCAGTCTTTTTTTTTTTTTTAAAGATTTATTTATTTATCATGTGCACAGTGTTCTGTCTGCATGTATGCTTGCACACCAGAAGAGGGCACAGATCTTATTATAGATGATTGTGAGTCACCATGTGCTTGCTGGGAATTGAACTCAGGACCTCTGGAAGAGTAACCAGTGCTCTTAACCTTTGAGCCATCTCTCCAGCTACCACTCCCTGAACCCCCCGCCCCTTTCTTTTTTTCCCTTCGAAACAAGGTTTCTCTGTGTAGCCTTGGCTTTCCTGGATTTGCTCTGTAGAACAGGCTGGCCTCTGAACTCACAGGGATCTGCCTGCCTCTGCCTCCCCAGTGTTGGGATTACAGGCGTGTACCATTGCTGTTTTTTTTTTTTTTTTTAAGATGAAAAAAACGTTTGGGTTGTTTTTGTTTTTGTACATATTTTATAATTATTTAAACAACAACAGCAACCAGGGCCTAGAGAGGACTCCACAGTTTAGAGGCCTTGTTGCTCTTGCAGAGAGCTCAAGTTTGAGTCCCAATACCCACATGGTGGCTCACAAGCATCTGTAACCAGTCTAAGGAGATCCAGCACCCTCTTCAACCTCTCAGGGCACCAGGCACTCATATGATGCACATACATACATACAGGCAAAACATGCACACACATAAGATTAAAAAAAAAAAAAAAAAAGAGATGTGAAAATAAGTAAATTCCAGGAAGCAGCCTGCAAGTATCCTAAAGTCATGAAGAGAAAGGAAGAAACAAGAACATCATGTGACTTTCAGCCCTTCAAGATAAGAATATTGAGAAGCAGCCTAGTTGCTGGAGAGATGATGGCTCAGTGGTTAAGAGAACTGGCTGCTCTTTCAGGAGACCCAGGTTCAATTCCCAGCACCCTCAGGCAGCGCACAGCTGTCTGTAACTCCAGTTCTAGGGGATCTGACACCCTCTTCTGGCTTCCATGGGCATTGCATGCACGGTGGTGCACAGACACACATACAAGCCAAATACTCGTACAGAAAAAATAAAAACAAATCATTTAAAAAGTAAAAAATGAGCAGAGCGGGCGCGTGGTGGCGCACGCCTTTAATCCCAGCACTCAGGAGGCAGAGGCAGGAGGATCGCTGTGAGTTCGAGGCCAGCCTGGACTACAAAGTGAGTCCAGGACAGTCAAGGCTACACAGAGAAACCCTGTCTCGAAAAAAAAAAAAAGTAAAAAAGAGCCACGCCTGTAATCACCCCCCCCAAATGTGTGCCAGTTAGAGGTGGGGCACGCCTTTATTCCCAGCACTAGGGAGGCAGAGGCAGGCGGATCTCTGTGAGTTTGATATAAGCCTGTTCTACAGAATGAGTTCCAGGACAGCCAGGGCTAAACAGAGAAACTATCTCTAAATAAATAAATAAATAAAGTAAAAAACAAACAACCAAGCGTCTTGTACATATCACTGAGAGAGTTGAGGCAAGAACGTCAAGGCCAGGTTTTGTGGTTGTTGTTGGTTTTTTGTTGTTGTTGTTGTTGTTTTTAGTTTTTCGAGACATGGATTCTCTATGTAGCTTTGGCTGTCCTAGACTCGCTTTGTGAACCAGGGTGGCCTCCAACTCACAGCACTCTGCCAGCCTCTGCCTCATGAGTGCCAGGATTAAAGGAGTGTGCCACCATGCCGGCCAAGGCCAGCCTTTGTCTATATATTGAGTACAGAACAGTCTGATCTCCAGGAGACCCAGTCTCAAAAAACATGAGCCACCCACCGCTGAGTTTAACCTAATGTTTTTTTGTTTGTTTGTTTGTTTGTTTTTTGTTTTGCAGCGGCCATGAATGTTTTTACAAATTTCCAAGGTGAACTATGTAATTTAAGGCAACAATGCATAGGACGCCCACGAGGGGGCGCTGGATCACACAGCATCCTTCAGACGTCAACGGTAATTGCATTCAAAGTGGCTTCATGTCGGAGGTTTACACCAAGGCTGTCCCTTAGTTCTGCTAATTCAGTGGGGCTCCACGAAGATTTTCTAGAATTTCTTTAATCGGATTTTCTTGCCTTCCTGCTCTCACACCCACCCAAGAGTAGAAAATAATGAGACCCCAAAATGAACCTGGCCTATTGGATGCGTAAGAAAGGAGATTGCTGGCAGAGGCTTGTGTGTTTCCTCTTTGAGACCGTGATTAGCGAGATGGAAATAATCCCGGCTGTGTGTATCCTGTGTGTTTGACAGATGTGTATATATGCTTTTCCCCGTCTTTGTCAATTCCCTTAAAAATTTGCCTGGCAGCTCCTTCTAGAACTATCTTTAAGCTGTACGTCAGCGTCGTAGCGACGGCTTATCTCAGTGCCACACTTGCATATTTGAGCACCCAATAAGGATTACAGGCTCAGTTCAGACCATCAGCTGGAACAGAAATGTCAACAGAAGGGGGAGACATTGCAAAATCCCTGAGGGGCCCCAGCCTGAGCCAAGGCCAGCCAAGGCCAACACTACTCCAGCATCTGGGCCACTAGGAGATCTCCAACAAGCCCACGCCCTCTCCCCACAGGTGGGTGACTCAGGTCTTCTTCCTGCCTGCACCATCTTCCTCTGCGCTCTCACTAGGAGCTACCTAGCCAACATGGTCCCTCTCTCCTTTCTTGTTCTCCAAAGAAAAGGTACAGAAGGGGATCCTAAGCCGGGCGTGGTGGCGCACGCCTTTAATCCCAGCACTCGGGAGGCAGAGGCAGGTGGATCGCTGTGAGTTCGAGGCCAGCCTGGTCTACAAAGTGAGTCCAGGACAGTCAAAGCTACACAGAGAAACCCTGTCTGGAAAAAAAAAAAAAAAAAGGACCAAGAAGTTTAAGATCATATTTTTTTTTCTACAGAGCAAATTCAAGGCCCTGTCAGAAAGAGAGGAAGGGCTGGAGAAATGGTTCAGCAGTTAAGAGCACTTCTTTTTCTCACAGAGGACTGGGGTTCAGTTCCCAGCACCTAGGTGGTAGCTCACAACTATCTGTAACTTCAGCTTTAGGGAATCCCATGCCTCATCTGAACTCTGACATCACTAGGCACACATGTGGTGCACATACATACATATAAGCAAAGACTCATACAAATAAATAAATCTAAAAAAAATATTAAAAAGAGAATGCCACCCAGGGGGTGGTAGCACTCGCCTTTAATCCCAGCACTGGGGAGGCAGAGGCAGGTGGATCTCTGGGAGTTCAAGGCCAGCTTGGTCTACAAAGTGAGTCCAGGACAGCTAAGGCTACACAGAGAAACCTTGTCTCCAAAAAACAAAACAAACAAACAAAACAAACAAACAAAAATAAGGGCTGGAGAGATGGTTCAGAGGTTAAAAGCACTGACTGCTCTTCCAGAGTTCAATTCCCAGCAACATAATAATAAATAAATATAAGAAAAAAACCAAAAATAAATAAATAGTTTTCTAAAAAAGATTTATTTATTGTTAGTTATACAGAATTCTGCCTGCATGTACACCTGTAGGCCAGAAGAGGGCATCAAATCACATTACAGTTGGTTGTGAGCCACCATGTGGTTGCTGGGAATTGAACTCAGGACCTTTGGAAGAGCAGGCAGCACTCTTAACCACTAAACCATCTCTCCAGCCCCAATTGTTTTGTTTTTTAATGGGCTTTCTTTTTTTTTTTTTTTTTT
>OU015754.1:28183032-28203730 GCA_907169655.1 Acomys percivali | reverse complement strand
CACCACCACGCCCGGCAATAAATAAATCTTTAAAAAAAAAAAAAACCAAAAATTAAAATTAATAAATAAGTTAATTAATTAATTTAAAAAATTAAATAGATACTTTTGGTTTTTGTTCTCTCAGACAGGGTTTCTCTGTGTAATCTTGGCTGTCCTAGCACTCACTCTGTAGACCAGGCTGGCCTCAAATTCAGAGATCCACCTGCCTCTGCCTCCCAAGAGCTGAGGTCAAAGGTGTGTGCCACCACTGCCCAGCCCTAGATAATTTGCTTTGATTTTTGTTTTTTGAGACAGGGTTTCTCTGTGTAGTCCTGGATGTTCTCTGTAGACTCAGAAATCCACCTGCCTGTGCCTCCATAGTGAGATTAAAGGCTTGCAGCATTACCACATGCCTTAGACTTTTTTTTATTTATTTTTGTTTTGTTTGCTTGTTTTGTTTTTGTTTTTTCAAGATGTATTTATTATGTACACGGTGCTCTGCCCGCACATCCAGCTGCAGGCCAGTAGAGGGCACCAGATCTCACTATAGATGGTTGTGAGCCACTATGTGGTTGCTGGGAGTTGAACTCTGGAAGAGCAGCTAGTGTTCTTTAACCTCTGAGTCATCTCTCCGGCCCTGCTTGTTTGTTTTTTGAGACAGGGTTTCTCTGTGTAGCCTTGGCTTCCTGGAACTATCTTTGTCGATCAGGCTGGCCTGGAACTCACAGTGACCTGCCTGCCTCTGTCTCCCAAATGCTGGGATTAAAGGCGTGGCCCACCATGCCTGGCCCTGTTTTGGCTTCTTGAGTACTGAGATTATAGGAATACTATGCTTGGCTCTATGTTATCATTGTTGTTGCTTATTTGAGACAGAGTCTCACTTAGCCCAGGTTGACCTTGATTTTGCTAAGTAAGTTGCCCAAAATGACCTTGAGCTCTGCATCCTGGTGTCTGAATCTTCATAGTGCCAAGATTACAGGCATACTTTATACATCTATTAGTGAGCGGTGTGCATCTTAAGCATGCACCATATTCCTGAGAGTCATGCCTGCTCCATTCCTTCACACCTGTCTATTATTGTTTTCACAGCATTGACTTCTTTTCAATTGCCCACTGTGTTGTTTTTTTCTTTTTTGCCTGTTTCCCCCATCGGGTTGTGGGTTCCACAAGAGAAGACTTTCTTGCCTTACTTGTCCCTGTAAAACCCCACACCAAGAACAAGGAATCCCAATACACATGTTGAATGAATAATAGGGCAATAGCCACATTCTTTTGGATTTTTCTTTTTAGATTTATTTTTTATGTATACAATGTTTTGCCTGCATGTACAGCTGCACGCCAGAAGAGGACCTCTAATCATATTATGGATGGCTGTGAGCCACCATGTGGTTGCTGGGAATTGAACTCAGGACATTTGGAAGAGCAGCCAGTGCTCTTAACCTCTGAGCCATCTCTCCAGTCCTGGATGGTTGTTTTTGGGACAGGATCTCACTATGCAGCCCTGGCTGTCCTGGAACTCTGAATTCGGCCTCGAACTCAGAGAGGTCCGTTTGCTTCTGCTTCTTGAGTGCTGGGATTAAAAGTGTGCAGAACCACACCTGGGAAGTACACATTTTTCAAAGGTGAAAGTCAGTGTTGAATATAACAAAACTTGTAATTTTACTAATGGAGCCAGGAAGAAAGCACTGTTTTTGTTTAAAAATCTTTATTTTTATGTATGTGTCTGTGTACCACATGTGTGCAGTGATCCTGGAGGCCAGGAAAGGATGTCAGATCCCTTGGGACTGAATTTATAACTGGTTGTGAGCCGCCCTCTGAATGCTGGGAATTGAACCCTGGTCTTCTGGAAGAGCAGGCAGTATTCTTAAACCTGTCAACCATCTCTCTAGCCTGAGGGTAATCATTGTTAATAGATGCTTTATTTTCATCAGATGTCGGATGCTTTTGTAGTAAATACTAACCACCTGCTGTGAGTTTTACCAAGTTCTCATGACCAAATGTATAATACCTATTATATGCCAGCCTCTAGTAGTATTAGTATTTAATTAGCTAATTATTTTATCTTTCTTTGTGGATACAGGCCCTGTGTAGGCCTGGCTGGCCTGGAACATGTTATATAGGCCCAGCTGGCCTGAAACTTGCTATGTAGACCAGGCTAGCCTACAATTTACAGTGGTCCTTCAACTTCTGTCTTCCAAGCACTGGGACAACCAGCGTGCACCACCAAGTCTGTTTTGTTTGTTTACTCAGTGTGTTGTTAATGGAACCCACGACCTCAGACATGCTAGGCTAGTCCTTTAAGACTGAACTACCCCCTGTGTCAGGAGAGACTTCTGAACCTATCTCATTTAAAAAGATGACAGTGCTGACCTTTCATGATCTTCCTAGAATGAGGCTCTGGCCTGAGCAACGGGTGCACACTTGAGCAAGGAAGGAAAGGGACCCGGGTTGTCTTCTCCCTCGGCAGCAGATCGCCTCAGATGGCAAGGGAAGAAGAAGAGCCTAAGATGTTATGCTCCTGAGCCATTGAAGCCGGCTATAGAGCCCGGGTGGGGAGGTGGGCGGGGCCATACGGCCTGGAGGGCGGGGCCTGTATTGTCCGCCCCGCGGGGCATGCCGGGAACCCCGCCCCCAAGATGGCGTCTTACTGACAGTTGGCTGCAGAGCGGCAGAGGCGGATCCTGCTCGTCAGGGCGGCGGCGGCGGCGGCAGCGGCGGCGGCGGGGCCGGGGTCTCCCGGGCCGGGTTTGGCGAGTGGCAGGGATGGCGGCGCGGAACGCCTAGGGCGGAGCCGCGCGGGCGAGGCGGGCGCGGCGGGCGGCCATGGGCTGCTGAGACGGCGGCGTCTCCGCAGCACCTTCCTTTTGCCATGGGTTCGTCGGCAGCCGCAGCAGCGGCGGCGGCGGCGGCAGCGGCGGCGGACTCGGCGCAGTGGCTCTCGGTGAAGGAGGAGACCATCTTTCTGCACGACGGGCTAATCCGGGTCACCGACCTGGCCGAGCTGCCCAGCGAGATCCTCGGCGCCCCGGAGGCCACCGACACGGACCTGGAGGTGAGTGAGGTCCCCCGCAGGCCGCCGCAGGTGTGTGCGACTCTGGAGAGCATCCTCGGGGCGGGGGGGCTGCGGCCTGAAGCCCGGGCAGCAGCCACCGCCCGGCCGCTCCCCTCCCCCACGCACCGGGAGTCCCTTGGCGGGCGCGCCCAGGTGCCAGCGCTCCGGAGACCTTTTGTATTTTGAACGGTTGCACACGCTCTGCTTCTTTTTCAGCCCCAGCCCTGTGTTGATTTTGTGTGCCTGCGTGCGCGCGCCTGTGTGTTGGGGAGACCGGAGTGACAGCTGCCAGGCTTTTTCCACCATGAGCAATCCTGCAACCTGTCTGTGCGGTGCCTGGGATTGACACCCGGGCCTTTGTCAGGGAAGCCGGCCGTTTGGACAGCGAGAAAGGGATGCCACCACGGCCTGGAAAGGGTCAAGGGCGGACGTGCGTGTGTGTGTGTGTGTGTGTGTGTGTGTGTGTGTGTGTGTGTGTACGTACACACACGCGCGCTACCAAGAGTGTCTGAGAGGCCCAGGCTCAGAGTGGTGGCAGGTGCATCGCCAGTCTCAGCAGTTGTGGTGTTCCCCCAACCCCCATCCACCCCAAGGAAACCAAATGTGCTTATTGTGGATAGGAACTTTCCACCGACTAGCTGGATATCGCGTTCGCCCAGAGGTGGGAATGTTTGGCCGTTGTGTTTTCATCCAGGCCAGGTGGACGCTGACCCTGCTTCCTTTCCACTTTGTGGGGTGACAGTTTGGTGTGCAGGAAGCATGGGGTGTCGTGAAATTCGTATTGTCGCATGGAGGGGTCCCTGGGGTACGCCGCAGACAGTAGGACCTGCGCGCGGGGTCTTTTGTGTTTTGCGGTTTTCCGTGCATCCTGGCACTCATTTATAGAAATGGGTTAGAATCCTATTACTGTGTGTTTCTGGAAACGGCTTAGATCTGATCGCGTTCAGTGAGACTCTGGGACGTGCCTGAGATGCGAATGCAGTCCGCGGTGTTTGTGTGTCTGGCTTTGATGTGGCTTCAGAATTTCCGACTGTGAACTCTTAATTGACATATTTTACAGTCTAGCCACGATAACGTGGAAGTTGATAGAGAATCCCTAACGTGGAATCGTAATACAATTATGTTTTATTTGGGCCTATTCTATAAAAAGCAAGGTGTGTCTGAGTTAACCGCCTGAAAACTCGAGGGCTCTGATAGTGTGATGGTGGACTCTTTATTTAATGGGCGCTGCTGTGTAAAGGTGGAAAGTGGATGGTACTCTTTGTTCCTTGGAGACTAACCTAAATTCCTCAGCCCAGACTGTTCGATATGTATGCAATTTTTTCGGATTAGACGGGGTAGAATTTATTTTAAACAACTGAGTTATTCAGTTGATGTTCCTAAAATGGTTACTGTCTGTGTCCTGAGAGAAATTTGTCAGCTATTTCCAGCAATGCTTCATTCTAAAGGAAAGGCTATTACCGAGTTGATTAATTCTCCCAAAGAATTGGGCCTGGCAGGAATGGAGAACTGTTTTGTTTTCATTTCTTTCCAGTTACAGACTACAGTATCTGGAGAAGTAAGTAGTGTGCTATTCACACACCTGACTAATGAATAATAGTTCTTAACTGTATGCCTTGTGTCCGGTGCAGTACTGTTAAGTTGTTGGAGGTTAATCTTGTTACACATTGCAACAGTTATGTTGTATCCATTGTGTGAATGTAGCAAGAGAAAAGCAGAGTAAGTGTGCAGTTTCCTCAAGATCTTTATTTTTTTATTTATTGTTATTTATTTTTGGTTTTTCTAGACAGGGATTCCCTTTGTAGCCTTGGCTGTCCTGGGATCGCTTTGTAGACCAGGCTGGCCTGGAGCTTACAGAGATCCGCCTGCTTCTGCCTCCTGAGTGCTGGCATTAAAGGCTTGTACTACCACCGCCTGGCTATTTTTTCATTTTTTTGAGACAGGTTCTCACTATATAACCCTGGCTGCCCTGGACCCTATGCAAACCAAGCTGGCCTGGAACTAACATATCTGCTTATCTCTGTCTCCCAAGTGTTGAGATTAAAGGTGTGCATACCACAGTCAGCCTTAAATATTTTTTTAATACTTAGAATTAATTTATTGGGATGCTGGGGATCTAAACTGGATCCCCTTAACTACCCAGCCATCTCTCCAGCTCCTCATGCTGCGTAGCATGCGCTTTATCCACAGAACCACCTTTCTAACCTACTTTGTTTCCTCCAGCAACTATTTCGTTTTTATGTTTCAGGAAGATTCCAGGTTTATTGGTATTTAAAAAAAATATTTAACTTAATTTTAATGTGCCTTAGTATGAGAGTGTCAGATCTTGGAGTTATAGACAGTTGTGAGCTGCCATGTGGGTGCTGGGAATTGAACCCGGGTCCTTTGGAAGAAGAGCAGGCAGTGCTCTTAACCACTGAGCCATCTCTCCAGCCCTTGTTTATTGGTATTTTAAAAGGTATCTTTTGGGCCGGGCGGTGGTGGCGCACGCCTTTAGTCCCAGCACTCGGGAGGCAGAGGCAGGCGGATCACTGTGAGTTCGAGGCCAGCTTGGTCTACAAAGTGAGTCTAGGACAGCCAAGGCTACACAGAGAGACCCTGTCTCAAAAAACCAAAAAAAAAAAAAAAAAAAAAAAGTATCTTTTGGGATGTTAGTGCTCCTGTGAAGTAGCTTCTCCCAGATCTCTCCAGTAGACCCTGTAGGAATAGCAGCTGTTCCTCATAGGGTTTCTAATTATAGAATTCTTCCACTAAGGATTTTAAATGATGAGGAATAAGGCTGACACTCAGGTGAATAATTTATGAGGGACAACCATAATGCATAAGACTGTAGAGTCACAGAATTTTAGAGCACAGGAGGGACATTGGAGATGATGCGCCTTGGAGATGTGTTTCCCCGGTTTTAGACAGTGAAGAAAAGAGAGTCTGCTGAGGTGGAGTTACATGCCAAGCTGTGCCATAAGCTGGCTTGGGTCTTTTGCCTCTGGGTTCCAGTGCTCCTTTTCCTCTCACTGCTGTACAAGTTACCTGTCAGCTAGAAAAAAGAATCTAAGGTGCTCAAAATGGATCTGAGCAGAGCATCTGCAGTTCATTTTCTTCCCAGTAAATTATAGACAGGTTTTTTAAGAGAAAAAAACCAAACCCATCCAATAAATAGTGTTTTCAAGGAATGAGTGTAAGTAGTATTTTGTGGAGGTTAGAAGTAAGTGAATTCAACTGTTTTGGGTGCAGAGGCATGGCGGGGAATGGAATGAAAGCCCCCCTCTCTAAAGAGCTTATATTTCAGCATGAAGATGTAGATTACAGCAAGTAATAAGAATCCTGCATACACAATCCCACAGTGTCCTTGGACTGGACCCAGAATCTGTTGATACCAAACCCCACAGATGCTGAAGCTCTTGGATAAAAAGGTATCATCTTAGCACATAGACTTTGCACAGCTTCCTATGCATGTAAGTCATCGCTGTGTGTAGCACAGGCAGGCAGTGTTGTGTTGCTTAGGAGAAAATGATGGCTGTATGTCCTGTGTCTTGTCCCAGTGCACACAATCAGGGCAGGATGACTTCACATAACCAACACTAGGGAGAGGAGCTTTTCAGGGCAGGCAGGCAGGGAGGGGATGCTTACACATCACTTCGTTTGTGTGGATTCAGTGCTCCTGTGCTTGCCACAAAGCAAATGAGAGTTTTAATTTTTGCAATTTTCTCTCCCTCCTCTTTTTCTTCTTCTCAGACAGGATCTCAGTATGTGGGCAGGCTGGCTTTGAGTTTATAGAAATCCCCTGCCTCTGTATAGGGTTTAAGACAGGCACCAGCCCAACATTTTTCTGAATATTTTCAATCCATAGTTGGTTGAATGTGAAGACACGGAGCCCACTGATGTGGAGGAACAACTTGTGTATGTGTGCACATGTCTGTGTGTGCACATGTGTGCCTCTGTTTGTGTGTGCTAGTGCACATGTGTGTGATGACAAATGGTAAGTGCTGTGGAGAAGATAGGCGAGGCAGAGAGATGGGAGTCTATTTTGTATCAAGTGGACTGGAAAGGAAAGTGCAGGCAGACTTTTGAGCAGAGACTTGAAGGATGTGAGAGTGTGACATATGGCTGATGGGCAAAGACCATCCTATACAGAGGACATCAGGAGCCAAGTGTCTGAGGAAACTATCCTTAGCTTGTTGGGAGCTCTGAGCTTTTATTCAGAAAGGAGAGAGGGAGAGAAGTGTGATGGAAGTTGGGGGGCTGCTGATCAAGTGGGGCCTTGTAAGTAAGGTTTTGAGTCTCACAGTGAATTAGGAACGAAGAGCAGAGCCTATTTTATATTAATTTTTTTAAATTAGTAAACAAAATAATAGATGTCATTGTGATATTTCATACATATGTCTCTTGCTTACCTCCCCCTCCATCCCCCTTTGTTTTGGATTTGAAAAGAGCTGTCTTCAGCCAGGCGTGGTGGTGCATGCCTTTAATCCCAGCAAACAAATAAATTGCCTAAACTGTAGGGAAGAAATATTTTGGACCCATTAAGAAAAATAATTAGCTTTTTAATCAGTGTGCCTGTGTGTGTGTGTGTGTGTGTGTGTGTGTGTGTGAGAGAGAGAGAGAGAGAGAGAGAGACAGAGAGAGAGACAGAGACAGAGAGAGACAGAGAGAGAGAGAGACAGAGACAGAGACAGAGAGAGACAGAGATACTGAGATTTTCCCTAGTTGTAGTTTGTAATAAACATGAACAGTAAATAGCAGGCTTTTGGAACTTCCACCTACATTATCGAATACTTACTTTTTTTCTTTCCTTTTTTTGGTTTTTTGAGACAGGGTTTCTCTGTGTAGCCTTGCCTGTCCTGGACTCACTTTGTAGAACAGGCTGGCCACCAACGCACAGATCCTCCTGCCTCTGCCTTCCAAGTACAGGGATTAAAGGTGTGCGCCACCACTACCCAGCTTAGTCACTTGTTAGACATTTGGGAGGTTTCCAGTTTGAGGCAGTCACAAACCTTCATGCCTAAATCTTTCTGTGGAGAGAGAGGTGGTTCAGTGGTTAAGAGTTCTTATTCTTTCAGAGGACCTGGGTTCAGTTACAAGTAACCACATGGTGACTTATAACCATCTGTAACCCCAGTTCTAGGAAAACTGATGCCCTCGCCTGAGGAACTCAGGCACTGCACACACAGGCAAAAATACTCATATACATGAAATAAATCTTTAAAAGATTTTTAATTAAATAAAATCTTTAAAAAAAAAATCCATCAAACATCTGTAACCCTAGCACTCTGGGAGTCAGCAAGAAGTCATGCTGTATAGACAGTGTGTGGGATTACGCTGAACGCGAGAAGCCAGACACAACATACACTGTAAGATTCCATTTATATGAAGTTGCAGAAAATCCAAGCTACTCTGTGATGAGTGCCTGGAAAGAGGGCCCGGAGGGTGGGAGGGAGAGAGGGAAGGCTGGAAAGGAACGTGAGGTTCTGAGGTGATGGATGTTTTGGTTTGGTTGTGGTATCATTTCATGTTCATATGTATATGTGTCAAAACAACTCAGATCCCACAGTTTAAATATGTGCAGTTTATTGTATGCCAATTATACTTCAGCAAACAAACACAATCTCCACAGGGCCAGAGTGTGTTCTGGGTATTGCTTAGGAACTGAAAGGCAGCAGGGGTTTGTATGTTGTTTGTTTTGCTGTTTGAGAGAAGAACATTTGGGTTTGGAGCTGTTCAGCGGAAGCAGCCAAGGCTTTGTGTGCTGTGACACGCGCAGGGAACCTTCAGGATGAGGTTTGGTCTGTCTGGAATACTATCAGTACTTTGGAAAAGTTCAGAACCAAGTTTCTAGAATTCCAGATTCTAGAATGGGGAGCGATAATGAATGAGTAAACCGTCCTGGTTCTCCCGTAGTTTCTTCTTGGCACACAGCCATCCAGCACTGATGCAAGTCACTGCTGTTGGATGAGCTCAGGTGAAAGGCACAGCAAGCCAGAGCATGAAATAAGGATGAAGTTCTGAGGACTGTGGGGGCAGTATGGCCAAGAGCTGAATGTTATCTTTTGTTGGTTTGACATGGGGTCTTAAATGGAGAGGCCTAGCTGGCCCTGAAGAAGATAGGTAGCTCAGAATGACCTTGAACTCCTGGCCTTCCTGCCTCTCCAGAGTTGGGATTTCAGGTGTGCACCACCACATGTGGCTTGGAATAACTCCTTTCCACATTGTCGGCACTTGTACTGCTACTGTGACAACAGCACATTGTACTTCATGCCAGGCTTTTGTGAAACACTTCATGGCTGTTATCGCATTTAAATTCCACAGAAGCCTTCTGAGGTTGGGGTGGTTTTGTTTTGTTTGTTTTTTGTTTTTTTGAGACAGGGTTTTTGTGTAGCCTTGGCTGTCCTAGACTCATTTTGTAGACCAGGCTGGCCTCAGAACTTATATTGATCTGCTTGGTGAGGTTGGTTGGTTATTTATTTATTTATTTATGCCTTTTCTTTTTTGAGACAGGGTTTCTCTGTGTAGCCCTGCCTCCTTGAGTGCCTGGGATAAAGGCATGTGCCACAAACCTGGGTGCTTTTTTTTAAAAAAAAATTATTTATCATATATACACAGTGTTTTGGCTGCATGTACACCAGAAGAGGGCACTGGATCTCATTATAGATAGTTGCAAGCCATCATGTTGTTGCTGGGAATTGAACTCAGGACCTTTGGAAGAGCAGGCAGCGCTCTTAACCTCTGAGCCATCTCTCCAGCCCCCCCCCATTAAAAAATTTTTTTTTTAAATTTTATTTTATGAGTGTTCCATCTGCATATATATGTGTATGCTACAAAAGGGCAACAGATTCTAGTATAGATGGTTGTGAACCACCATGTGGTTGCTGGGGATTGAACTCATGACCCCTGGAAGAGCAGACAGTGCTCTTATCCGCTGAGCCATCACTCCAGCCCCCCCCCCTTTTTTTAAAGGACTTAATAAAAATTTTTAAAATTTACATTGGTGAACTGCCTTCCTGTATGTCTGTGTGAGGGTGTCAAATCCCCTGGAAATGGAATTACAAACAGTTGTGTACAGCCATGTTGCTGCTAGGATTTGAACCCAGGTCCTCTGGAAGAGCAGCCAGTGCTCTTAACCCCTGAACTATCTCTCCAGCCCAGAGGTTGGGTATTGTTATCTGTCCCATCCCCAGTGCAGAAACTGTGGCACAGACAAAATTAAGTGGCTTGATAGAGATCATAGTGCGAAGCTGAGGCTGAAATCTGATTCCACCCTAGGGATCATGTTCTTAACATTTTAGACAGTGATCATTTTAGAAGTGTAGGCTAGGGATGCAGCTCAGTTGGTAGCGTGATTGCCTCATGTGCACAAAGCCCTGGGTTTCATCCCTAGAGCTGCATAAACCAGCATAGTGGCACACTCCTTTAATCCTAGCATTCAGGAAGAAGAGACAGGAGGATCAGATGTTTAAGGTGATTCTTGCCTGTGCATCAAGCTTAAAACTAGTCTGGGCTACATGAGACTATCCCCAAAATTAATTAATTAAAAAGGAATACTAGGTGCATGGCTACAACCCCTGCACTTAGAGGAGACTGAAGCAAGAGTGTTGCTATGAGTCAGAGGCCTGCCTGGGCTACTTAGTGAGACAAGCCGCCAGGGTGGTGCATGCTTAAAATCCCAGCACTTGGGAAGCCAAGGCAGGGTTGCCATGAGTTCTAGTCAGCCTGACTATAGAGCCGAGGAGACATCCTCCACCACAATAAGAACATGCTTATTGGGCTAGAGAGATGGCTTAGAGATTAAGAGCACTGTCTGCTCTTCTAGAGGGCCTGAGTTCAATTCCTAGCAACCACATGGTGGCTCACAACCATCTATACTGGGATCTGATGCCTTCTTCTGGCTGGCAGGCACACTCCCAGACAGAATGTTGTGTACATAATAAATAAATAAATCTTTTTTTTAAAAGGCAGGGAATGGGGCTGGAGAGATGGCTTAGTGGTTAAGAGCACTGACTGCTCTTCCATAAGACCTGGGTTCAATTCCCAGCTCACACCTGTCTGTAACTCCATGACCTGACACTCTCACACAGACATACGTGCAGGCAGAACACCTGTGCACATAAAATAATAAAAATTTTTTTAAAGGAAGAATTTCCTTAAAAAAATGTTTATTATTGTTATTGTTATGTTATTGTGGTAAGGTGCTATGTTGCTGTTTCTGGAAAGTTCTTTTATGCATATCAGTCAGCTGGTCACTGAACAGCTAACATCTTATCTACAGATTTCTTTTCCTAGCAGCAGAGATAGGTCTTATTTAGTTTTTCAGCAGCAGAGAGAAATTTTTATTTAGTTTTTCAGTGATTCCCATGCAGCTTCCTTGCCTCACAGCTTATTGGCAGTATGGTGAGATGCATTCAGTCTTCCTCCTGGTCTTTGTTCAAAGTCTTTCTAAACAAACCCGCTTTATCACCTTGTGGGCCCCATATTCACTGTTGCAAAACACCCCCTGTTGGCTGGGGCTCCTGGGCGGGGTGTCCTGTGCCTGTTCTTCCCTAGGTCCTAAGTGTCTGTGGTGTCAGTTATGCAAGGACTCTCAGGTCCCCATAGCATCCTGCTTCCTGTTTCTCACCTGCCTCCATCTTTCTTTACAGCAGTGCTTGCGGGGTGAACACAAGGAGCATTCAGTCGGTCGTCCCCAGTGAACGTGACTGACTATGGGACGAGTACAGTGATTTCAAAAGGGGTGGAGCCTGCAGGAATTGTGTAATGCCCCCCCCCTTTTTTTTTTAAATTTTGAGACAGAGTTTCACTATGTAGATCAGGCTAGTCTGGAACTCACAGAGATCTGCCTGTCTCTGCTGGGATAGAAGGCACGTGTCACCTTGCCTGGCACATAGCTGATGTTTTGATCTCTAGATGATCAGATGCTTCCCATTCCACACACTTAGCATAACCTCATCTGCAATGTTTCCTTTGTCACACACATGCCTTCTAGAGATCCAGAGAGGGACATTTTGCAAGGTGTCATTTCCCAGCTCAGCACAGTGGGATTTGGGTTGTTTCTCATTATGAAAACCAGCCCTTTGGGGCCTCCTTTTGTATACCCAAATGGACATGTGAGGAAGTGTTTCTCTAGGGTAGATTTGACACATACAGGTGACCATTGTACATTTGTTTTATTTATTGAGACAGGATCTCACTTTGTAGCTCTGGCTGTACTAGAACTCACTTTGTAGACTAGGATGGCTTCAAACTCAGAGATTTGTCTGCCTCTGCCCCGTGAGTGCTGGGATTAAAGTTGTGTGCTACCACGCCTGGCTCATTAATTTTGATTAGTAATCCAGATAATAAAAACTATCCCAGGAGCTGGAGAGATGGCTCAATGGTTAAGAACAACTGCCTGTTTTTCCAGAAGACCCAGATTTAATTCCTAGCACCTACATGGAGGCTTATAACTGTCTGTAAGGCCAGTTCCATAGGATCTGGCACCCACACGCAGACATATATCACACAGACATCTGGGTTACCAATGCACATAAAAAAATAAATTGGGGGCTGGAGAGATGGCTCAGCAGTTAAAAGCACTGACTGCTCCTCCAGAGGTCAGGAGTTCAACTACCAGCACCCACATGGTGGCTCACAACCATCTCTAATGTGATCTGATGCCCTTCTCTGGCCTGCAGATGTACATGCAGGCAGAGCACTGAATATATAATAATAAATAAATAAATCTTTTTAAAAATTGTTAAAAGGAGCCGGGCATGGTGGCGCACGCCTATAATCCCAGCACTCGGGAGGCAGAGGCAGGTGGATTGCTGTGAGTTCGAGGCCAGCCTGGTCTACAAAGCGGGTCCAGGACAGCCAAGGCTACACAGAGAAACCCTGTCTCGAAAAACCAAAAAAAAAAAAAAATTGTTAAAAAGTAAAACAAAACAAAACAAAGAAACCCAGGTGTGGTGGTACACACCTTTAATCCCAGCATTCAGGAGGCAGAGTTCAGGGTCAGTCTGGTCTGCAAAGAGTCCAGGACAGCCAGGGCTAGTTGCACAGAAAAACCTTATACAACTATTCCCACCATGCACACTGTAGCACATGTATACAGCTACCATCATCTCCAACAAATATATAATCTATACTTTTTATAAAAAAGATCTTTATTTATTATGTATACAGTGCTCTGCCTACATGTACACCTGCAGGCCAGATAGGGCATCAAATCACATTATAGATGGTTGTGAGCCACCATGCGGTTGCTGGGAATTGAACTCAGGACCTCTGGAAGAGCAGCCAGTGTTCTTAACCTCTGAGCCATCTCTCCAGCCCCCATAATCTATAATTTTTTAAAAAAGTTTCCCTCTAACATGTTAATGTAAGTGCTAGTGTGCATTCTTTGGATGTAAAGAATGCTGATATTAAGTGGACTGTGTTGTGGTATGTACCTTTTGGCCTCAAAGAATTAATAAATTGATGTTGCAGAAACAAAATATGGAGAACAGAGACAGTAAGTAGCCTGGGACACACCATTAGATCAAAATTAGGTTTCTTTTCACTATTATTTTTTTCTGTAACTTATTTTTAAGTATAGAAAACAGGGATTATATCCTTTCTGTAATTCCTGTATAAAATTTTTTGTCTGTGGTTTTTTTTTTAGATTTGTTTATTTATTATTGTGTATTCAGTGCTCTGCCTGCATGTACACTTGCAGGTCAGAAGATGGCATCAGATCACAATATAGATGGTTGTGAGCCACCGTGTGGTTGCTGGGAATTGAACTCAGGACCTCTGGAAGAGCAGTCAGTGCTCTTAACCTCTGAGCCATCTCACCATTCCCTTTGTCTATTTTTCAGACATTCCCTTTGTCTATTTTTCAGACATGGTATTACTATATAGCCCTGGATAACCTGGACTCACTGTATAGACCAGGCTAGCTTCAAACTCATAGAGATCCAACTGCCTCTGCCTCTCCAGTGCTGGGATTAAAGGCATGCACCACCATGCCTGGCTCACAACTGCTATTTTAAAATACAAATTTAGCCATTAAAATTTACGGTGGCCAGCAGCCATGGAGTTACACGCCTTTGATCCAGCACTTAGGAGTCAGAGGTAGGCAGATCTCTATGAGTTCGAGGCTAGCCTGGTCTACAGAATGAGTTCTAGGACAGCCAGAGCTACACAGAGAAACCCTGTCTCGAAAGAAAAAAGAAAAAAAAAAACAACCCAAATTTCTAGCAATTTAAACATTAAAACATCTGGTTGTTACTATGTGCGTTGTATGTAGGGGAGGTACAGGCATGCTATTGTGCATTTACTGGAGGTTGGAGGACAACTTTGTGGAGTTGGTTTTCTTCCACCTTTGTTGAGTTCTTAGGATCAGACTCAGGTTGTCAGGGTTTCCTGGCAAGTGCTTTTACTCACCCACTGAGCTATACTATTGACCCTTAATTATCTATTTATTTATTTTGAGTTCGGGGTCTCACTATGTAGCCTTGGCTGACCTAGAACTCACTATGTAGCCCAGACTGGTTGTTTCCCAAGTGCTGGGATTAAATGATTTTTTTAAAAGTCTATTTTTAAAAAATGTTTATTTTTATTTTATGTGCATTGGTGTTTTGCCTACATGTATGTCTGTGTGAGGGTGTCAGATCTTGGAGTTGCAGCCAGTTATGAGCTGCCATGTGGGTACTGGGAATTAAACCTGGGTCCTTTGGGAGAGCAGTCAGTGCCCTTAATTGCTGAGCCATCTCTTTAGCCCCCTGTAAGCTCAGTTTTCTTAACAAATATATTTTCTTACAAACTTATTTACTGAGAGTACATTGGCACTGGCAGACACAATTTAATTGTCATCTTTACTCACTGTAAGGCAAATTCCACCTTACAGCCCCCCTTCCTTTTTTTAAAATTCTTAGTATTATCTATTTGAATTTCAAGTTTGTTGTGATTGTTAAGATATGTTTCTGCAAAATATCACTAGTGACATGTTATAACATAAAGGCATACTGATAGTCCCGAATGAGCTCTCTCCCAGTAGTGTTGTGTGTGTGTAACCTTGGGTTGATGACCACAGTGTACTCTGGAGTACATGCATCGTAATGCCCAGTGTTTCACCCCGGCATTTGCATTACTAGATCAAAGCCTGGTCTGTGGCAGTTTTAGGTTAGCAACAGGGAAATGCATAATTTCATGCAAATTGTAGGTTTAGGAACTCTAACAACTGCAGATGCTTCATTCAAGTAGTGGTTTCATGCTGACAAAATGTTGACATTTGGTTTATATTTGTAATGGGTGTCTTGTATCCTATATGTGTTTTGTATTTTGTGTATGTATTTGTGGTTTGCGTTACTGATTGCAGATGCACCAATTCTAACACAATGTGTAGTTATTTACTGGATGACATAGAAAAACCAGGAGCTCTTGTGTTGTGACTGTTGATAGATTTGCTCTCTTGCTTTTTGTCCTGCTGCTCTCTTCTCTCCTCTCACCTCCCCGCTTTCCCTCTCTCTCTCTTCCTCCCCCTGCCCCCCCACCTGACATAGGGCTTCTCTATGTAGCCCTGACTGTACTGAAACTTGCTCTGTAGACCAGGCTAGTCTCCAACATGGTGATCTGCCTGTCTTTGCCTCCCAAGTGCTGGAATTAAAGGCATGCACCTCCCTGGCCCCTATAGTTATTATTTATCTTTCCTTTTTTTTTTTTTTTTTTTTCTTGAGGCAGGGTTTCTCTGTGTAACAGCTCTGGCTGTCCCGGAGCTCTCTCTGTAGACCAGGATGGCCTGGAACTCACAGAGATCCACCTGCCTCTGCCTCCCAAGTGCTGGGATTAAAGGTGTGCACCACCACACCCAGCTGTTTATTTTCTTTTTAAATATGGAACTCTTCAAGAATTTTCATGTCATCCTTCCACAGGGGCCATGCTAATCTTCTCTGTATCATTCCAATTTTGGTATATGTGCTGCTGAAGCAAACACTATAGTTAATTTTTGACTCATTCAAAATTGTTACCTGGGAAAGGCCCATAGGCATCTCAACTGGAAATGAGTAAGAGCAATCTCTTTTTCCCTGTGTCTCCCTCATTTTAGTCTATGTTTATGAAAGACCACGTGATGTGCAATTGTTTGATGTACAAATGACCACATACCTGGAAACCATTGTATAGTCTCTGTGGCAGGAAATGTTATATTCCTTTAACTTTCTATGACCTGTTGATGTTGAGCAGGGCTGATATTCTTATGTGATCTATCTGACGTCATCCCATTTGCAAAACATTTTACCATTAGCAAGGAAGTTGTTTTTGTCTGGTTTTGTTTTTGTTTTTTGTTTTTGTCCCTTTGAGTCAGGCTATGAGATGTAGCCCAGACTGGTCTGGAACCTGCCACCCCTCCATTGCAGTTTGCAAGTACTGCAGGTATGCTCCTGGGATTCAAAGCCTGGTCCTCTGCAAGAACAGCCAGTGCTTTTAACTGCTGAAGTATCAGGAAGCAGATTTTTTTTTTTTGAGACAGGGTTTCTCTATGTAGCCTTGGCTGTCCTGGACTCCCTTTGTAGACCAGGCTGGCTTCAAACTCACAGCGATCCGCCTGCCTCTGCCTCCCGAGTGCTGGGATTAAAGTGCACCACCACCGCCTGGCTAGATTTTTGGTTTTTTAAAGATTTATTTATTATGTTTACAGTGCTCTGCCTGCATGTACACATGTGGGCCAGAAGAGAGCATCAAATCACATTATAGATGGTTGTGAGCCACCAACGTGTTGCTGGGAATTGAACTCAGGACCTCTGAAATAGCAGTCAGTGCTTTTAACCTCTTAGCTACCTCTCCAGGCCCCCAGAAGTGTTTTAAAGATAAATTCACCCCACTTTTACTTCTCTAGAGTACAGTCATGAAATTGTGTTTTCTTCATCCTACAAAGTATGCTTGTAGCTTTCCACACTGCCCAGGGACGGGGTCTATTTTACGTTGTACTTGATTGTCGTCGTAACTTAAAGGGAAGCTTATACAATGTCTGGAGCCCTTGCTGTCCTGCAGCTGAAGGAGGAGGATGTCCTCAAATTTCTTGCTGCAGGAACCCACTTAGGTGGCACCAACCTTGACTTTCAGATGGAGCAATACATCTCCAAAAGGAAGAGTGATGGTGTTTACATCATAAATCTGAAGAGGACCTGGGAGAAGCTGTTGCTTGCAGCTCAGGCGATTGTTGCCATTGAGAACCCTGCTGACGTCAGTGTCATCACCTCCAGGAGCACTGGCTAGAGAGCTGTGCTGAAGTTTGCTGCTGCCACTCACTGGAGCCACTCCCATTGCTGGCCGCTTCACACCTGGAACTGTCACTAACCAGATCCAAGCAGCCTTCAGGGAGCCACGGCTTCTAGTGATGACCCACCCCAGGGCTGACCACCAGCCCCTCACAGAGGCCTCTTACGTCAACCTGCTTACCATTGCTCTGTGCAACATGGATTCTCCTTTGCATCCCTTGCAACAACAAGGGAGCTCACTCAGTGGGTCTGGTGTGGTGGATGCTGGCCTGGGAAGTACTCCGCATGTGTGGCACTATCTCCCGTGAGCACCCATGGGAGGTGATGCCTGATCTTTACTTCTACAGAGACTCAGAGGAGATTGAGAAGGAGGAGCAGGCTGGTGCTGAGAAGGCCGTGACCAAGGAGGAATTCCAGGGCGAATGGACTGCGCCAGCTCCTGGGTTCACCACTGCACAGCCAGAGGTGGCAGACTGGTCCGAGGGTGTGCAGGTGCCTGCTGTACCCATCCAGCAGTTCCCTACTGAGGACTGGAGCGTCCAGCCAGCCTCTGAGGACTGCTCAGCGGCTCCCACAGTGCAGGCCACTGAGTGGGTTGAAGCCACTACTGAGTGATCCTGAGCTGCTCTGCAGACACTTGAGCAAAGGGAAAATGGAAGGAAAATAAAGTCTCTAAAAGCTGGGGAAAAAAAGTGTGCTTGAAGATTTGCATTGACAAGGTTCTTTACTCAGACATTTTGTACAATTCTGCAATCCTGCTGTCACTGCTGTCCACAGGTGGCGGGTTGTTGAGCGCTTGAAATGTGGCCAGCCAGTTTTCTACGTGCACCCTCTCCCACCCCTTAGCCCCAGAACTATATTTTCTGTTGTGAACTGAAGTCCAGCACAGGTTATCACCTTAGTGGCTGGGGATATAGTACAGTTAGTTTGTTTGATACAAGGTGTCACTATGTAGCCCTGGCTTTCCTGGAATTCCCTAGGTAGGTCAGGCTGGCCTTAAATTTGTAGTGATCCTTCTACCTTGGCATCCCTAGTGTGGGGAGTATAGGCGTGCACCACTATGCCAGTCTCTCTGAGTCCTCCTATTTGGTGCCCACACCTCCCTCTTCCTGCTTCTGGAGCTAAGTGATAAGTATGTATCTGGCACAACACTGCCATCTGCGTGCACAGACAGCAAATGTTCTGTTGTAAGGTTTGCTTTTAACATCATTTGGAGTAGGGGCTGTTTTCCCCCTTGCTGGTTCCCAGGGCCTCGCGTATTCCAGGTAGACATTGTACCACTAAGTTGCTCTCCCAGCCCTGCCTATCATTTTTGGAGTGCACAGTACCATGTGGAGCTGCACAGACTGTGGTGGCTGGGCTTAAAGGATGATGATATACCTCGGACTTCATACTGATAGTCTTCAGGGCTTGTGTGGACACAGAAGGCGCTAGGTATAGATATCAACTACATATCTAGATGGCTTTTAGCCTAGCACTGCTACTTATTAGACTTCTACTCCTTGGGGCTGGGCATGTAGGTCATGTGGTAGACTGCATGAGATCCTGGGTTCCATCCCCAGCATCACTTAAAGTTGGACATGTTGGATATATTACACTTGCAATTACAGTAATTGGGAGGTGGGAATAAAAGGATCAGACAGATACTCAAAATCACCCTTGGCTACAAAGTAAGTTTGAGGCCAACCTGGGCTACATGAGACACTATTTCAAAAACAAACAAACAAACAAACAAAAAACTCTAAAAGCTTCCACTTCCTGTTTATGAAATATTCTCCTGTGAGGGTAAATGATAAAGTTATAAATGAAATAAATGAATGAAATAAATGAGGCAACTCACCCAGAATAGCAACTAGCAGATGACATTTAATAATAACACCATAAGTGAGATGCAAACTTTGGTATTGAAACACCCATTATAATTCAAGTACTGGATTCTTTAAGGTTTTATTGGCATGGTACATTCTAAAATCATGCAATAGCATGGATGAACAGATATTCCTCAATATCTTTAAAACTGAAAATTATATTCTTGTTTTTATTGATGGAGTTAAATAAGTATATACTGCCTTTTCTGTCTTCAACAGAATTAATATTGTTTTTTACTATAAACACATGGGGCAAAGTGTAATTTATTCCTACAGGCTTCAAGATTTTTTTTTCAAGAATTTTTACCAAGAGATTTCTTTTTTCTTTCTTTCTTTCTTTTTCTTTTTTCTTTTGGTGTTTTGAGACAGGGTTTCTCTGTGTAGCCTTGGCTGTCCTGGACTCGCCTTGTAGACCAGGCAAGCATCCAGATCCACCTGCCTCTGCCTCCCAAATGCTGGGATTAAAGGCGTGCGCCACCACCGCCTGGCACAAAGAGATTTCTTATGTAGTCTAGTATTTTCCCTTCTCTTCATTGTCTTACTTATTTTTTCTGTTTGGGTATATCAAGTCATACATTTTACTTATTGAGGAGAACGTTATTCTTGGGATGATGCTTCAAAACCAAGTTCTTCAGTGATGATAGAACATGTTTAAATGTTAACAGTTCTTCCATATGTTCACACGATTATTGTGCTGTCTGTGGATCCAGGGCAGGGATGCCAGCATGGCCTCTTGGTCATGTCCATAGTTATTTAAAGCAAAAGTGAGGTGCACATGCCCTCCTATTGTATTACCTGTAGGCCCGGCTAGCAATCGATTAAGATATAGACACTTGTAATATTTTAAAATAGCCTTAGTTAACCTGAGCCAGGGCAGATACCAATCCTCTAAACTACTTCCCATAGCGGGGCAGGCATGGAATCCCTGCCTCAGTCCCATGCCATCTGCTTCCAATAACTTCTATCAAGCTGCCTCCCATCCATAATCCCAAATACTTGCTAATGTTCTTCATCTGGGCCAGATTCTCCGTCCACGCCGGCCATGTGCGTCTCCTCCATCTGACCCATGGCGCCTCCTACCCCTCTCCCCTCAGGTCTCTCTCCCTCCTCCTCATGGCCGTCTTTCTTCTTCTTCCCAGGGTTCCTCTCTGTCCTCTTTGGGACCCTTAGTCACACCTCTGTCTCCTCTGCCCTGCCCAGGTGGGATGGCTTTTTATTAATTAGCATCAAAATACATCAGACCATCCCCCAATGCCCTCCCCCCTTTTAAAGGCAGGGTCTCATTATGTAGCCCAGGCCGGCTCAAAACTCTATGTAGTAGAAGCTGTCCTTGGATTCTTGACTCTCCTGCAGCCCCTTCCCGAGTGCTGGGTTCACAGGCATGAGCCACCACGACTAGTTTCTGTGAAGCCAGGGACCAGAATCAAGGGTTCCTGTGTGCTAGGCAAGCACTCTGCCTACCGAACTACACCCCTTAGCCCGACACTGCTGCTTTTCTTTTCTTTTGGAATATCTAAAGGTATTTTCATTATTATTATTATTATTATTATTATTATTATTATTATTATTATTAT
>OU015754.1:28165530-28183022 GCA_907169655.1 Acomys percivali | reverse complement strand
TTATTATTATTATTATTATTATTATTATTATTATTATTATTATTATTTTAAAAACATTCATTTTACTACACATGAATAAAACAACTCTGCTCATTTTCAAGCACAAATAACTCCTTAATATCTTTTTCCCCTTGGCTGTTCAGAGGGCTCAGTGAGAAGAGGTGCTGTTGTACAAGCCTGAATGAAGTCCTGAGATTGCTCCTGGAGCCCATGTAGAGGTGAAAGGGGAGGACCAACTCTACAGACTTGTCTTCTGACTGCCACATATGTACAGTGGCACGTGCCCCTTCCCCCAGCAATAATAAATGCAGTTCACAGTGGGCTAGAGAGATAACACAATGATTAAGAGCGTGCACAGTTCTTGCAGAGAGCTCACATTCTGTTACCAGCACCCATGTGGAGTGGCTAACAACTGCTTATAATTCCACTTCCAGGCATTTGTCTCTTCTGTGGTCTCCAAATGCACATGTTTGTGCAGATACCCATACACGGGCGCACACACACACACACACACACACACACCTAATTAAAAATAAAATAAATTGTCTTCAATGGTTTTTGTCAACTTGGCACAGGCTATGGATATCTGGAAAGAGGAACCTCAGTTGAGAAAATGCCTCCATCAGATTGCCTGTAGGCAAGTCTATAGGGCATTTTCTTGATTACCTATTAGTGTGGGAGGCCCCCACTCCCTGTGTGCATGCCACTGCTGTGCAGATGGTCCTGAGCTATATAGGAAGCCAGCTGAGGGCAGGAGGGCAAGCTCCTGGACTCAGCACTGACTGCTCTCCAGAGGACCTGATTTGATTCCCAGCACCCACATGGCAGCTACCAACTGCTTGTAACATTTATTCTAGGAAATTCAACAACTTCTTCTGACTTCCACAAGTACCAGGTATTCATATGGTACACAGACATATAACAAGCGAAACATCCATAAGAAAGGATGTTATTGGCCCATTTCCTGAGAGTTTCATTTTTACCATCTCCTGATAGAGCATATGACATTATTGAAAGCATAAGAGCACCAGCTGCTTCACCAGAGGGCCCAAGTGTGATTCCAAGCATCCATGTAGAGGCTCACAAGCATCTATAACTCTAGTTCTAGGGGATCTCACATCTAATATACACACATACCCTCATACACACAAAAGAAAGTAAATAAATCTTAAAGAAAGAGCAGTTGTTAAGATGTCTTTTACATTCTTCAAATGCATGTTTCCTCCTTGGATTTCAGTGACTGTAAAACAGAGACCCTTTCACACACCAAAGCAAAACCCAATATAGGACCAGATCAGTGGGGATGGAGTGCTGGGGGCGGGGGCACTTGCAGCCAAGCCTGACCACCTGGGTTCCATTCCTGAAACCACATGGTAGAATGAGGCAGATTCATGTACGTTGTCCACTGACCTCCATGCATATGCTCATGCATATCCACAGGTACACACACATACACAAAGTTAAAAAACACAAATGTATGTATGTATGTACGTATATACACACACTCAAGTAACTTCTAAATTTTAACTTGACAGGTTAGGCTAAAAGAACCTTCATTTCCTAGCCTTCTAGACTCTAATCTGCTTGCTGGTGATATTTCAAAAATGAGCCTTTTTTTGTTTTGTGTTTTTTTAAGACAAGGTTTCTCTGTGTAGCCTTGGCTGTCCTGGACTCACTTTGTAGACCAGGCTGGCCTCAAGCTCACAGCGATCCGCCTGCCTCTGCCTCCCGAGTGCCTCCTTCCCTTCTTTCTATCTCTCGCCCTTCCTTCCTTCCTTCCTTCCTTCCTTCCTTCCTTCCTTCCTTCCTTTCTTAGGTATGTGGTCCTATATTGGATTTTGCTTTGGTGTGTGAAAGGGTCTCTGTTTTACAGTCACTGAAATCCAAGGAGGAAACATGCATTGGAAGAATGTAAAAGACATCTTAACAACTGCTCTTTCTTTAAGATTTATTTACTTTCTTTTGTGTGTATGAGGGTATGTGTGTATATTAGATGTGAGATCCCCTAGAACTAGAGTTATAGATGCTTGTGAGCCTCTACATGGATGCTTGGAATCACACTTGGGCCCTCTGGTGAAGCAGCTGGTGCTCTTATGCTTTCAATAATGTCATATGCTCTATCAGGAGATGGTAAAAATGAAACTCTCAGGAAATGGGCTAATAATGTATTATACAACTTAGGGAAGGGTGTAGATTTCTGGAAATGTCCATCTGCTTAGAAAGGTACCTAGAACCAGGTGGTGCACACTTTTAATCCCAGCACTTGGGAGGTAGAGGCAGGCAGATCTCTGTGAGTTCAAAGCAAGTCCAGGATAGCCAGTGCTACACAGAGAAACCCTGTCTCAAAAGAAAGAAGGAGGAGGAGGAGGAGGAAGAGAGAGAGAGACAGAGAGAGAGAGACAGAGAGAGAGAGGGAGGGAGGGAGAGAGAGAGAGAAAGAAAGAATAGAAAAGAAAAGGAGCTGGAGAGATGGCTCAGAGGTTAAGAGCACTGCCTGCTCTTCCATAGGTCCTGAGTTCAATTCCCAGCAACCACATGGTGGCTCACAACCATCTATAATGAGATCTGGTGCCCTCTTCTGTATAATACTGCATAATAAATAAATAAATCTTAAAGAAAAAAAGAAAAGAAAGGCTCCTAGAGTCACCTGCCTCTAGTTGCTCCTGAGAGGAGAATGCTGTATGCACATCCATGAACTTGTAGAATTTCACCTCCTAAGTGCATGTAAGTAGTGCTTAGTCATATTGTACTGACATCTTTAGCAATGGAAGCTTATGTCCATCAGCACAGGATCCCAGGAGTGCTATGGCATTTCATGAATTGTTTGATGATGGAGTAAGCTAATACCTTTCAGTCTTACCCTTTGCCCTTCCTACCAATTGGCTGATTGATTGAGACAGGGTCTTATGTAGCCCAGGCTGGCCTCAGCTTCACTATTTTAGATGAGGATGACCTTGTATTTGTTATGTTTTTTCCTCCCAAGTACTGGGTGACCACCATTGCCCCATTTTGTGTTGTGCTGGGGGCAACCCAGGACCCTGTGCATGCTAGGCCAAGTACTCTGTCACCCGCGTCACCTCAAGGCACCTTTCCTGTGTGCTAAAGCACGGAGTCCTCCTTGTTTACCCAGCCACTAGCAGCCGTCTACAGACAGATCAAGTTGTATAAAGTGGCTTTTGGCATATCTGCTCAAGTAGCCTTCTTCCTAAATCACTCATTCAGTTATTCACTATTGAAAGATGATTTAAATTGCTTAGCTGGAAAGCTCTCCACACTGCTGTGAGTCATGTTATGGAGACGGCAGGAGGAAGCCAGTTTATCTGTGTCAGGCAGCAGACACTAGCCTACTCCACCCTACATGTCTGGAGAGTCTGATAGTGCCCAGCCACACTTCTGACCAGATAACTAGCCCTCTCCCTCCCCACACCAGAAGCTTCCTTCTTGCAGTAAGTACCAGTTACTTCAGAAACAGGAGATTTGAAGCTGATGAGCAGGTTGGGAAGGGCAACACGGGCTATCTGATGCTCCTACATAGACAGCTAGGTGCCTGCTTCCAATGTACTATCAGACTTGTTCCCTTAACTGCAAGACTAGCATTTTCCTTTACCCTGGCTTGAGGGATGCTTACACAAATGAAAAGATGCTAGTGTCACTCCAGTGCAGTGTACAGGCTCCATCTCTTGGTGTAGAGTTCCTGTTTTAAAGTGAGGCATAGGGGCATATGTCCTTAATTGAAGCACTCAGAAGGTTAGAAGTGCAAACAGAGCCAAGCAACAGTGGCACACATCTTTAATCCCAGCGGAAGCAGTCAGGTCTTTGTGAGTTTGAGGCTAGCATGGTCTACAGAGCGAGTTCTAGGACACCAAGAGCTACACAGAGAACCCTGTCTCAACAAAACAAAACAGGAGGAGGAGGAGGAGGGAGAGGAGGAAGAAGAGGAAGAGGAGGAAGAAGTAGAAGTAGTAGCAGCCTATATGAGACCTGTCTCAAATAAAAGACAAAGTCTTGTACTTTACATATCTGTATCAAAGAAAACAAGGCAATGGACCACTCTTTGTATAAAGGAGGAAATGGTATCCAGTGATCCCCCTGACTGCACATTTTGGAGGGAGGACGTGACTTCTTGCTATTACCACTCTTTGGATTCCTAAAGTGAACTCTCTCTTCCTTATTCACCCTACTAGTTATGTTAGCCAGAGGCACTACAGCCTTCTACTAAGAGACTCGGTGACCTGGAGACAAAGGGCACTCTGCTGTAAGGGCCACGGGATCAGCGCCAATGTCAGAGCAGTCTGGGTGTGCACAGTGGGCAATGAGAGAGTGTCCTGCTGGAGCCTTATTAGGCTTTTTATCTTTTTGCTTGCTTGTTTTTCGAGACAGGGCTTCTCTGTGTAGCCCTGGCTGTCCTGGACTCACTGTAGACCAGGCTGGCCTTGAACTCACTGTAATCTGCCTGCCTCTGCCTCCCGAGTGCTGGGATTAAAGGCCTGGGCCACCACTGCTGGCCAGCTTTTTATCTTTTTATCAGATTATTCTTTTCTTGTGATGAAATAGTCTTACTTGAGGACCCTGTTCAGGTCTTAGGCTTCTTGGGGACTTAAAGAATGAATTCATCTAAGAACCCTAATGTGTAAAGCCTATAAGGATATAATAGATTTTATGTAGTTTCTGTTTTACTACATGGGCTGTTGGGCAGCACTAGCACACTAGGAAAGAAAACCAAAATAGATGCCTGGAACCTCCCAGAAGCAAATCCTCGAGTCTGCATGAGGCTGTCTAGACAAGAGAGCGCGGCTGTGCTGTAAAACTCAGCAAAGCCAAAGCCAGAGGAACTACATGAAATAACCTTTTCTCTTATTGTTTTTTTTTTTTTTTTTTTTTTTTTTGTGTGTGTGTGTGTGTGTATGCATACAGTGCCATGTGTGTGGAGGTCAGAGAACAACTTTTAGGAGTCATTTTTCTCCTCCTATCATGTAGGTCCTGGGTTAACACTTAGATCGTCAGGCCTGGTGTTAGGTGCCTTAACCTGCTGAGCCATCTCATTGACCCTGAAGTAGTGTTTTTAAATAATATGCTGTTGTACGCAAACTCTTATTATTCTCATTGTTTGCCTATCCTATAAGGATATCATGTTTATTTTAGGTTCCCCCCCCCTTTTTTTCCCTTTTTTTGAGACAAGGTCTCTTGGGCTGGCCTTTAACCCAGAGATCCACTTCCCCTCTGCCCCCCAAGTGCTAGGATTAAAGGTGTGCACCACTATGCCTGGTTTAGGCTTTGAATTTTAAAAAGACATTTTATACAAATATAAGAAGTGTCATATTCTTAATACCAGTAACATTTACAAAAATAAATATAAAATTATTCAAGGTATTTCCAACCTTTCTTATTGCATTTCTGGAGTTAAGCGGAAAGTAACACATTGGGTGGGTCTTCTTTCCCATCAGCTCTTGCCAGAACATCTTTCCACACCTGCTTACCTGTTTTCACTCCACAACTTCCAGGTGCTGTTTCTAGGAAAGATTGAAATGAAGAATAATATATTTCCTGCTGACCACCATATTTGTACTGTCATAGTGACATTCAGGCCAATTTCTTTTGCCATCTGTTCTCAGCATGGATAAGCTGAAACTCATAAATCAACTCATAAACCAAAGCAGAGCCGTGTGTTTTCATCTGACTTCGTCCTCAGAGGCGGGGTTTCTGTTCGCACTTAGACCACTAGAGGCTGACTTGACATTGAGATGCCATAAGCAGAACTTTAACATCATTTTGCAGTGTTTCTGTGCCTGTATTATTTTTTTTTTTTAGTTTTATTTGTTTATTAAGTATACAGTGTTCTGTCTGCATGTATGTACACCTGCAGGCCAGAAGAGGGCATTAGATCACATTGTAGATGGTTATGAGCCACCATGTGGTTACTGGGAATTGAACTCAGGACCTCTGGAAGAGCAGGTGATGCTCTTAACCACTGAGCCATCTCACCAGCCCTCTGTGCCTGTATTAAATAAAAAAAAAAAAAAAAGATTTATCTATTTATTTTGGTTTTCCTTTTTTTTTTTTTTTTTTTGAGACAGTTTCTCTGTGTAGCCTTGGCTGTCCTGGACTTGAACTCCCATCAATCCACCTCTCTCTGCCTCCCAAGTGCTGGGATGAAAGGCCTGCGCCACCCTACCCAGCTTATTGATTATTTTTAACATTACTTTGCAGTATTTCTCTGCCTGTCCTTTAAAAAAAATGTGTGTGTGTATGTATGTATGTATGTAAATAGTGTTCTGTCTGTCTGTATGTATGTGTGTATGTATGTATGTAAATAGTATTCTGTCTGCATTTATACCCGCATGCCAAAAGAGGGCATCAGATCTCATTATAAATGGTTGTGAGCTACTCTGTGGTTGCTGGAAATTGAACTCTGGACCTTTGGAAGAGCACCCAGTGCTCTTAACCTCTGAGCCACTTCTTCAGCCCTTTTGTTTTGTTTTGCCTTGTTTGAGATAGGGTTTTACTGTGTACCCTTGCCTGTTCTAGAATTCACACTTTAGACCAGGCTAGCCTTGAATTCACAGAGATCTGCCAGCCTCTGCTTCCCAAGTGTTGGGATTAAAGGCGTGCACCACAATCACCTGGCTGTTGTCATCTTGACCCTGCTCCTTTTCTCTCATACACACACACACACACACACACCAATAATAATTTTATTATTTTTATTTTATGTGCATTGGTGTTTTGCCTGCATGTTTGTTTGTGTGAGGGTGTCAGATATTGGCTTAACAGACAGTTGTGAGCTGCCATGTGGGTACTACTTGTTGGACAAGTAGTCTGTGCTCTTAACTGCCGAGCCATCTCTCCAGCTTCATATATATACATTTATATAAACCATCTATGCATACATTTTTGCTTGAAACAGGATTTTGATCTACATAGTGTTTTAGGGAGTCTAAGTTTTGGCCTACGGTTCTGTTCGACACATCAGATGTATCACAGTGGCCAGGTGAAGGGCATATTAAAATCTGCTTGGGGAGCTCTGTTTCTGTCAGCCATAAAATTGTTTGGTGCTTTATTGTGCCTCTACACTTATACAATAGAGATGCTCGAGTTACCCCAGTGAAGTGCAGGGCTTTCTCACGTGGATTCCTTCATAGAACAGCTCCAATTTTATTTGTTCTAGTCATGTTTTCTATGCTGTAGTGCTGTGACTAAATATGAAATTTATATTATTATTTTAAGTATTTATTTACTTTTCGGTTATGAGTGTTTTGCCTACATGCATGTCTGTGCAGCATGTGCATATCTGGTGTCTGTGGAGGCTAGGAGACAGTGTCAGACCCCCTGGAACAGGAGTTAGAGACAGTGGTGAGCTGCCATGTGGGTGTTGGGAATTGAACCTAGGTCCTCTGGAAGAGCAGCTAGTGCTCTTAATCACTGAGCCATTTCTCCAGCCCCCAAATATAAAACATAAAAAGCATTTTTGTGCCTGAAGTTAGAATTCTTGGCCTTTAAAATGTTCAACTTTTATAAAAACTGACCATATCTCAGTGTTTTAAGAAGAGAGCTGTTTGTGGGGGTGGGGCTCAAACACAGCATTCTATGTCTTGCCCTATCCCACACCACTCATAAATGGAATGTGTTTATAGGTTCATCTGGCAAGCAGTTGGCACAAGAGCAAACACAGCTTGGGACAACATACTGTCCTTATGTTGTAAGTCAGCAGTTCTCACCACCTGCCATTGGCTCTGCTGTGAGCATCACTGCTTTAGGGACCAGAGTGTGATAGCTTTCTCCTCAATCCATGGGAGCGAAGGGAAGCTTGTGAAGCACAGATCCACAGCAAGAGTCCAGTGTGTGCTCCAGAGACAGTGATGCTTAGAGGAGGGAACGAAAATGCAAGCTGGGTCCTGAAGTTTACTTACCTTTTTTTTTCCCCCTGAAGACAGGGTTTTTCTGCGCAGCCTTGACTATCCAGGATTCACTTTGTAGACCAGGCTGGCCTCGAACTCAGAGCGATTCACCTGTCTCTGCCTCCCAAGTGCTGGGATTAAAGGTGTGTGCCACCACTGTCCAGCTTGAAGTTTACTTACCTTATTCCCCATTCCACACTCTTGGCTTTCTTTTCTTTTTCTTTTTTTAATTTTTAATTTAATTAATTTTTTCAAGGGTCTCTTTATATAACCTTGGCTATCCTAGATCTACTATTTAGACCAGGCTGGTCTCAAACTCACAAAGATCCACCTCCCTCTGCCTCTGAAGAGCTGGGATTAAAAGGTGTGTGCCACTGAAACTGGGAGTCACGCACAGCACACATAAAAACATGGGGCTGCATGGCTCAGAAATTAAAAGTACTTGCTGCCCGCTCTTGCAGGGGAACTGTATTTGGTTCCTAGCACCCACACCCCTTAGAACCTATGTAACTCCAGGTCCAGGGAATCCAGGGCCCTTTTGTTGCATCCCATGCAGGTGGTGCACACACATACATGGCTCAGTGGGTAAGAGCACTTGTTGTTGCAGAGGACGAGGGTTTGATTCCTCTCACCCACATGACAGCTAATAGCTGGCTGTATTTCTAGTTCCATGGGGTCTAATGCCCTCTTCTGCCCTCCAGAGGTACCAGGCACACACATGGTACTTATATATACATGCAGACAAAACATCCATATCCATAAAAAAAATTAGAACTACAGAAATCTTTGGGTCTAGAGAGATTGCTCAGTGGTTAAGAGCACTTGATGCTCTTGCAGAGGACCAGGTTTGCTTCCCAACACCCACATGATGGCTCACAACCACCTGTAACTCCAGCTCCACGGGGCCTGATATCTTCTAATGATTTCTTTGAGCACTGTATGCATATGGGTGGTACACAGACAAATGTGCAGACAAACACAAAAAATAAAAATAAATCTTTTTTATAAAGAGACATTTTGTGTATTTTCCTCTCACTAATTTATGAAACTTTAAAAAAATCTTAAATTATTTTAGTTTTGTGTATGTAAATGCGTGTACATATGGAGGTTAAAAGACAGCTTTTGAGAGTCTGTTTTCTCCTTACTGTTATGTTGGGTTTTGGGAATCAAACTGGGGTCATCACCCTTGGTGGCAGATACTTTTATCCACTGAATCATCTTGCCAGCCTGTAATTGATAAAATACGAAGAAAGTTTTGCTGCCAGACAAGACTGTATAAGCTGATTCTTTCTCTGATCACAGAGCCAGTAGTTGAGCAGATGCTGACAGTGAAGCTACAGGCCATGCGCCAGTGTGTGCTTTCTGATGTCTGAAGGATCTAGCCTGTCCTTGGGCTGGTAGCCGTACTGTTATTTTGTGTGAGCAGTGTTTGATGTGTCAATTTCACTAGAAGTTTCTAGATTTTCCCTGGTTTCGCAAAGAAGGGAATTGAAGAAGACCTAAGGAATATGTACTGTGTTCTTTTGGTGGCTTCTCCTTGAGTGTCTTGCTCATGCCCAGTCCACCTCCAAAAGCATTAAGTCTCAGCTAGGAAAGGGACATTTAATTTTAGCTAGTCGGTTAGTTTTTGTGAACATTTATTCTTTGCAGACTAAAGCGACAGATGAATTTGAATTCTAAAGTGAAGTTTTCCATTGAGAAGAAATAGCCAGTGAAGCGATAGACAAAGTTTCCGGGCAGTTTTCGTTAGGCACAGCAGTGAGTAGGAATTGAGACAGGCACAAACCCATGACACAAAGCAGGCAGCATTTCTCCTGTTTCTTAGAGGTCCTTAGTGGGGTGCCATGGTCGTCAGGGATTTTTACTGAGTTATGCTCATATCCCAACAGTTAGAAGACATTCGCGTAAATACACTTACTGTCTGTGGATAGCACCCATTCTGGGAGCCTTGTTTAAGTTAGAGCCTGTCTCAAAGGAAGTGCAGGGCTGGTGTGCATTTGGAATGGTGTCTAGTTGTGTTCATTGCTCTTCTGTTGTTTTGCTCTGCTTGAGGAGGGGGAAGATGTGTGTACTGCTGGGTACCACTGTTAGTCAAAACAGAACTTCCAACCTCAGCACCATTGACACTTGAGCTAGCTCATTCTTGGTTGAAGGGCTGGCCTGTGCATTGTGAGATACTTACTCAGTTGATGGTCTGTCTGCTACCTGCCTGTAGCACCTCCGTCCTTGTGCTAACTAGAATGGCTATGTCAAGGCCTGGCCAGCTGTTGTCTCCTTAGCAGCAGTCTCCCTTACCCCTCCTTCCTTTTGTAGGTTCCACTCCTCCCCCAGGTGGCTCCTTACAGACGCAGAGAGGTCACAGCAGTGCCCCAAGCCTGCTTGTGCATCAACTCGTGGGCTTTTTTTTTTTTTTTTGGTTTTTCAAGACAGGGTCTCTCTGTGTATCCTTGGCTGTCCTAGACTCGCTTTGTAGACCAGGCTGGCCTCGAACTCACAGCGATCCGCCTGCCTCTGCCTCCCGAGTGCTGGGATTAAAGGCGTGCGCCACCACTCCCGGCTAACTCTTGGGCTTTTTATACTATACGCTGGGCATAGTCTCATTATATGTGTGGTACAGTTATGTCTCTAGGGAACCCACTGACTTCTCAGCAGTGAACTCAGTGACCACATTCTGCTTTCCAGGCTGGGATAATAGCTAGTACAGAGGCAGTGGTTTTTTGTTTTTGTTTTGTTTTTCGAGACAGGGTCTCTCTGTGTAACCTTGGCTGTCCTGGACTGGCTTTGTAGACCAGGCTGGCCTCGAGCTCACAGCGATCCACCTGCCTCTGCGTCCCAAGTGCTGGGATTAAAGGCGTGCGCCACCATGTCCGGCCAGAGGCAGTGTTTTTATCACAATCATCATAATTATTTTGGTTTTTTAAGACAGTTTCTCAGTGTAGCCTTGGCTGTCCTGGACTGGCTTTGTAGACCACGTTGGCCTTGACCTCACAGAGATCCACCTGCCTCTGCCTCCTGAGTTATTATTATTATATACTACAAAGAGAGTGGTTTACACGTATATATGATATATACACATTCTTATTGGTATATGTATATGTATTTGTGTGTAGGTATTTATGCTATACATACAGTACCATGGTGTGTGTGTGTGTTTGGATTTTCTTTTGATGAAAATGCTTTTGTTGTTGTTGTTGACCCATTTTAAATTTAAAGAAGCAGAACCAGATGTGGTGGCACAGACCTTTAATCTCAGCACTTGGAAGCAGAGGCAGACTTTGATTTCTGATAGACCAGCCTGATCTATAGTGAGAGTTCCAGGCCAATCAGAGCTACAAAGTGAGACACTGCCGCAGAACAGCAGCAAAGATGTCCTCACTAGTACCTTCAGAACCCCTGTGTTCTCAGCAGTCCAGCGCTTCCTCTTCCTCAGAACACTATCTTGAATGCCCTCTTTCTTCTTTTTTCTTTTCCTTATTGTTTCATCATGTTATGAACAAAAACCCAAGTAACAGAGAACTGGGTTTTGTGTGTTTCTGAGGTTTCATTATATAAAAGGACTGTCATGTGGCTTTTGGTGGCTGTTTTTTGCTTCATGTGTTATGGTCCTTCCATATTGTGTACTTCCGTTATCTTCGCTGCTGTGTGTCTCTGTTTGCATGACTTGGGACAGTGTGCCTGTTATCATCAGCAGTGGGGCTGTGACTGCTCTTGTGCATGAGATCTGACCTCATGCACAGGTGTTTCTGTGGGAAGTCACTTAGTAGACAGCAGCTGGGTGTTGCGTGCTGAGCAGTGTGACTCCTCCTTAAGGTAGGGCCACCCTGGGCACAGGCCTGCAGTCTCAGCTACTCGAGGGGGAGGCGGAGGGGCGCAGGCCCAAAGGCTGCAGGGTATATTCCAGTGCAGCCTAGAGACTCTGTCCCCGACCCTCACCTCTCACCTTCTCAGCCAACCCAGGTTGACTTTGAACTTGCTACATAGCCAAGGCTACCCCTAACTCGTGATCCTCCCATCTCCATCTCCCGGGTACAAGGGTTATACGAATGTCCCATCTATGCCTGACTCTATGGTCCTGTCTCTAAATGAAAAAGCATAAAACTGTTTGGGGGGGGTACAGCTTGGTGGTTGCCTGCTGACCTGGCAATGTGAGGCTCTAGGTCTCATCCTGATTTCCTGACCACTAGGGGAGAGAGATCAATAAGGTACACTTTCTTTCTTCTTAAACTTTTGTAGCAGAGTCTGAATATGGGACTCTGGCTGGAACTTGCTATGTAGAGCAGACTGGCCTTGAACTCCACACACACACACACACACACACACACACACACACACACACACCATGTGTGTTGGTGTTTTGCCTGTGTGTATGTCTGTGTGAGGGAGTTGGATCCTCTGGTGTTACATATAGTTGTGAGCTGACATGTGAGTACTGGGAATAATAGAACCTGGGTCCTTTGGAAGAGCAGACAGAGGTCTTAACCACTGAGTCATCTCTCCAGCCCCAGCTTTTGTATTTTATCAGTAGGATATTTAACTAAACAATTCTGTAAAACTCATACAAATCATTGTTGGTGTTTGTTTTTTGCATTGATGGCTCACTGTGTAGAGCAACCTATCTGGAGACTTTAGGTGCATGTCACCATGCCTGGTTTAGACTTGCTTAATATGTGTTGTCCATTACAGTATTGTCCTTACTGTTTCGGCAAATTTACCCTTTCTTCAAATGGGCTATTCTTTATCCCCTCCCTCTGTCTTGCTCTAGCTAATTGTTCTGTCACTGAGTCTTACTCTCACCCCTGCACTAGTTTTTTCCCAAAGAAATATACAAATGACCAATACACTTGAGAGAAGATGTTCAATATCATTAGTGGACAGAGAAGTGTAGCTGAAAGCAAGGGAGATGCCACAGCACATCGCTAGCATGGCTCTGGTGAAAAGAGGTGGTGATAACAGGAGTTAGCTGCTGTTGGCAGCCTCATATACTGTGCACTGTGAAATGGGGCGGCCGTCTTAGATGGCAGTTTAGTAGGTCCTCCAGATGGTGGCATGATCAGTCCTGGTCTTAGGGTTATAGCATGGTAATGAAAGCATGTTTACATCGCCCGCATGTGGATGTTCATGGCAGTGTTCTTCATTAGCTAGACTAACATGGCTATCTACTGATGAAAGAGTTAATAGACATGGGTTTGTACGGGATAAAGGATGGAGAGCTGATGCATGGCAGCAGCGTGAGCCTTGAAAACATGCTAAGGGAGACAGGCCGGCCACAGAAGACCATGCTTAGCACAATTCCATTTAGATGAATGGCAGGAACAAACAGCTCTCTGTAGAAATTAAAATAGTGTTTCCAGGGCCGGATCATTTGGAAAATGGGTGTGTGGGGTGGGGGTGAGGGCTGATTTTGATTTTGATACATGGTTTCTTGGGGGAGAGGTGGTGAAAAGGCTCTCCAATATGCATATACTAAAAGCCACTGGGGAGAACCACTTTGAAGTGGATGGATTTTATGATATGTAAGTTATATTACAGTAAGTCTTTAATAAAGATTGTGTTATTTAAAAAATTACCTAGAGATCCTTCTTAAATACAGATCCCAATCCCTGGCTTGACCTTCCCAGTTGACCTAAGAAGCAGATGTCTCTGTTCTCGGGGCTTCTATAAAGCAGGTCCACCAAGGACAATGAGGCAGACTGTGAGTTGTTAGTCAAGATTTTCAGTGTACTACGCCCTTACTTTCTGTTCCTGGTTCAGGGCTATAGAGGGTCTGTCTTCCTCTTCCACAGATAGCCTTTCGTTTCATGAAGGCAGCCTTCACACCTCATTTCTTTTGCAGGCCATGCTCCCCCACTTCTCTGATCATTTCTCCTGTGACATGTTTTCCGTGTTAGTTGGGTCATCCCCTTCCACACACTCTCTGTGGTTTCTTAAGAGCCTTTTGTTGTTGTTGTTTTGTTTTTTTTGTTTTTTCAAGACAGAGTTTCTCTTGTAGTCCTGGCTGTCCTGGACTCACTTTGTAGACCAGACTGGCCTAGAACTCCATCTGCCTCTGTCTTTAGCCTGTGCTACCACACTTGGCTTCTTAAAATATGGTGCTAGAAATTAAACAAGACAGTCCAGCCTCAGGTTACCCACTGTAAAGTGTAAATGAGGTCATAACCTGCCTTGGCTCTACACTGAAATTCTGATGCATTGAAGATTACATTAGCTTTTTTTTTTTTTTGAGGGGGAGGTGATTGTTTTGAAGTAGGGTCACTCTAGTAGCCCTTGAACTTACTCTGTAGCCAAACGTGACTTTGACCTCTTGATCCTGCTGCCTCGACCTCCCCAGTGCTGTGATTATTGGCATGCACCACAAAGCCTGTGTGCCTGGGGTCCCTTAATATCGTCTAAGCCCTTCTGTCAGCTGCAGTTATTCATAGGAAGACTGGGAAAATCAGGGGCCAGAGGAAGTTTTACCCCAAAGCCAAAGCTGAATGACCTCATAGCAAGACAGGCTTATTCCAGTTTTGGCACTAATTGAAGGCTAAATTAATGAAGTAAAGTGGAATTTAATATCACAGATGCCAGTTAGGTGAAGGCCCTTTTGAAAACTAGGAGCTGTTGAAAGTGAGGTTGAGTGAACGTGTTTCTAAGATGGGGTAAAGCTATGCAGCTGGAGGGTTGAATTTAATTGACAAGTGATCCACTTTTGATTTAGGCTTTTCTACTAGAGATGGAATTCCACCCTTCCATTCACTATTCATTCACTCAATTCACAGGTCTTTTTGGTCTTCTTTGAACTTCTGAATACTGTCCTGTTGGCATGATTATTATCTGCCTAGCATGACCAGTAGTAGAACAATCAGCAAAATAGATTAAGAATTCAGTTTGTGGGCTGGAGAGATGGCGCAGTAGTTAAGAACACCGTGCTCTTCCAGAGGTCCTGAGTTCAACTCCCAGCACCAACATGGTGGTTGACAACCATCTATAGAGATCTGATGCCCTCTTCTGGTGTGCAGGTGTGCATGTAGGCAGAACACTGTATATGTAATAAATCTAAAATAATTCAGTTCTGAAGGTTAAAAACTTAAAACTGCTGAAAAACTGTGTGAGGCTGCAAGTTCATCAGTTGATCTTTGAGCATGTGGATGGGTTCACCCAGTGAACTGACTTGGTTAATGTGCTGCAGTGGGAACACAGCGCGCACAGTAATGGGGCTGGTGTCCTTGGTACTGGAATGAGCCTTAGTTGTAACTGTCATTTCTTTCCAGAGACTCTAACACTCTGGTGTTCATTGATGGTTTACAGCATGCAGCATCTGTGGTGGATTTCCCATTTTACTTCCCACCCTTACCTCAAGCCAGAGCCCAGTCAGCCCCATGCAGTGGACAGGAACTAGAGCGGTTCCCAGGGTGTTGGAGATGATTCTGTCAGATGTTTCCTAAATTTGCAGCGGGTCCATTTCTGTCACTGTTGTTTGACTACCAGTCATTTACAAATATCATGTTTTTTGTTGTTTAAAAAAATATATCAGCCCTCCTCTCCTCCCCCAGCCCCCATCAGATTGTCTGCAACTGGAGTTACAGGTGTGGACGCTGGAGACCAAACCTGGGTCTTGACTGAGAGTAGTGAGCACTCTCTCCTGCTGAGCCAGCTCTCCGGCCCAGTTTGTTTGTTTGTTTGTTTGTTTATATTTTGAGAAAGGGTCTTATGTAGCCTAGGTTGGCCACACTCTCACTGTGTAGCCAAGGATCCTGGAATTCCTGATTCTTCTGTACCCCAGTGATGGGTCACAGGTGTGTATTACCACACCTGGAAATATACTTTTTCTTATTTTATTTTATTTTTTTTTAAATATTTTTTTATTTAATTTTTAAATTTATGTACATTGGTGTGAGGGTGTCAGATCTTGGAGTTACAGACAGTTGTGAGCTGCCATGTGGGTGCTGGGAATTGAACCCGGGACCTTTGGAAGAGCAGACGGTGCTCTTAACCACTGAGCCAACTCTCTAGCCCCCTACTTTTTCTTATTTTAACTATTTAATATTAGTCAAAATTGGACTTAACCTGCAAAGAGCATTTTCCTCCCTTCTATTTAGTCATCTTCCAGAATGACTGCTATCTTAGTTTAAAATTCCAGACACATATATGATAAGAAAATTGCATTGAGGCCCTGTATAACTTTGGAAGTCACTTCCTTAACTGGGGTGACTTCAGCATTTACCACTAAAAGACTTAGTGACCATTACGGTTAAGGGTGACAGGGAGCTTCCCTTTTCTTTAAATAGCTTTCCCCTGGTTTTTGGTTTTTTGTTGTTGTTTTTGTCTTTTGAGACAGGATTTCTCCATGTATCCCTGGCTATCTGCCTGTCTCTGCCTCCTCAGTGCTGGGATTAAGGGCATGCACCCCCACCGCCCAGCTGCTTTCCCCTGTTTTAAAGAGAAAAACATTAATTTTCTTGACCGCTGAGCCAGCTCTCCAGCACTAGAAAAACATTAATTTTCTAATGGCATTTTGGTCAGGAAGAGTCACTGAGAGCAGTGGTTTTATATAAGGACCTGAGACAAGTCATTCAGTATTCATAAGTACAAGAATAGAGTGTCCCTGAACTGATTTACTAAAGCCCAAAGGTAGGACATCTGCAGGAAGTGGCTTTGGGCCATGACCTTCAGACTGGGTGATCTGAAGAGTGGACAGTCTCTGCAGGAGAGAGTGCTGAGGCATTTAGCAGGCAACTTTGGATGTTGCCAAGTCAATAAGCACAACTGCCATTAAAGTACATAGGTCATGTCATGGAATACTTGACTAATTATAAGTTGCAGTTTGTGATTTCTTCTGTCCAGTATGACTCCTGGGGATACAATCCACTCGTGTGTGCTTTCCTTCCGTACACTGGTCATCCACTAAAGTAACTAGTAAAAAATTCAATACACGTATTTTTTTAAATATTTATTTATTATGTATGCAGTGCCCCTGCCATGCCATGTATGCTTGCAGGCCAGAAGAGGGTAGTAGGTTACATTATAGATGGTTGTGAGCCACCATGTGGTTGCTGGGAATTGAACTCAGGACCTCTGGAAGAGCCGTCAGTGTTCTTAACCTCTGAGCCATCTCTCCAGCCCCAATACACGTATTTTTTGAACTCAGGAATCAAAAAGCAACTTGATACCATTAAATCCAGCAGTTTATTCTTATTAGAAATCTCCAACCCTGTTTCTGAAATATACTGATGAGCATAAAAAATCTATAGTTAAGTTCAAACTATAAATATGTATGATAGTTGACATAAATAATAACATTTAATAACATAAGCTGAGAATTAATATTAATATAAATAGTAAGTATAATAAAACTATACAATATGTTATATTTATCTAAAATTCTATGGGGCTAGAAAGATGGCTTAGTAGGTAAGAGCACTAGCTGACCTTCCAAATGGTGGAGGTTCAATTCCCAGTGGAGGTTCAATTCCCAGCACCCACATAGCAGCTCACCACTGTAACTCCTGTTCCAGGGAGGGAGGCTTGTCACCCCACCCCCAGTTTGTCTATGTTGTGATAAAGAGTCATCCCTTTCTTTCTTTCTTTCTTTCTTTCTTTCTTTCTTTCTTTCTTTCT
>OU015754.1:28116301-28140791 GCA_907169655.1 Acomys percivali | reverse complement strand
CAGATCACACCTAAACGGAGGGGCATCAACTCCACCCCCTGGAAAGAGAATGAACATGTATTAATTACTGTGGTAATTTTATTTATTGTGTGTGTGCATGTATGTATGTGTCCTCTCCACCATGTGGATTCTGGGCTGGGCTGGCCTGAAGTCAAACCTGAGCTCATGCACTTTGTGGGTGTGTGATGTAGGTAACTTACCCTCTCTCCCTCTTTGCTTACTGCTCTATAATCAGGCGTAAAAGAGTTTAAATTTGTAACCATGCATGTCAAACTGTCCCATTGTTAAGCACATAGAACCAGCCCAGTAAGTGATAGCTACCTGTGTTCTAGGAACTGGAAGTTCTCAGATATTTACATCCCACATCTGGCAGGAAGGGTGCTGGAGCACCAGTGGCATCGATGGCACCAGGAGTCTGTCCTTGTGCGCACACAGCTTTTGAGCCCTGGCGACTCGCCTCTCTGGGACACTGCCATGTCTGTCCTCTCCTCACTGTGCTTCCTTTGCATCTTCCAGAAGAGGCCATCAGCACGAGCGAGGTCATAAACCAGCTACTGCACCATGTAGGTGCCATGTGCATTCACCAGCTCAATCTTCTGGCCACGAACCCCAACCTTCCCATCACAAGCGTCCTGGGCAAGCAGCATCCAATTGAGGCACGCCATCTGAGCAGCATCTGTGACATCATGGAGAAGGCCATGGTTAATGGCAATACCTGCATTGTACGCTGCATCCTCGTTGTCTTTCAGGTACGTGTGCCATGGGGAGCTTAGCCAGACGACAGGCAGCAGCCACCTCCTCCCTGAAGAAGCACCTTCAGCAGCTCTGCTTTGCATCTTGCCGCCTTGCAGTCCTCTAACTAGGGCTGTCAGCATCCTATGCGTTGCACTTGGCCTAGTCGGATGACGCTGTCTAGTCACCACTGTCAGTGTGTGGAAGGTATTTACTATATGCTGTTGTGCAGTAGAAGAGAGTGGAGTTGAAAATGCACCTGTTATATTTTCTAAGCACAGCTACCATGTGCTTTCTTTTAGAGGGCTAATTTTATCCTGGCAGAATGTGCATACTTAGCTCTGCCCCTTATGTTTCTGTAGGTGGTGTTTAAATTTTTCTTCAGCCCACAAACTGAAAGGAACCGAGACATCATTCGGCGGTCAGGATTGCTACTTTGGCAGTTGTTGATGGCACCAAAAGATCAAATCTGCCCTGAAATTCAGAAGGAGGTCTGTCTTGCCATCAGGTAAACAGCAAGTGGGTTTCTCAGTGCTCCCTGCAGAGTTAGAAATGCACTGGGACCCCCTCTGCGGGCTGTAGTGTATGTAGCTCAGCCCATCTGGAATCTGGACCTCACCAACTGAAGAGCATTTCCCCAGCACCAAAGGCAGCCCACACAGGTGTCTCCATTGTGAAAAGAAAAGAAAAGAAAAACAAACCTTTTTCTTTTTTTGAGACAGAGTTTCTCTGTGTAGCCCTGGCTGTCCTGGAACTCACTCTGTAGGCCAGGCTTCGAACTCACAGAGATCCACCTGCTTCCAACCCCTGCCCCCTATGCCCCTCCCCGGGGCTGGGATTACAGGCGAGTGCCACCACCTCCTGGGAAGCAAAAATGTTGCAGTGGTTGTAAGTGGACAGCTGCAAGCAGCTCGATTGTTCCAAGTGTGAGTGTGGCAGGCTGCTTTAGAGTGAGCATGTTTGGCATGAGCAGCCCTAGTGTCTAGAGTTTGATCTGCTGTTCCACTGGCTGCGGCTTCTGTCTGCTCAGCTGTGAGGTGCGATTAGAATTGCACCTACTGTGTAGGTTTATGAGGTTGCCCTGAGTGGTAGCCTGATGTAGGACAGCGCTTAGTCGTACTAGTCCTCATCAACCTGCTCAAAATCTTGGAGGGCTGCTGAGATGACTCAGTTGGACTTACCACCCGAGCAGTATGGCCCGAGTGTAATCCCAGAATCCCTGCAAAAAGAGGGAACCGACTCCTGACATACACTGTGGCAGGAGCATGACTTCACGCACACACATGCATATACATACACACAGTAATATAGGAATATTTTTTAAAATCTTGCTGGCCTAGCTTAGCACCATGCACCTTTATTCCCAGCACTTTAGAGGCAGGCCAATCTCTGTGCACTCAAGGCCAGTGTGCCCTACATAGTGAGTCCCAAACCAGCCAGAGATACACAGTGAGACTGTCTAAAAAGAAAATAAAAACATCTTGTGGATTCTCTAGTGAACTAAAATTATTTCCTTAAAGCGTATTTTTGACTGTGTGTCCGTGTACATGTGTGTGCATATAGAAGCCAGAGGCTGCTACTGACTAGCTCTATCTTTTGAGACAAGGTCTGTCAGGGAACCAGGACCTTCCCAGTTGGCTGGATTATTATCTGTCTAGTGACCCCCAAGAGTCCTCTAGGCTCTGTCTCGCAGCAGTGGAATAGGACGTGTACTGCTGTGTCCAGCTTTTCTACATGGTGCTGGAGATGGGACTCAGGTCCTTGTACTTTCAGAGCAAGGATCTTATCTCCTGGCCTGTCCTCCCAGCCTCCTCTCTAGTGAACATGTGGGCCATAGTCTAGTGAGACTTTTGTTGTTTTGTTTCTGGGTTGGGTTTTGGTTTGGTTTGGTTTCTTGGCATTTTTCTTTTGGTTTCTGTTTTTGAGACTGGGTCTTTGGCTATAGCCCAGACTGACCTTGAACTTGAGATCCTCCTATATCTCAGTCTCTCAATTTCTGGAATTATAGGCATGTGCCCTTATGCCAAGTACTAATTATTTTTAATAAATTATTATATGGCCCTGGCTGACCTGGAACTCACTACATAGACCAAGCTGGCCTCAAATGCATTCTGTACCCCAGATGGCCTCACTATTGTTTCTTGATTTGTTATTTTATTTCAACCCATTTTCATAGAAGTAGAGCCGTCGTATAACCAGATGTAGTTTTGAGGCCAATGGAGACTGGCAGGAATGAGCACAGAGAGCAGGGGTTTTGTTTTTGTTTTTCCTGTTTTCAGTTACTTCCTGTCGGGCATTAAAGCAATAAGTCAATGTGGTATCAGGCAGAAATTTGTGGAGATGGGGTGGTATTGTTCTGTCATTGTGATGGCTTTTTAAGTGCATGAGACACAGGACACATTCAGGCTATGTGATGAACCTGCACACTTGATTGTATGCCACAGCTCCACAGCAAGGAAAAGCAAAAATATCTCTGATGCCATTTTCCACCCTGTTCTTTCAGGCTTCTGAAAAAGCTGAGATCAGACATTCTTTTTGTCTTGTGATTTGTGGGTTGTGTGCAGGGCACAACATGTCAGTATAACTGGCTTGTCAACACTGACTTTTCATAGCTTTCAAATTGTCTTTTACTAGTTGTTCATGGAGTCGGACATACATTGTCATTTTGGTAATTTATCGGCAAATGGTGGAAAGATCTCCTTTATTAGAGGAAACAATTGGACCAAATCATGTCTGTGAATTTAGTTCCCAACTTCTCCTGGGGTGGGGAAGGTGATGGCCAGTGTTTTCCTGTATGTAACCCAGGCTGGCCTAGAACTTGAGATGAGGTCCTCAGCTCCCAGTTTCCCAAGAGCTGGAGTTAAAGGTACATACCACTGTATCTGCCCAAACTGGCATCTTTAACAAAAATTTAAATAGCTAGAGTTTTTATTTTGTGGAATGTTTTTAAACTTTTTGACTTTTCTGTCTTTCAGCTCTGGCTTAAATATCTTATACCCAGGTGAAACTGAAATCAATAACTTACTTAAGCTGGTCTTAACAGAAGGTGAGAATTCTCCTGGAAGTGTCCTTGAACAACTGTGCATGCATGTGTGTATTACTAAGAATTGAACCTAGGGCTTTGAATGTACTAAGCATGCACTCTACCACTGATTATATTCCAAAGCCCTCTTTTTACTTGGGACTCAGTTATTTATATTCTGTATTCTGGTTGTTTTATCTGCATGTCTTGGGCACCACATACTTGAAGTTACCATTGAATGCCAGAAGAAGATGTCAGATCCCCTGAAACTGGAGTAACGGGTGGTGTAGGTGCTGGGAACCACTGAGCCATCTCTCCTGTTCCTTCCTTTTACTTTGTGAGAGAGAATGTCACTAAGTTTTCCACCTGGCCTTGAACTTTCAGTTCTCCTTAGCCACCTGGGTAGCCGAATCTCCTGTTCTCTCTTGTTCTTAAGGAAACAGCTGGGCACTGACACAGTGGGTTCTCATTTTCTGCCTATTAGTCAGCATACTTGAAAAAATGTGTATTTGGGGCTCAGTAGTTAAGAACACTGGCTGTTTCTTCAGAAGATTTTGATTTGGTTCCCAGCAATCACGTGGTGGTTCACAACATCTATAACTCCAGCTCCAGGGGATTTGATGCCCTCCTCTGACCTGTGCTGGCACCAGGCATGCCAAATGATGCACATACATACATCTAGGCAACACACATACGTAAAATAAATAAATCTTAAAAAAGAAAAGAAAAGAAAAACCAAAAAAACTGGTGCTGTCATTCATGCATAAAAAGTTTGCTTACCGTGCAAGAGTTCATCGTTTCCTCCTATCACCCCAAACAACCAACAATGACAAAAGCGTGTGCATGGAAGCCAGTATTTTATGTTGAAAGCAGAAGTTGTGATTCAAGTATCCTTAAGCTTTATCCCTCTTCCTATGACCTAGCTCTAGAATCTAGAGTATAGATGCTTATAATGACTTCTTTTTTGTTTTTGTTTTTTGGGCTTTTTTTTTTTTTTCCCACAACAGTCCTGGTTATCTTGGACTCACTTTGTAGACTCCGCTGTCCTGAAACTCATTGAGATCTGCCTGCTTCTGCCTCCTGAGTACTGGGCTTATAGGCATGTGCCGCCACACCTGGCTTTATAATGACTTATTCTAGCTTGGTGGCACATGCCTGTAATTCCAGCACTTAGGAGGTAGAAGCAGGACGATGAGGAATCCTGTGTCATCCTCAGCTATATAGAGAGGTCAGAGGCATCCTGGGATGTGTGAGGTCCTGTCTCAAACAAAACAGAACCAGTCAAACAAAAACAATTTCTTAATGATTTCTAACCGAGGTTGTTTGTTTGCTTGCTTGCTTTTTCATATAATTGAACATCTTTTTTAATTTAGACTGAACACAAGACATGGTAAAGACACTCAGTTTTTAAAAGCAGCACTTACCTAAATAAGTAACAAAACTACACTGCTTTATAATATTCCAGGAAGACAAAACTTAAGCTGATGTCCTGGCTGCAGATGTGCCCTGGGTGCAGCTGTGCCTTGGTGTTGTTTGCTGCTGTTTGTATGAGTCTGAACACTGATCCTGGGTTGTCCTCCATCTGCTATTTTGGAACCCTTTTAAACATAACATCACTTTTCTTTGGGTGGGAGGTGCAGTTTGTTAAGATTATTTCCAGCTGGCCTTAAACTTGTCCCTGATGCTGGCAGTATAGCCCAGTGCAGATGGGTTTTCTGAGTGCTGTTTCCAGTGCCATTCATAGAGTTTCTGTTCTGCATCAGGAGAGAGAAACAGCGGACTCTCCCAGCTTCGAGATGTGATCCTCACCAACCTTGCCGAGCAGCTTCAAAACAACCGATTCGGCAGTGATGAGGATGATCACTGCAGGTGGGGCCGGCTACCTCTCTGTTGCTGTGACTAGACACTAGCACCATGAGCAGCTTGTAGCAGAAAGGGTTTGTCTGGGGTTTGCAGTTGCAGAAGGATTAGGGTGCTGCCTGGCTGGGCTGCAGACAGAGGGGTGATGGCAGAGTAGGATGCAGAAAGCGTGAGGTAGAAGTGGCACAGGCTTTAAATTCTCAAAGCCTGCTCCCAGATCCCTCTTCCTCCTGCAAGGCTGCACTCCCTAAGCAGCACCAAATGCCTGAGCCTAGGGGAACAGTGTCACTCAGACTACAGCACACACTCTATGTTGGTTACTGCTGGCCCCTTTTCTAGTGATTATTTATATTTAAATGTGTTTGGTCATTAGTTTCCTGCTATACAGCTTCTAAGATGACCAGCATATTGAGCTAAATTCGAGGCCCGCTGGAAGGTCATAAACCTGCTGTGATCCTAAGAGCTGAGATAACACATTTCATTGTGATCAACGTTATCAGTGAAGTGCTTCCGGCCAGGAAAAGTCCTTAGCAGAAGTGATGAGTAAGGGAGATCTGGTGAGCAGCTGGTTTGCTCTCTGTGAAAGAAGCTCCCTAGAGCTAGTAGGGGACACCTTTGTGTTTGTATTGTATTTACTTCTAAAATGCTTGAATTAGGTAGGGCACCATTTTGGTTTGTGATGTGTCCTCTCAGTTTAATGGCTTGCTGACAGAATGAACTAACTTCTTCATTGTCTCTTAGCAAGTGTTTATGTTTTCCTGTTTTAAAGACTCAATGATGAGCTCTTACACTACATCCTGAAGATTGTAGTGCGAGAATCCTGTATCCTAATCACCAAGTGCCAAACTGTCTCCAAGGATGATTTCCAGAAGCTCCTTTCAACGGTGCCTGTAAGTGAGGACTTTACTGGGGCAGCATTGTCTCTTCTCAGGAAAGTCTGTGGGTGACTGGAAATGTGCATATGGACAAGTCCTCGAAGGGAGAAAAGACAGACAAGACAGACAGATACTCCTTCCTGAGGCTTGCTCTCCAATGTCAATGCCTGGTTTTTTGAATTTGGAATTTTCTTTTTGTAGTGAGAGTTTCTTCTGTTACTATAGAGATGTGAGTGAGACCCAAGAGAGGGTGTTAAGGGGTGAGTGAGAGCTGAGCCAGTCTTCGGAGAGGCCATTGAGGGCCTCAAAGTGGAAGGCAGGAAGGTAGGAAGGCTAGTAAGTGTGTCAGCGCCTGTGCTGAGGGTCGTGTGTCCACCTGGCTCCCCTGAGAAACTGTGCTCTGGTCTCTGTGCTTCCTCTTATTGTTTCTCTTGGGGGATATCTTTTAGACACATGAGGGGCACACGAGCCCTTCCGGTCACAGGGAGGTCACTTAATGTCCTTATTTGTGTTAAAGGCTGCATCCTCATGCCTGCGCTATCTGATGGCAGTTCAGAATCACCTTCTCAGTAACACTATTTTGATTAAGCCTGACGAGAATGATGACAGTGACAGCTCCTTGCAGGGAGAGACATTGAAGGTACAGGTAAACACCAAGCTTTATTTCAAAGACGCTTTCTCCCCAGTCGCTAAGTTTCTATGTGTTATGATGTCAGGGTTCACAGTGGTGTTTAGTTTTTGTGAGAGATATGAGGACACTTATTTCTTTGTCATTGCCCAGTGGTTACACCATGTGTGTGACACTCTCATGTTATCATATGCTCCTGTTGGTCTCTGTGCCTTTGTTTCTTTTTGTTCTGCAGGAATTGTAAAGCTTGACACTCAAAAATGATCTCATTATATCTAGTCAATCTGAGAGCATTATGTTCTAACCACTTCCAACATTTGGATGGTTTTACAGTCTTTTTACTTAAATAACTTAGGATGATAAATTTTGCTCTTTGTATAAATAATTTCTAATCATATTGTTCATTTAATTTCTGTCACTATTTTAAATTAGCGTCTGTGCAAACTCATTTGTTTGCATATGATGATATGGTACTGCACAGATGTTTCTATAGCAGTGGTTGTTGTAATTCTGACAGATAGTCAGGGTCCTTTTTTGCATTGTTATTGAAATTTTCCTCTTTATGAGCTGGATCTGGGGGCATACACCAATAATCCCAGGACTTGAGAGGCTGCCAGAAGGATTTTGAAAAATAAAAGGTCAGCCTGGGCTACAGAGAATGTTCTAGGCCAGCCTGAGCCACAGTGTGATATACCTCAAAACAAAAGGAGAGCTGGTGAGATGGCTCAGCCAGTAAAGTGCTTGTGGCTGAGCCTGGGGAAATGAGTTCTGTTCCTAGGCCCCACGTGGAATGAGAGAAGCAGCTCTTGAAGGCTCTCCCCTAAGCTCCACATTCAAGCTGTGCTCTTCCCGAGCACCTACATGGCAGCTTATAACTAGCTGTAACCCCAGCTCCAGTGGCTCTGATGCCCGCTTCTGGACTCCTTAGGTACCCACACGTAAACTCATGTAGTCTCACATATATACATATACACTTAAAAAATAAATGGTAGTTGTGCATGATGCTGCACACCTTTAGTCCTGGCCTTCATGAGGCAAAGGCAGATGGATTCTCTTTGAGTCTGAAGCTAGGTTGGTCTTCAAGATCCTTATTTAAAACAAAACAAAAACAAAAGATCTTTTTTCTTTTCAATTAAACTATCCAAAGCCTGGTGTGGTCCCGGATGCCTGAATCTCAGCACTCAGGAGGTAGAGACAGGAGCATTGAAGCCAGAGTTTACCATCTGGTCCAGAGAGCTCAGAGCTACTGCCGGCCACACAAGACTTGTATCAAACAAACAAACAAACAAACAAAAAAGAAGAAAGAAAGAAAGAAAGAAAGAAAGAAAGAAAGAAAGAAAGAAAGAAAGAAAGAAAAAAAAAAGGCATCGCTTTTGTGGAAATATAGAGAAATTGGTACAAACTCTATGACTTGACCACCTTGAAATGTCCACTCAGGAAGTCATAGAACGATGGTGTTTAACTGCCAGTCCTGCTGGTTTAAGTTGTCTGTCTAAGTTTCCTAGGACAGATCTCTGTGATTTCTTGGCCAGCCTGATCTACAGAGAGAGTTCCAGGACAGCCACAGCTTTAAAAGGAAGGGAGGGAGGAAGGGAGGGACAGAGCGGGTAAGGAAGGAAAGAAGGGGGGAGAAGACTCTTGGCAAAGGCAGAATGGGCTAGGTGGTCCAAGGAAAAACAAGGCCCAGAGATGCCATGCAGAGAGATAGTTCACTAGTATTCTTACCAGAAAATAGCTGTGAACTGAACTGTTCTGTGCTGTTGCCTTGTGTTTCTTAACAGTTTGCATTTGCAGAAAGTCTGTGCCATTCTTTTGTGTTCAGTAGCCCATAGCTGCTGCTGCTTTCTGACTTGCTGCATTTCACATGTGCTGGGATAAGACACTAGGACAGGCCACCTAGTCCTGTTTCAGCATGCTGTGGTTTGTCTCCTTTTGCTCACTGCCTATACATGTGTTTTTTACTGTTGTGTTTTTTCCTTTAGCTGTGCTCATACCACCTAAGGCAGTCCTCCACCTGGACAGTGTCTGGGCCTCCAGGAGTGCTCTTGTGCGGGATGGGTCGGGAGCTAGGCCTTGCTGTGAAGTTCTGCACATTTCTAGCTGCACTCTAGACTCTGGCCTCCCAAATCAGATTCCTCCCTCCCATCCAAGAGTAGCTCACTGCATGAGGCTTCCTCTGGTCACTTCATCTGGATGAATGCATCCTGTCGTGTTATCATTGAGAGTGTGCTTTACTCATCACAAGGCAGGCGACTAATCTACGGTCTCTTCTGCCTAGGAGTTAAAGGCCAGCATCTTGGCTCTTGCCACACAGATCCTGACTGGATGTGATGAAGTACTGGAAATGCTGCAGCAGGTTACCACTGCCCTGATAAACAGTGACGTGCCTGACCGAGAACAGAGGTGAGTGAGCGTGGGGAGTGCCAGCCGAGACTCATCACATGAGGCATCCAGGTGACCATCTAGTGTACAAGCATGCTTGCAAGACAGTGCTGAGATGGTGTTGCAAAGTCAAGGTCGTGCTACACTTTAGTGTACTTTTAGGTGAGGCCATGATACTCAAATTATCCATGCTTCCTTTCGTTCTGTTTGTTCACTCTCCCTCTCCCCCCTCCCTCCCTCCCTCCCTTCTATTTCACTCATTCATTCATTCATTCATTCATTTCTTTTTTAGGCAGAGTCTCTACATAGACTTAGCTGTCCTGGAACTCATTTTATAGACCAGGCTTGAACTCACAGAGATCCACCTGCCTCTGCCTCCTAAGTGCTGGGATTAAAGATGTAGAAAGTTCCCTTTCCTTCTCTCTACCCAGTCCCTCTTTCCCACCTACCCTCCCTTCCTCCTGCCCTGCACTTTTTTTCTCAGAGAAGGGGAGATTTCGTATGGATATCAACCCGCCTTGAGAGATCAAGTAGGACTGGGCCTATCTTCTATTGAGAAGAGGCAAGGCTGTCCAATTAGGAGCATGCGATTCAAAAGCAGGCAACAGAGTCATAGGCAGCCCCTGCTCCTGCTGTTAGAGGCCCCACATGAGGACCAAACTATACATCTGTTATATATGTGGGGGTGGGAAGGGGCTAGAACCATCCCATGGGTCCTCTCTGTTTGGTGGTTCAGTCTTTGTGAGCCCCTAAGGGTCTAGGTTAGTTGATCTTACAGGCTTTCTTGTGCAGATTTGCTGTTTAAACATTTGCCTCAGGTCTATGCCTAGTTCCTTTGGGGAGGAATTGACTTAGTGGAACAGATAACCATCTGCTGCCCAGAAGGTGACGCTGACACAGGACCTCAGGATTTACTCACGTTTGAGTCTCCAGATGCAGGAGAGAGTGAGCTCCTTTTACAGTAGCTGCTTTCTCAGATCTTTGCCCAAAATCCCTGCAATGCTTGGTTTTCAAGATGTTACAAGCTGTATTTTTATGATTTGGACACTGAGATATATTGACCCGATGTGAGCCTGCTGTAGTCTTTGCTTCAGTGTGACTGCCCTACATCTTGGTTGTTGCCATTTGCAGCTGGGAACTGGGCTGAGAACACTGTAACCCAGGGAGGCATCACACCAGGCTCATGAAGGCCTTTGATCTCCACTGCCAGCGCATGGGAAAGGTGGAGTGTAATGGGGATGCTGAAATGGAGTGCCCATTTTTCCTTCTTTTTTTTTTTTTTAAGATTTATTTATGCCATCTCTCCAGCCTCTCCATTTTTTCCTTCTAACACCAACATCCAAATAACATTGGTGAACTCATATGGCTTACTTCTTTCTCAGAGAGGCCAGCAAGCTTTAATCCTCTAGCAGAGAAACACAATGTTAAGAGAGTGATTTTAAAGACAAATTGAAACTCTGCTATTTAGTAGTTGGATTCTTACTGAAGAAAGTAGGATGTATGAAAATAGTTCCTGAGGCTAGAGGAGGGGAGTTATTGCCAAACAGGTATAGAGTTTGGGTTTTGCAGGATAAATAGAGTCAGAGGAATAGACAGTGATAATGACTGTACATTATTCTAGCCCTGAATGCTTCAAAGTGGTTAGGATAGTAAATTATACATTAGGTATATTTTGCCACCGTAAAAATTATTAAAACAAACTGTCTGTGTCTGTGCCACACATGAGTCTCAGCTGCCACTGCAGGAGCAATCCACTGTGTAGCCCTTTGCCCCTCCTTTCAGAGTCTCAGCACAGCATGGAGCCAGCAGCCTGGAGGCCAGAGACCTGGAAGGAAATAAGTACTCAGAGAAGTCAGAGCTTTTCAGGACTCATTTATCAAGCTTGGGAGGGGCCTGGAGATGAGTGCCCTGGACTGAAAAGCCTTTCTCCCCTCTCCCTCAGTGCTGGGGTTCAGAAGTGGGTGGAACTCACTACTTTAAAGAGATAATGTCTGAGGGAATTGGCCAGGCACGGGGCGTGATGGTTGCTCTTCATACATGAACTTGCTTAGAATGTGTACTTTCCTGAACTTGTAGGCTAAAAGGTTTGGAGCAAGTTACCAAGGCCACTATGCTTGGTCACCTTCTTCCGGTGTTGCTGACCTCCCTGATGCACCCCAATCTGCAGACCCTGACCATGGCGGATGCCCTGATGCCTCAGCTTGTGCAGCTGGTGCTCTACACCAGCCAGGTGGGCCCCCCTGCTGACCTGCTCCCTGCACAGCTCACTGTTCCCAGAAGGTGCTATAAACACAGCCAGTCCTTCACAGGAACCAAGAAGACCTTCAAATCCTGTGTTAAAAGAAGAGATTTTACTTGTTTGTGTGACTAATGGCTGGCTGTGGTCTAGCAAGCCATGGCTAACCAGCTGTAAGAGTGCTAGTATGCCCTATGCCGCATTGACAGCCTGCTTTACAGCCAGTGTCCTGAGTCCTCACCACCTGAGAGTAAAGGGCAGGAGGGGGAAGGCAGGTGGCCTCACTAGTGAGGCACATCTGAGAGGAGAGCAGCAAGGATGTGAGGGTAGCAAGACCATGACAGGAGCCACCTGGTTAAGACTCATAGATGGTTTGTGTTTCAGACGGCCTTGCTGCTCAAAACCCAGTGTCCAGTTTTTGCCGAGGTGGGCTGTTCCCCGTGTGGCACCTCAGACCAGAAGTGCAGGCTGTTCCCTGAGGAGAGGTAATACACGCATGGGGCTCCCTTGTTTTCTTCTGGTGAAAGCCTTGTACTCCTTAGGACAGTGACTTTTAGCTAGGATTAGCTAAATAAAAAAGAAAATGCTTCAAGGCCAGAATTTTACAGCTAGCTACAGGATTATCTTATATTTACAGAAACAAGTTAGACTGCATTTCCCTCTGTGAAGGGAAACGTTCAAAATTGACTTGGCTGTCCTGGACTCGCTTTGTAGACCAGGCTGGCCTCAGAGTTTACAGAGATCCGCCTGCCCCTGCCTCCGAGTGCTGGGATTAAAGGCATGCAACACCACTGCCCAGCTGACACTCTTCTAACAGTAAGCGTGCAAGAAGCATTGGATTTAGTAGATTTATTTTGTTCTTTTGTGTCTGGCTTTGGTAGTTTCTGTTGTAGTTATGAATTTTTTGTTGTTTTGTTTTTAGACAAGGTCTCACTATGTAGTCTTGGATCCCTGAAACTCACTATGCAGATAGATCTATTTTAAACTCACAGAGCTCTTCCTGCTTTTGCCTCCTGAGTGCTGGGTTTGAAGGTGTGCACCGCCACACCCGGCTTACTTGGTTTTAAGGATGTGGGAGTTCAAGTGACCCTTCCATTCCAGCCTCTCCTGGAGATGGGAGTACAGGGCAGAAGCTTCCGTATGTACAAACTCATGGTGTACCTCGGGCTGTCCTTGAACTCCTGACCCTCCAGCATGTGCCTCCCCAGTGCTGCACCTATCTTTTTACTTAACGGTGCGTGGCTGGCATCAGGACGGCTCTGCAGCAGAGATGATGCAAAGGAAGTGGCCTCAGGCTCTGGAGCTGGAAATGGAGAAGAGGGTTTCTTGGTGTTGCCTCTCCTGAGTGAAAGTGCATTTGGAAGAACTAGAGACTTTGGACACTGAGACTTGGGGAAGGGGAAAGCAGCCCAGCCTGAAGCCCCACCCAGCAACTCTGCGGGGAGGCGTTAGTGAGGCCTGGCTGGGAAGCTGTTGCTCATGCCCTGAAGGAGCAGTAAATGCCTGTGGGAGAAGTAGTGTAGTGCCTATCAGCTGGAGAATAAAGGCGTGAAGACAGAGCACTTCCAGATGCCTTCTGTGCCTACTCAGTGCTCACAGAGCAGGGTTGTCATACTGTGTGCTGTGGGAAACTTAAGAACAGTTTCTTAACTTGTGTTCTGCATTTCAAGTTTGCTTTTGTTGTTTGTTTTCTACTCTCTTTTTCTCTGGTTTTAGAATGCTAGAAGAAAAGGAAGAGCCAGGCTTTCTCACTGGCTTAAAGATCCCTGCCCCGTGGGCTGCTGGGAAGACTGTGGAAACAGTACACCCTGTCAGAGATAACTATAAATTTAAAGAGACTGTTCATATCCCAGGAGCTCGCTGCTTGTATCTACGATTTGATAGCCGATGCTCGTCACAATACGACTATGACAAAGTAAGCAGGAATCGGTTGTCACTGCCACCTCTGCTTAGCTGCTTCTTATTTTTCTTTGCACTGGCCATCATTTCTGACTAATGTCTTCCCTAGGTCCCTCTCAGGAGATTCCCCTCAGGTAGGACTTTGGAGGGTAGTGGCTGAGGGCTGTGCGTCTGGCAGACGTGCTGTAGGCATGTAGACATGATGTCTCTCTAAGCACCAAGAGCAGATGTCTCCCTGTGACTCTGCTGCTTTCTGCCTTCCCTCTTGAGGGTCACGCAGATGTGTGATGACAGGTCAGTTGCAAAGGTCGCTTGGGCTTCTCCTATATCCTGTGGAAGAAGGTGGCTGTTGGCCGGCTTCAGATATGCCTGAGTCTGGCTTGCTTTCTCTTCTTTGCCATTGTCTCAGGCACCTATGTAGATTTTGAGGAAGAGGAGTTTCCAACTAGTGGCTTACTGGCCATCCAGAAAAGGCAGGGTTTTCTTCTCTTGCTGTCAGATTGTAAGCCACCACCACATTGGATTCATGAGGAGAGGCTAAGGAAAGAAAACACAAGCTCCACTGTACATGTTGTCCTCAGTTGCTGGCCACCTCCTTGTCATCTCTGCCCCTGGTGAGCAGAGTGAGGGCAAATGGTCTTAATTCCATCAAGGCGGCCTTGACATGGTAAGACACATGCAGATGTCAGATCCCTTTCCTATTAGATTTTAGGAGCGTCAAGAGTCTCAGGTGTATGGAGGAGTTGAAAACATGTCCTCAAAACTCATTTTGGCCTGCAGCTAAGATGCTCCATGGAGCCTGGCTCTGGCTTTCCTTGCCTCCTCAGTGTGCAAGCAGACATTATTCCTTTAGTTGATATCGGTTTGTTTTTTCTTTAAAAAATAATAATTTGCATCTTCTGGTGTGTACCAAGTTATGCCTGCACTGTACATTAGAATTACGACGCGCAAGGAGGTTTCCCACATAGACAAAAGTATATTCACTTTCCCAATGGTCCCTGGATGGTGTCAGCAAGAGGTCTAAAAGGAAAGAGCTCACAAGCTGCTAAGCATCCAGGCTTAAAGCTGCAGCTTTCACACCCTGGGCATCCTGTAGCCCTCGGGCTTGCTGCTCACAGAAGCCAGAGCTCCGCTTCCTCTAGACACACTTGCATGCCAAGTGAGCTGTCACCCTCTTCTGTTAGGAAAGCAGCCAGCGAGGGCCAGGTGCTCAGTAGGTAAGGCTCCTGAAGCACAACCCTAACGACCTCACACAAATCCCCCAAAACTCACATACAAGAAGGAGAGACCTAACTTCACAATGTTGTCCTCTGACCTTCCCACATGGGCTGTGGTACACGCACCCCATGCACACATACCATGCACGCAAAACTTTAATAATAGCCAAATCTTTCATTTAGATATAAATGGGTGATAGGAGAATAGGATTAATAGAAGAAAATTGTCCCTACCAGCAGCAGCCATGTTCCTGGCCCATACTTATGTCATTTCTTCTTATGCCATTAAGCAACATTTTAAGAATGTGTGGCTTGTTTTCACTTTGTTGCATTTTTTAATCCTTATTTATTCATTGATTTATTTTTTTTTTGATGCTCTTAGGTATTAGAATCTGCCTATGTTAGCTTATTTCATTAAATTAGGAGATGGCTTAAGAGGCCAAACTGCACCTGTTGTTAATGAGTTTAGATAACTAGGATGAAAAATAACTACTCGAGAAAGGCACTCACACAATCCAAGTGTAATTATTTAACCCTTCATGTTCCTGTGCCAATGTAGATTGGAAAATATGAGAAATACGCCTGTTAATAATTATTTTTCTTTGATTATCTTGTAAATACTAACAGCTGATTGCCTCCAAACGTATATCAGTTAGACTTTACATATGAGGATCTATTAGTTATGTTATAATGGATGACACCAGTGTCTGGTTATAAATGTGTTTGTTGTTGGTTTTTTTTACAAATATTTTTTGCAGCCTCTTTATTTGTAGATGTTGTTTTTGTTTTTCTTTTACAGTCTAACGGTCTATTTTCTGTTTTGAAGTTGGTGATATACGCGGGGCCTAACACAAACAGTAGGAAGGTTGCTGAGTATGGAGGCAACACTCTGGGATATGGCAGCCGTAGTGTCTTAGGAACTGGTTGGCCGAAGGACTTGGTGAAGGTATGGTATCAAGTCACAACCTCTTTCTAGAAAAGAAAGGTGCCCATAGGTTCTTTATAGGGCTGAGGACTAACTGTCACCCCAGAACACATCTGCAATTGTGTTAGGGGGTCACATGGCTAGGCATATCACCCTTCCACTGCTATTCAGAATTACCCTCTTTTTGCTTGGAGGATATCAGACCCCTGTCCAGGCCAGAGCTTAAATCTGTCCACAGGGTTCTTCATGGCCAGTGGTTGTCACAGATATTTCTTCTCTTGGGATTGGGGTTGCTAGTTCTCCCAGGGTTCTGCTCTGGACATTGAGCACCAAACACTGCAGTTTAAAAGTTTTGAGTTAATGTTTTCAAGTGAATTTGGCCTTTGAAGAAAAATAACAATCAGTCTTCAAACCCATATCACTCAGCTCTTGCTTTATAATCTGGGCCAGAGCACAAATAGGGATCAGAAGCCACGACCCAAATGCACTCAGTATGTTCCCTGAGCCTGTCTCTCGCACACACAGTGTCCCCGCTTTAATTAGCCAGTGACAGCAGTCTGCCTGAGCTATCTGGCTAAGCTGAATCCAGATTTGCTCTTTGCTTCCTTAATGACACAAAGGAGGTTGGGAAGAGATGGGAGGGACAGGACAGAGTGCAGATGGATCTCTGTGAGTAATAGGCCAGCCGGAGCTGCACGGAGTGACCCCCCATCTCAAAAGCAAAACAGCAAAAAAAGGGAAAGAAATTTGGTTGTAAACTTCTATAATCCACAACTTAGAAGCTAAGACAGGAGGATCATGAATTCATAGTGAGACTTTATCTTAAAAAAAAAAAAGAAAGAAAAGAAAAAGAAGAAGAAAGAAGGAAAGAAAAAATCAGTCTCTGAAATACATTTCAATACATTGCTCTTTTGGAAATTGTTTGTCTTTTTTTAAAAGTTCATTTTCCCCCTTAAATCTTAAGGTTGAAGGCGATACAGTCACCTTCTCCTTTGAAATGAGAAGTGGCCGTGAACACAACACTCCTGACAAAGCTATGTGGGGCTTTGCTTGCACAGTTCGCGCTCAGGTACTGACCCTAACTCTGCTGTGGGCAGAGTGAACTTTCTCCTGTGTGCCTTGGTGATATAGATCATATTTGCCTTGGAAACCAGGCAAATATGAGCTACTCTTCCATCTGTCTCTCCATCAGCAAGTAGGAACTTAGCAGGAGTGAGTGGTCACTTTATGGAATGAAGAGCTGCGACCTAAACTCAGCTCAGCAGCACAGGAGCCACTGTGGCCAGGACTCTCTGAGGCCTGGGGGGGTGGCCTGGCTCCAGCATGTTCCCTCAGGGCAGAGGCAGCAAAGACACTCAGCTGACATAAGTTGGATTCTGAGTTAGGAGTTGGACTCCCTCTTGGCTTGTACTGTGGACTTGAGCTTTGCTTGAGCTTGACCCAGCACTGAGCCTCTAGGGTAGAGCTGCAGGCTAGCCTGTGCTCCCTGTCAGGCAGGGGTCTCTGTTTATCAAACAAAATGGTTGCTACCCAGGAGCCAGGTAACTTGTGTGCAGCTGTTGATGGAATAAAGGGCTGTACTTGACTAGGCATAGCTGAGAGCAAGGCACCTAGCTTCCTGCACATGTTCTGTACTTTTTCTGATATGAAGTCTGACAAGATGTTCCCCGCCTAAAACTGCATTGAGACCTCATTTAGTGTCATTCCAGTGCAAAAAAACCTCTATTCCTGAGTTGGGTACTGCATCAAATTCCCATAGCCACTCCACTCAGTGCTGCTCTGAAAACCCAGCGGGGATGGTCCAGTGTGGTGCAGCACAGCTTGCAGTGCTCGCCAGTGTCCGCTGACCTGTGCTGTGGTTTGCCCCTGTCTGCATTATAGGAGTCCTCGGAGGATGTCTCAGGAGGCTTGCCCTTCCTGGTAGACCTGGCCTTAGGTCTGTCTGTATTAGCTTGTTCCATGTTAAGAATCCTGTACAACGGACCAGAAATTACCAAAGAAGAGGAAGCCTGTCAGGAGCTGTTGAGGTCCAAACTTTTACAAAGGTAACAAACAGAAGGTCTGCATGGACTAGCTCTGCCCACATGCAGAAATGGACTTCGTGTGGAAAACTACTCAGTGCATTTCCCAGCTAACTTTGCCACTACCCAACCCTCTCGTTGATGTTTAAGTACCTTAGAAATGGGATAAAAATAACACCTCCTGCCTTTCTCAGCCTTAGCTTGCTAATTTTTCGTTAACATCTTGGAACTCCAGTTCAAACACTGTACAGTTGAAGGATCCCCAAAGGGAGGGTAGATGATGAGCAAATCAGACTTAATGGGGTGGGAGGTAGTAACCATGTGACACTTTCAGCTTTTACTCTGAAGCCCCAGGGATTCCTAATAACGTGTGGGAAAGGAGATAGATTCCCGAGATTATTTCACACAGTGCTCAGTTTAGCTTCAGGAGGTTTGTTGAATACAAACCGAGCACAGCATGTGAGCTTTCAGGGTCTGATGTAGCTGCAACCATTTAAGTAGCTTTGAGGGGGTGAAGAACCTCCTTTCTCTCTCTCTCTCTCTCTCTCTCTCTCTCTCTCTCTCTATCTCTCTCTCTCTCTCCCCTCAGGTGCCAATGGCAGGTGGAGGCCAATGGTGTTATCTCCCCTGCCCTTACTCCGAGTCCTTCTCCACTGCCACTGACCATAGAAGAAGACAGAGAATTCACCTACCCCTCGGATGTTCTTGTGCCTCCTGTTGGGAACTACTTTGACCTGCCTCGGATCAGGCTGCCTCCAGGAATCATGATAAAGCTCAGGGAAATTTCTGGGCGTGCACGACCTCAGTTTAGACCAAGTATAAAGTATGTTCAGACAGCGGGGAGGCCATGTTTTATTATATGTCTAGCAAGTGAACCTTGAACTTGAGTTTTCCTGAGGTTGGGGTGTAGCTCAGTGGGAGAGTGTTTTTTTCATATAAGCTTCTGGATTTGAGCCCCACAGCCATAGAAAAATGAGTTCAACTGTATGAAAATCCTGTGTTTACTTGATGGCTAGGAGCCAAGTGTTTAGGTGGGTCACCAGGTAAGATTCGAGCCAGTGGTTCTCACTGTTGGCCCCCACTCACAGCCAACCAGCCCTGGGAGCGTTGGTATGCAGCCCCGCTTCACACTTGTTGGAACAGTTTGGGGTGAGGCTGTTAGCGGTGTCCTAGCACATTTCCCATGGGATGCTGATGCATAGTAAAACTTGGCAAGTTCTAGACTTTTCTCTGACAATTTGACCTTCCACTTGACCTCCGGCATGTGTCTGGGAATATCATTCCTTGTGATTCCAGGGTAGTGACAAGCACACTGTGCTTGTGTTCTTACCTAAAGTCTTCTAGCAGGGACAAAGTTACCCATTTCAGAGAAAATTCTAAAGAGTAGATGAAATTTTAAATGAAACAAATACAGAAAACACTTTTTGTCTTATTACTCTTTTTGTGGGACGGGTTCATATGCACACTGTGGCACATGTGGGGAGATCAGAGGACAACTTGTAGGAGCTGGTTTTCTCCTTCCATGATGTGTCCTCTGGCTTCTTAGACTTGGCAACAAAGCCCAGTCCCCACTGAGCCCTCCAGGCTCTGTAAATGGCACTCTGTTTTACCCAGCCCCCACAGGCTCTACACCCCACATCTGTTTTACCCAGCCCCCACAGGCTCTACACCCCATATCTCCTTCACCCGGCCCCCACAGGCTCTACCCCCCATATCTCCTTCACCCGGCCCCCACAAGCTCTACACCCCACATCTCAGCACATCATGAAGTCAGTATCAGAAGCAGAATGGTGCTGAAACTGGTTTTTATTTTGAGTGCACGGAGGCCTGGGAAGGGACATGCAGCACCCTGCTCTCCCACTCTTCAGCTTCATGCTCTTGAAATGGGTTCTTACTGAATGAAGCTCACCAGGTGAAGTGCCTGTACCCTCCTGTCTCTGTGCTCAGCACCAAGGCATTAGTCATGTGTAGTCACCTTGCTTTTATGTGGCCGCCATGGAGTGGCAGTGAGTCCTCCTGCCCCCAGCTTCCGGCACATCTGGTCAAGAGTTTTAGACCTGTTCCAGCTATGAGACAACTCTAGCTCAAATTATACAAATCTTACTTAGGGAGCGTCTTTTAATTTTGATTTTCAGCTTCATTAGGCAGTGTTAGTTTTAACGGCTAGTATACTAAATTAGTTTCTAGTACATACTGTCTGCAGTGCCACCATGTCTTCCTCAGTGTTAACACAAGGGTTGTGGTGGACCAGCGTCTGAGTCAAAGCATACAATCTCTAGCCTGCTGCATATGGTGCTGCCAAGTTAAGCTCACAACACACCTGACTGGTTTCCATTGTCACACAGAGAGGTGATTCAGCCTGATGTCATGGAGGAAATGGTGGTATCCTGCGTTATTAAGCACTTGAACCTGGTTGATGCGCTGCAGTCCCTGATCAATTTCCAGTATCAGGAAGAACATGCTGAGGAATATGACTTACTGTGTAAAATTATGGGAGAGACCTTTAAGAAGCTCAATGCCATGGAGAGGCAGCTGCAGGTAAGTGAGAAAGGAGCATGTGTCCATCCTTGGAAGCAGCTTCTTTCCTGGCAAGTTACGGAAGTGCTCAATAGCTGTCAGCCCAGACTCCAAGCTTACAGATTGCCCTTGGTCTGTTGTGCATCTGTGTACATGTTGTGTTTTCAACCCTCCTAGAGTGTGGCTGAACTGGAGCAGAAGTGGCAGAGCGAGGCTGAGGATGCCATGCAGGGGAAGCTGGAGAACAGCGTGCCTTTCTTTTATGATTACCATTTCAATGAGGTGAGCACAGTGTGAGACTCAGCACTGGGTTTGCCACTTAGAGAGCAGAGGGACCATGTGTGCTCACACATGCACCTGTGGGCATGTGCACACACACACGCACGCACGCACGCACGCACGCACGCACGCACGCACGCACGCACGCACGCACGCATGCAGAAAAGGTAGTGTTGTTTCCTGAAACCTTGTACACTGTGTGACGTGCTCATTCTCTAAAGGGTTAGATGGAAGTAGCTGGACCGACATGTTAGTGTACAAGTAACTGATTTTTAACTGGTTGATGGCTTTGTACAAAGGCTAAACGGGGCTGGAGAGATGGCTCAGCAGTTAAGAGCACTGACTGCTCTTCCAAAGGTCCTGAGTTCAATTCCCGGCAACCACATGGTGGCTCATAACCATCTATAATATGATATGATGCCCTCTTCTGGCCTCCAGATGTACATGCAGATAGAGCACTATATACATAATAATAAATAAATCTTTTTTTAAAAAGCTAAAGAAATTACCATTATTATGCTGGTGAGATTCTCAGTGGGTTGGGGTGCTTGCCACCAAGTCTAGGGACCTGAGTTCCAGCTTTAGGAACCATGTAGTAGAAGGAATAGTTCTCCAGCCACACAGGCACTGTGGCACATGTGTACACACTCCTACACTGAGACAGAAAAAGTAAATAGAGGGAAAAGAAATTGCCACTGTTATCAAATTTTGCTTTCAAATCTTAGAAACCAAAGCAAAAATTTTAAATTACAGTTTGATTTAGAAATCCCCAGAAAAGAGACCATGTAATTTTTAGTGTTTATACCATCACATAAAAGTATAAATTCCAGCACTCAGGAAGTCAAGGCAGGAAGATGGAGACGCAGTGTCTGAAGGCTCAGCTTGAGGCTGTAGTGCCATGGTAAAGAGAGCTCTTGCTTAGCATGTCCAAGACACTGGTTTAATTCTAGCAGTGCAAAAGTGAAAACAAAACCAGGATCACTCCTCACAGTAGCAGAGTGCACAGACCAAAGGTGGTGGTTGGTCCCCAACATCTGTTTCTGCTAACAAATGTACAGTGAACTTGGTTCTTGCAGGTCATGCATACCATCTTTTCTTGATTTTTCCTTCTTTAGAACAAAATGAAAGAACTAGAACTTTTGTGTTCAATGAAGGAAGTCTCCTTTGATGGAAATGATCTTGAAAACATGGTCCTCTCACTGAGGTTAGTGACGTTACTCACTCTCAAGGCTGACTCCTCATCTCGGTGCTCAGGTCACTGAGGTCCAGTCCCTGCTAGGTTTTTCAGTGTTGTGCATTCACTAGATACTCAGAGTGTAGCTTACTGGTAAGTCAGCAGCTTTGGTTTGAACTCTCAGAAGGTAGCACAGACATTTGAAACAAAACCAGAGAACCCTTGGATGGAGGGGGGCAGGTGAGCAGGCTTCACTAGGAGACCGCTTACCTCCTGTCCTCGCCCCCGAGGGCTGTGCAGGGTGAGCTGGAGAACCACTAAACCCACCCCAGCCTCTCTCTCTAGGGAGAAGTTCCTCCAAGAAGTGAATTCTCTTACTCAGAAGCCCTCCCACCCTCTGGCCAAGACCAAGACACTGGTGAAGAGTCTGATGAACCGAGCGGAGCTGCTGCTGCACGTCACCATTGCAGCCCAGTCAGGCCTCACCAGGAGCATCTCAGGGACACCGGCAGAGACGCCTGGTACTGCTCCTGGCTCTGGCCTGACTCTGTTCATAAAATAGACACCAACTGTTTTTAAAGAATCCACTTCTGGGATCTAGAACAACAGACAAGGAAATATAAGCACTTTCCTTCTTGCTTCTTACTTTCTTTAGTCTCTAAGACTTTAATCCCTATGGAGTTATCCTGAATGCATCCCCTTTAGATTTGAGGGTTCCTCCTGGGGTACCTAAGGAGTCCAGTGGCATGTGCTTATATAATCAGTGGCCCCTGCTTTAAGTTCATGGTTTTTGTAGTTATATAAGCAGTAGTATTTCAGAGGAACAGAAGCATTTGTGCCATCAACATTGTGAATCTTAGAATGTGCCAATCTTTTTTTCTTTACTCAAGACTAGGTTTGCATTATGTAGAACCTTATGGCAGGACTTGGCATGAATTGATCATTACTGTAAATCCCCAGGTGACATTTTTTTTTAAAGTTTTATAAGTCTTTTAAACAATTAATTCATGTGTATGAATGTTTCACCTGAATGTATGTCTGATGCCCACAGAGGCAAGAAGTAGGCATTGGATCCCCTTGAACTGGAGTTACAAATGGTTGTAAGTCACGATATGGGTGCTGGGAACCAAGCCCAGGTCTTCTAAGAACAGCAGGTGCTCTTAACCTCCAAGCCATCCCTCCAGGCCCCTCTTCCAGGTCCCATTTTAATTCTTAGTCTAAAAATGTGTCCCCCAAGGAAATCAGTGAGTTACCAGCATAGCCAACTATATGCATCCCTGGCCACAACTGTCTTCGTTTAATTAAAACAGCCTATTTTTTATGGAAACCTCAGTCACTCCATTGAAGTTGCTGACACCTTCAGGGGGGCCCACAGTCTCAGGGATAACAGGCTGGTAGTGGTCTTAAGATGTGTGGTGATTTCTCTCTATAATTGTGACTTAACTTCATTTCAGTGTTTTGTTTTTTGTTTTTTTCACTTCCTTTTCATGTGTGTGTATGGGAGTGTGAGAGGGTGTGTAATGCGTGCTTATGCCTGAGCAGGCCTAAGGTTGGGAACTATCCGTAACGCTTTTCCGCCATACTCCATGAGGCAGACTCTCTGGATGAAGCCCAGAGCTCACTCATGTGACTAGTATTTCTCCCTAGCCAGCTTGCTTTGGCTTGGGGTTCTCTGTTCTTCCACCTGAGGCTGAGAGGACTACGAGATCTTTAATGTGTGAGCCATTCTCCAACCACTCATTTTTTATATTGTTTCGTTTTGTTTTTTGAGACAGATTTTCTCTGTGCAGCTTTGGCTGTCTTGGAATCCACTCTTTAGACCAGGATGGCCTCGAACTCATAAAGGTCCACCTACCTCTGCCTCCCAAGTGCTGGGATTAAACATGTGTGCCACCAACACCTGGATTTTCTTTTTTTAATGAAACAAGTATGGGACGAGAGAGATGGCTCAGTTGTTAAGAGTGCTTCCTGCTCTTGCAGAAGACCCCAGTTGAGTTCCCAACACGGAGCCTCACAACACCTATAACTGCGGCTTCAGGAGATTGGATCCCCTCCTTTGGGATCCATGAAAACTGGCACACATATGTGGGCGTGCTCACACACTTAAGAATGAAATAAATCTTTTGTTTGTTTGTTGTTTTTTGAGACAGGGTTTCTCTGTGTATCCCTGGCTGTCTCTGTAGACCAGATTGGCCTCGAATTCAGAGACCCTCCTGTGTTTGCCTCTTAAGTGCTGGGATTAAAGGCATATGTCACCACCACCTAGCTGAAATAAATGTTTTAAAAAATTAAAATAATACAACCATTGTCTTGATGTGGTTAGTGGAATGTCTAGCAGGAAAGCCAACCATAGTTTAGCTCACATGTAGTATTTACTCTACCAACTATATGAAAGTAGAGACATCATCAGATAGCCCAAAGTCAGCTTAATATTCATAGGAGTACACAGGGTCAAAGGCAGTTTCTGAAATAAATGACTCTGTGTTTATTTTAATTAAGAAATTTGGAAGGTGAGGCAAAAACAATTCCAAGTTCCAGATTATACAGCTACAAAACAAAAACCAGTCTGGGCAACAAAGAGACCCTGTAAAGACACAGGGACATAGCACAGTGACTTAGTACCTGCCTACTAACTAATACACAATCTGCCATCACCAGAGAGAGAGAGAGAGGGAGAGAGAGAGAGAGAGAGAGAGAGAGAGAGAGAGAGAGAGAGAGAGAGA
>OU015754.1:28076396-28116291 GCA_907169655.1 Acomys percivali | reverse complement strand
AGAGAGAGAGAGAGAGAGAGAGAGAGAGAGAGAGAGAGAGAGAGAGAATGCTCCCATTTTGCCTTCTCACCCTTCCTCTCTCTCAGGCCTTCCTTCCACATGCTAGGCCAATGCCAGGGACCTGAGCTCCAGCCCCAGCACTCCTGCTCCCTAGAGGGCTCACACTGAATGGTGAACACTGTTAGTTATTAAATGAATGTTTGTCCTCTTTTTGGAAAACCAATTTAATAAAAAAGACTTAATTTCAAGCTGGCCAGGTGTGGTGGCGGCCTTTAATCCCAGCACTCAGGAGGCAGAGGCAGGCAGATCGCTTTGAGTTCAAGGCCAGGTCTACAAAGTGAATCTAGGACAGCCAAGGGCTACACAGAGAAACCCTCTCGAAAAACCAAAAAAAGAAAAAATTCAAGCTGAAATAAAGTTTATCCACAAATTTAAGTTTTTAAAGTTACCTTCACTCCCTTCGAGTGAAGATGCTTTTAGCGTGGTCCTTCCCTTGTGCTTAGCTGTCTCCCTGCTCCACACAGATCAGACAGCAGAAGTATTAAGCACTTTTCCTTTTTCTTGCAGCATGCAAATCAGCCTCAGAGACAAAGGTGGCGTCGCACGCTGTCCGGCAGCCTGTTTTCCTTCGAAGCATGTCTGCTCCTTCTGACCTGGAAATGATTGGTAATGAAGACTTGGAATTTACTCGAGCAAATCAGAGGTAAAAAGTCTTCGGCCAGGGTGGGGATCCCAGTGTGTAGTTGCGCTCGGTTTTCACAATGGCCTCCCTAAGCGTGGTTCTTCTTTGCTCATCTATTACAGTTCTGTTTTCTGTAGGCGACGTCATGTGACCAGCCACCGCAGCAGCTCTTTTACGCTCCTGCAGTCACTGGCCATTGAAGACAGCAGGGACAAGCCCACCTACAGCGTCCTGCTGGGGCAGCTGTTTGCTTTCATTGGCACCAACCCTGACCAAGCGGTAGGTCACAACGTGTGGACCTCTGATGAACAGCCCCTGGCAGCTGGAGCACGCACAACACTGAGTCAGCATACTCTCTTCTGTGCGTTTCAGGTGTCCAGCAGCAGCTTCCTTCTGGCTGCACAGACAAGGTGGCGGCGGGGAAACACGCGGAAGCAGGCCCTGGTGCACATGCGGGAGCTGCTAACTGCTGCTGTGCGAGTCGGTGGAGTGACTCACTTGGTGGGGCCTGTGACGATGGTCCTCCAGGGGGGACCCAGGTCAGTGGAGTGACTCACCTGGTGGGACCGGTGACAGTGGTCATCCAGGGGGGGACCCAGGTCAGTGGAGTGACTCACCTGGGGGAGGCCAGTGACGATGGTCCTCCAGAGAGGACCCAGGTCAGTGGTGTCTGTTAGTTCACACTGCTCCATCCACCATGAGCAAAAGCACACAGTGGCATTTGCTAATGTCTTTCCTCAACTTTTTTTTTTTTTTCTCTGTGTAGTCCTGGCTGTCCTGAAACTCACTCAGTAGACCAGGCTGTCCTCGAACTCAGAAATCCACCTGCCTCTGACTTTAGAGTGCTGGGATTAAAGGTGTGTGCTGCAGCTGTCCAGCTGCCCTCAAATATTTTTATAGTGGTGTATGATTTTGAAAATCACTACAGGATACATAACAATGTGAAGAAGTCCTCTTTCACACCTTCAGTCCTAAATTGCCCCCTGTCCTTTTTGGGTTTGTTGAACTAACGGTGTACGTATAAACAACTCCTTGATTCTCTTTGTCCATGTGAATATGTGCATGTGTGACGTTCTCACATAGGTGAGTTGCGACAAGTTTGCCCCTAGAGTTACGATTGTTTTCTGTACATCTTAGCTATCGCTGTCTCTCTAGCCGTCCTTAGGGACCTGTGTCCCAGAGCTCCACTGTGCTTTTGTTTTTACGCTTAGTTCTTGTTTAAGCATGGACACACAGGGTCACCCACTGTCGCCTTCGGTTTTGCATTGACTCCGGTGAGGCAGTCAGCTCCTTTTACACACGTTAGTGACAATTTTTGTTTGATTAGTTCTAAAGCCAGCGTTAGAGATCCTAACTCAGTAGAAGGCTTTGGCATGTGTCTGGGATGGTTTCTGTGCCACAGTTGAGTGGCCCTCAGCAGAACAGGAAAGACTGGAGCTGCCGCGGGGGCTTGTGCCTTCTGTGGTCTTTGATGCAGTGTAGCCAGCAAGCAGAGGGCCAGTGGCTGCTAAAGTGATGTTTGGAGAAGTTTCTGTCAGTCATGCCTTCTCTTGAGAAACAGCTCCAGAATGGCAGAGGCTTGAAAAATGGGATTTGAGGTCTCACTTCAGTTCATGGTGGATCCTCCCTGGCTATTGGTCATCATGGCAGAAGAAACAGCAGTCTCCATGACAAACCTGTGCTCATTGGCCAGACTCATTGGTGTGTGTGTCTGCGCATGTTCACACTGGAAGGCAGGCACACAAATGCCATGGCTCGTGTGTGGCAGTCACAGGAGAATTTTGAGACTCAGTTCTCTCATTCCACCTTGTGAGGCAGGGTCTGTCCTGTTTCTGTCACTGCAGGATATCCCCCAGGCTTGGCGACCTGTGAGCCTCAGGACAGTTCTGCCTCTGCCTTCCATGTGTCTGGAGGAGTGTGCGTGTTGAAGATGCCACCGCATCCAGCTTCCTAGACTTAGGTTTCAGGGATCACACCTTATTTTTTGGGCTTGTGCAAGTAGGGCCTCACTCACCATGCTGTCTCCCCGGCCCCCAGCTCCCTATTTTATTTGTGTTTGTTTTTGTTTTTGTATGTTTATAGATAAATCTTGATAATTTCGGCCCATAGTTAATATTAATTAAAATAGAATCTGCCCCATATTGTGTCTCGACATTGGGAAAGGACTGTTTCTTATCACCTGGGCTCCCATCCTCTGCTAGTAGTTGGAGCCTGAGCTGGCCAGGGGCGCTCAGCTAACCTGTCTAGGCCTCCATTCATACACTAGCTAAGTACATGGCCGGTCCTCAGTGCTGCGCAGGGCATGACAGAAGTGTCTCAGATCATTGGTTTCTTATCAGCTACACTTGGGAAATGAGTGACCGTTCCCTGCTCTGACAACTGCTGTGTGCCTTAGCCTCACCAAAGGGTCTGAAGAGCCCTGCAGTAGAGAGTCCCGTGTAGTGCTCCCTAAGGCACTATTGCCTGAGGGTTTCTGAAGTGTGGGCCATCTTGGTCGAGGGACCCCTGGGAATCCTTCCCAGCACGGTCCTGTGGCTCTGTGGCCCTTGACACTGAGCTTGGCAGGCTCCAAGATACTTTTAGCTCTGGATTCTCTCCACTGGGCTTCCTGCCAGAGCAAATGTGCTTCCCTTGTTGATGTCTTCAGGAGATCTGAACTTGATTTTGTCTCATAGAATTGAAGAGCTCACCTGTGGCGGGATGGTGGAGCAGGTCCAGGAAGCCTTCGGTGAGACCATGACCTCTGTGGTGTCTCTGTGTGCTCGTTACCCTATTGCTTGTGCAAACAGCATTGGACTCCTGTGTACCATACCTTACACCAGGTGAGTGCGGGCGTGCCCTTTACCGTGTGTAGCTTATACCCAAGGTGGTCAGAGAAGTAGAAGGCAGCTTGTTTTGTTCATCTTGTTCTTTTACTTTATAAAATTGGATTTGGGGAGCTACAGAGATGTCTCAAAAGTTAAGAGCACATATTGCTATTGCTGAGGGTATAACTTCAGTTTCTAGCTCCAAGGGATCCAATGCCGCCTTCTTCTTGCATGTGCACTAGACACATGCATACACATAAATAAAAATAAAATAGTTAAATTGGATTTTTTGTTTTGGTTATCTAATACCTCCTAATGATTCTCTCCTACTGACAGCTCCTTAGGTAAGTTGCTTGTGACCAAATGTTGCCGCTAGGATTGTATTATACTATGCAGATTTGGAGGTTCACAAAAATACATATCTGATAAGACTCTTTCATCTTGGCACAATTCTTTTATTTCTTGGGTCACTTAACTAGTAGCTTGGAGCTGTTAAGTGTTCATGGTCTCCTTTGAATGCCATTATAATACGATAACTACTGGGAGGGATTGCTCAGTTGTTAAGAGCGCTAGCTGCTCTTCCTGAGGACCCAAGCTCAGTTCCAGGCACCCACATGGTGCCTCACAGCTGTCTGTAACTCCAGTCCCATGGCCTCCAAAGGCACCAGACACACAGGATGCACAGAGAAACATGGAGACAAAACACAGGGATGATTTTTTTGAGAAGAGATCACCATGTTGTCTGTTCCTGAGGTGACCCCTCGGTTCCTGGCTGGCTGTTCTGTATGAACAGCCCTGATTCTGAATGCCCTTTTTTACGGACATCACCATAGCAGGAAAAGCTTTCTGGGCGATTGTACATAGCAGCACCCTTAACCAAAAGAGCTACTGATATGTTGCAGCCCTCTTTGATACCCTGACCTTCCCAAAGGCTGGTCGGTGTGGTGCATCCCTTCTCTGTCCTTCATCAGGAGTGAAGAGAAGTGCCTGGTCCGCAGTGGCCTTGTGCAGCTCATGGACCGGCTCTGCAGTCTGAGCAGTCAGACCGAGTCCAGCTCCAGTGAGAAGCAGACCAAGAAGCAGAAGGTGGCCACCATGGCCTGGGCTGCCTTCCAGGTGTTGGCCAACCGCTGTGTGGAGTGGGAGAAAGAGGAAGGTGAGCAGCCAGACTCTTCTACTTCCTGTGGGTACAAAGGAAATGGCCGTCCGTATCCAACTACTAGTCCCATGGCCTTCACAGGCTGACAAGGTCATAAGGCTCTACGTGGGCGTGGTTCTGTGAAAACTCACAGCTACCCCAAGGTACCTGACAACACCAGCCCTGAAAGGAAGGTGCCCCCAAATTGAGAAATTTTCTATATAAATATTCCTGTGACACCAACAGTCTCCATGTAAATATCTCTGTGAAATGATTGTGTCATTGTATTTTAAAGAGGATATTTTCAAATTCTACTTTTAGTCCAATTTTAAAAGTTAATTAAAAAGCTGACGACTTGGCTCAGTGGTTAAGAGCACTTGTTGCTCTTGCAAAGGACCTGGGTTTGAGTCCCAGCACCCACATGTTGACTTACTACTATATATAACTCTAGTCCAAGAGAACCAGGCAGCCTCCTCTTCCCTCCCATACACACATGCAGGGGAAACGCTTATATATTTAATTTTCAAATCGCTTGCGTATTTTTTATGTATTTTGGTTTTTTGGGATTTTTATTTGTTTGTTTGGTTGTTTGGGTTTTTTTTTTTTTTTTTTCTCTTTTTCTTTTTTTGGTTTTGCTTTTCAAGACACGGTCTCTCTGTGTAGCCTTGGCTGTCCTGTACTCCCTTTGTAGACCACGCTGGCCTCGAACTTACAGCGATCTGCCTGCCTCTGCCTCCCGAGTGCTGGGATTAGAGGCATGCACCAACATGCCGGGCTTTGTTTGTTTGTTTGTTTGTTTGTTTGTTTGTTTGTTTGAGACTGGGTTTCTCTGTGTAGCTCTGCTTGTCCTAGAACTCACTCTGTAGACCAGCTTGGGCTCAAACTCAGAGATCCACCTGTCTTTGCCTTCCAAGTGTTGGAATTAAAGGTGCATGTAGCCATCACTTAGCTATATTTAATTTTTTTAATGTTAACTAAAGAGCACTTTTCCTCAGTGTACAAGATCTGTGTTTATACTTTTCTATTTGGTTTTTGGCTTCTGTTTTTGTTTTTTTAGTCAGCATTTCCTTATAGCCCAGGCCACCCTAGAATTCATTACGTTGACCAAACTATCCTTGAACTCACAGAGATCCACTTGCTTCTGCCCTTTGAGTGCTGGGATTAAATGTGTGTGCCACCATGCCCTAATTTTTATTACATATATTTATGTGTGTGCATATGTATGTGTAGGATTTTTGGGGTTTTTTTGTTTGTTTTGTTTTTCGAGACAAGGTTTCTCTTGTGTAGCCTTCACTGTCCTGTGCTCACTTTATAGACCAGCCTAGCCTCAAATTCACAGAGATCCACCTGCCTCTTGCCTTGCCAAGTGCTGGGATTAAAGGCATGCACCACCGGACCTGGTTATACATGTACTTTTTATTCATTTGTGTACATACATGGAGGGCAGAAGACAACTTGTGGGAGTTATTTCCTTTCATCCTGTGTGTCCCAGTCAGTGTACTCAGGTTGTTGGGCTTGCCAATAAGCATGTTTCCCTACTGAGCCAATTTGCAAACCCTCACTTAGTATTCTAATGTCCTAAAGCCTGTTATATTATACAATAGACAGCAGAGGAGTTAAGCCATTGTCCTTTAAGAACTGTGGTCTGGAGGCTGGAAATTGGTTCAGCAGTTAAAAGTGCTTGCTGCTCTTCAGAGGATAGAGTGCAGTTCCCAGCACCCACAATCCCTATAGCTCCAGCTTCAGGGGACCTGATGCCCTCTTCTGGCCTGTTTGGTATCTGCACACACTTGTGCATACATTCAAGCGTGCATACACACACATTTAAAATAATAAAGTACATCTGACCAAGGAAATTGGTGAACAGATAATGACAGTGTGGTAGGAGCCAGGGCACATTGGGTGCTATGGATCAGACTATCTGAGCTGGAGATCAAGCACAGCTTTTGAGGGGAGGGGATGTGAGCAAGAGGACTAAAAGCTGAAAAGACAGTGTGTATGTGTGGACCCAGGTTCTGTGTATGCATGGGGACCCGGGGTATGCTGTGTCCTTCACGAAGGATACTTAGGAAGTGAAACTAGAGTCAACATGGAAGTTGGTGTCACTCAGTCTATAAATAGGAACTAACTGTATCTCATTCTCATGAGAAGGCCTCCCCTCAGCACTGAATGCTGATGTGTAGATGCTCTCCACTGAGGCTCTGACGGGTTAGGGGAACACTGAAGAAGATGAAAAAGTGTCCAGCTGGGCGTGGTGGCACATGCTGATCCCAGCACTAGGGAGGCAGAGGCAGGAAAAACTCAGTGAGTTCTAGGCCAGCCTGGTCTACAAAGCGAGTTCAGGAGAGCCAGGGCTTCTCGGAGGGGGGAAAAAAGATAAAATGAGACCAAAGGATGCTTTAATGCAAGGAGTCCGAGATGGCGGACTCCCCATGCAAGGAGCCCAAGAGGGAGAATTCCCCACACTACAAGCTAGTGTGCTCCTCACTATTCCCTCCTCTCTTCAACTCTAAAGGTGGCTCCACAGAGGCTGTGCACTCAGGGCTGGCCCGACAGGTGTCCAGTCTCCTCACCAACCACCTTGCTCGAGCCACAGAGTGCTGTGGCAACCAGGCTGCTGGGAACGACGCCCTGCAGGATGTCCTGAGTCTTCTCAATGACCTCTCCAGGTATGGCCAGCCCTGTTTTCCCGTCAGTGGTTGAAATAACTTTTGCTTCTGTTGGTTTTTGGAACGTCTGAGTTCCCAGACCTTTTTGACACACTAATGCTTCAAGAAAATGGTAGTGAGTAAAGTCATTGAAACAGAGTATTTAGTCTCAAAATGTGAGGCTATCTAAAGGAACAATGAGCTGTTGTTTGCTTTGTGACTTGATGGCCTTGCAGGCATGTGCGCCTGCATCCAAACACAAATGTCAGCCAAGTCAGAGTGATGTAGAGGATCAGTCAGGCTGGTGGGCGGAGTGCTGTCTGATGCGCACAGGACCCCAGCCAGCTTCCATTCTCAGCACCACACACTCACAGAATCAGTCAGGGCCTGTAATTACTTTGTTCTTTTGCACTGCATCTTTAAACAGGGGTGATTCTCTGTGGGCTTAATTACCCCATGTTCCCATGTCATGTACATGACAATGTATTCTTTGGCTTTTGCTGGCTCAGTGGGTTTGGCTGTGGCAGATCACCTGTGTTGGGGGCTGTAACACCATGTGACAGCTTTGCTCTGGGCACACATGTTCTGAAGGCACAAGAGCAGAATTGCAAAGCTTTTAGTTTCAGCTTCTAGTCTTGGTGCGCCCTCAAATGTCTTGAACACTTGAGCTTGAGACACCAGGGATCAGAAAGGATGAAGAAATGACTCCTTCCAGGTGGTATTGCTCAGTTTTACGAGCACTCATTGAATGTTTGCTCCAGACAGTTATTCCATGTGCACAGTGTCAAGTCTGTCTTCTTCCTGAGGTCTGAGCTCGCTGGTTTGTCCAGCCAGCTTTACCTAGGGAACACTTGCTTCCGATGTCTGTGGGTGACCTCAGCACTGAGCCCTTTTCATCCGCCTCTTGCAGGAGCCACATAGGGAAAGCCATCTTGAGCCAGCCAGCCTGTGTGTCCAAGCTCCTCTCCCTACTGCTAGACCAGCGTCCATCCCCAAAGCTGGTACTGATCATTCTTCAGCTGTGCCGGGCAGCTCTGCCACTGATGAGCGTAGAGGACTGTGGGAATGTGGAGCTTCCACCCTGGAGCTACTCCGTCCCCTCCTTGAACAGTGAGCAGGAGGACCCGAGTGACCCTGCCTCCAAGATCGCCTCCCTGCTTTTAGCCAAGCTGGCCGACTATGTGGTACCAGGTGAGGAGTGCCTGGACACAGGGAAGGTGTCTGGAGATCAGTTCCTGCTTGTGGCCAGGCCCCGGATGCGCCTGTGCCATTCTGTGATAAAGGAGACGGGGTGGGGGTGGGGGATGGGGGGGGTGAGAGGGGTTTTCATGTATGGGGGAGCCACACAAACAGGGATGCAGTGTTTCTGAATGGGCCTTGGTTTTTGCTTTAAGGATGTCAGACGGTTCTTTCTCCAACTGCTTCTGAACCGGACACCACATTGACAAAAACCAGTCCTAAGAACTCCTTAAAAGGAGATAAAGATCCTGGAGAAGAGAGTGAAGCAGTGGACGGCAAGCTCTCCATATTTATCCACAAGCGGGAAGACCAGTCCTCACATGAAGTCCTGCAGCCGTTGCTGAGGTGACTGCAATGACTCTGATAGCTACATGCCACCAGAGACCACCCATGTCATAGGCACTGCTAACCCTGTGCTATGGTGCTGCCTGAGCCATCTTGACAACCCAAGTAGGCACACACCGGTGTCTGACACCCCTGACACCCCTGACTGCAGGCCTAGGCCTCTAGAACCCTAGTGTGAGCGGCACTTGGTACTTCCTGTGTAAGCCAGCAGGGAGCTCAAGCACATGCAGTCACTCCTGTGTCCTGTGGCGTCTGCAGTGACTGTGGCTGTGAGAAGGACAGTCAGTGCTTCTTCAGCCATCTGCAAATTCTGCCAAGGTAGAAAACGAGAGTTTTTAAACTGTTAACTGACTAAAGTATAAAGAATACAGTAATCCAACCAGGAAACAAAAGCATGTCCTTGTTTTCCTTACAAGGCAATGGGGAGGCCTGCTCTATAGCCCAGGGTCACCTAGACCAACATCTCTTCATCTGAGTCATCTGTGAAGTCATGCACATGGGTGGGTCCCTTGTTGGTCAGGTTGGTGTATGGAAGCAGGTGGCCCCATCTGAGCATGGCTGTAGTAAGTGCTCAGGTGAAGGACTGTCCAAAAATGTCATGTTTGTCCTATACTTTTGTTTATGCTTCATTTTCATGTAAATTTAAAATTTTTCTTTTTAAGACAGGGTTTGTCTGTGTGGCCCTGGCTGTCCTGGAGCTTGCTCTGTAGACCAGGCTGGCCTCCAACTCAGAGATCCACCTGCCTCTGCCTCCTGAGTGCTAATATCAGAATTCTTTTTTTTTTTTTGGTTTTTCAAGGCAGGGTTTCTCTATGTAACAGCCCTGGCTGACCGGGACTCACTTTGTAGACCAGGCTGGCCTCAAATTCACAGAGATCCACCTGCCTCAGCCTCTCCAGTGCTGGGATTAAAGCCACCATGCCCAGCTTTAATATTAGAATTCTTAAAAACAGACTTTGTGGAGAGATGGCTCTGCACCCACATGGCAACTCACAATGATCTGTAACTCCAATTTAGGGAACCCAACACCTTTGCCCGGACATCCATACAGGCAAAACACCAATGCACATTAATAAATCAATATCATTAAAAAAAAAAATGGCCATGCGTGGTGGTGCACGCCTTTAATCCCAGCACTCAGGAGGGAGGGCAAGGGGATCTCTGTCAGTTTGCGGCCAGCCTGGTCTACAAAGCAAGTCCAGGACAGTCAGGGCTACACAGAGAAACCCTGTCTCGAAAAACAAAAAACATTTTGGGTCCTAAAATATCTATAATTATGAAAAAGGTTTTTAATTAAGGAAAAGTCTATGGATTTTAATTTTTGCTTTGTTTTTTTTTTGTTTGTTTTTCGAGACAGGGTTTCCCTGTGTAGCCTTGGCTGTCCTGGACTCACTTTGTAGACCAGGCTGGCCTCGAACTCACAACGATCCACCTGCTTCTGCCTCCGAGTGCTGGGATTAAAGGCGTGCGCCACCACACCCGGCTTCTATGGATTTTAAAAGCTAGTTTTATATCCAGTAAGATGGTTCAGCTAAAAAAAGAAAAGAAAAAATGCATTGCCGCTAAACCTAATTACCTGAGCTTTGTCTCCAGATCTACTTGATGGAAGAAAAGAACAGAATCATATGAGTTGTCCTTTGATATCTATACCCATCCTGTGGTGCACGCATACACATAGACACACACACACACACACACACATGCACACATAGACACAGACACACACACAAGCCAGTTTTAACACTAAACAGGACATGCACATCACTTGGTTACTGGGTGTGACTCATGCCTCTTCTCACATTAAAGTGGCTCAGCTTCTCTGCCTTCTGTCTTACAGTAGCTCAGAAGGACGGCCCTTTCGACTTGGTACTGGGGCCAACATGGAAAAAGTTGTGAAAATGGATCGAGACATGACCAAGGTAACAACACGGAGAAAACTGACGGGAGAGCATTTGCCACACTGTGGACTTCCAGAGGAAGCTGGGGGCGGGGTTGTTTGTTTGGTTTTTTTTTGGTTTGTTTTTTTGTTTTTTGTTTTGTTTTCTATTTTGGTTTTTTGAGACAGTGTTTCTCTGTGTAGCCTTGGCTGTCCTGGACTTAACTTTGTAGACCAGGCTGGCCTCGAACTCAAAGAGATTGGTCTGCCTCTGCCTCCCGAGTGCTGGGATTAAAGGCTTGCACCACCAAGTCTGGTTTCCTTTGTTTGTTTGTTTGTTTGTTTGTTTTTTTGGTTTTTCAAAACAGGGTCTCTCTGTGTTAGCCTTGGCTGTCCTGGACTCACTTTGTAGACCAGGCTGGCCTCGAACTCACAGCGATCCGCCCACCTCTGCCTCCCGAGTGCTGGGATTAAAGGCCTGCGATTCAGCTGGTTGTGGTAGCATGGCCTGTAGTCCCAGCTGAAGCTCAATTTGAGGCTAGCCTGAGCAACATAAATAACATAATGAGATGTCCACTCAAACTTACTAAGCCAAGAATGATTTTCAAATTCTGACCCTACTGCCCCCAATTCCCCAGGGCCAGGGTTACAGATGTGTACCACTCTTGTGGCTTATGCAGTGCTGGGGGCTGAACCCAGACCCCATACATGTCTGGTAAGCACTGTACCAGTTGTGTGACATTCCTAGTAAGAGATTTTTTTTTTTTTTTGGCCTACAAAATTCTCTTAGCCCTTTTAAGAAAGGTCTGTAGTTTTAAAATGAAGTTGAAGAAGTGAAAGACTGCTCAGAGAATAATAGTCAAGAATTACTAGGGATGAGGATGTGGCTCCACTTAGCATACACTAAGCCCTGGGTTTGATCCACAGCACTCTGTAAACCGGGTGTGGTGCTCTAGAGGTGGAGGAGGCAGTAGTTAAAGGGTTGCCATCACTATAGCTAAAGTCTATTTATATTCACAATTCATTAAAGGAATAAAAGCAACAGTGATGAGCAATTTTTTTTAACATGCTAGATAGGAATCTTCATTAGCGTCAGGTGTGGGTAAATAGACATCTCAAGATCAAGGGTGAAACACACAGTGGGACGTACACCTTCTAACCCAGCACTCAGGAGGCAGGTGCAGGCAGAACTGAGGTCTAGGCTAGCCAGGGATACATAGCGAGGCCATAGCAAGCTCTTCAGTTTTCCTTGAAAACCAAGCAGAATAGAATCTATGTATCTATAAGTAAGACATGGCTAAAGACATTAGCACGCTTGAATAATGAAGTGCCGGGCATCTAGAAGCAAAAGCCAAAACTAGTCAAGCAGACTGTACACTGTAATCCCAAAAGTCACCGTTTCCAAAGGCAAACTCTAGAGGACCCAGAGTTTATGGGGATTTGTACCCTGTGTATGTGTTTTCTGGTGTTTGTGGTATTTATCACATTAGTGATAGGGAAGGAATCTAAGAGAGAATGAGCTGGGAAGAATGAAATGAGCAATGCAGGTGTCTTCAACCCACACCCCAGGGTGGCTGCTGTGAAGTGATCACCGAAGAGGCCTCAGCCGCCCTCCGGAAAGCAACCAAGTGGGCACAGTCGGGCCTTATTGTCAGTGTTGGGCCACCGGTAGAATCCATCAACCCAGAGACTGTGAGCGGGCTGTCCACAGGGGACAAGAAGAAAACTGCCCAAACCTCCATCTGCCGAGAAAGGAACTCTGAACTGGCCAGGTAAGCCCCTCAGGGAGGGGCCACCTGCCCAAGCTCCTCCACGTGCACTGCAGAAGGTTAACAAGTAGGATTTGAATCATATGCCCTCCCCTTACCTGCTGAAGATGAGGGGGAGGCAGCACGCGCTCCTCAGTGTTATAGAGGCTGCTCCCAGAGCACTGCCTGCCATGGCTCAGGAGAGCACAGAGGCGGTGCTGAGGCTGCTGTTAGGGAGCTGCCCTGCGCATAGTGCTTCCTTCCCCACTTTCTTCCTGGGGGAGTGTCGCCTGGCAGGAGCTTTTCATGCTGTTGTGTACACCTGTAGGTGGGGAGTAGCTGTGACTTTCTTTGATCCCTGAGGTAAGAAACTTGTGTCCCTTGCTGCAGAGCTTTCCTAAGTTAGGAGGCTCTGGGGTATGGTACTGGTTCTGCCCAGTTCTTGGTCACAACATAACAGATCACTTGCCTGGGCAAGTGTTCACATCTCCATTTAGGAGCAAAGGGATAGTTGGAGGCGCCGAACTCAGGCTTTTATACCACCCTATCTGTAAATAGCTCTTGCAAAGCCAAGTCTCCAGTGACCTACAAACCTCCCAACCTCCCGTACATTATACTGCCTCCCATTAGCACCACCTGGGACCACACTTTTAATCACTGTGGACCCTTGGGAGACAAAAGAGACTTAGAGAATAGCACAGAGGATTCCTCACATACCACACAAAAACAAAAACAAAAACAAACAAACAAAAGTCATGAAGTGGTTCTTTCTAGTGTTAATTTTGCTTCTCATTTATCAGTCAGCAAATCTGTCTGTCCCGTGTGAGCCCTTCTCATGAGTAAACAAGAAATCTTTCCATCCTACATTAACTCGCTTTTCTGTACTTTTTTTTTTTCTGAGACAGGGTTTCTCTGTGTAGCCTTGGCTGTCCTAGTCTCATTCTATAGACCAGGCTGGCCTCAAACTCACAGAGATCGCCTGCCTCTACCTTCCCAGTGCTGGGCTTAAATGCTTGTGCCACCACTGCCAGCCCTTTTTTCTGTACTTTTAAACATCACTAAGCATTGAAAGGTCTCCGTGTTCACACTTGCAGGACTGACCCTGTGCGACCCTTCATCAGCGGGCATGTGGCAAATAGCATGGCTGCAGAGGTGATCGCCTTGCTTCACAGCCTCCTAATGGCACCTGAATCTACTGCTGCTCAAATATGGACCACAACGGCAGAAAAGGTGAGCACGGGGCTGCCGCTTAGCCAAGGGAGCAAGCGTGAAGCAGCATTACAGCCACATAGTGAAGGTCATGCAGGAGACAGCATTCCCAAGTGAGTCAGATGCACCTGCACTCCTGCAGCCTCTCCTGCCCCTGCTGGATCTGACTATTCGGAAGTCAGGACAGTACGTCAGAGAGACGGTGGCAGTCCTTACTTCTTTTTGTTTGCATCAAAGTGGTACTGGCATTATGGCATCATGTGTTCTTGGCTTATTGGCCATGTTCTGTTACTTGCAGTCTTAGGGCAGCTTCTGTGTGGATGCACTGCTGAGTGTTGTCTTGCACTGTTCTATCACAGTAATCTAGTTGCCTGAACCACAGGTCTATAATCAATTCCCCTTCCCACTGCCACTCTTCAGGCCCTAGTGCTTAAGCCCGAGATGCAGACCATGGGAATGGCTTTCCCTCAGACGAATGACTGCTTGATTTTAGTGGGTTTGCAACAGAGTGCTACATTGTCCCATATTATGAGGATATGTAGTCCTAGTTCTGTCTGATCATACAAGGGTACCTATGGGTACATCACTGGCCACACCTGGTAGCTTTTTTCTTTTCTTTTTGTTTTTTTTTAAAGATTTATTTATTTATTATTATATATACAGTGCTCTCTGCCTGCATGTACACCTGCAGGCTAGAAGAGGGCACCAGACCTCATTGTAGATGGTTGTGAGCCACCATATGGTCGGTGGGAATTGAACTCAGGACCCCTGGAAGAGCAGCCAGTGCTCTTAACCTCTGCGCCATCTCTCCAGCCCTAGTTTTTATCTGTATATCCAGAGTTCTTGTGATAGCTGGGCCCCAGGGCACTGTTAGTCATTCCATTATTCTTGGGATGACTAGTGAATAACCAGTGCTTTAACTTCCAATGCCTGCCCTCCTTTTTTTTTTTTAAGATGTATTTTATCTTGTGTGTGTGCTTTGCCTACATTTATATATGTATGTGTACCACGTGTATCTGGACCTGGTTACAGATGGTTGTGAACCAAACCCAGGTCCTCCGCAAGAACAGCAAGTGCTCTTAAGCACTGAGCTGTCTCTCCAGCCCCTGTCCTCCTCCTCCTTACACACAGGTTCTGTCTCGAGCACTGATGTACATTCCACAGCTGGGGAAACATGCAGAAAGCATCCTGGAAAATGGGAGCAGCAGTGGCAGGAAACTTGCCAAACTTCAGAGGATCGCACGCCAGGCTGTTGCCGCACTCTGTGCACTTGGAGGCTTTAAAGAGACAATCAAGATAGGCTCCGAGGTCCAGGTAACCCACCCAGCTTTCCCCAGGCATTGCTACCTTCTCCCCATGAACCAGCCCTTACTTAGAATGCTATCATTTACCCAGAAGGACAGCTAGCCTTATTCCTTCAAGCTAAGGAGCACATCTGAGAAACTGCAGAGTTTTCATCGGCATTGTTCTGTGCATTCCTCAAATGCTCAGGCAGTATTAGACGGTGTTAGCTGTGGTACTTGTGTCCTGTGGTGTCATTAATGCTGAAGGTTTGAGATGATGGCATGGCTCATAATACTGTGAGGTTGTGGGCCTGCTCATGTCCTGGGCTTGGCCCCACATCAGAATCAGTGATGACTATAGCTCTGATGTGGCAGCTGCAAAGCCCTCCTCTTGTCCTTTTAAATAGTTGATTCCACTTGACCCTGGCAAGTGGTGCTAACAATCTCCATCCTCAGGTTTTAGGTAGAGGAATATCGGGCAGCATCGGAGTTGTGGCTTCTATCAATGAGCAGGAAGGAATAGCTACAGTCAGATTCCCTCCTGTGGACTGCCGAAGGACGTCACAAGCAACAGACACGCTGACTATTCCTTTGTCTAGACTTTGTGTTCCGAGGTCAGAGGTAAGGTGATGTTCGCCTGCTTTGTCAGGCACCTGTGTAGATGCTGACTGTTGCTGTGGGGTGGGCAAGTGCTGTAGGGAAGTGAGGGGCTTCACTCTAACCTGTGGTCCTGGCTGTAATGATGTCACAGTAACATTGGTGGGAGAGTTTTCATCTAGATGTTAGCTGTGGATATTCTATAGTATATGTTATTTTTTGTTGCTTTGACCTGGTTTCTGGTTTTCTGTGGTGATTTTGATAGCCACATATTGATGATACCTTTTTTTCCTGTCCTTTTTGCTCTGGCCCTCACTCTGCCACAGGCGCTGCCTCTTCATAAGCTGTCCATTACTGAGAAAGTAGTCCAGGCAGTCCAGTCCATGCTGCTCCCTCAGGAAGGAAGCCTCTCTATCCACACCTCTCTTCCTGCAACAGGAGATGGCTCAGCACCTGTCATGGCAGTTGTCCGGCTCCTGGCTGAAATCAGAACAAGGTAAGATGGCCTGGCCTTCAGGGTCCGTAGCCCGAAGCTCATGTCAGTTAAGTAACAGGCACCATTGTCACAGCCTGTGTTCCCAGTTCCTTCAGCTCTGTTTGCATCCCTAGTGACTGTTCCTGAGAGAGCCAGCTGCTACTGTGTGCCATGCAAGATGGGCTCACATGTGCTTCTGCACTGGCTGCTCTGCTAATGAACCTGCCTTACTGCAGGAGTCACATGGCCACTTAATTAAATGACTCAGGTCCATCACTTTCCAACCTGGTGACAGGAAAACAAGGGAGTGCTCTCAGCACTGTGTCAGAGAGGAGCTGTCGCCCTACAAATATGTTTACTCTCCACTAAACAACAGTAACACGGCTCTCCTCACTGTAGACTTCTCAGAAACTTACCTGAGCAAAATCAGGAGGCAGATTTGCCACCTCTAGATTCCTTCTTTCTTCTGGAGCTCTGTCATTGCTCACAGGGCACAGTGAGGTGGACTTTGACTACTACTGGTCACACAGCACTTTGTGTCTTCTTCTAGTGGAATAGGGCTGGGGGGAGCTTTACAGAGCCATCCTCAAATACCACACATGTGGAGCCCACAGGGCCTGCACTACTATAAGATGTCTCTGGACTTCTTAGCTTCCCTGTGCAGGGCCAATACTGTGAAAGGATTGCTGTGCTAGTAGTGTTGTTCGGGGACAGTGACCAGAAGAGAATGTCCATACACGGTCAATACAGGGGAAGCTTTTTTCAAATATTTTCAGTTTGGATGGTCAAATCCATAGGTCCAGACCCCCGTGGATAAGGAGAGCCGACTGTATATTTCTAAGCTGGTCTGCCGTGGGTAAATAAGAAGTTTAAATGAGAAACCGAAGTATTTTCACAGTTGATATCTTAAAGAACGAACATTGATGATTTTGAAATGTGAATCTTTTAACATTAAGAGCATGCCTGGTCATGGCGCAGCTTTTAGAAGACAGCCTGTTTTGTGAAGAATTCATTCAGCAGTGTCCTGCAGCTGTGGAAGTTCTGAACCTCGTGGCCCAGGAGTGCAGCGCTGGTGAGTGTCCAGTGAGCTCCTGCGCAGTGCCTCATGGAATATGATGTGTCCACAGTCAGCATACACTGAACTCCAGAGACAGCTCTCCTCACATTTTTTTGCCGCACACAGGCTTTTGGCCTCTGCTTTCTAGGAAAGCAGTACTCTTCTTCAGCCAGCACCAGGCCATGCCTGAGTTTTTCTTTTCTGTGTTCACATGAACTCACTGATGCTGTGCATTCTGACTGTGGGTTGGGAACAAACTCTAAGTACAGAGTTTGTATTGACATCCTGGATTTAAGATTACAGGGAGCTGGGGTTAGGGACGTGGGGGTGGTGCACACCTTTAATCCCAGCACTTGGGAGGCAGAGGCAGGCTGATCTTTGTGAGTTCCAGGCCAGCATGGTTTACAAATTGAGTCCAAGACAGCCAAGGCTACACAGAGAAACCCTGTTCAAAAACAAAACAAAAGAAGGGGCTGGAGAGATGGCTCAGATGTTAAGAGCACTGACGGCTCTTCCAAAGTTCCTGAGTTCGAGTCCCAGCAATACATGGTAGCTTACAACCATCTACAATGAGATCTGGTGCCCTCTTCTGGCGTGCAGACAGAACACTTTATATATAATAATACATTTTTTAAAATTAAATATCTGGGTGTGGTGGTGCTTGCCTTTAATCCCAACACTCACGAGGCAGAGGCAGGAGGATCACTGCGAGTTTGAGGCCAGCCTGGTCTACAAAGTGAGTCTAGGACAGCCAAGATTACACAGAAAAACCCTATGTCAAAAAACCAAAACAAACAAACAAAAAAAGAAGTAAAAAAATAACAACAAAGTACAAGGTTTTTGTTTGTTGTTTTTTGTGCTTTGTTGTTCTTAGGTTGGGTGGGTTTTTATTTGTTTGCTTGCTTGCTTTTTTTGTTTTTGTTTTTGTTTTGAGTCTTACGGAGTTGCAGCAGGCCTGGAACTATTGATATAGACTAGGATAGCCTCAAACTCAGATCCACCTGCCTGGAGGCTGCATTAAAGGCAGGTACCACATGCCCAGTCAACATTAATATATAAAATCAATTTAGATTTTTAGTGCAATGGCCTTCACCTGGCATGAGTGGGGGCATGCCTACAATCCTATAGCTTTGGAGGTTGGGGCAAGAGGATCAGAACTCTGAGGCCAGATAGAGCCTGAGTTTTAGGCCAGCCTTAACTCAAAGGCCCTGTTTAAAAGAGGAAAATAAAATCAAGAGGGTAGGGCTCCATTTTTCAGACAATAAGAATCACAAGTGTCATTTGCTGAGAGTTTGTCTTGTCTAAGAGCTTTGTGTGAGTTACACCATCTCCTCTTCAAAAGCCCTGCAGGCCTATGTACCCTCACTGCTCTGGGGTTAGGGTTGGAAGCCGCAGGGAACACCAAGTCCAGGATACTCTGCTCCAAAGCCCGCCTGCACCCACTCAGCCCAGCCATGGGGCTCAGGGCGTTTCATCTTTTGTAAGGCTGTCAATGGTCACTGTAGGTGATGTCATTGGCTTGGTACCACTCCTGGGAGCTGTTGAATGATTTGCTGTATCCCTCCACAGGAGAGCGGCTGGCAGTTGTAGAGGTGCAATGTGAGAGGCTCAGGATGCTGTACCGGGACTGTGCTCGGCCCCCGCCACCTCCACTGCAGGCTGACCGGAGACAGGTGAGAAGGCTCAGTGTCTCCCTGCAGGCTGTGGCTGCCACTAAAGGGCATGCAGTGGGTGTGGCATAGAGAGAGCCTGCGGGGCTGAGGACAGAGCTCCCAGGTAGGGTGCGTGCCTAGAATGAGTGTGTGCAGTCCTTTGACAGCTACACTGTCACCTTTGGGTGCCAAAGAATAATGAGCTGGCATTATGTGGTGCAACAGAATTTATTAATTTCTTTGACGTCTTAATAACATTAAAAAAAAAAAACCCAGCCAGGCATGGTGGTGTATACCTTTAATCCCAAAGTGAGTATAGGACAGTCAAAGCAACACAGAGAAACCCTGTCTCGGGGGAAAAAAACAACAATCAAAAACACCCAGCTTTTTTAAAAGTTAGGGAACCAGAGAGATGGTAAAGTTCTAGCAATGAACATTTGAAAACCTGAGTTTGGATTCCCAGCACCCATGTAAAAGCCAGGCCTGCGGTGTTGGGGTCGTAGAGACAGAAGTACCCTAGGGTTCACTGGCCAGCCAGTCTGGCCGAATCAATGGAAGACTCTGTCTCAAAAAATGAAGTGGCTGTGATTGAGGGAGACCCAGTGAATCTACATGCATATATGCATAACCACACAAAACTAGCCAGGCATGGTGGCACACGCCTTTAATCCCAGCACTCGGGAGGCAGAGGCAGGTGGATCACTGTGAGTTCGAGGCCAGCCTGGTCTACAAAAGCGAGTCCAGGACAGCCAAGGTTACACAGAGAAATCCTATCTCGATAAACCAAATAAAAAATAAAAAAATTTAAAAAGCCACACAAAACTGAAAACGTTATGTTCTGTGTAAGTGTTAAACTCTGATACTGAGAGCATGACTGAGAGTAACTAAAACACAGAAATAGCCAATCTGAAATTTTGCTCCATTTATCTTTGTAGCAGCTTTATTCACAATAGTCAGAAGTGAAAACAGCCTCAGTGTCCATCAAATGTTGAATGGATTGGCAAAATATGATAATATCCAAGCAGTGGGCCATGACATGATCTAAAAAGGCTGCCCACACAGTACCACACATTTCCTGATTGCATTTATGCAGTCAGCAAACCCATGGATGAAGCAGCAGGGGCTGGGGCAGAGAGGAGTGAGTGTGAGACTAGGGTTTGACTTCCAGTGAGTGTGGGAAATCAATTGCTTTAGACCAGAATGTGCTCATGACTGCACAACTCCACAAACATGCCTGAAGCCACGGACTTTGAACTAGAGATGGCAGAGTGTACATTATGAGAGCCATGTAAATAGTGGTGCATATAAATAAAAGCATGTATAACATCACCTGACACCTCAGCATCTTCGGTTACCATGGTGAACACACTGAGGTGTGCTTTCTGCTCTCCACCGGGTTTGTGTGTTCACATCCAGCTTTTCCTTCTCAGCAGAGGGTGAGCCCCTTTCTATGCTGCTCCTCGACCACAGTGTCCACCCCCGTGCTGTGCACACCAGGCTGCAGTTGTTTGTGTAGGAAGTGTTGGAATTGGTGGCTGGAGAGAGCTGTGTCCTCGGGAAGCCTGGCACTGCAGGCTTGAGTATTGGAAGCATGAGGCAGCCAACCTGAGGAAGACCCCGCTGCCTGGCTGAGCAGTGACCTCGGAACGCAGCTTCTCTTTAAACCCTGAACTGAGATTGTCCTGTGTGAACATGGGACTGTGGGAGGATGAGCATGATGATAGGAGAATGTCATTTAAAGGGAAAGCCAAGACCTAGGAGATATAGAGAGCCAAGTAGGAAGATGAGCAGTTGGAGTTCAGGGGAGTAACTGCAGCAGGACTGAGCATAGGGAACATGATCATCTTGAAAACAAAATAAGATAGACTTTATAAAACAAAACCAAATGATTAAACTTTCATGCTGGGTGGTGGTGGTGGCGCACACCTTTAATCCCAGCATTTGAGAGGCCAAGGCAGGCAGATCTCTGTGAGTTCAGGGCCAGCCTGGTCTACAGAGTGAGTGCCAGGACAGCCAGGGCTACACAGAGAACCGTATCTTGAAAAACCAAAAACAAACTTGTAAAGCTTTCTCTTTTAAATTTTTTTTGGGGGGGGGGGGGCTGGGAGATGGCTTAGTGGTTAAGAGCACTGTCTGTTCTTCCAGGGGTCCTGAGTTCAATTCCCAGAACACACATGGTGGCTCACAACCATCTATAATGTGATCTGATGCCCTTTTCTGGTATGCAGGTATTCATGCAGGCAGAATTATAAATAATAAATAAAGAAATCTTTTAAAAAAAATTTGTGTGTGTGTATGTGTGTGTGTGTGTGTCAGTGTGTTCTGCCTGCCTGTGTGTGTACCACGTGCATGCTGCATCTGAAACCAGAAGAGGGCATCAGACACCCTGGAACTGGGTACTGGGAATAAATTCAGGCCCTCTGCAGGCCTCTGAGCCCTCTCTGTAGCCCACACAATAAACTTTTAAGTGATGTAAATATAGGGGTGGGCAGGGACTGTGTAGTTGATGGGAGGCCTTGCCTAACAGGTGTGAGACTTTGGAGTCCAGTTTCCAGCACTAAAACTAGAAATGAAAAAGAGAGAAAAAGAGAACCAGTATTTTAATAGTATCAGATAAAAATTATTTTCTCCTGTGAGAGCATAATGAGATTTATCTGCTTTGTGGAGTGAAATCCTCCTTCCTTCCCCCATCACAGCCCAAAGAGGTCACCTGGAGCCCTTCTCGGGTGTTCCCTCCAGTCCGTGCCTGCATGTTCTCCTCTCGCCTCACCTCGGTCACCTTCCTGGCTGACCCCAGCGCAGGAGGAGGTCTTCCCCGAGGCACTTTCATCTATGCCACCTCCCCCCTGCCAGTTCAGGTGAGAAGGCTCATGGCAACTTGCCTGTTCCTATACCTCAGACCAGAAACAAGTGGCAGGTGGTAGGCCTGGCCAGTTGTCTCCTCTGACTATCACCCTGTGCTGCTGTCTCTTCAGGCCCCATCTTTTTACTGGGAGATTGAAATTGTTTCCTATGGAGACACTGATGATGACACTGGACCAATCGTCTCATTTGGCTTTGCTACAGAAGCTGAGAAGCGTGATGGGGCATGGACCAATCCAGTGGGCACTTGCCTCTTCCACAAGTAAATGGCTGTTCCCGCATCAGCTAAAAGGATAAAGTGCTGCCAGGCATGGCCGGGCTCGCCTTTAATTCCAGCACTCAAGAGGCAGCAGATCTTTGTGAGATTGAGGGCCGCCTGGTCTAGTAATGAGTTCCAGGCCTACCATGGCTACATAGTGATGCTCTGTTGTAAAAGTGGGTCAGTGTTCCGTAGAGAGTGACTTCCCATGGGTGTTTATGGACATTCAGGGAACCAAAGCGCATTCTTGTGTTTGAGGAAGTTGGCACAGAAAGTGTTACTTTCCTCTGTGGGTGCTTATGGTTCCTCCATATGGTTCTTTGCTGGTTGTCCTCCATCAACAAACTTGGCTTGCTTCAGTCCCAAACATATGTGAGTCCATGTACTATGATGGAGTGATGTAGCCTGGGGTCTTCTGTGCTAGCTGGCAATCTGCAAGTGTTTAGGACAGCGTTCCCTGCTTGCATGCCCCTTCCTTCTCTCCCTCCACGTGGCTGGCCAGTCTCAGCCCTGACCCTCTTGTTCTCCTCCCAGCAATGGCCGAGCTGTACACTACAATGGCTCCAGTCTGCTGCAGTGGAAGAGCGTCCGCTTAGATGTCACACTCTCTCCTGGTGAGTGCAGTGGGGCCTTGTTGCTCTGCGTGCTTCTGTGGGTGCCAGCCTTGGACCTAGATGGGTTAAAGTTAAATAAACTTAGCAATTGGAAATGAGGTCATTTGTCTTTGAGTGAAAACCAAACACATGCCCTTGTCCAATATTTACACCACAGCTCTCATATTCTGTGTTCTAACTCGGGAAACAGATATATCTGCTTTTGTTCCCTCAGTCACGTAGTTGCAAATTAGAAGTTCACTTGATAATAAAATAGGAAAATGTGTGTGCCCTTCCTGCTGTAGGTGATGTGGCAGGAATTGGCTGGGAAAGGACCGAAGGGACTCCGCCTCCTCCAGGGCAACCAGCCAAAGGTCGGGTGTACTTCACATACTGCGGGCAGCGCCTCACACCGTACCTGGAGGACGTCTCTGGTGGGATGTGGCCTGTGGTTCACATTCAGAAAAAGGTGAGTTACCTGAATAGGAAAGAAGAGTGAATTCTCTTCAGAAATGTGTCCTGGCCAGAAGGGAAGGAGAAAGGCTTTGGTGTAGCCATTCCCTGCACAGGATGGGGCACAGTGAGCCTGGACAAGTGCTTCCTTCCCTTTAGACCCTGTAGTCTTGGGTCCGGTGATGCTGTGTCCAGAATTTAGTGTGTACTTCCTTCTGACCTTCCATGAAATATCTCTGAAGATGGATTATGAGAGCAACCCTCTGAGTCACGTAGAGTGGCAGGAGCTTGGAGATTTGTTCTTTGGAGAAGACTCAGAAGTTCAACACTCCTCCACCCCAACACACACACACACACACACACACACACACACACACACACACACACCCCACATACACTTGCATGTACACACGCTCACATGTACCCATGCACACATGTGCCCACGCACACACGTGCACATACACTCACACAAATGCATGCACACAAGCACATGCACACACATAGGCATGCCCTCACGTGTGCACACACACTTCAAGGATGTCTTGACTTTGAAGAAGCACGCAGGAACACCTACTGTCCTGTGGGACATTGTTACTGATGACATGCTGCAGCCCCTCATCTGGATCCACTTCCCAGGACATAGTCAGCACCCATCCTCATGTACTCAGCAGCCAGTCAGCAGCAGCACACACCTGTCTCAGGAAGAATGGTGTTTCCTTCCCTGTCCCACGCTTTCATTCACTCAGCAAATGTGTGCCTAATGTCTGTATGTGAGTGCCACATTGAACTGAGGCAGAGAACAAGGCATTGATGCTGTCTGTTTCATTGGAGCAATCAATTGGAGCAATTAGACATTAGTCAGATAGTCATAGGAGTATTTGGAACAACAAACTAATAAAGCCTTAGGGTGGGAATCTAGTCTCTGAGTACCAAGCATCTCTCTGCCCTCTGAAGACAGGCTCTTCAAGCCAAGCCTGGAGATTAGCTCATCTTGGAAAAATCAACGGGAAGAATGCTCCAGGCAGAGAGATGAGCACAGGTGCAGTGGTGTTGAGCAAAGCTGCTGGTCAGGTGTGGAGTGCACACTTGTAGTCCTGCTCTTGAGAGACAACGCAAGACTGATGGGACTGGAGAGCTGATCAGCTATCTGTACACCAGTACAAGGGATCTGACACTCTCTTTTGGCATCTGTGGTCACCAAGCACACATATGGCGTACAGACATACAGACATAGGTGCATGCAAAATCCTCGTACACATGAAAACTAAATAAATTTTTAAAAGAAGATGATTATTAAGAGTTTGAGGCTAGCCTGGGCTACAGAGCAAAACCCTGTTGACCAGGAAAGGATAAGAGTGTTAGAGACCGTGAGTGGCAAGGAACCTGAGCATGTGTGAGGGGAGGGCAGGGGGAGGGCAGGGGGAGGGCAGACAGTGTGTGCAGCACTCCAGGCACAGCTCACCTGCACCTGCACCTGCGCCTGTTTTCCCTGCCTGCCCACTCTTGGGCTAGTCTTTAGATTTAACATTCAGTGAAGGTGCACTTTGGGGGTTCAGGAATAGCTGCACACTGACACCTTGGACACCAGACCTAGAGAGATGGAATTTTATTGAACGCTTAGCAAAGTCTGACCAGTCAGGGACGCAGTCTAGATTCAGGAACCAAAACTGACACTGAGCTGTTCTCAGAGTTTTTAAAGAAAAAAGACCATAACCAAGTAAGAAGAACCAATTCTATTCTAGGTACATTGTATCTAGGTAACTAAACAAAGATTTTAAGCTGATTGGCTGGGTTTTAGGGGAGGGGAACTTTGGGGGACTTTCTAGTTTTCTAGGAGAAAGAAACATAGAAACATAGCAAGGTATTAAGGTTTAAATCTAACAGAATATACATTTACTTTTTTTTTTTCTTTTTCAAGATAGGGTTTCTCTGTGTAGTTCTGGCTGTCCTGGAACTCATTCTGTAGACCATACTGGCCTTGAACTCATGGAGATCCACTTCCCTCTGCCTCCCAGAGTGCTAAGAGTATAGGCATATATCACCATGCCTTACTATACATTTATCTTTAACTCAAGCAGAACATGCATTTATCATCCATTGTTTTATTCTAAGCAGCAAGTATTGAATTGTAAGTAAAGGCTATTCTTGTGTCAGGCAAGCAGAGCCTGAGAACTTGGACTCAATTTCACCTTATCACAATGGAGCTAAAGATAGAATGGCTTCAGTTATGCTAAAGATGAAAGCAAGTGTTAACAGAGGAGCTACAATTAAGCTAAAAAGGAAAGCAGGCCTCAACACTTTGTTTAAAAAGAAAGAAAAGAAAAGAAAAAGAAAATGTAAATAATTCTAAATCCTTTATTTGCTCTTTCTAGAATACAAAAACTCGAGCCAATTTTGGCTCCCGCCCCTTTGCATATGCTGAAGGGCAGGCCCATCGCAATGCAGCTGACCTGTGTACTGACCTGGCGGAGGAGATCAGTGCCAACTTTGAGGCCTTGCCATTTGCCATGGCATCTGACAGTGACAACGATGCTGGTACCAGTATTGCATCAGACCCAGGCACTCATGGACCACCATGCCGCATTGCAGCAGTGGCCACAGCCCAGCAACGTAAGCCACATACATCATCCTTTTGCCCTACTGCTAGTGTTATCGGGAGTGCTATGAACTCTACAAGTCCTCTAAATTCAGGCATTCTCAGTGCAGTGAGAGACTCTCATAATGAAAGACACAGGAGGTGGGTCAGACTGGGAACGTTCCCGTCACATGGTGCTAAAAGTGTAGGTGTAGGAAGTATGGTGTAGGAAGCTAGAAGCCCAGATGTTTGTATACAGTCACTTAACTTAAAGTGTTGCTCATTTTTTTAACCCATTTTTAAAAGTCTGTCTAAACTGAGATCATCAGTAATAATAATTACTGAGTAATAATAAAATGATAGAATTAAGGACATGGTGGAAAATTGTATGCTACAATGTTTCCTGATCATTTAAAAATTCATAATAAACCAGCTTGGGTGATTCAGGCTTATAATCCCAGGAATTCAGGCGGCTGAAGCAGGAAGATAATAAATCTAATGCCTGTGTGGGCTACAGGGTGTTCAAGGCCAGCCTGAGCAATTTAGCAAGACCCTGTCTCAACATTTAGATAGATAGATACATAGAAACACAGATAGATGTTTAGATAGGTATAGATGCATACAGACATACATAGATATATAGACACATAGATAGATACATAGGTGGACAGACAGACAGAAGCTACTAGGTTCATGTCTCAGTGGTAGAAGCAATACCTAGAATGGACAAGATTCCATACCTGGACCTGTGGAAGAAAAGAGAGGAAAAGAAGGGTCTCGTTGTGTTTTGTTACAGAATATGATAGTGACACCTCCTGTCATTATAAAGTCGAGCTCAGCTATGAAAATTTCATTACCTCTGGCCCGGATCCCCACCCACCTCCCATTGCAGATGATGAAAGTGATGATGATGACGATGATGACATTCCACAGGTAAGAATCCACAGCCTGGGTCAGGGCGGGGAAGCACTTGCTTAGCTCCCTGGTGACTCTCGGAGAGAAGGCCTATGCTGTTAGCTTTCAGCTGTATCCTTGACACATTCATCGCTCTGCACTGCCCATGATTAGTGCTGTCTGCTAGGCTGGCATGTTCAGGAGAGAGGTCTACGAGCTGAAAGGGGAAGGACCTTGATGGTAACTCAGCAGGAAATCCAGCTTTAATTAGAATGTTTGGGTGGCTTAGAAAGAAAGGAAGGGTTTGCTGAGAGGGATGGGGGAGTGGCTCGCTGTGAGGGGAAGGAAGGGTTTGGATGGCAGGGGAGGAAGGGCTTGTGTTTAGGCTTGAGTAATGCGGATCCTTGTGTAGAGCTACCACCAGAGCCTGGTGAAGCTCTTCCTCAGCTCACAAGCTTCCTTTCCCCACAGGAGGACCACTATGCTCTGCTTGTGAAAGCGTGGGAGACCAAGGTTTTCCCTACCATCCGAAGACGCTTCCGCAATGAAGCTGAGCGAAAGTCAGGCCTGGACCAGATCAAGGGTGCTTTACAACTAGGTCTGCTGTGCTCTGTTCTGAAGAGTCATTGAGAGGCTGGAGGGATCAGGGAGACACAGTTCAGGGAGAGGTCCTCAGATGGCCGTGTCTGGCTCGGTGGTGTCTTGCCTCCTATTTCAGTGAGCTCAGGGTCTTTTGCCATCATCGCTAGGCTTTCTCTTCCATGGCGGTGTGACTTGTGAAGCTGGAATGTGCTGGTGCAGCTAGAAGAGTTGTCCTGGGAGGCTGTGTGGCGCCACGGGAGAATGCTCCCAGCTGAGATGACAGATGGGTAGCTTATCAGCAGGTGGAGTGTGGGCTACCTCACTTTAAGTGGACTCAGTAGTGACCTCTAGCTCACCTGCATGTGTGAAGTGAGCCAGTCACATGACCTAGGAGCAGCTCCTGGAAGGGCGCTTAGGGTCACAGTGGCGATGGTGATGGTGCTCTCAATGACAAAGGCAACAGGAGGATGAGGATGGCTCCTACTGCCCGAGGACAGCTTCTGTGCCAGGTTCCATGAGACAAGCTAGTGGGCCGCCCACATGCTCTGCAAGGTTTGACAGGGATCTTCCATTGCCCCCGACTTGTTCCTCAAGCACTATCTTTGTTCCTCCTCTGCAGTTGCAAAGATTTTATTTATTTATTTATTTATTTATTTTAATTTTTATTTTTTGTTTTTGTTTTTCAATACAGCATTTCTCTGTGTAGCCTTGGCTGTCCCAGACTCCCTTTGCAGACCAGGCTGGCCTTGAACTCACTGAGATACACTTGCCTCTGCTGGGATTGAAGGCGCGTACCACCACACCTGGCTTCCAAGATTATTGTTCTGTAGTTTTTACAAGTGGAGTCCAGCTTCTTGCCTACCCTAGCGGCTGCCTCCTTCCATGCCGTCCTTTTCTTCATTACAGCAAGACCAGCAAACGGAAGGAAGGACCGTAGATATGTGGTGGCTGGCCTTGTTTAAAAGCAGCAGCAGTCTCATGCCAACCCACATGTTTTTGCACACAGTGTCTAAGCACTGTGGGTCTTAGATGGCCACAGAAAAGAAACCAGGCCCCTTTGCTGAACTTCCCACAGCACTTTACTTTTTGTTTTTGTTCCCAAATACTTGGACCTCTCTTTTCTTGCCTTAGAATAATTAATATGATAGTGGCTGTTTTTGCTGTTAAGGGTAACTATATCCCCTCCCTATGGGAAGAAACAGAGCAGCTGGATATAAAGATAATACCAGACAAGAGGTGGCAAGTTCAAGACCATCCTGGGCCACATAGTGAGACCCTATCTCAAAAACAAAAAAAGCAAGCTGGGTATGGTGGTGCATGCCTTTAATCCAGCACTCGGGAGGCAGAGGCAGGCGGACCACTGTGAGTTTGAGGCCAGCCTGGTCTACAAAGGGAGTCCAGGAGAGCCAAGGCTACACAGAGAACCCCTGTCTTCAAAAACAAAAACAAACAAGCAAATCAGTTAGCTCAAGTTAAATGTCCCCATAGTTGTGTGCCCTTGTTGGCAACCACCCTGTCCTGAGCAACTCCAGCTGTTCCCGCCTTGTTGCACACCGTCAGTGCTGACTCGGGTGCTCTCAGCCCTGAGCACGGCTCTGAGGCCCTGGAAGTAACACAGTCAGTATTTAAACCGGTTCCAAACTGTTGTCCCAGCATCGGTTCATTCCAAGCATGAGTCGGTGCCCTGTTGTGTTCCCTGAGAAGTTACTCAGTGTGCTGCTGTGTTTGCAGGCATGGTGGACATCGCCCGGCAGACAGTTGAATTTCTCTATGAGGAGAATGGCGGCATCCCGAGGGACCTTTATCTTCCCACCATTGAGGACATTAAAGATGAAGCGAACAAGTTCACAATTGACAAAGTTCGAAAAGGTTTTGCTTTTGCTCCCTCCTTGCTCTGTGTGTGACATTTCCTCTGGAAGGAGCAGCTGCTGGCTCCCCTAGGGTGCTCTTACTCTGAGTGACTTGACTTCTTCCAGGCTCTGACGGGAAGCCCTAAAGTGTCCTGTGGGCCACAAGAGAGCATGCAGCTTCAGGCAGTCAGTGTCTCCCACATGCCCAAAGCTCATGGCATAAGCAGTTGTCTGGGCAGAGAGTAGAGGGAGGAGGCGGGGCCTGTACTAATGGCTTCAGGTGGGCTTCCTGGCCTGGGCGCGATGGTGTTCTCTTGTCTTCTAAGCACTTGGGAGAAGTAGGTAACAAGATCCATTCAAGGTCAGCCTTGGCCTTACTGAGTTTGAGGATAGCCAAGGTTATGCGAAGATCTGTCTCAAAAACAAGCAAACAGACAACACCACCCCAAACATGTGCTCTTGGTTTACAGAGCTTTTTATAACACACATGTTTTTCCCTAAGATAGTCTATTACACATTTTGAAGAAACAACAGAAAAGTGTATACACAAAAAAAGTTTTTGTTTTATTTTTTATACAAAAAATGTTAAAGCCACTCATTATATTCTGCCTCATACTTTTCAGAAAAATACATCATAGTTGGGGCTAGAGAAATGGCTCAGTGGTTAAGGGTGCTGGCTACTCTTGTAGAGGAGCTGAGTTTGGCTCCCAGCACCCACGTGGTGGCTCACAACCACCTAGAACACCAACTCCAGGGATCACACGCTGTCTTTTAGCCTCCGTGGGCACCTAGACAATGTGGCACACACACATGTTGACATAAATATAAATAAAAGCGTATCCTTTCATCCCAGCACCAGGGAGGCAGAGGCAGGTGGATCGCTGTGAGTTCGAGGCCAATTTGGTCTACAGAGTGAGTTCGAGGACAGTCAGGGCTACACAGAGAGACCCTGTCTCAGAAAAAAAAAATGGTGCATCATAGATAAGAGGAGGAATATTTATATTTGTCGCCCCTCCCCCAGCTCACCCCATTTCTTTTTTTTTTTTTTCTTTTGAGGCTGGGAGAGCATGGCTTATTGGTAGAATGCACACCCAGCTGCTTAGATGTTTGGTTCAATTATTCCCAGCATGACTACCACCAATGAAAGAATTACTTTTTTTTTTTTTTTTTGGTTTTTCAAGACAGGCTTTTTCTCCCTTTGTAGGCCAGGCTGGCCTCAAACTCAAAAAGATCCGCCTGCCTCTGCCTCCTGAGTGCTAGGATTAAAGACATGAGCCACCATGCCCGGCAAGAATTACCTTTTTAACTGTTTGTCTCAGCAGCTTTTACTGTCATCACACAGCTATGTAACCACCAAACCATTTCCTCTATAATTCTTTAGCATGTTCATATCCTCAGAGAAATCCTGTGCTCTCCTATCTGCCTGTCCTTCCCTCTTGCTAGTCTCTGGACTGCGCCTCTACTTCCTGTCTGTAGACTTACCTGTTGTGGACCTTTGTGACAAATGGAATCCTTTACCATGTGATCCTTCAGGCCTGGCTGCCTGATCCACGTAGCATGGATCAAAGCCGCGTTCTTTTCATTGTCAAGCAATACTCCATTGTATAGCTTGACCCCTTAGTTGTTTCTATTCATCACTGATGGACTTTGAATTGGCCCTACTCTTTGGCTCTTAGGAATGCTGTTGCTTTAAACATCTGTGTACACACGCTTGTGTGGACCTACATCTTCATTTCTCCAGGAGAAACACACATGTAACTGTATAGATCGGAGTCTGCAGCATGAGTACAGTTGTTGGGTGATCTGGTAACTCAGTGTTTAACCTTTTGAGAAACTGCCAGAATACTTTTCAAACCAACTAGACCATTCCAACATTGCCAGCAGCTCTTCCTCTACCTCCTCAGGTCTCACGGTTGTAACCCGCTCTCCAGACAGCAGCAATGTAGCCAGCAGTACCGTGGGAACTGCCTTGCCAAAATTTGCCATCCGGGGGATGCTAAAAACCTTCGGCCTTCACGGAGTCGTCCTAGATGTTGACTCAGTAAGTAAACAGCCGGCCTCTCTGACTACTCCAGGCCTGTATATAGAAAGGCTCCTGTAAGAGACTATGGGCTGGGATGCTAAACAGTGTAAATGTACAAAGCCCTGGGGTGCTGTCCTCAGCCCTACACAGACTCACAAAACAGGCAATGTGCTTTCAGATTTCTCTTCAAGTTAGAAACAAGGAAACTGAGCTGGAAAGGTTAAAAGCACTCACTCTATCATTAGGAATGGAGTTCAGATCTCAAGACCCATGGCAGGCGGTTCACAAATGCCTTAACTGCAGCGCCAGGGCATCGCCCCCAACACCCAATACACACATGTGCATACAATCACGCGGACAGACACACATAAATAAACATAAAATAAATCTTAGAAAAGAAAGGAGGGAAGCCAGGCTCCGTGGCTCAAGTCTATAATCCCAGCATTCGGGGGAGGCAGAGGCAAGCAGATCTCTGTAAACTCAAGGCCAGCCTGATCCAGGACAGCCAGGGCTACACAGAGAAACCCTGGGTGGGGGTGGGGGTGGGGGTGCACCAAACAGCAGTACAGCTGTAGGAAGCCTCGATGAGAACATCTGATGCTTATGGGAGTGAAGCTACACCTGGAGCCCCTGCGGTTCCATGCCGCCAGTCACATCCACTATCACTGCCTCACATCTGTTCAGTACAGAGCAGAGTAGCCTGTTATCCTTGAGGACAGCATCAGGATTGTTATACGGACAAGTCCTAAAAATGTAGGCTGGGGCTCTGTGACCGCAGAGACGTGGGAGAGAGAGAAGCTGTTCTGAGCACATCATCCCACTGCCTTTGAGCATCTGTTTCCCTCTGTCACGTGAGGGCCTTAGCTCATCAATAGTTGTCTCCATTTTATTGAGCTCTCTAAGGCTCAGAAGGACCTGAAGGGACATGAGCAGAGGAGAGACAGGGAGGTGGGGTGGGGTGGGGTGGGGGCGGAGCTTTGAAAGATGTGACTGGCCTCATTCCCAGCCCTTATGCTAGTAATTTTTAAAAGCAAGGAATCTGTCTGATAGCTGTATTTCATTGGTGGAAATTAAAAGTAAGCTCATACATAAGCATTCTGCAGTCAAATACCAATATAGCTTTTACTTAGGGATTATCAAAGACTTACCTAAAATATAGGCAATAAAAAAATTCTCATAAGCCGAGTATGGTGGGTCCCACCTGTAATCTCAGCACTTGGGAGGCAGAGGCAGGCCGATCTCTGTGAATGTGAGGCCAGCCTGGTCTACAAAGCCAGTCCAGGACAGCCAAGGCTACACAGAGAAACCCTGCCTCAAAAAACAAAAACAACAAACAAACAAAAAATTACTCACAAAATAATACAAGGGTTATTTTAACAAAATTTATGTTTTCTAATTTTTACTTGACGTTTTTTTCGTGTTTTTCCTGAAGACTTTAAAAAATAACTGGTTTATTTGTATTACCTTATACTTTAAGGATTTATTGGAAGTAGATACTGAAGACTAGCTTCACAGTTCTGAGTACTTGCTGCTCCCACAGAGGACCTGTGTTTGTAACCCACAACGCTCTGTAACTCTATGCATCAAGCACATGTGGAATACATGCAAGAAAACAATCAAATACATCAAAACAAATCTTTAAAAGAAAGAGATAGAGTGGAAAAGTGGCTCAGTCAGTAAAGTCCTTACAGCTCAAGCATTAGGTTCTAATTCAAACCCAGCCGTGTATCTGTGATCTCAGTGCCGGGATAGGAAGACCCCAGAAGGAACCCCAGGCCTTGCTGACCAACCACAATGCCAAGTTGGGGAGCTCTGCATTCAGTGAGAGGCCCTGTCTCAAAAAAGTAAGGTAGAAAGCAACCTACCTTAGGGACTCCAAACATCAGCCTCTAGCCTCCACACACACGCACACACACACATATGTGCACACACCACACATATACACATGAGCACGTATTCCGCCCCCCCCTAAACACATATAAACACATCAAAACACAACAGAAGTTGGAGTGGTGCTTCACACCAACAATCTCAGTAGTCAGGAGACTGAGGCAGGGGAATTGAGAGCTATATCGCAAGACAACTCCCCCCTCCCTTTTTTGACCAGGCTGGCCTTGAACTCACAGAGATCTGCCTGCCTCTGTCTCCCAAGTGCTGGGATTAAAGGCGTGCACCACCACAACCCAGTATTTATTTATTAAGTATACAGTGTTTTGCCTGAATGTACACAAACATGCCAGAAGACGGCACCAGATCTTATTATAGAAGGTTGTGAGCCACCATGTCATTGCTAGGAATTGAACTCAAGACCTTTAGAAGAGCAGGCAGTGCTTGTAACCTCTGAGGCATCTCTCCAGCCCAAGACCTTTTTTTTTTTTTTTTAAGATTTTGTTTATTTATTGTATATGATGCTCCATTTGCATGTACACCTGTATACCAGAAGAGGGCATTAGATCACATCATAGATGGTTGTGAGCCACCATGTGGTTGTCTGGAATTGAACTCAGGACCTCTGGAAGAGCAGACAGTGCTCTTAATTGTTGAGCGATCTCTCCAGCCCTTCCCTCCCCCAAGACCTTTCTTAATAAAAACAAAATGAACAAAAAATAATTTTTAGGTAAGGCTCAGTAGTAGAGTAGATACTCTCATGTACAAGGCCTTGGGTTTGCTACACACACACACACAAAAAAAAAAAAAAAAAAAAAAAAACCAATAGATTGGGATTTCAGAGATGACTCAACAGTTAAGAGCCGATACTGCTCATATGGAGGACCTGAGTTCAGTTACCAGCACCCACATTTGGCAGCTCAAACCTCCTGTAACTCCAGCTCCAGGACACTCAACACCTTCTTCTGGCCTCCAAGGTCCTCTGCTCTCAATGTGCATAATAAAAATGAATCTTTTAGCCAGGTGTAGTATTGTGTGCTCTTAATTCCAGCACTCTGGAGGCAGAGGCAGGTGGATCTCTGTTATTTCCAGGCCAACAAGGAGTATACAATAAGACCATGCCTAAATACACACACACACACATACACACACACACACACACACACACACACACACACACACACACACACACACACATATATATATATATATACACACATACATATGTATTTGCATAAACCTGAAAACCAAAGTCAATTCTCAGAAAATAAGATTGGAATTTGACTTTTCCACTGCAGGTGAATGAATTGGTGCAGGTGGAAACATACCTCAGGAGTGAAGGGGTGCTGGTGCGGTACTGGTACCCCATTGATATGTTAGAACGACCCCCTGCAGGCTACCGAAGGACTGCCACCAATGGGCTGGTCACACTGGACAATACCAACCTTCAAATTCACAGGTAAATCTGGGCCTTCCTTCTTTGGGGGGAATACAGATTGAGTTACTGTGTTTCTCCATATGTTCCATTTATACTTTTTCTTCAAAGCTAAGAGGTGGAAGGCAATAGAGCAATGGCAGGGGTCCGGAAGAGGCGGATCTAGAAGCACATGGCCTATGTCACATGCACTCTACTGTATTTTTGAGGCTAGAGCCGACTAGAGAGATAAGGACACGCAGAGGAAGGAGCAGATGAGACACCCAGTTCATCCATGTGAGAGGAGCAGCCAGCTGGCTCTTTCTTGGTGACCAAGTACACCCTGAACACGGGCTGTGTGCATGAAACAGTGCAGAATTCTGGGAGGGACAGGGCTACCGTGGATACAAGCCTGCCCTACATATGTGAAGGCCTAATGGTAATTAGTCACCATTCCCTGTCATGCACTGTTAAATAATGTCCCTGTAACTCAAGAGAGAGCAAGAGAATCTTTGTAAGTTGGAGGCTAGCCTGGTCTGCATATGACCTCCAGGCCAGCAAAGGATCGTGTTTATTTAAAAAAATAAACATATACAAAAACAAAAGCTATGACACATTCCTTTCCTCACAGAAATGCCTGGTGCAGTGGAGAGGAAGGCAGCGTAACAAGTGGGTTCTCTAGTAAGAGCCTCTACAGACCAGGGTCACACTGCCTGTCCTTACATCACAGTTCCTCCTCAGCCAGACCCTGTGGTGTGTCCCTGTGCTTCAAGATCACCTGAATCTAACACATACAGCCCTAGCTAAAGTACAGGCAACAGCTACAAGACCCGGTTTCTCTCCGGGGCGTCAGTGTGGAACTGAGCTGAGTATGTCTCTAACTCCTTCTCCCCTTTTAAGACTAGATAGTCCTGGGTGGCTTCGGACTCATGTCGTCGGTCCTCTTGCCTCTGCTTCCCAACTGCTGAGGGTGTAGGAGGGTGTAGGAGCGAGCCGCCACGCCCAGCTTGCCTCTGTTTGGCAGCTCCAGGCTTCCACCTCCACCTAGCCTCCTCCTCCTAATGCTGTGCCACTGGACTATCACGTCACTCCATAGGGTTGTCTGAAGTTCAGTTAGTCACCAGATCAAAACAGACCACAGTCAGGTGTAGTGGCCCATGCCTTTATTCCCTGCACTCAGGAGGCAGAGGCAAGTCAATTTCTGAGTTCCAGGCCAGCCTGGTCTACAGAGCAAGTTCCAGGACAGTGAGGACTACATAATTAGGCCTGTCTCAAAGAACAAAAACTAACAAATAGACGAAAAAAAAAACAAAACAGAACAACAAAAACAACAGGCCACAGTTGGTAACAGGCAAGACAACAGGGCAGGAAGAATAGCATGCAACACTGACACTTCAACAGAGTCCGCACTTGTCATCCACGAAGGTCAGGACCAAGTGACAACTCAGGTGTGTGCTTGCTGACTACACAGCCTGCAGTAGTTGTCAGAGCCAGTACCTTTGAGAGCACTTTGGGCAGAGCTCCAGGCTCTTCTGCCCAGTTGCTGCCACCAGAGCAGGTCCTCTCCACCACCCCACCTGCAGTGCGACTCAGGATGATGAGCTGCTGCCCAACTTGCAGAAGAGCTGAGTAGAGATCCGGACAAAGGCTGTTTTGTTGGGGCTGAGGAAAGGGTTTGGATGACTCAAACATGGCATGTGAGATGGAATTAGATTTTATACCAAACTTCCTTCTTTGATCCTCTCAATCTGGGGGTCAACATGAGTCATCTCTTCCTGAGGCACCTCTCAGCCCTCCATAGCTTTCTAGACCAGAGGTTCTCAACCTGGGGGTTGCAGCCCCATTGGGGTCATATATCAGATATCCTACATATCAGATATTTGCATTTCAATTCATAATAGAAGCAAAATTACAGTTATGAAGTAGCAACAAAACAATTTTATGGCTGGGGGGGTCACCACAACATGAGGCTCTGTATTAAAGGGTTGCAGCATTAAGAAGGTTGAGACCCACTGCTGTAGACTGCACCTATAGGCCTCCTGGTAAGCTCTCTGCAGAGACAGTTGATGCGAGAACACTCTGAAAGAGTGATGTCAGCTGTGAGGCAGAGCTTGCTCCTCACATGAAGGACTTCAGACCATACCTGCTCCTAGTACCCTGTGAGCCTCTGAGGCGTCTTCCCTCCTTGGGCCACTTGCACACTGGACTCATTTCTGCCTCAGGGATCTGTGTGGTCATCTCACTCTGATTATGCCAATCTGTGTTATCCCTTTATCTTACCTTGTAGCAGTCAGTCATGTGGAATTACCACTCACTATATGACACATAATAAACAGTGTAGCTATGAATTTGTTTACAAGTTTTTGTGTGGACACACATCTTCATTTCTTTATCCAGGGTGTTTTGAGTTGGGGAGGAAAAAAAACAAGGAAAACTATTGTGGCTTTTATTTAAAACTCAAGTGAGTTACTTGAAACACAGAACATAGAGCCAGCAGAGAAACTTGCGATGAAATGTCATCCATTGTCACCTTCATCCCCACCCCATCCCCAAGAGCTCTGCTTAGGTGTGACAGCCAGACCATCATCACACTCAGCAAGTCTCACCTTTCTTTTCCCTCAGAGAGCTGCTGCGTTGTGAGGCTGCACTGGCCCGGCTGTACTGTCGCATGGCCCTGCTCAACATCTTCGCCCCCAAGCTACCTCACTTATTCACTCGTCTCTTCCACATACCTGCCATCCGAGACATTACGTTAGAGCACCTGCAGCTCCTGTCCAATCAGCTCCTTGCTCCTCCCCTCCCAGGTAAGACTTGGCAAGAGGAAAAGAGCCCCACGGTTGAGCCAGGTCACAGACTGAGTCAGGGAGGCCTGTGATAGCCATGCTGGCTGCTCTTAGACAACTGATATGCACGCTCACCCTCATCATTTAATCCACTGAATCCTCACTGTACGTGGGACTAATGCCACAGTGTTCTGCCTGACCCTGGGGAAACAGCAGAGGTTTCTATGCCAGGGCCTGCTCTATAGCTGCTCATGTGAGTCAGCTAAGCCTGGGATACTTGGGCCAAGGGCTTTCTATGCCCAGCTGAACAGTACTAAGTGTGACAATCATTCTTTGGTTTGCCCTAGACTGAGGGCTCCTCCTGTCTGCCTATGATACCTGAACTTCCCTTTTATCTCTGAGCACCTAAGGTAGGAAGCACAGGCACCCTCCCAGACCCTGTTGCAAGCAGCACTGTGAGCCCATGGCATGTTGCGCAGCCACAGCGTCCCAGTCAGCATATCCCCACTAGCCTGCCAACTCCAGTGTCCACAAGCCAACTTAGAGGAACATACCTGCAAGAGGAGCTTTGCCATGAAGACCGAGCAGTCACACTCACCTCAGCAAACCTCAGTGGGGCGGAGGCTGGCCCAGAGCAGCTGCACAGACCGCCCCACATTTAGCAGGGGAGGTGGCTGTGAGTAAAGAGCATGAGGACCCTCAGTTCAGGTCACCAGCAGCCACATAAAAAGCTGGGCACAGCCGGGTGGCGGTGGCGCACGCCTTTAATCCCAGCATTCAGGAGGCAGGCTGATCACTGTGAGTTCGAGGCCAGCCTGGTCTACAAAGTGAGTCCAGGATCGCCAAGGCTACACAGAGAAACCCTGTCTCGAAAAACAAAAAAACAAAACAAAACAAAAAAAGCAGGGCACAGTGGTGTGGTGTGCATCTGTAATCTCAGTGTTCAGGACATGGAGACACAGGATCCCTGATCAGCCAAGTTAGTCCAGTCAGTGAGCTCCAGCTTCAGTGAGAGACCCTGCTCAAAAACTACTGTGAAGAGCTACTGAGGAAGACACCCAACACCAGCTCCTGCCTTCCACAGGCATGCACATGCACAATGTGCATACATGTGCACAGAACAAGAGAGGCCTGGGTGTCCACTGAAGGTGTAATTTGAGGCACTATGTTACTGCTAAAAAGAAAGCACAGGTTTCAAGGCCACAAGCTCTTGACTCCCTCCCACTTCCCTGGTGGCCCAGGGCTTTCCATCTCCCACTTCCACCCACTCCATCCTTCCTGGGAAGTCGTTCCTCCCTTGTCTGTTTCTCAGGCTCTCCCAAGCCCTAGCCACTGCAGTTCTGTCACCGTCCCTTTCTTTTCCTGTCCACAGACGGCACCATCAGCTCCAGCTCCATCCTACTGGCGCAGTCTCTGCAGCACTGCATCCACTCACAGAGCTGCTCTGCCACCGACCTCTTCTACCAGGGCAGCTCTCAGACACTGAGGGAGTGGCTCGGCGTGGCCATCACCCGCACCCTGCACCAGGGCGAGGAGAGCCTCCTGGAGCTGACAAAGCAGATCTGCGCCTTCCTGCAGGTACAGGCTTGGGCTAGTGGCCAGACCCGTGGACACCACTGAATAGGAGTTCATTGGCTTGCTAAATAGTGCTCACCCCATGAGCCACCCCTGGGCAGCCATTCTGTAGGAGCTCTCAGCCTCCTGCCTGTCCTTCAGCATGTGTCCTAGATGAGGTGTGAAGATGGAGAGTGCCCCTTCGCTAACCCATGCTTATTACGCATGTCCTTTCAGACAGCACCCGAGCGGTTCCCCTCCGAAGAATTCCCAATTTCTGAGTCCAAAGTCAATATGGATGTGAATTTCCCTGGAGCGGCTTTTGTTGTTGTGTCTTGCAAAGAAAGTCAGTCTGGATTCCGCAAAGAGTAAGTTGTTCTTTCTCCAGAAGATGGTTCTGGGGAGAGAGAGCTCAGTGGCTTCACTCCAGCAGCACTGTCCCAGGACCGTGCCTCCAGCTGTCCTTGCCCTCGACTGTACACTGCCTTTAAAGCTAACATGCAGTTCTTCCTGTATCGCCTTCTGTGGGGACCTAGGCTTTGTAGAGAATGGCCTTCTAAAGGTGATGGAGATGACTTGTGCCCAGTGCATGGCCTGGCCAAGTCTGTCTTAACCCCCACTTCCTCTCAGCTCCTCTCTGTACAAGGCTCCGTGGGCACGCGTGCTCGTGTATGGGCTTGGCCACAAAGTGAAGCGCACCGGCCAGCTGAACCTCATCGAAGCTGCCTGTTACCCTCGAGACGCCTCCCCAGCCAACACTGGGCTCGCCCCTCCACCCACAGCTGACCAGTACCCATCCGTGGTTCTCTCTACAGACAAAGTACACATCAAACTCGGTGAGTCTTTCTCAGCTCACGCTGATGCACATGGCAGGCAACAGTGCTCTGCTGGCCTGCCTTTGGGGGCTGCCAGTCACTGTGGCTAAGAGTGAGGAAAGAGACCGCTGGGGCAGTGTGTTTGAGACAGTAGACTAAAGGCCTGGCTGAGGCCACCCAGGCACAGAGGGACTGCTTTCCATCTGCACAGAGCTGCAGTCTCATCCTTGCAGCCATCGCAGACTCCAGCAATCCCAGTTTCTGAATGTTCCCGGAGCCTTTATTACAAATCCTCTGGTGTCTGATGTGGCCTGTGGGCACCTGCTGTTCCTATCTCTTGAAGGTGTTACTGCCTGTCCTGGTCAAAGGCAGCAGAAAGGAAAGGAATCTTAACCCCAGACCTCCACTCGTCCTCAGTGTAGTTAACAAGAAAAGAGCGGCATGTATCTGCCCGAGTCAGCCTTAGCTCTAGCTGAGCTCAGGGCATGAAGGGTATTTCCTTATGATCTTGTCACCACTTCAGTCTCTTCGAATTTCTTTTTTCTCTCCTTTCTTTCTTTCTTTCTTTCTTTCTTTCTTTCTTTCTTTCTTTCTT
>OU015754.1:27939868-28076386 GCA_907169655.1 Acomys percivali | reverse complement strand
CTTTCTTTCTTTCTTTCTTTCTTTCTTTCTTTCTTTCTTTCTTTCTTTTTTTTTAAAGAGAGTATCTCTCTATGTAGCCTTAGCTGTCCTGGAATTCGCTCTGTAGACCAGGCTGGCCTCAAACTCAGATATCCCCCTGCCTCTGCCTCTGAGTGTTGGGATTAAAGGCGTGCGCCGCCACACCTATAGTTCTGGGTCTTGAGGCACTTGGAATCTTTTCCATTCCTTACTTATTACTTCTTTTTTTATTTTGCTATGTAGCCCAGACTGGCTTCAAATGCAAAATCTTTCTGCCTCAGCCTTGCAGGTGCTAGGGTGACAGATATAAGCCAGTATTTCTGACCCGCCAGTTAGCCTCTCACCAGACAGCTCCTGAAGTTGCTCTTCTGTCCCACTGCCACAGCAGCAGGTGCAGTCCAGGGCTCGCCGCTTCTGATTGCCACGCCTGCAGACGAGTCTGTCCGGAGACACTGGCAGCAGGTGCTTTCTCAATCCTACTTGGGTCAGGTGCTACCAGTCACGCGTGTTTTTTTTCTGGCTCCTTCTCTCAGGAGTGTCCCCACCTCCTGGAGCCGTGCTGGTCTTGCACTCTCTGCCCCTGGAGTTCCCTCTGGCGATGGCCTTTGCTGAGCAGCTGCTGTCCTGGAAATCAGAGGACAGTGACGGGAAGTCAGAGGATGAGCCTGATGCCATTCCTACCTCCGTCCTCCTGCACGTGGTGGAACTGCTGGGTGAGGTGCTCTTTCTTGGAACCAGTGTGGAGGGTTGTGTGGGCGGTAGTCCCGGTAGCTGCAGCCTGTCAGAGCACTGCCGCTCAAAGTGGGCTTGGGAATAGACATTACAGTCCTGACTCCAAGTCCGTGTACTGCATGGTGGTAGCCACCCTTGGAGCAAAGTGTAACATGGCCATGCTTTAAAGTGTTAAAGGTTTGCTTGCCATGGATGCAGAGACAGGCACCAACCTGGTCTGCATAGTGAGTTCTGGGCAAGCCAGGACTGCACAGTGAGACCCTGTCTAAAAACACCAATACCAAACTGTAAATGACTGTCTCATCCGCTGTGTGTTATAACTTTGACGCTGAAGGGGGGCATGGAGGTGGCCAGTGCTACCAAATGAAACGTTACAACCACAGAGCTAGTACTAATAGACTTAAAGCATACAGCACTTTAATGGTCAACTTAGGAGTCAGATGTTTTAACCATATCCAAAATATATGAAGTAAACATTGAACTTTAATCCACGTTTGCCTGTTCATGGTTTGGGGTGAATCATATTGATTAAAATTAATCAGGACATAAGGTGGGAGCTGAATGGCTCAGGTTCAGGTGAGTGTGTGCTAAAGCAAATCTAACAACTTGGTATGGTGGAGTTGGGGTGATGGGCACAGAGGAATGAGACCCCGCTGAAAAGTAAAACAGACCAGGTAGCAAATCCAGATGCCTTGGGGGCATGTATCATTGAAACAACAACCAGAGGGCAGGGGTTGTTGACATACAGGCAGTGACCGAGCCCTGTCTGTTCACTGTCAAAGGAGGTCTCGCCAGAGCTGGGTGGTTTTGCCCTTTTGTTTTGTCTCTTTTTTTTTTTTTTGATGCAAGCAGTGTCTCACTTTATAGCCCTGGCTACTCCATGGAAACCAGGTGGTCTCAAACTGTGACAAAAGGCATACACCATCATTCCTGGCCAGAATTTTTATTTTTAAAAAACTAGAAAAGTACATTTCGTGTGTGTGTGTGTGTGTGTGTGTGTGTCTATGATCCTCCCAAATTTTAGACATTGGCATCTAGGTCAAGTCTGCTGGCCATTTCCGCTACTCTGGATTGTGCTTATTGCAGGACCAGATGTCTGTGCCACCATTAGCAGTTCGCTGAAGAATTCTCTTGGAGGATGTCTGTCCTCTTACACAAGTGTCCTATGATAAAGACATGGAAGAAGTGACATACATAAGCCTTGAGTCTAGGTACTACGAGCTTTGATCTTTGGTCTTTGGAAAGCTCCTCAGGAAGCCGTTACTTGTTTTCAGTAAGAACTTGCAAGGAGGCTCCTCCTGAGAGAGCAAGAGGCTCAAGTTCACTGTCCTACACCTGCCCAGCTTTGGGAGCCCCAAGAACAGTCCTACCCACTGCAGGCCCCATCTCGAATAGGAGCATCTGGGAACCTGAGCTAGCGCAAAGTTGGCAGAGTGCCTGCGTAGCATGCTCAAAGCCCTGAGTTCGATTCCCTAACACTGCATAATCCTGTGTGCATAGATATTGGTACATCTTCTCGTTGGTGTTCCTTTTTAACTTTATTGTTCACAGTTTCATACACTATATGTTTCTTAAATCAGACACTCCACCTCCTCATTATCATCTCTTGTTCCTTCCCTTTCCCATAAGTCCTTTCTTCTCATCAAGTAGGATTTTCTTTAAGCCAAGATCTATATAGCCAAGGAACTCACTGTGTAGGAAGGTCGATCTCAAAATTGTGATTCTCTTAGGTGGAGGTACTGGGATTACCTGTGTGCAGTACCATGTCTGTCTTGTTTTGGACAAAACCCAAGACCTTATGCACGCTAGGCAGGCAGGCACTCTGCTATCTGGGGACAGCCCTCAGTTGTCATGCTTCCTTCCTGGACTCTCCTGTGCACATCAACTGTGCCCAGGTAGTGTAAGACTCTCATTCAGTTGGGAACAGTAGTGACAGCGGCTTCTTTCTTTCTTTCTTTCTTTCTTTCTTTCTTTCTTTCTTTCTTTCTTTCTTTCTTTCTTCCTACCTACCTTCCTTCCTTCCTTCCTTTCTTTCTTGTTTTCTGGTGGTTTCTCATTTGTTATTTGATTTTTTTTTTTTCTTTTTTTGAGACTGAGTCATGTTTAGCCAGCTGGTCTTGAACTTGCTTATGTAGCAAAGGATGATTTTGAATTCCTGTTACTTCTGCCTTTACCTTCAGAATGCTAGAATTACAGGTATGCACAACCACACTTGACTCCTTTCTCTCTCTCTCTCTCTCTCTCTCTCTCTCTCTCTCTCTGTGTGTGTGTGTGTGTGTGTGTGTGTGTATTGAAAGAGTCTCTTCCTGCATCTGGAGCTCACTGACTTGGCTCTGCTGGCTCCCAACAAGCTCCTGGCAGCAGTTGTCTGCCACCCAGCAGCCAAAGTTACACTGTGCTCAGCTTATATGTGGGTGGGAGAATCAGACTCAGGTCTTCATGCTTTACCAACTGAGCCGCCTCCCAGCCTCTTTCTTTTTTTAAACTTAATTTTCAAGAAAACTTTACATCCCTGCTGTAAATGGAAAATTAGTATATCTTACCATAACTATAAAATGTGAGTATAAGAGAAAATACAAGGAAAATAAATGCCATTATAAAAGTTTAGCTAAATGTTGTAGCCCATCAAAAGCTGCTGTGTTAAACATAAATATGTGAGGGTGGAGGATACCTCAACAGTTAAGAGCATTTGCTGCTCTTGCAGAGGACCTGTTTTCAGTTCCCAGCAGCCATGTGTAGGATGTAGGAGCTTACAACCACCTATAACTCCAGTTTCACGGGATCTGAAATCATCTTCTGACCTTTGTGCATAATGCACACACACGGCCCACAGACACAACACAGACAAATAAATAAAAGTAAGCCATGAGCTGGAGAGGTGCCTCAGCAACTAAGACCAATGGCTGCTCTTTCAGAGGACCTGGGTTCAGTTCCCAGCACCCACATCAGATGTCTCACAACGACATGAATTCCAGTTCCAGGAGATCTGATACTCTCTGACCTCAACCTGCACACATGTGGTACACATAAAGTTATGCATGGCACACAGACACATCAGTTAAAAATAAATGAAAAAAGAGATTATCTCAAAATCCTTCCTCCCTTCCCTTTTCTTCCTTCACTCCTTACTCTTGTACTTTCTCTACTACTCCCCTTCCTCCCTCCTTTTTTCTCTCCCTTCCCCTCCCCTACCTAAGTCCCCTCTGTTCATTCCTTTCCTCCTCCCTTTCCTGCCCATGGCAGTACTAGAGCTATGCCCAGCCCAGAGTGAGGCTGCCTTGGTGACTAACGCAGGACAACTTGCTCAGCGTATTTTGAAACTGAGCTGAATTACTCATGCTTAGTGGTAGGCATCCTGCATCTTGGGACGTATTCTAGTGACTTGACACCAACCCTCTGCAGAGCAGTGATGTCTGGCCTGAGCTCCAGAAGCAGGCAGCAGGGCATGCTGTCCCAGGCATGGGCTAAAGGCCATGTCTAGCCAGCCAGCCATCGGTGGAGTTCTATCTGTAACAGCTCAGAGCTGTTCCTGGGAAGTGAGCAACAGTGGTTACATGCTTACTCTGTCTTCCCTCTGTCTCAGGAAACTTCCTGTGGACCACAGACATGGCGGCCTGTGTGAAGGAGTTGGTCTTCCACCTCTTGGCTGAGCTCTTGCGTACAGTACACACCCTGGAGCAGCGGAAGCACCCAGCTGGCCTGTCCTCCTCTATTGCGCTCCAGCTCAACCCGTGCCTGGCCATGTTGATGGCCTTACAGTCAGAACTCCATAAGCTGTACGACGAGGAGACCCAGAGCTGGGTCTCGGGCAGTGCCTGCGGGGGCTCTGGAGCAGTAGCTGTGGGCGATCAGGGCAGGTTTTCCACCTACTTCCACGCCCTCATGGAAGGCTGCCTGGCAGTTGCAGAAGTAACCCTGCCTACAAATATCAGTGTCACAGCTAGCGGGGTGACCTCAACAACCACTCCAAACCTCAGCGACTCTTCCTCCTCCTCCTCCTCCTCCCCTGGACAGACACCACAGAGCCCTAGCCTCCTGTCCAAGAGAAAGAAAGTCAAGATGAAGCGGGAGAAGGCCTCTTCCTCCAGCAAGCGCCAGTCCTCCCGTGCCACCGACGCAGACTCCACTGTGCTCAGCATCACAGGGAGCAAGCCTGAGGACATGCTGTGGTTCCACCGGGCTCTCACCTTGCTCATCATACTCCGCCACCTCACCAGAAAGGACCCACAGGGCCTGGGTGTGACAAGTGATGCCATTGCTGATGCCTGCCAGGCCCTAGTAGGCCCCACTGCCCACAGCCGCCTGCTAGTAATCTCTGGCATTCCCACCCACCTGGATGAGGCTGTTGTCAGAGGGGCTATCCGCAAGGCCTGCAATGCCCATGGTGGCGTCTTCAAAGATGAGATCTACATCCCACTGCAGGATGAGGACCCCAAGAAGCCAAAAGACAAGGCTGAGGGTGGTGACAGCAAGGTGGAGTCTGAGAAGTTGCTGGGCTTCCCCAGTGTGGACAGCTTGGAGGGGAGCACGTCAAGCAGCCTGGCCCCTGCCATGAGCATCAGTGCCTCGGCTTCCACCAGCCAGGCCTCGGTCTGCAGCTCCCAAGGTGTTTCACAGACCGCTAGTGACCTCTTAGTAGACCCACTGCCATCAGGCCTAGAGCTGCCTGTTCCTCCTGTCTTGTTGGAGCCCCATGTGGTGTCCAGCCAGGAGAGCCTGGACATTTCCTTATGCAGCACTGGCAGCCTGGGTAGCCTGGGCAGCCTAGGGGAACCGCTGGACAATGCAGAGACAGTATCTGTGTCAGACGTGGGCTCCTTGTACACAGTCACTTCCCTGGACACCCAGCCCCTCACAGCGCGTCCTATCAAAGGCTTTGCAGTAGTGGAGGTAATAGCTCTCAGCCTCTAAAGCCACTCAGCCCTGACCTGGCCAGCATGGCTTCTCCATGTTACTTCTAAGGAATTAGCTAGTAGGCGGAATGGGATTCAGAGGAGCTCCTGGGCAACTCTGAGCAGCTGCTTTTCTTGAGGTCAACTCTAAGAGGGACGTTCAGTCTGGTGTTACGAGGCACAGGCAGTTCCTTGCTGTGGGTGGGTTGATGGTCTCTGGGAGATACACTCGGGACCACAGCAGTGTGTGAGAGGCACTGTGCATGGTGGCAGCGTGAGAACCACACACACTGTACTCCAGGCATGTAGAGTGCAGCTGCTGTGTGGGACCTGGTGATTGCTGCTTCAGATGCCACATGTTTCTTGGGCCTCCTTGTTTAGAAATGAGGCATCTGATGACTTCTTGCACTTCTGCATGAGTTAGACTGAAAGGTAAAGCCCAGCAATGGCTACAGCACTTGCTTGGTGTGCTCGAAGCCCTGGGCTCATACTCCAGCACCTCTGTAAGAGTAAGTGCCCTCTCCATTGACTACATAAAGCCCCGGGCGAGAATCTTCATGAGCCTCTCCCAGCTGAGCCACCTTCCTGGGGACTGGCCAGCCTTTAGGCTCCAGAGCTTCCCAGGTGAGCTGTTCTATGATGGCCACGTTGGCATTGGGAGGGAGCCTATCTGGAAGCAAGGTCAGCAGCACCCATGCCCGCGCAGGGCACACCCATCCAGAGCCCAACCTTTCTCTTTGTCTATACAGATAAGGTCCCGAGCCAAAATCGAGAAAATCCGAGCAAGTTTATTTAACAATAATGATTTGATTGGTTTGTCAAGTCTGGACGGTGAAGATGAGTTGATGGAAATGTCAACAGAGGAGATTCTGACCGTGTCTGTGGTGAATCAGAGTCTGTTTGACACTCAGGGGAGCCCAGGACTAGAAGATTACTTCAATGACAAGTCCATGAAAGGTGAGCTGCAGGCTGGGGCAGGGGACTGGCGGATTTCGGGTTTTTAGTTATGTAACCCAGGTTCACCTTGAACTCCTTGTTGCTCCTGCCTCTACTTTTCCAGTACGGAGGACGGCTGGCTAGACGGCTTAGTGGATAAGTGTGCCTGGGATCCACGGTGGCAGGAGAAAGGCTACTTCAAGTAGTTGTCCTCCGACTTACACACACACTCTTTCAAAACTAAATAAGTAAATGGATAAAATGTGAGTGGGTTTTTATCCCAGGCCCAGCAAATGCAGAGCAGCACTGTTGCCGTGGACTGTTCATCAGCCACAGGCCTTGGAGGGAGGTGCCTTACACTTTGTGCCTGAGCAGGTGCCTGCTGCCCCCAAGGACCTGTACTGCCCCTTTGAGGGCGTATTTTCCCCTCACCTCAGCAGTCCCCTTAACAGAAGAACAGCAGAGGGTATTTACAGGATGCCAGGGGCTTCCTGTCACTGCCGCTGCTGGGACTCCCCCACTTTGAATCTGGAATGCTCTTTTAGCCCCTGGTTCTGTTATTCTCCTGACAGTACCCAAGGCTTTGTTAATGCAGATTTTGGCCAGACACACACACACACACACACACACACAGGTCTCTTACAGTTTAGGCTGGCTTCAAACTCACCGTGTGGCCAACATTGACGTTGACTTCCTCGTCCTCATACTTAACTTCCCAAGTGGTGAGATTACAGGCGTGTGGCACCATGCCTGGCCATGGAGACCCTGCTTTTCTCCCTGGCAGCTTCACCCTCTCTCTGACAGCACAGCGACTCATTTCCTGCTCTGCCATGCTGCAAGCCCCAACTGCCTGTGTGTTCTTTTTCTTCTTTGGGTTGTCCAGTACATTGGTGCTGTTTAATAGAAGCTGGCGCTGGAGCAGTGGCTCAGCCAGACGGTACTTGTTGCTCTTGCAGAGGACCTAGGTTTGGTTCTCAGCACCTACAAGGCCCCTCACAACCGGCCATAACTCCAGCCGCAGGGGATCTAGTAGTGCCTTCTCTTATCTCCTCTGACGCCAGGCGCTTCTGTGGTGCACATACTTACATGTAGACAGGCCAATCGTGCACATAAATAAACCTGAAAATAGAATCAGGCTGAGTGTGGTGGTGCACACCTTTGAAAAATAGATGATAAACAGCTGACTTAAGTCTAGAGTGAGAAAGGAGGCCTATGGCTCCAAGCAGCTGGAGAGAGAGGACAGCAGAGGCCTAGAGCACATGCTCAGAGGGTGACACCTGACTGTAAGCAAGGCTGCTCATGTGACTAAGGTGAGTGCCTAAGGATGAGGAGCCAGTTAACTACCTTCACCTGATGTGTATCATCTACCTACAGAAACGTAGCATGCACACACACACACACACACACATACACATGCACACACACACATACATATGCACACACACATACACACACACACACACACGCACACACGCACATACACACACACTAATTAATTAACTTTCTAAATGTGTAGTTGCTATCCAGGCAAGAGGATCAGAAATTCAAGACCAGCTTCAGCTACATGAGACCTTGTCTCTGAAAACAAAATGTATGGTTGCTAGAAAAGATGCCTGCAGGGTGTATCTTTGCATACTATGTTCCTGAGAATTATTTGGCCTTGTCCTATTTTGTAACAGGTGAGAAACTGGTGCCTGGGGCCAGAGAGGTCCTAACAGAAATATTTAAAAGCTGTGCCCACTCAGAGCAGACGCTGAGCCTGACACCAGCAAAACCCATCAGGGTCTCTGACATCTATCTTAGCAAAGAGCAGATCAACTCCCAGACCCCAGGCAACCTCCTACACCTCTTCTTCACCAACGTCCGGCCTCCGAAGAAGGTGCTGGAGGACCAGCTCACACAGGTACCTCACTATCCACAGTCTCTGTGCTGAGCCATGGGTTCTTCTTCTGGGCTGGCCTGAGAATCTCCTTGTGTACTTCTGTGCTGCACAGATCCTGAGGAAATACGGCGTGCCCAAGCCCAAGCTGGATAAGAGCAAGTACAGCAAAGCTGGGAAGGAGCAGCACCCGGTAAAGGTGGTGAGCACCAAGCGGCCAGTCACCAAGCCACCTGCCAAGGACAAAGCTGTGCTCAGCAGCCTCAGGTGTGCGCCCACGGAGCTCAGGAAGAGGGTGGCCAAGAGAGTGGGTCACCCCTCGGGCAGCCAGGCATGGCAGCTGTCTTCTGCTCTTCTGCTAAGGTCGCTTCATTCCCTTCAGTCCTCAGTCTCATCCACTGCAAGCTAACATTTCCCCTTGCCTGGGCGTGTGGGCTGGCACCGAGAAGGCAGCAAAAGTGTATATATTCAAATACGTCACACCTTCTCTGTACACATAAAGCAGTCATTTTAGAAAGCTTTCCTAATGCATGTGGGGAAAGCTGGTGTGGGCTGGGTATATAGCTCAGCAGCAGAGTGTATACTCTGCATGTGCAGGACCTCAGGTCCTTTGACCTGTATACATGTGTCATTTCATAACAGGCACAAAATGCAGAAAGATCACCAGCTGAAGGCCTAGCCGGCCAGAGAGTGAGTTCCTAAGCTGACCGTCTCAAAGCAAAATGTCAAAAGAGGACTGGAACTACCCAGACATGACAGCACACACCTCTAATCCTAGCACTCAGAGGACTGGGGCAATTGGATCTCTATGAGTTTGTGGCCAGTCTGTTCTATATAGTTCTACATAGCCACCCCCAGACCTGCCAAGACTACACAGTGAAACCCTGCCTTGGATGGATGGATGGATGGATGGATGGATGGATGGATGGGGCTGGAGATATAGCTCAGTAGTAGAGCATTTGCTAAATATGCATGAAGCTCTGGGCTTAGTTACCATAACTACTATATACATACATACATACATACATACATACATACATACATACATAGTGAATGGATGCACGTTCCCTCTTTCCTGACTTTAAAGTCCCCTTCCCTGAGACTGTGGTATTATGTAAGATTCCTTCTAGAACTGTCTGTGACTGTGCTAGTGAATACATCCATATACCAATATGGGTACTGGGTACAGTGAGAGCATCCTCCTATTTCTGGTCTAACATTGGTCTTGGCTCAGCACAAAAATAACCTCTCCATCTTGATTTTTTGTTTTCTTTTTTCTTTTCTGAGACAAGGTTTCTCTGTGTAGATTGGCTGCCCTGGACTAGCCTAGTAGACTAGGCTGGCCTTCAACTCACAGAAATTCACACCTGCCTCTGTCTCCCTGAGTGCTGGGATTAAAGGCGTGCATCACCACACCTGGCTTTAACCTCCCCATCTTTAAAAAAAAATGTTTACAAAGATTTATTTGTTACACCAGGCAGTGGTGGCAGCACGCCTTTAATCCCAGCACTCAGGAGGCAGAGGCAGGTGAATCGCTGTGAGTTTGAGGCCAGCCTGGTCTACAGAGTGAGTCCAGGACAGCCAAGGCTATACAGAGAAACCCTGTCTCCAGGAAAACAAAAACAAAAAACCAAAAAAACCCACAAGATGTATTTGTTACTTATGTGTAGGTGTGTATGCCCTGGCTGAGTGTATATACGTACACCACATGCTTACAGGTGCCTGAGGGCCTGGAATTGGCTGTGAGCTGCCTGTGGTGCTGGGTCAGATCTGGGCCTCTGCAAGGACAATAAGCACTCTCAACTCCAGGCCACCGCTCTGCCTCCTCCTTTGTTTCTTATTGGTAGCTATATAATATGCCACATTTGAGTTTTCCTATATGTTGAGCATAATTTTCTTGGGACAGAGTCTCAAGGCTGGAGAGGGCAGAATTGTGCACTTGGGAGTGAAGACAGACTCAAGAGTCCAAGGTTACTATAGTGTGTTCCAACCTAGACTATGTGAGACTGTGTTTCAGTTTCAGAAAACACAAAAGACAGGGTCTTACTATAAAACTCCAGCTAGATCCAGCCTAGAGAGCCTCCTGCCTCACGTCAGGAAGCACAGGCATTTGCTGTCATGCCTCATCTTAGTTTACAGCTCAGATCCTCACCATTTTGATAGCCCTTGCACTGTGTGTCTAAAGGAATTGTGTGAGTGACTAGGGAAATCCTACACCCTCTCATTAACTGGCCGTGTGCAAATGGCTTGCACGTGGTGCGGTCCATGTGCTGCTGAGCACCGCTGCCCTGTGGTCTCCCGGGAGCATTGAGATGCGAGTGCAGCTGAGAGCCTGAGTGTGTGACTCAACCCAGGTTTACTTGATCTTGTGGAGCTAATCTTGCTCCTGCCTACTTTACCAAGCAGTGCCACTCTGAGTGTATAGGAAAGGTCTGGAAAGAGTCTCTGAGTTCTCCCATCTTAAAGCATTGGTCTGTCTTTGTAATGTACTCTCAACAAAGCCTTACACTGAGCCCTGGGGGACCCCTGTGCCAGAGTTGGGGTGTGTGAGGTTCTGTGTTCCCTGCTGGGAGGCAGTGTGGGCATGCCCCTCCTAACTGCAGAGCTCTGGTCTGTAGCAGGACTGCGCTAAGTGAGAAGAAGCCTACTGTGAAGCCAAAGTCACCTGAGAAGAGCAAACCAGATGAGAAGGATCCAGAAAAGTCACCCACCAAAAAGCAAGAAGGTACCTTAGTAGCTGCGAGCCTGCTTCCATTCCAAGGGCAGCAGCCACTCCAGGACAGACCACTCACTGGATGGCCTAGCTCCTCTGAGTCTTAGCTGAGTCAGGGCAGTGCAGACTGTGGCAACGATTGCTGGCTGCCAACTTTGATGGCCATCAGCTTAAGGGAGGCAAAAATAAGGTGAAGAATGGATAGTTATAGCTGAAAAGGAAAGATTTGGAAATCTGCTTGGGGTTCCTAGAAGGCACTTGCCTGGACCCATGAACCAATGAGGAACTGTAAGACATGAGCCTCCTGATGTCTGAAGCAGAGACGGAGGGAGCTGCTTACTGCTGTATGAATTCTTCTGTAGGCCTTGTGCTGCTGAGACTCGGAGAAATGAGGAAGATGGGAAGCCAGGCCAAAGCCTGGGCGGGAGGCTGAGTGAGGCAGGACTGGGGACAGCAAGGCAGCACCGGAGAGCTAGGAAGAGCAGGCCATGGACAGGAGGTCACAAAGAAAGTCATAGGAAGGATTACAGTGTGTGAGCTTCCCACCCCTGACTGACTGTCTGTGCCCCTCCTTCCCACCCCTGACTGTGCACATGCTGTGCCATCAGTTCCTGAGGAAAAGTACCTGACTCTAGAGGGATTTCACAAATTCGTCATTGACCGAGCCAAGCAAGATATCCGAAGTGTCTGGAGGGCAATCTTATCTTGTGGTTTTGATCTTCATTTTGAGAGGTGAGACACTGCCCTTCCTCTAGGTTGAGCCCTGGATAGAACCAGGTGGTGGTGGCACATGCCTTCAATCTGAGCACTTGGGGGGCAGATCTCTGTGAGTTCCAGGCCAGCCAGTACTACACAGAGAAACCATGTCTCAAAAAAACAACAAGAAAAAGAAAAAGAAAGGAAGAAAGAACTGGTTTTAGCAGGTAGTTATCTTAGCTACAGTCCTGCTGGGGGATTAAAAGCATGTTTCACTACTGACCAGCTCTCTTTTTTGTTAAAAGGACGTGAGGCCTGTTGTGTTGGGGCCCACTTGTATGATTTTCATTTACCTTTAATTACTCCTGTAATTAACATAATTACCTCTCTAAATACTATCACATTGCATTTGGGACACATGATTTGGTCCAAATCAGGACACTAAAGTCTTCCTCAGATTTCCTCTGGCCTCCATTGCTTTCCATCTCAGAAAGGGCCCAGTAAGGCAAGGCTGAGCAGCTCTCCCAGGCCCACACCTGTCTACAGAGGAATCCCAAGCAGGAAGTCATCACTCTAAACTACACACAGATTCCCTCAGCCTTGTCCATGGTTGGACATGCGTAGCCACAAAGGAGGGGCTATCCAATCCAGACTTTGTGAGAAATCCGATCTCAGAGAACTCCTTGGCAGAAGAGACCCCATGCTCACAGAGTGCTTCTCCAGGGTGACGCTCATTCAGTGCACTCTGACCATGTAGCCAGCTGTGGGAAACCCAGCCCATCCTTTGTGGTCCTGGGAGACTGTTTGCACTCTACTCTGACTTGAGAATCTGCTTATTTACTGTAGATGTTAATTAGGTTAGAGGACTTTTTGGACTACGAGCTGTGATCCTGAGTCGGAGGGAATTAACAGGGCCATCGATGGAATCTGTGGTGACTGTTCTTGTATGTGACAGTGGAAGGATTCTTCCCTCCTCACCACAGGCTTGTCTAAGGGCAGCTCAAGTGGGGCTAGCAAGAACTCTCCAGTGTGAAGAGAGCAACGCTGCACTCTCCTATCCCCTCCCAAGATGCTTTGGTCAGCCTAGCACATGACCTCTGGCTGCTGGGGAGCCCAGCCTGCCCCAGCTGACAGCTCTGAGTTTGTGGGAGAGGAATGTACACACGGCCCACACATCTGGCTCTGCCCAGGGAAGCAGCTTGTGATGCTCAGGATGCATCTCTCCCTACGTGGCTTAGAAGGTGGTGTCTTCAGCCCTGTTGAAGACATTGCCAACAGTCTGGTTTCTCGGTTTTTCACATCCTTGATGTTATAGGATTCCATTGCAGTCCTTCTCTTGGCTGCCCAGAGTTCCACTGTAAAGTACAGCAGTTTAGGCAGCTGTCTCGAGGGATGGGCATGCTAGTATTACTGCATTGATACAGTCTTGCGGTAAGGCCCTTGGGGGCACACCTTGGTCTGTCTGTCCTAAGAGCTGTGCAGGTAAATGCTGGAATGTGGTTGCTGGCTAAGAGGAATCCTGTTGGTACCAGCAGGAGCTGACCAGTACACATGGGTGAGGTGGGCACCATGCCCCATGCTTCACAGGAACCTGAGCTATGTAAAACCAAGATCAGATGTGGGTGTGCTTTTACCCCAGGTCACCCAAGGGCCCCATTCCCCTGCCTAACAAGAGGAAAGCACTTGTGTGTGTGGGTTTCCAGACTCCCCATAAGGCTCCTCCATGCCCATGTGCATGATCGCTTGTACTGTGAAAGAGGTTTCCCTCACCTCCCCCTCAAATCCCTGAAAGACACCCCTGTGTTGCCCCAGGTGTGCCTGCATCGATGTCCGACATGCACAGAAAGCCTCCAGGAAGTGGACCCTGGAGATGGATGTGGCTCTAGTGCAGTACATCAACCGGCTGTGTCGCCATCTTGCTATCACACCAGCACGGCTCCACCCTCATGAAGTGTACCTTGACCCAGCTGATGCCACCGACCCCAGGATGGCCTGTCTCTCAAGTATGTGGCCTCTAGGGGTACTCCATGCTTCAGAAATACTTAGGGCTCCCTATGTGCATCAACTGCAAGGGCTAGCACACTGGCCCAATTAGTCTCTTTGTTTAATGCTCATGAAAACAAAGCCCAGGTAGGAGAATGAGCTCAGAGTGGACAGACGTACCTTCCCTCATGGCCACTGAGGTTAGGCTGCTATGAGGTGAGAGGTCAGATCTCTGCTGACCTGCTCTCAGGGAGGGCAGTATATTTTTCTTAAAAGCAAGGAATGAACAGCAACAAAGCACTAGGGAGTCCATTATTCCACACAAGCATCACCCTGGTAGAGCCATGGCAGGGCTGTGCACAGGCACCACAGGGCCGCTGCCTCACCTGGCAGCAAGGACCAGGTTCTTCTGGATACCAGGAGACAAAGATGGGCAAGTTGTCTGTGATACAAGTCTCTCACAAGGGAAGGGACACAGCTTACAAGGGGTAACTAGCTGAAAGGCAGTGTGCCAGTGGCACAGCTCCCAGGGGCAGTTTTCTTGCACTGCTGAAGGCAGATGGGTGATTAGCATCCTGGACTCTGAGCTGCTTTTGACACATCTTGTAATCTGTAATTACTTCAAAGTTTAAAAATCTTGTAGGGGGCCAGGCATGGTAGCACACATCTTTAATCCCAGCACTCCGGAGGCAGAGGCTGGTGGATCTCTATGAGTCCAAGGCCAGCCTGGTCTACAAGGCAAGTCCAGGACAGCCATGGCTACACAGAGAAACTCTGTCTCAAAACAAACAAAGAAACCAATACCCAAGGGCCAAGTATGTAACTCAGGAGTGAGTGGTGGCCTGGTATGCATAAGGCCCTGGGTTCTGTCTCCACAAAGTTACTAAACTATATGCAGCCCTGGCATGGCCCAGGGAAGACATAGGAAGGGGCCTCAGTATCTCCAGGCTCCCAGGGATAAATGTCCACTGAGGGGAGGCCCTGACACCACTCTAGTTGTCCTCCTTAGGAGCAGACACTTCCTGAGTTTGCCTCTCTGGCTTGGCTGACATTCAGCTGACCACCTTCTCCCTGCAGATGTGCCCATCGAGAGCTTGCGCCTGCGCTTTGCACTGCTCCAGTCTCTCAACACCACACTGGAGACCTTTTTCCTGCCCCTGGTGGAGCTGCGTCAGACACCCATGTACACGCACAGCATTGCTGCCCTGCTGAAGGAGGCCAAAGGTCAGTGGTGGGGCTGCTGTCAGAGCTGGGGAGCAGGAAGGCCCACCCTTTACTGCTGGCGGGCAGGCCTTCTGTCAAGCACCAGGAGCCCCAAGAGAAGCTAATCCAAAGTAGGCTGAGCTCTGGAAAAGAAAAACTGTAACAGTTCAAAGCGTTCAGAAATAAGGTTGGTGCCATCTGCCCGAGGTGCCCTTAGGAACCAGCGAGTTCAAGGCTGTCTGTCCAATCCTTTGTACTCAGCATGATGGGTAGGGCAGACACAGGTGGATTCAGGGAGTTCACTTTCTGTTCTGTCCTTTGGCTGTTCTGTATGTATCATGCTCAAACAGGAATGTGCATGCGCGTGCGCATACACACACACACACACACACACACACACACACACACACACACACACGATGAGCAATGATAGAGAAAGATACCTGCTGGTGACTTCTGCCCTCCCCATAGGCACACACGTGTTCCTGTGCACACATGGCCACACACATAAGTAGTTGGCACTTTACATAGTGTCTTTATCTCCCACTTACAGCCTGACTAGAAGATATTCCAAAGGGTTGGGAGATAAACACAGCTACCCAGTGGTTATGGGGGTGACTGGAATGAGGAAAAGCAACTACACCTCCACCTCCCTCCCATATTCCTCTTCAGGGCTGATCTTCTATGACACAAAGGTGACTGTGATGAATCGGGTGCTAAATGCCACTGTGCAGAGGACAGCTGACCATGCAGCACCTGAGATCACCTTGGACCCACTGGAAATTGTGGGAGGTACGACTGGCTGCCGCCTGAGCTCTGAAGACCGCAGTGCTTAGACAAGCTGGCCCTGAAACCCCGAGGGAAGGGCCCAGAGAATGGCGGGGCAGTTCCAGCCATGGCTCATCTGGCTGCGCTGTCTGTGCACTAGATGTGGGCCCTCCAGCTCCAGGACAGACAAGCAGAGGGGCTTAGCTCACCAGACCCCACCCCAACCCCCCATGCCTTTCCTCTCTGACTATAGAGGGCTGCAGAAGCTGTCCTGACTGCTAACAAGCCCCAATCTTATAGTTAAGAACGGGGTTGTTATGTGGGGCAGAAAGAGACATGAAAATTTCGAGAGAGGAGCCAGGTGTGAATTTTGAGGAAAGCCTCTGGGAGCCTCTAGGTTAGCTGCCAGAGCACCACACAGGCACAGGCAGAGAGCTCTGCTCACAGCTGGCCTGGCTTGAGTGTGTTTTGCTGAACAGGCAGGGCATGGCCACCAGAGCTTATGGTCCCTTCTCACTTCCAGGGGAAATCCGAGCTTCTGAAAATTCCTACTTTTGCCAGGCTGCCCGGCAACTGGCCTCCGTGCCATCCTCTCAGCTCTGCGTCAAGCTGGCTAGTGGCGGTGACCCCACATATGCCTTCAACATCCGCTTCACTGGGGAGGAGGTTCATGGCACCAGTGAGTGGCTCTTGGACTGGATGCAGATGCACAGACTCCCATTGTGGGGGTGGGGAGGGATGGGACAGGATGACACCCTGCTGGCAAGAAGAAATGCCACAGCCAGGTCTGGTGGTACAGTCCTGTCATCCCAGTCACTTGGAGGACTGAGGCAGTTTAGGGGAATAAAGTTAAGTTCAAGTCCAACCCAGGCAATTCAGTGAAACCTTGTCTTCAATGTAAAAAAAAAACAGGGAAAGGGAGGACTGGGAGTGGAGAGGGCTCAGGGTAGAAAGAGCGGGGTGTGTGGCGAGCTGGGGTGCAGACAGGGACATACAGGGCTGGAGGCATGAAGTGATGGGGTGGAGAGGAATAGGGGTGTAGAAGGTGGAGGAGCAGAGGGATGGGGATGGAGAAGAGTGGGGGCTAGAGGAATGGGGTATAGACACTGGAGGGCGGGGTGCAGAGGACTAGGGGCGGAGCTCAGTTGTAGAGCACTTTTGTGAGGTCTTAGGCTCCATCCTCAATACAAGGGGAAGAAAGTAAATGTCATCGCCTGGGCTACGGAAGTCAGGCTAGCCTCCATTGACTTGTCCCCAGGAATACGGGAACTGGTGCCTGCACTAATGTGGGGGACCTTGACTGGTTTCTCCAGTTCTGGGAACTGTACCCCTCTTAGCACACTAGTCCCATTCTTACTTGTGACATTGAACAGCCACCCACACACCTTTCATAGCAAGAGGCACAGCTGAGCAGTTGCTGGAGCCCAAAACTTGAGCTGCCCATGAGACATAGACACTGAGGTTCCTCTGTTAATGTGGCACACTCAGAGGCAATGAAGAACAGCTGAGATGTCCCTTGGCCCTGCCAGTCATGCTTGGTCCCAGCCATTCAGAAATTCTTTTTCTGATGTAAGTCGGTGAAGAAACCCCTCTACCACCACCCCCATTTCCTTCTGTCCTGCCCCATGGGCACACAAGCAGCCTCACAGTCAGGGAGCACTGTAGACACTCCCCTGCTTCTGTGGGCAGCTGTATCCCCAAGTGCCAGGTGCAGGCTGCAAGCCTTGCTGCAGTACCTGCCTCTTACCTTTGCACTAATGGGAGCTGGGACAGCAGAAAGCTCAGCAGCCTCTACAGTCAGCCAGGCAGCTGCTGCTCCACACTGAGGCCCTGCAGGCAACAGGCTCCAGCCTCTCAGGCTTTGATAATTGCCCCAGGCTGGGCTTCCCCAAGGCCCACTTCCAGCCTCCTGACCCGTGGGCTGTAGCCTCCTGACCCGTGGGCGCCAGCAGGAGCATCCTGAGTGGGAAGGACAACAGGAGTCCCAGCTGTTTCTGCAAGGCTGCCACTCTGGCCGTCCTCATATGTATTCACTGAGGCACAGCCAGTTCTGAGAGATGGTGGGAGACAGCACTGGCTAAAAGCAACCCCATCAGCTGGGGATGCCGACCGGGTTAAGCCAAGCCTGGGACTGGCACTGGTCTCCCTTGCTTCTCAGGCTTCAGATTCCATTTCTCCCCCCACCCCACCCCCATCCCACATGACAGGAGACAGCTAAGCCTGGGCACAGGTAGCTTTGTGGAGAGCTGGAGTCAGCAGTTCAGCAGACCCATCCCAGGCCTCCATGTTCAAACAGGCAAGCATCTTTCCACGCATCTCAAGAGTTGGCAAATGAGCTGACCTTGTGGTCCCAGCAGATGGCGGTATGGAGGCAGTGCTATCCAGCTAACTCTTAAGTCCATGCTGAGACCTGACAGTCTGTGTGCTCTGCAGGTGGCTCCTTCCGTCACTTCCTGTGGCAAGTGTGTAAGGAGCTGCAGAGTTCCTCACTGTCGCTGCTCCTGCTCTGCCCCAGCTCTGCTGTCAACAAGAACAAGGTGAGGCAGGGGCTGGGCTCAGTGTCCCTGTGGTCCTGCCCCTCTCCACACACCTTCCTGGCCCAGGTGGGACAGCTTTGATGCCCAGCTGACCAAGCATGGGAATTGGGTGTGCCCTCTCCGCAGCTTCCCTCCAGCCTGGGCACATGCTCAGAGCTAGCCTGACCTCGCTCTTGCAGGGCAAGTACATCCTGACACCAAGCCCCATCACCTACGGGGAGGAGCAGCTGCTGCACTTCTTAGGCCAGCTGCTGGGGATCGCCATTCGTGCAGACGTGCCTCTCCCACTGGACCTGCTGCCCTCCTTCTGGAAGACACTGGTTGGCGAGCCCCTTGACCCCGACCAGGACCTGCAGGAAGCAGACATCCTCACCTACAATTACGTCAAGAAGTTTGAGAGTGTGAGTGAAGGCACATTGTTTGAGGGCAACAGGGTCCCAGGGTCCCATGGTCATGAGGGTTAGCACTCCATAAGGACCCAATCTTCTAGGGAGCGGGCCTGGGACCCTCCACAGAAGGCTTGTCTCAGGAGCAGAGCCTCTGGCATCCCAGGCTGCTGCCACCCTATGGGGCCCATTTACCATGTCTGTAACCAAGGATACAACTCAATGGAATGTTCCAGGCAGCTGAAAGATGAGGTGTGTGTCTCTATGTGTGCATGCACACATATACCAGGTTGGGTTTCAATGTTGAGCTGTTTTGAGGGCTTCGGAAAGGGAGCAAGAGGTGAGCACGGGGCCCACCCAGATGCAGGCATGTGTGGAGATGGCATTCTTACCTCTGCTTTGCCCTCTCAGAACGACACAAGCAAGGCAACTCTTAAAAAACAAAGCATTTAATTGGGGCTTGCAGTTTCAGAGGCTTTGTCCATTATCATCATAGTGGGAATCAGACAGGCACAGTGCTGGAGCAGCAGCTGAGAGTTACAGCCTGATCCCAAAGCAGAGAGGAGAGACCCTGGGCCTGACAGGGGCTTTTGAAACCTCAAAGCCTGCCCCCAGTGACACACTTCCTCCAACAAAGCCACACCTCCTAATCCTTCTCAAATAGTGTCACTCCCTGCAAACTAAGTATTCAAATACATGAGCCTGTGGGGGGCGTTCTTATTCAAACCAGCACACTGTGGCTACCTGGCAGGGGCAAGCAACAGGGGACAAGCTAGGCAGGAGCACAGAGAAATACTAGTACTTCTCATAAGGAAATACTCACTCAGGCTTCTGAGATGGCATAGTAGGTAAAGGCCCTTACCACCAAACTGATCATCTGCGCTTGATCTCCAGAACCCAGGTGGCAGAGAGAGAACCAGCGCTCATAGCTTGGTGGTTGCTCTGTTGGTGCTACTCACTGCTGAGGATAGCCCACTGTCACTGCCTTGAGCTGTAGGCTGGCTCTCTTGGGTCAGATCTTGTCATGTCCCTTATGGTCTGGTATGTACATCTTCATAACAGAGAATTAAGTCAGAACTCTTCTGGTAGTAAGTGCCAGAAAGCCCAGCTCCAACCAAGCAAGTCCATTTTCAAAAGTCATGGATGCCAGGCGGTGGTGCACACCTTTAATCCCAGCATTTGGGATGTAGAGGCAGGTGGATCTCTGAACTCAAGACCACTCTGGTCTACAGAGCAAGTTCCTGGGCAGCTAAGGCTACACAGAAACACCTGGTTTCAGGGGAAGGGTCATGGATGCACTAGCTAGCAAGATGGCCTTAGAAGGTAAAGATGCTTGCCACCAAGTCCCCCACACCCACACATATACAATAAATAATCTAAGTTTAAAATTATTAAAAATGATGGAAAGGGGCTGGGGAGATGGTTCATGGGTTAAGAACATTGGCTGTTCTTCCTGAGGCCCTGGGTTTGATTCCCAGCCCCACATGGCACCTCACAACTATATGTAGCTTCAGTGTCAAGGAATCCAATGGCTTCTTCTGGCCTACACACTCTTCTTTCTGTGCACTGCATACATGTGATGCACAGACACAAGTGCAGGCAACACACACACATAAACAGTCAGTCTCAGAAGTGCACCCCAGTGGAGGTGGAGGCATAAGATTCAAGCGTTCAAGATTATTTCCAGCATCATAGGGAGTTGAGGGCCACAGTGAGACCATGGCTCAAACCAACAAACCAAACCAGACCAAAAAGTCAGTCTCAGGCCAGGTGTCCAGAGCAGGTCTTTAACCCTAGTTACTTGAGACAGTAGGCTAGTGGGTTCAAGGTCTGTCAGGCCTACACATCACATAAGGCAACTTAGCAAGACCTTGCCTCAAACTGTGAAAGAGTGGTGGCAGCAAGGCGGTGGCGCACACCTTTAGTCCCAGCGCCCGGGAGGCAGGGGCAGGCGGATCTGTGAGTTCGAGGCCAGCCTGGTCTACAGAGTGAGTCCAGGACGGCCAGGGCTACACGGAGAAACCCTGTCTGGAAAAGCAACAATAAAAAAGAATGGTGGCAGTAAGAGTATCTTCAGATATACAAGGAAGAGGGCTACGGCCTCTAGACAGCCTAGACTCCAGGTCCCATGAGCCTGCCTACCATGCTGCAGGCAGAGCCTTCAACTGTGGGCGACTCTGTCCAGGCCCCTCATAGGCCCCTGAGCTGTCAGTATCCACCAGGGACCTTGGCAGCAGAGCAGCAGATAGCCTCCCCCTGCCTGTGCCCACAGATCAACGAGGAGAGCGAGCTAGAGGCCTTGTGTGCCGAGATTGCCTCCCAGCACCTGGCCACGGAGAGCCCTGAAGGGCCGAAGCCCTGCTGCCGATTCACCTACCTGACCATGACTGGAGAGGAGGTGGAGCTGTGCAGCCGTGGTCGGCACATGCCTGTGGCGTGAGTGTGTGATATGGAGGGGATGGACCGGGCTAGGGAAAGGGGCATGTTCCCAGAGGAGGGCATAAGATAGGAGGCAAGAAGGCTTCCCTCTAGGCAGTGGTTCTCAACATGTGGGTCCTGACCTCTTTGGGGTTGAATGACCCTTTCACATGGGGTCGCCTAAGACCATCAGAAAACACAGATATTTACATTACAATTTGGTGGTAGCAAAATTATAGTTATGAAGTAGCAATAAAAATAATTTTATAGTTGGGGGTCACCACAATGTGAGGAACTGTATCAAACAGTCACAGCATTAGGAGGTTAAGAGCCACTGACTTCAGGCAACAGCTCTGAGGGGAGGGGTGAGCTGTGAAGCCATGGCTTGTCTGCCTGGGTGGATATGGCCTTCAAGCCCAAGAGCTGTGCCATCACTCTCCCCTCACTGGTGGTCCTCGGCCCAGCAGTTGGGAGAACAAGGATATCTACGCGGCAGCCATCCGGAGCCTGCGGCTGCGTGAGCTACAGAACATGGAGTGTGTGACTGCTGTGCGTGCTGGCCTGGGCTCCATCATCCCCCTGCAGTTGCTCACCACCCTCAGCCCGCTGGAGATGGAACTGCGTACCTGTGGTCTCCCGTACATCAACCTGGAGTTCCTGAAGGTAGGCAGTTCCTTCAGGCCTGGCTCAGCACTCTGCCCTGACCACAACTGCCCTGTGTTCTGGTCCACATGCAGCCCCGCTCCCACCCTACCTGGGACTGGGCCAGGCCAGCTCACACCTGCGCCTCTCTTCCCCAGGCCCACACCATGTACCAGGTGGGGCTGATGGAGACAGACCAGCATATCGAGCTTTTCTGGGGGGCTCTGGAGATGTTCACGCAGGAGGAACTGTGCAAGTTCATCAAGTTTGCCTGCAACCAGGAGCGCATCCCTTTCACCTGCCCTTGCAAGGATGGGGGCCCTGACACAGCCCATGTGCCACCATACCCCATGAAGATTGCCCCTCCAGATGGCACAGCAGGTATTGAACCTCCCAGCTCCTGCTCCAGGTAGGACCAACCCTTAGGTCCTTGTTGAGATCAGTGACCAAGACCCCACACACCAGGACTCAAGTGTGAATGGGGAGGCATGGTGAGCACTGTGGCCATCCAGCCCTGAAGCTGCAATCGTCCAGCATTTTAAAGGTAGCCCAAGAGCCACAGCTTGTAAATTGCTTAGCCTTTTATTATTTTATTTCTAGTTCTGCAGTGCTAGAGATTAAATCCAGGGAGTCCTGGGCTGGAGAGATGGCTTAGTGGTTAAGAGCACTGGCTGCACCAGGCACGGTAGTACATGCCTGTAATCCCAGCACTCGGGAGGCAGAGACAGGCGGATCACTGTGCGTTCAAGGCCAGCCTGGTCTACAAAGTGAGTCTAGGACAGCCAAGGCTACACAGAGAGACCCTGTCTCTAAAAACAAACAAACATAAAGAGCAGTGGTGCTCTTCTAGAGGTCCTGAGTTCAATTCCTAACAATGACATGGTGGTTCACAGCCATCTCTAATGTGATCTGATGCCCTCTTCTGGCCTGCAGGTGTACATGCAGATAGAACACTCATTCATAAAAATAAATATTAAAAAAAAAAAATCCAGGGACTCCAATGAGCTAGGGAGGCTAAATACCTTCAAGACATACCCCTAGTTTCTTTTTTTTTTTAAGATATATTTATTTTATTTATTGCATATGAGTGCTTTATCTGCAGAAGAGGGTATCAGATTACATTAAAGATGGTTGTGAGCCACCATGTAGTTGCTGGGAATGAACTCAGAACCTCTGGAAGAGCAGGCAGCGCTCTTAACCTCTGAGCCATCTCTCCAGCCCCATACCCCTAGTTTCTAATCTTTCAAATGCATAAAGATAATTTGTGCACTCGGGAGGCAGAGGCAGGCAGAACCCTGTGAGTTCGAGGCCAGCCTGGTCTACAGAGTGAGTCCAGGACAGCCAAGGCTACACAGTGAAACCTTGTTTCAGGGGCGGGGGCAGGGGGAAAAAAGATAATGTGTTCTTTGGGTTTTTGACAGCATCATATGTATCATAGGCTAGCCTCAAACTCACTATGTAGTTGAGGATGACTTTGAACTTATGACCCTCGTGCCTCTACCTTCCAAGTGCTGGGATTATAGGTGTGTATCACCATGCGCAGCTAAAAGGATAGCTTTGTCTCCCTATTGGGGAATCAAACCCTAGTGTGACAGGTGTATTGAGGACAGTAGGAGTTTGGCCCACGGAACCCACATTTGAAAGGAAGGAAGGAAAACAGACAGGCTAGCCTGGGACCAGTAAGGTGACTCAAGCCTGACTTGAATTCTATCCCTGGGACTGATGGGGTGGGGAGAGAGCTGACTCCTGCAAGTTGTCCCCTGACTGCACACATGTGGAACACTACAGACACACACATACATACACTTTTTTTGTTTCTTATTTTTTGTTCTTTTTGAAACAGGGTTTCTCTGTGTAACCCTGGCTGTCCTGGAATTCATTCTGTAGACCAGGCTGGCCTCGAACTCACAGAGGCCCACCTGTCTCTGCCTCCTGAGTGCTGCTGGGATTAAAGGCATGTACCACTGCTGCTACCATCACCACTACCACTACCCTGTCCCTGTTTTTTGTTTGTTTGATAGTTTTAAAAGCCAGGCATGGTGGAATACTTATGATCCCAGCACTGGCGAGGCAGAGACAGGTTTACTGTAGCCAATCCAGCCTGCTTGACCAGCTCCAAAGTGAGGGGATAAACTGCTCCTTCTGTCCTTTTAAACTGCAGAACATGCAGGCACACATGCACAGAAACCCACACATACAGTGCACGCACACACACACACACACACACACACCCTCCATCTGTCTGTCTGTCTGTCTGTCTGTCTGTCTGTCTGTCTGTCTGTCTATCAGATATACAGGTGGGTGCCCAAGAGGTCAGACTGGAGGCACAAGCCAGCCAGTCTCCAGCCCTCCAAAGTGGATGTTGTATCTTCTGTAGGTTCCCCTGACTCGCGCTACATCCGCGTGGAGACCTGCATGTTCATGATCAAGCTCCCCCAGTACTCCTCCCTGGAGATCATGCTGGAGAAGCTGCGCTGTGCCATTCACTACCGAGAAGATCCTCTGAGTGGCTGATGGGAGTGAGTCGAGGATTAAGGCTGTCACCAAGGCACCATTCTGCCGGCTTGGGAAGCTTGCCAGTGCAGGCACATCCCTCTGGGGCCCCAAGTGAGGAGCTGGCCACATTTGCTTTTCTGAACTTTCGTCCGTGTCCCAGGGCCACCTGGAAGACACCTTTTGTATGTGTACGTTTTGTGAGGGTCCGTTCCTTTGCTGCCTGTTTGTGGTACATTTGTAGGATAGTTTAGTTCCTAGACAGTTTGTGTCTAATTTGATCTTCCTGGACACAGTCCTTGATGGCTACCAGAGTCTGCTGCCACAAGGTTCCAGCTGTTTCCTCATCATAGAGCCACCAGTGGAAAGCTGGGGGTGAGAAGACCTCAGCCACACAGTGTCCTGTTCTGGCTACAGTGTCTTCACAGATGTGTATGGCTAGTCCTGCCCTGAGCTGGCATCTCTCCCAGAGGCAGCTTCTGCAGGTCTGCAGGTCTCCCTCCTCTCATCTTGAAATGGTTGAGCCAGTGCTCAAACATCCAAGGGCACGGGGCACTTGAGTTAACCCTCCTGCTTTTCTGTGTGTTCCTGGCCTTGTTTTCTTTTTTTACTTGTAAAGGAAATTACAGAGGCCCCTTGTCTCTTCCATCCAGGCAGCCCTATCTGCCACCTGTCTCTTCTGGGCCCTGGGCAGAGTCTCCCCTGAGGACACCTCAGGAGTAGACACCAGGGGCTACTCCAGGCCTTAGTTCCCAGACAGGTTGGGTCTGTCCTGGAGGCTGGAGCTGAAAAGACCATGGAGCTGGAGGGTTAGTGCTGAACGAGCCTTTTCTACAACTGACTGCACAGGAAAGCACATGACTCAAGCCTACCCGACTCTGTGCTCAGATGGCCCTTCCTCACCACAGTGCTGTAAGCAGCCCAGGAAAGGGTCACAACCCGCCTCTAAAGACTGTCTGAGGTGCTCTGCCCAACCAGGGCTGCATCAGTGACCCAGACGGAGACTGCAGGGCATTCGTCTGTGCCCTGGCTGGCCTGCCCAACATCCTTCACGCCCCATGTGTGTGTGCCAGGGCTGAGCTGTCTGCAGGCTCACCCACTATCCTAGTGCATTTGTGCCCCAACTAAGTCTTTGTCCAATGGTACTTCATTCAAGAACAGCACATGCCAACAGTTGGACACTGTCATTTGGGCCTTGCCAGTTGTCACAGCAGTGCTGTCGCTGTTGTATAATACTGTGCACACAGAAGTCCTGAGGAGGGTGAGGAGGGTGTGCTCCTCTCTCCACAGCACCTGGCCTACTTGGAAGGTGTGCAAGCTTCAGGGCTGGCATGCCAGCATCCATCTCCTCCCTGTTATGCTTAGGAAATGCATTGAGGACCGTTACAGAAAAGACCCCCACTCAACCCCACCAGAGGAAGTGATACACCCCCGCTCAGTGTGAGGGCCACGTCAGTCACTGAGCTGCAGCACTCACCTGGAGGTGAGGGCCCGAGCAGGCCCTGCTCCCACAGAAGATAGTGGCCGCTGCTTGAGACCGCCCAGCGACCTCAAGGCCCCTGACTCCATTCTACAGAAGGAAGGAGCCTTTGACTTTACTAATGTGGGTTTTCATTCCTGTACCCCAAATCTTTGGTTCCCTCCAATCCTCTTCCCATGAGTGGACTTGGGATTCTGTCAGCTACCTCCCCAGGAGGGTTCTGGAAGCTTCTGTTGGCCCATTCCTTGGTTAGATGATGCTGTGAGATCAGATCTCTGCTGCTGACTCAGCTGCTTCTCCCAGAGAGCGAGCACACTGAGGTCCAGACAGACCCAGCCTTGGCCCTGAACAATGTGTGCTGTAAAGTTACTTGATGTATATTTATTATAATTATTTATGATTGCATTAACAGACGTCCCATTCAGTCTGATGCTATTTACACTCTGCTGTGTAAAGGAAGCTCACTACAGGAAAAAGTCACACCAATAAATAACCTTCATCTAACTGACTGACCCTAAGAGTGTGTGATCCTCTCCTCTTGCTAAGCAAGCTCACAGCCTGGCACTGCTAGATGGCTCTGATGCTTATGTGTCACAAGAGGCTAGGAATTAACATCTGTAGTTAGCAGGGTCTCTCTGCACTCCGTTAGCCTTTGAACTGCTTTCCTCCTGTTCCATGAATCCCCTCAGTCTACTTTGCACACAGAAGGGTAGAGCCACGGTCAGAGCTCAGCCTAGCCCTGCATGTGCTGCCCACTCTGCCCTGACAGGCAGCCAACTGTTACCTTGGATGAGCTTGGCCGTTCCCAAACAGTCCTCCTGGGGTGGCAGTGCATCTAGACCTGTTTCAACAGCAACCACCCACCCCAAAGAGTCTCTCTTGTCTCAGGGATCCCATCTCCATTCTGACCTGCTTGTCCCTTCCTACTGCTCCATGGTCATCCTCACCCAGACGCCTAAATGCATCTTAATCACAGGGACAGAAAGGACCCTGTGGGTGCCAACCAAACAGCTCTCCTTCCTTATCCTGTCATGGAAACAGCACAAGCCACGACGCAACTGTGGCACAGCAAGGACTTCCTTCACCACAGAACCAGGCCCCTCACTCTGTGCTGCAGCCGTCCCCGGCAGGGGAGCATGGCTGGGATAGAGGGCAGCACTCCATGGGCAGGGCTGTGGCAGTATGGCCCTGTTTGGGGGCTTTGCACAATGTATGCATGGCAGCTCTACTGGGTGGAATACCAGTAGAAAGGGATGTGTGTTCACCCATTTGAGAGACAACACAGACCATAGCCCCAACCCAGCCTACAAGGTGAGGTCTGCAAGAGCAGAATGAAGCAACCGACTTGCAACATCTCAGACATCCCTGGGTGTGCACAGATCTGCAGGGATGCTGCACTGTGAGTCTCTAATGAGAACCGCAAGACAAGGGGACCAGGGGCACAGATCTGTTCGAAACTATGAAAAATCTGTGTGGTGGTTCCTTTTAATTTACAATTTCTGAAATAACTGAGCTGAAGGACATACGCATAGGAATCAGGCTGTTTGCTGTTTACATTTTAAAAGGAACATAGCCAAGAACAGTGGTGCATGCCTTTAATCAGAGGCAGGTTGCAGAAGCAGGTGGATGTCTATGAGTCTGAGGCCAGCCTGGTGTATGCAGAGACCACCTCAAGAAACAGGCTGGGAGCTGGGCTGAGTAAGTATAAAGGAAGGGACTGGAGGGCCTGTGAACCAGGAGAAAACAATGGAATTTCAAGCACATGGGGTCTGGGGGATTTTCTCTCAACTGACCTAGAGGAAGGATCTGCAAGACAAGCTTCTGGGGTGTCTGGGGAAAGTGCCAGCTGACTGCCACAGTGAAGGCTATCGGGAGCTGCCTTAGCACTTTGTGTCCATCCTGACATGATGAGTGAGAAAGTCTACACTGGAAACGGACAACAAAGACAAGATATCCACAACCCAGTAAAAGTATTCATTCCGTTAAGTCAGAAAAAATATGTGAGATGACAGAAGAGAGGCTTTGAGGATTAGGATCAAACAGCTTAAGATGAAAAAGAAGTCACAGTCTGGAGGACAGAAAGACAAAGGGACATTTTTAAGTTGTTGGGATAAGTGCAGCAGTAGTCAGGAAGCCTCTGAAGAGGTAAGTGGACACTTATCACCAGCAGGGGGCGCTCTTTAGATGGATGCAGCACACGACACAGGGTGGACTTCCAATCCTAGGAAGAGTCCAAAGCTTAAGAGAAAATCATCCTTGTGTCAGACTTTAACCTAGAAAGTGAAAGATGTCTTCTAACCCTGGCCAAGACAGGCTGCAAGAGCCAGGTTCACCCGGCACATAAAACAACTTTAATCCCGGTACTCGGGAGGCAAAGGCAGGCAGATCGCTGTGAGTTCGAGGCCAGCCTGGTCTACACAGGGAGTTCAGGACAGCCAAGGCCAAACTGAGAAACCTTGTCTCAAAAAAAAACCAACTGGGACGGCCAGGTATGTGGCACCAGTTCATGACGAAGAGCTCAGATGGGGCTAGGCATGGTGGTGCACTGAGAAGGAAAAGGGAAAGCTCAAGGCTAGCCTGTGCTACCTGAGACTCGGTCTCTTACACCACCACCCCCAGAAGGCAAGGACTGCCAGAAGTTCAAGGCCAGTCTGATCTATGTAGTGAATGCTAGGCCAGCTAGGACTACACAGTGAGACATGACTCAGCCCATACAAAATGTGCATTTTATGTATGAAAAAGTCATAATGAAACCATCTCCTCCAACTACTATACACTAATTTTTTAAAAAGTCTAAACAAGGGCATATAGTACCTGCAACTCAGAGAAGTCAGAGGGAAATGCAGGCACTGAAGCACACATGACAGTTTGAACAAGTGTCAAAGGAATGCCTTAGAACTGTGGCTGTAAACACCAGAATGGCTGAGAAATTAAAAAGTGCAGACTGTAGAGACTTCAGGGAGACCTTAACTTCTAGCTACAATTAGTTGCATGTGTTTTTTGTTTTGTTTTTTTAGTTTTTCCAGATAGGGTTTCTCTGTTACACAAAGCCTTGGCTGTCCTGGGTTCACTTTGTAGTCCAGGCTGGCCTCGAACTCAACAGAGATCCGTCTGCCTCTGCCCCTGCCTCTGCCTCTACCTCCCGAGTGCTGGGATTACAGGTGTGCACCACCACCACCACCCCCAGCTGTTTTTTTAAAGTGTCTCCATAGCTATTCGGGACAGCAAATTACTAACAAGCCATAAGCCAATCCGCTGTCATTTTTACCATGTCCAATCCACAGTGTCCTGGGGTGAGAGTTCTGCTTTCTGGCAGGCCTGTGCTCCATCCCCACCAGGGACAAGCCTAAGTTGCTGTGGACCCTTCCTGCCACCTGTTTGAAATGCCAAGAGAATGTCAGTGACAGCAAGAGCCATGCTCTCTGGCTCCTGAGGAAGGCTTTTCTGAGCTAGCCACCCTCAGTAAGCCTGGTGTCTGAGGTATGAGTGAGTGACACACCTGACCTACAATGTGTCTCATTTGGGGACAGAATAATTCTTCTCAGTGTCCTGGCTCTGCTAAGAATTAGCAGCACGGCCACCTGATGGAAGGCAGTTCTTCCATCCTCCCAGACTTTAGGAGGATTGGTTGTCCTTCAAAGGCTTGGCTCCTTTTTGGGCTCCTTTGGGGATTCAGGATTGCATGTGTTTTGCCTTGAGACATATCCTGAGCAGTCTATCTTTCTCAGCCATGGTAGCTGGCCCAGGGCTGAGGCTACTGAGAACCCTCCAGTTTCTCTTCTGTCTGAGAAACCTCCCTAGGCCCCAAGTCTAGGTGCAGTGAACCTGAGTTTCCTTCAAAGGGCAAAGTTTGCAGGAAACTAGCAGCAATTATGATGAGGGCAGAGGCAGGCGGGAGAGTTGAGAGCTGGAGGCCGGGCTGGTCTACATGGGCTGTCTGGAGGGAAAAGGAGGGGTTGGGGATTTAGCTGAGTGGTAGAGCGCTTGCCTAGCAAGCACAAGGCCCTGGGTTCAATCCTCAGCTCTGGGGGGGGGGGGGGGGGGGGGGGGGGGGATTAAAAAAAAAGAGGAAGGAAGGAAGGAAAAAGAACATGACCCCTTGAATTCTGAGCACTCTGAGAAAGAACCCATGCTGGAGCATCTGACCAAGAGCCCGGTCCTCTGTACCTGCAGTCTAGACACTGAAGCAGGGAGATTGCAAGTTCAAAGCCAGCCGAGCTATACAATGAGACCGTGCACACTCTCCTCCATCTCTATAGAAAGAACACAAGCCTCAGCTGGGCTCTAAATACAAACTTTATTTCTATTACAAGGAAATAGATAATTAGAACAGTAAAATAAAAAGGGAGGGGACTAGAGCCTTGGTCTTCATGAAGGCAGGTGTGGCCCTGGTGGGGGCAGCAACAACAAAGCAGTACATTCCCCATCAGGAACAGAGGGTGATGAGTGACCCACAAGCACCAAGGTGGCCTCTAATCCATGTACCTGCAGCTCAACTTGCTCCTAACATGCTGCAAATCCAAGCTTAGGCCCCCACAGGCTGAGAATTGCTTCACTGGTAGCTCTAAGATTCCCAGAACCCTCCTCTCTGTCCACCAGGACCACAAAGCACCAAGAAGCAGTGGTGATGGTATCTCTAAGAATGAGCCCTTCTGGGCCAAGAGGGCCACAGATGCACTGATTTCACTACTGCCCAACAGTGGCAGCTAGGGCCTCCCATCTAGCCCTCCCTCAAACCCAAACACCCACAGCACAATCTCAAAGACACAAAATGGCCATAACATAGGAAAAATTACAATCTGAGTCTCTCCTGCCCGATGAGCCTGAGAGGCAGCTGGACACTGCACTAGCATGTGCTGCTCTGCATAGGGGTGGGCTGCAAGAGCCCCTCCCCCACAGTCACCATTACTCCTCTTCTTCCTCTTCGGCATCCCCTGCTCCCTGCTGCTTTGGAGGCTTTGCCTAATGGACAACACAGCATTTAGTAGTGAAAGAACACACATGCTGAAGCTGCCTGGTTCCCCAAAAGCTCCTCTCCCAAAAATCCAAGGTATAGATCCTAAGACACTGGGAGTGCCCAGCAAAGTCTCTAATTCACAACCCCGACAGCCACACCCACATCTGCATCTGCGGAAGCCATTACCTTTGCTGCTCTGCTGTGGTAGCTGGCAGCTGCAGGGGTGACCCGAGAGCTCCGACTACTTTCACTCCTCCCACTGCAAAAAGAGATTAGGAACCATGCTTCAATGTGGAGGAAGTGGCGACTACACAGCAACCCCCTGTGCACACCAGCAGGAAAACCTAGATTCCTTGATGAAGGTGGGGGCTAAGCTAAGGAAGTGTGAGGTCCTGGGTTCCATCCCCAGCACCACTGGAAAAGTCTTCCCTTTTTTTTTTTTTTTTTTTTAAATTCACTGTATTAATTACTTTGTGTGTGTGCAATGTATGTGGGTACGGCATATGTGGTGTGGTCAGAGGACAACTTTGTTTCTGAGGATCGAACTCAGGTTGCCAGGCTTTCGTAGCAAGTGCTTTTCATCACTGAGCCATCCCACCAGCCCCAGACTGCCTTGCCCATGCTTTCCTCAGTCACCATCAGCTCCATTCCGCAGCTGCTGCTTACCTGGCTCCGTATCTCCCAGGGGGCCCATGAGGAAAAGCAGGCGCAAGGTTTTCTGGATAAAGATTTCGAATAGAGTGGATCACTGGAGTGCGCCCAGATGCTATGGGCCCATTCTGGCCGCCCTGACTCCGCCTGCGGATGTCCTGGCTTTCTGAGTTGTTGAGCTTCAGCACACCAGGAGGGCTAGGCTGGCAGTCAGACCTGGGGCCTGATGTTGAGTTCAACAGTCGGTTACAGGTAGTCACATTGTTCATGGTTCTGCTGGGAGACATGGAGTAGGCGGAGCCTTTCACTGCTTCCTGCTTGACATCATCCATGACGCCAGAAGACAGGTCTCCTGGGAAGAGAAGGTGGCGAGGGCTTTAGGGAAAGGCTACCCTAGCTGTTAGTGCTGGATCTGGGGCCGATTGTCCACTCTACATGCTGATGTCCTGATCCTCAAGGACAGTCTCCTAACTGTTGAGCAAACTCTGAAAAGCTGTTCGCAGTTCACATTGCGGTGGGAGGTTTCAGAAGCACATGCCCAGCCAGAGGATAATAAGGCAGTCAGGAGCCATAGCTCACACAGCACTGTGACTCACAGCTGCCTCGGAAGCCATAACCCTCTGAAGTCTGCACTTAGGACAGCTTGGGGGTAATGTAGGGCCCACTTAGCCTCAGCACAGCTCTCCAGGAGACCCTCACACATGCCAACTAGAGGTATAGGCTAGCCTCCTGCAGAGCAGGGCTGGGAAGCTGGCCTGAGCCAGCAGTGGCTGTGGCCTAGATTAGCCCCAGCTGATACCCTGGTGTTTGACCCGCCTCCTGGACAGCTCTGATGAAGTGTCTTCAGGCTGGGAGTCCTGTGTAGGGATGCCCTCCATCGCACGGTGGTTTGCTGTGGCTGGGCGTTGGTCACATTGGTCCTAAACAAAAAGAAAGAAAAATCAGTACTTGGGATATTAGGGAGAGAAGAGCAGCAGCAGGTTGGGAGGTCATCACCTACAGCAGACTCTGAAGACCACAAAGAAAACCCTGGGGGGTGCTGGAGAAATGGCTCAGTGGTTAAGAGCGCGCGACCTGCTCTCCCAGAGGTCCGGAGTTCAATTCCCAGCAACCACATGGTGGCTCACAACCATCTATAATGGGATCTGGTGCCCTCTTCTGGCCTGCAGGGGTACATGCAGGCACACATTCAGCAGAGCAATGTATAAATAATAAAATAAAAATCTTTAAAAAAAAAAAAAAGAAAAGAAAAAGAAAAAGAAAAAGAAAACCCTGGGAACGGAATGGACAGACCTTGTGGGCTCCTGAGGCTCTGGGCAGAAATGAAGCAAGGGCTGGTGTTGAGAGGTCAGAAAAGCATACGTAGTCTGCAGTGTTTTTGTGGTGGCTTATTCGGCCTCTCCTAGCTGACAAACAACAGGTTTGTCCTTGAGAACGATGCCTGCACTGCTAGCTCTTCATGAAATTGTAACTGGGGTGGGAGGAGGGGCAGTATTTTCTGCCAACAACCTGGGATTCCAGACTGGAAATACTGGAAAAGAACTTTACAGTATATAGTGTAGCACCCTTTCTTCCAGACACCTGTGAGGAGTATTTGGAGCCCAGGCCACCATATGGCAAAGCGAGAGCTGAAGCACAACTCTCAAATAGCACAACAGGAGAGCCTGCCTGTCTGAATCAGGATGCACCTGTACTCTTTAAGGTGACGCTCCATCAGCCAGCTCTCTGCTCAAATGCAGTCTGTGATGCCATGCGCTCAGCTGCACTCCCAGGTGACCCACATGGAGACTAGAGAAAAGCCTCCACGTGAAGGACTCTCACCTGATGATGGAACAGCACCTCCTCTTCCAGCTGCACCCCACAGAACTCACACGGGATGATAATGCTATCTTCCACAGCAGCTGAGTTCCTCAGGCCCATTAAAGTGTCTAACTGGTTACTTGTTGCTTGTTGTAGAAAGTTCTGGAAGATGACACCAGGATCCTCCACCCCCCTGACAGAAGAGCTGCCAGTACTGAGTGGACGTAAGGCATGTGAAGGGTTGCAGCTTGTCTGTCATTCAAAAACATGTTAAAAAAATAAAAAGAGGTTAAGCAAAATTATATTACTAAACATTTCCTCCAAGAAACTACTTAAATCCTATGCAGTGGAACTGGAAAAGCCAGGGAGAGCATGTCCATGTTGTGCTGTTCCCTACTGCCCCGTGCCCTCTATCACACACTGCCCACCACCATTTGATAAAACAAAAGCCAAATAGTTTTTTTTTATGCTTCATAAAGGGCCAAACAGTAGATGTATTGAAAGTGGTCAGTTCCATTTCTGAAGCAGGGTATGTCCCATCACTACGTGGCAGCTTTATAAATGCTGGACTAAGCCTCACCACATGAGCATAAAGGGAAACATGACTCCCTTATGACCAGGCACAGTGCTGAGTGCACTGGGTCCCAGTTGCTTGGGACACTGAGGCAGAAGGGTCACTTGACACTGAGTGCCACAGCCATATGGTAAAAAGTTACACCTCACCACAGGCACTGTACGCAGTAAGGCCTATTGTGGCTTGTCCCACTGACCACAGCCTGTTCACATCCCTGTCCGAAGCTGTCAAGTGACACACACCTGATGGTCAATGAGCAGTTCCTCCGGGTACAGCTCCTCACAGAACTCACAGGGTAGCAGAGTCTCGTCAGCAGCACCTGGGGCCACAGGAAGGAGCAACTGCTGGTCAACCCTTTCACCCTGTAGGATGTCTGACTTGGGGTGGGAGTGGGCATTGGATTGCCAATGAAGAGGACACAATACAAATTCCAAACTGCTTCAATGAGAGGTTTCACAGAAAAAACGAAGTTCTCTAAAGTTTGGGAGAGACTATTTGGAAACAGGACACTTTTTAAAAGTAAAGAAACAATTAGGTAAAGAAGGAGTGAGCAGCTACGTAAGGAAGACTCCATAAAGGGCTACCAAGCATAGACTTCTTGCAAGAATCCTGGCATGATGGACACCCTACGGCCTCAGTACTTGCAAGCAAGAGGCAGGAGAGTCCAGCCTAAGCTATACAGACATAGCTTATCTAAAAAAAAGGAAAAGAAAAGCTGTAGGAACACCAATAGAGGGTCCTAAGTGTATCCTGACACTAGGCATGGAAAACAGTCAATTGCTCTGCAAACAGCTACCATGGACTTTTCAAAAGTACCAACGTAGCCATGGCACACACCTGTAATCCCAGCACCAAGGAGGCAGAGGCAGGCGGATCTCAGTGAGTTCAAGGTCACCCTGGTCTACAAAGGAAGTCCAGGACAGTCAAGGCTACACAGAGAAACCCTGTCTCAAAAACAAATAAGAGTACCAATGCAGCCTGGTATGGCACACACCTTTAACCCCAGCATTCAGCTGGAGAGACAGGCAGCTCTCTCATTTCCAGGCTAGCCAGGCCTACACAGTTAGACCCTGTCTCAAAAACAACAACAACAAAAACCAAATGAACAAACAAAAAAACAACAGAACCAAATAACCCCCCCAAAACAAAAAATAACAACAACAACAAAATTTAAAATGCCAATGCATAAAATGTTGGAACAGCAACATTAAGAAAGAGGGAGAAACCTACAAGAAGAACTTTATGACAGGCAGATCTGGGTCCTGGGGTCCTCCTCAAACTAAGGCAGCAGCCAAAGAGAATATAGGCAGTAAACTTCGAACCCCTACCAAGACCTAGCCCACGAACATGATATTCTCCACCGTTGAGTGGAGAGTGAGATCTGACTCTCACACGAACTCTGGTGCCCCTTTTTTGACCACGTCCCCTGGATGGGGAGGCCTGGCAGCACCCAGAGGAATGATAGCAAGTTACAAGGAAGAGACTCGATATTCTAAAAGCATAGATAGGGGGAGGAGGTCTCCCTCAATCACAGACATAGGGGAGGGGAGAAGGGGGGAAGTGGGAGGGAGGGAAGAATGGGAGGAAACGGGAAGGGTTAACAATCGAGATGTAATATGAATAAATTAATAAAAAAATGTAATAAAAAAAGAAGTGAAAAAAAAAGAGGGAGGCCTTCTGTGACATTTGTCTTGTTTACATAGGAGAGGCTCTTGTTAAGAACTATATGCTGGGGCTGGAGAGGTGGCTCAGAGGGTAAGAGCACTGACTGCACTGACTGTTCTTCCAAAGGACTGGAGTTCAACTCCCAGCAACCACATGGTGGCTCACAACCATCTATAATGTAATCTGATGCCCACTTCTGGCCTGCAGTTGTACATACAGACAGAGCACTGTATGCACAATAATAAATAAACCTTAAAAATATATTAAAAAAATAACTATATGCTGGGGCTGGAGAGATGGCTCAGAGGTTAAGAGTACTGGCTGTTCTTACAAAGGTCCTGAGTTCAATTCCCAGCAACCACATGGTGACTCATAACCATCTATAATGAGATCTGGTGCCATTTTCTGGCTGCAGACACACATGCAGGCAGAATAGTCTATAAATAAATAAATAAGAGTTATATGATACAGCCAGGTGTGCTGGCACACACCTTTAATCCCAGCACTTGGGAGGCAGAGGCAGGCGGATCGCTGTGAGTTCAAGGCCAGCCTGGTCTACAAAGTGAGTCCAGGACAGCCAAGGCTACACAGGGAAACCCTGTCTTGAAAATCCAAAATAAATAATTTTTTTTTTAAATTTTATATATATATATATTCATTCCCTGCCCCACCCCCACCCCAGCCCTGAGACACTGTCTCACTATATAGGCCTGGCCTGGAACTCACAGAGATCTGCTCGCCTCTACCTCCCAAGGACTGGGATTAAAAGGTGTGTGGGTGCCATTTGACTATTTATTTAAGATGTTTGTATTCAGAGATGGGCACAATCAATCCATGGGGCTCAAAGACCAACTATGGGAGTTGGTTCCAAACCCAAGATTGTTAGTATTGGCAACAAATTCCTTTACCCACTGAGCCATCTCACCAGCCCAACATTCTAATTTTATATGAGTTATATAAGACTAACAAAAATTATAGTGACTGGGGGCTGGAGAGATGGCTCAGTGGTTAAAGAGAATTTGCTGTTCTTGCAGAAAACTTAGGTTCAGTTTCTGGCACCTGCATAGTAGCTCATAACCTAGTAACCCCAGTTATTGGGGATCCACACCCTCTTCTGACCTCCCAAGGCACTTAATGCATGTACATACAAGCAAGCAAAACATTGATTTAAAAAAAAAACTGTTGACTATGCAAAAGAAGCAAACTTACCCTTTAGGTCACCGAGAGATGTGGGCCCACCATGAGCTGGATCAGCCTCAGGCACTGAACCCCAGAAGCCCTGCTCTGCCATGCTGGAGGCCTGTCCCTCATTCTGCAGACTCAGGGCCAACATGAAGTCCAAGTGTGCATTATTTTCAGCACTCTCTTTTGGAGACTGCCGGCTTCTATTCCTTTCCTGCCTTTGTTGTTCTTCATCTGGGAGGAAAACAACAATTAGCACATTAGAGAAAGCCACCATCCATGCCTGAGCAGCTGTCAAGATCAACACAAGCTGCCAACCCACCAGCACCCTGAGCCCTCTGCCTTCAGGGGCCTCTGAGGCTGACTTCTACCATGAAGCAATGCTCTATTAGGATCATGCTAATGACTAATCAGAAGGATCACTCTCCAGACTCAACACTGCTCTCACCTATCTGCATCATGGCAGAATGAGTAAGCACAGGCAGGCCACCTGAACAACACTTGAGCCAGTTAACAACCTAAGGGCATGCTCCGGGTGCCTCAGAGTCTAAGACACTGTCAGCCCACCACCATCAGCCCTAACAGCAACAACCTATAGGCAAGTCTGGTACCCTGCCCAGTGTCACCCAGTGACTGGCATGTTTTCCAGCTGCCCTCTGTCCTGAGATGGTGGCACTACCCACTTCCTAATGCTAAGCACAACTCACATAGATTATTCTGAATTGGAAAATGGGCTGTCATGCTTCTCTGGCTGGCAGTGCTACTGTAGAAAGGGTCCGACTCAAAGGCTCTCAGGGGCCTTCCAGGGAGCCTCATGGGTGGGTCCAGAGCCTCAATTTGTCTGAGGAGCTGGGATGCAATCCAGATTCCATCCTGACTCCAAGATTCATCATAGGCATCAGGAGGGATGGCAGCCTCATTTCTCTTTTCCTCCTCTACTTTCCCACAGACTTCAGGGTGAGTCTTCAGCTCCTTCACAAGCACATTGCGCCCACAGCTGCCACACAGCTCTGTCCGGGCGCCACAATAATCTTCATGCTCCTTGAGCTTGTGAACAGAAAGCTCCAGATCACAGTGCTGGCAGACAGCAAGCCGCAGAGGACACTCAGTCTCCTGCAAGGCAAGGCAGGAAGGCACTTATTATACACAGAGGCTAGAGTATAGCATAGGGCAAGAAACTAAGTATCTGTTTCATTCTTCTCCAAGCCCGGCTGGAATGCTACACTTCATAAGAATCAGGAAACATAGCCGAGCATGGTGGCACAGGCCTTTAATCCCAGCACTCAGGAGGCAGAGGCAGGAGGATGGCTGTGAGTTCCAGGCCAGCCTGGTTTACAAAGGGAGTCGAGGACAGCTAGGGCTACATAGAGAAACCCTGTCTTGAAAAACAAACAAACAAAACAGGAATTAGGAAACATGAGTGCTTGCTGCCAAAGCTGGCAGCCTGACTTTGAGGTCCAGGGTCCAGGACTTACATGGTGGACAGAGAACTGACCTTTGACCTCCACAAATGCACTGTGACACACAGACAGCACACCCACACACTATCTAAAAATAATTACAAATGAAATGAAAAGCCATTTTTCAACATAGAGAACAAGCCACAGATCTGGTTTCATATACCCCATGAAGGCACCAATAGGGAAACCCCAACAGACAGATGTGGTTCCAAAGGTAAAGAACACTCGAAGGGGGAGTGCAAGAGCTGGGCAGTCCCATCTGCAGGCCTCAGTCAAAGCTTCAGCTGGGCTTTTAGCATGGGTCTGATGGAAACTGGTGGAGAACAGGCTGTGTGCCGGCTTTCTGCACATGGCTCTGTGATATTGGCAGGCCTGACCCCAGAAGTCTGTCCCTCTTTCCCAGGGTGACACTAACCTCATGCTGCTGTAACTGCCTCTTCTCCAACTTCATGCTGCATTTGCAGGTCACCTAGGATAAAAAGAATCAATCAAGTGGCTCTGGAACAACACACCTTTCTATTACACATCTGGGAGTGGGCAGTTCACCTGACAGTGCTCTGTAGCCATGTGAATGTCCATGTCGGATTTGGGGAATGGTTCCTTGCAGACAGAACACACACCAATGTTCCTTTGACAATGGATTTCATGGATGGTAAAATTAAACACAGGAATTTCCTTTTTGCTACAGAAAGAAGCCAAATAAAAAGGTAAGCATTACTAACTGATCAAATCCTTTTTCCTTACAGTGATATCACATGGACACATGTCCTATCAGTGTTTTGTCTCCATTGACATTTTTGGTTTTGTGTTTGTGTTTTCCCACAGGATCTCACAAAGCTCAGGCTGGCCTCACATTCCCATGCAGAAAAACACTTTGACCCTTCCTATCTACCTCCCAAAGGTGAGACTACAGACAAAGACAGCCATGCCCAGCTTGTTTTGTTTTGTTTTTTGTTTTCGAGACAGGGTTTCTCTGTGTAGCCTTGGCTGTCCTAGACTCCCTTTGTAGCCCAGGCTGGCCTCGAACCCACAGTGATCCACCTGCCTCTCCCTCCCGAGTGCTGGGATTACAGGTGTGCGCCACCACACCCGGCTTGCCCAGCTTGTTTTGTTTTGGGTTGGTTTGTTGTTTTTTCCGTTCTTTTAAATACTTATTTATTTATTTATTTATTTATTTATTGAGTGCTCTATCTGCATGTACACCTGCAGGCCAGAAGGGGACATCAGATCACACCATTGATGGATGTAAGCCACCATGTAGTTGCTGGGAATTTAACTCAGGACCTCTGGAAAAGCAGTCAGCACCCTCAACTTCTGAGCCATCTCTCCAGTGCCGTCCCCCTACCAAGCTTGTTTTTTGAGACAAGTTCTCACAAATTTGGAGCCCTCTTCCTATCCTAGCTACTGAGTATTGGAATGGAGGTATGAACTACCTTGCCTGGCTAATGGCTTTATTTCTGTTTGCTTTACTTTTGAGACAGGGTCTTGTTTTTGTAGCTCTGGTTGCAATGGAACAATTTCCAGGTCCTAGGAGCCTTCTGTCACTGATATTCCCATGTCCTGGAATAACCAAAACCAGAAGAAAAGTGCTAACTACAAAATATTTCAGGACTGGTGATATGGCTCGGTGAAGGAAAGCAATTGCTGCCAAGCCTGGCAACCTAAACGTGATCCCAGGATCCATGTGGTAGCTGGAAAGAGCTGATCGCAAAAGGGTGTCCTCTGACCCTAACTTGCACAATGTGGTACGCGTGCGCACATACACACACACACACTGCTTAAACTAGGATACTGGTTAGAAAAAAGTATTTTCTTTTATGATTTATTTGTTTATTATTATGTATACAGAGCTCTGCCTGCATGTACATCTGCAGGTCAGAAGAGGGCATCAGATCTCATTATAGACAGTTGTGAGCCACCATGTGGTTGCTGGGAATTGAACTCAGGACCTCTGGAAGAACAGTCAGTGCTCCTAACCGCTGAGTCATCTCTCCAGCCCCAGAAAAAAGTATTTTCAATCACAACTTTGCTTTCCTACTAACTGCCTACTTGTGGCCAATGCAACAGCAATGCTTAAGAATGCCTTATCCAAGTCGGGCGTGGTGGCGCACGCCTTTAATCCCAGCACTTGGGAGGCAGAGGCGGGCGGATCGCTGTGAGTTCGAGGCCAGCCTGGTCTACAAAGGGAGTCCAGGACAGCCAAGGCTAACACAGAGAGACCTTGTCTTGAAAAACCAAAAAAAAAAAAAAGAATGCCTTATCCTTTTCTTTTTTCTTTTTTTGGTTTTTCGAGACAGGGTTTCTCTTATGTAGCCTTGATGTCCTGGACTCCCTTTGTAGACCAGGCTGGCCTCGAACTCACAGCGATCCGCCCGCCTCTGCCTCCCAAGTGCTGGGATTAAAGGCGTGCGCCACTACGCCCGGCTGCCTTATCCTTTTCTTAAGATGACAGAGAACCAGGCATAGTAGTGTACAACTCAGGAGGCAGATAGGCAGAGCCAGGCCAGCTTTGACTGCAGAGTGAGTTCCAGAATGGCCAGGGCTACACAGAAAAAAACCTGCCTTGAAAACCAAGGGGGTGGGGGGCAGGGGAAGAGAGATGACAGAGAAGGCTTCAAGGTTTTGGTTGGTTGGGGGTTTTTGTTTGTTTGTTTGTTTGTTTGTTTGTTTGTTTGTGGGTAGATGGCGCTAGGGCTGGTTTATTTTATGAAACAGGGTCTCTATATGTAGACCAGGCTGGTCACAAACTCACAAGAAACCCATCCACCTGCTTCTGCTTTCCAAGTGCTGGAATCAAAGGCATATACCACCATTTCTGCATCTAAGTGTTTTGCATGCATGTATGTTTGTGCTCCATGTGGATTCCTGGTGTCCACAGAGGCCAGAAGGGAGCACTGGATCACCAGGAACTGCATTTATGGACAGCTTTGAGTTATAATGTGGGAACTGAACACTGGAACTGAGCCTAGTCCTCTGTAAGAGTAACAAGTGCTTTTTTGTTTGTTTGTTTGTTTGTTTCGGTTTTTCAAGACAGGGTTTCCCTGTGTAGCCTTGGCTGTCCTAGACTCACTTTGTAGACCAGGCTGGCCTCAAACTCACAGCGATCCACCTGCCTCTGTGCCTCCCAAGTACTGGGATTAAAGGCGTGTGCCACAATGCCCAGCACTCTTTAAAAAAAAAAAGATTTATTTATTTATTATGTATACAGTGTTCTACCTGCATGTACACCTGCCCACCAGAAGAGGGCACCAGATCACATTACAGATGGTTGTGAGGCACAATGTGGTTGCTAGGAATTGAACTCAGGATCTTTGGAAGAGCAGGCAGTACTTTTAACCTCTGAGCCATCTCCTCAGCCCCTGCAACAAGTGCTCTTAACCACTGAACAAGCTATCCAGTCCAATACCAACTTTTTTTTTAAGCCCTGGCTGTCCTGGATCTCACTTTGTAGACCGGGCTAGCCTCAAACTCAAAGAGATCCTCCTGCCTCTACTTCCCAAGTGCTTGGATTAAAGGCATGTGCTACCATACCTCACTCCAAGTTTATTTTTTTTTAAAGATTTATTTATTAGCCAGCAGTGGTGGTGCATGCCTTTAATCCCAGCACTCAGAAGGCAAAGGTAGGTAGATCTCTGTGAGTTCAAGGCCAGCCTGTTCCACAAAGCAAGTCTAGGACAGCTAGGTTTATTTATTTATTTTTTATGTATACAATGTTCTACCTGCATGTATACCTGCAGGCCAGAAGAAGGCACGAGATCTCATTATAGATGGTTATGATCCACAATGTGGGTGCTGGGAATTGAACTCAGGACCTTTGTAAGACTAGCCAGTGCTCTTAACCTCTGAGCCATCTCTCCAGCCCCCAACATTGTTTTGAAAGATTTTAATTTATGTATTTATTTATTTAATGATTATGAGTGCTCTGCCTGCATGTATACCTGCATGCCAGAAGAGGGCATTACATCACATTATAGAAAGTTATAAGGCCCTCTGCGGGAGTGTACAAGCTCTTAACCACTGAGCCAGCCATCTCTACAGCTCACCCCCAGTTTTGAAAGACCAGCTTTCAAAACCTGCAATGTAAACAGGTCCTCAGGCAGCCAGGGGTGGGCTAGGTCATTCCTCCATGCTAAGCTGCTTATCTTCTTTAGTGGCTCTGCTGCAGGTAACCTTGCTTTCACTAGTTTCTCCACTGTGCTGTTTGAACTCCCTTAGCACAGTTATTTATACACTGTCCCAGACCTCAGACTCCTTCAAATTAGAACAGACTGAAATCAGGATGTCTCAGCCAAGTCACATTTTCTTATTTTATCCATGTCAATGATGATGGAGTCACTGACTTACACAGACATGCACATGACATCTGGGGAGTCTCTAATGTGGGAGGCAGGGCACACCAGTGGAAAGCCACTCTGCAATGCACCTTCACCCACAAGGACAGGGCCAGCAATGGAGATATGCTCAAAGCTGAGAGGAGAAAAGCAGCAAAACTTACAAGAGTGCTCTCCTCCAGCTCTCAACAGCATGGCACCCTCCTCCACCAGCATCTCCCTCCTGCCGCCATGCAGTAAGTGAAGCACAGAACAGGCTGGCTCACTCGCTCAGTGGGTAGAGAGCTTGGCATGAGGATCTGCGTTTAGATTCCCAGGCACATGTAAAAGCCAGTGTCATGGCAGAGACAAGCAGATTCAGGGTTTATGACTGCCAGTCTTTCTGAAGTGGCACGACACCCTCTCAGACACATTAAAAAAAAATAAACCGTTCTTCCTTCATTAGTTTTCAGTAGAAGTACTAGTGAAGGGGCTGGAGAGATGGCTCAGCAGATAAAGACACTCAGTGCTGTTGCAGAGGACCAAGGGTCCGTTCCCAGAACCTACAAGGTTGCTCACTATCACCTCTAACTCCAGTGGCCTCTTCTGGTCTCCACGGGCACAAGGTACACATATGGAGCACATGTACACATGTAGACAAATCATTCATCCACATAAATTATACAAATCTTAAGGGGAAAAAAGAGAAAGAGAGTTAGTAGAGCCAGGAATAGAGATGCATGCCTGTAATCCTAGCATGCTGAGGTAAGGAAATCAAACAAATTCAAAGCTAGTCTGGGGCTACAGCAAAACTTTGTTTCAAAGGAAGAAGAAAAACAAAACAAAACAAAACAAAACAAACCCAAAAAACCCTAACATGTACCACCAGCAAAACAGAGAAAAACTTTTTTTTTTTTTTTTTTTCTGAGACAGAGTTTCTCTGTGTAGCCCTGGCTGTCCTGGACTCGCTTGTAGACCAGGCTAGCCTTGAACTCACGGCGATCCACCTGCCTCTGCCTGCAGAGTGCTGGGATTAAAGCCATGCGCCACCACTGCCCCTGCAAGAGATAATTCCTTGAGAACGCCACACCAGGAACTGGCTACTCTCACCTACCTGCCTAGGTCTCATTCCTCAGGTAAAGGTGCCACATGTTGAAAAGCAAGAACTGAGTCCTGAAATTTGTCCTCTGACCACAGGTATACAGCACCGTTCACATACCCTCATATTCACATACAAAAAAGCTGCTAACCTGCACTTCCTATTTACTCAGTTAATTAATTTTATTCCTTCTCAAGTCTCTGATGGGGTTGAAGACAGCAAAACATTATAACATAAATATAACGATTGTTTTGTGGTCCTTGTGTGTATATATTGGTATAATGATATAACTATATAGGTAAAAGTTGTGGTTTTTTTTTATTAGACTAAAAGGGGGGATTGTGGAGGAATGCTGAATGTATCAACCGTCAAAAGCGCTGTTTAGTCAATCAGCTGGGCAGAAGGACAGGAAGTGGAAGGCGGGACTTCCTGGAAGGGAGGGAGAAAGTCTGATGGTTGGAGGATGATGGTGGGGACTTGACGAGGACCGGCCCAGGGGTCATAGTGCCAAGTGCTTGGAATATATGTATGGTATAAGGTTTAGAGTAGTTTATTTAGTTTACGAGTAGATTAAATGGTTCAGACTCTGCCCGGTGAAGTGCTGGCAGCTTTAAAGTACATTTCAGTCTCTCTGTGTCAGTTATTTGATTTGTAGGCTGAACGGATACAAAATACTGTAACACTCAGGTGTGATGCTTCCTGAGAAAGCCTGAGTTGGGTCCCCAGTACTGAAAAAGGGGGGTAATGCTGTAGTTACCTGTGATAACTCACATCTCTTAACCCAGTGCTTGGAAGGTAAAGACAGAAGCTCTGCAATTTAGGTCATCTTTTACTAGTTGCTGGGTTTGAAACTAGCCAGAGATATGTGAACCATCTCAGAAAGAACAGCCAGCATGCGGCTCATACTTGTCCTCCAGTCCTGAGGTAGCCTGGGCTACATAGCAAGACCCTATCTCAAGACACCCCCACAACAGAAGAAAGAAAGCGTTCCTCCTAAACTGCTCAGCACTAGTTACAGCTAGTTGACAAAGACTCAGTCCCAAGCACGCAAGCCAGGCTCTGGGACCATGCAGGAAACCCTTCCTTCCACCACACTGGCAGAAGCAGGCGGATCTCTGACCTCAGTGGCAGCTAGGTCTGCAAAAAAGAGTTCCAGGCTAGCCAGCAAGACCCTGTCTCAAACAAACAAACACAATTTTTTATACTTTTTCAGACATTGAAAAAAAAAATCAGTTCTGGCCACGCATGATGGCACACACCTGTAATCCCAGCACTCAGGAGGCAGAGGCAGGCAGATCGCTGTGAGTTCAAGGCCAGCCTGGTCTACAAAGGGAGTCCAGGACAGTCAAGGCTACACAGAGAAACCCTGTCTTGAAAAAACAAACAAACAAAAATCACTTCTCAGCTGGGCAGCAGTGGTATATCTTTAATCCCACTCAGCACTTGGGAAGAAGAGGCAAGTGGATCTCTGAGTTCCAAGACAGCCAGGGCTACACAGAGAAACCCTGTCTCAAAAACAAAACAAATCAGTTAGCTTCTTATATGTGAGTAAAGGCTGTAGGGGCTGCGGGTAGCTCAGTGGCAGACCTTGACCACGCATAAGACTGTGTACAATTTCCACCACTGCCCACACCCACAGAAGGTGAGGATCCAAATCATTCCAGGTTTGTTGTTCTTTTTTGAGAAGGGTCTCCCTGCATATAGACCAGGTTGGCCTAGAACTCAGAAAGGTCTTCCTGACTCTGCCTCCTGAGTGCTGGGATTAAGGTGTGTGCCACCACACCCAGCTCCAAGATCTTTAAAAAAAAAAAAAAAAAAAAAAAAGGTTTTATTTTATGTGTATGGGTGTTTTTGCCTGCATGCATGTCTGTATACGACATGTGTGCCCAGTGTCTAGAGAGGCCAGAGGCCACTGGAGTTACAGATGGCTGTGAGCCACCTTTGGGTGATGGTAACCAAACCTGGGTCCTCTGAAAAAGCAAGCAGTACCCTTAACCACTGAGCCATCTCTCCACCCTTAGCTCCATCTTGCTAAGTCATTAAATAAAGACAGAACAGAGGCCCAATTCCTAATCTGTCCAGACAAATGTCCCTGTCAAATTCTTTTTTTTTTGGGTTTTTTTTTTGAGACAGGGTCTCTCTGTGTTCACCTTGGCTGTCCTAGTCTCGCTTTATAGACCAGGGTGGCCTTGAACTCACAGCGATCCACCTGCCTCTGCCTCCTGAGTGCTGGGACTAAAGGTGTCTGCCACCGTGCCAGGCCCCCTGTCAAATTCTAAACAAGCAATTTACACACAAGGTTAAAAGGCTCTAGTTGCAATGACTTGCATAGTTTAGAATCCCATATGGCCTCAGTTACAATCTACCAATAAACCACCCAAGTCTTTACAGAGCTACCTTGTCCGCATGTCAAACCATTAGATTCCGTGTCTTACCAGTTGTCACACAGCCGGGCAGCCTGGTCGTCTGGAAACTCAGCCATCTTAGCTCTTCCTGAAAACTGCAAAGAAGAAGTGTCACTTTTTGTTTCATTTCTGCTTTAGGGATGACATGCAAAAGAATAAAAACTTTGGGGATTCCTTTTTATTGTTTTTAATTTCTCAATTTAAAGAATAATTAGACTTAGAAAATGTTACAAAAAAATAAAAAAATTTAAAATACAAAGAACTTACCCAACTGCAGTTAAAGTTAACAGTCTTAAATCCTAACTTTAAAAAAAATGTAACTAACCTACTAAATGTAACAAATCTCATTTGACCTTATTCAAATGTCAGGAAGAGACCACCAGCTCCCCTTTTCTGCTTCAATTTCAATCCTGGGTCACATAAAGCACTTAGATGTTACTTCTTCCTCTGATTTGAAAACACTGTAGTTTTTCATCTCCCACAGCCTTATTTGGCTAATTAGTACCTTAATCAAAGCTTGCTAGCTACCAGCAGTTACTAAGAATTTCCAGCTACTGGCTAGTTATTTTGTAGACGGTCAGTTTGGGTTTATCTGATGTTTTCTTGGACTAAACTCAGGTTATACACTTTTGGCAAGACTACCATCAGAGTGATGAGCCTAGACTGGGGCTCAAGTGATACAGGGCCCTGTGTTCCCTGACCAGCCATAAAACTGGGCGTGATGATTCATGCCTGAATCTTACCACTAGGGATACCGGGTCAGAGAACCAACCACAAGTTCAAAACCATCTTGGTGACCTAGTAAGCTCAAGGCCAACCTGGGATGCAATAGACCCTATTTCAAACACACACATAGACACCAAACCGAAGCAGAGAGCTAATGCTGGCACATCATATCCAAAGGCACAGGACGACTAGTTGATGCTGACGCTGCCTCCTTAGGTGAGATGGGGCCCTACCATGGTTTTTCTGTCACACGATTGCGGCCCTCCCACCCGGGCATGCCAGGTCTTTCTTTCGCTTTCCATACAGGATACAAGGCAGAGGACCAAGCGCTGGCAACTGCAGCGCCAATGTTTACATCACTCCTTCCCATGACACAGAAATAGACTTAGATACGGAAAGCTACAAGGCGCCAGGCTGATGTGGGTGGGCATTGTCAGCCACCTGCCATCCTCAGTGCCCTGGCAACTGAGACTGTTTAACGAATTCAAGAGTCCAACGTAGCAGAGCCCGGAAAGCAAGCAAAAGAAACTCAGTAGCTTAAGGTGACTGTCGACGGGAAAGCAAGCAGACAAAGAGGGCGGAGGGGCGGACGGACCTCTGGCAGGGAAGACTCGGCGGGCGGGAGGCCCGGGGAGGCGGACTCAGGCCGGACCACTCGCCACGGCGGCGCCTCAGGGAGAGGCGGCGCTGCGCTCTGCGGGCCCGGGCGGTTGGTGCCGGCCGGGCCTCCGCCTCGGCCTCCGCCGCGAGCCGCCGCCGCCGCCCGCCCCGCACCACCCCGCCGCCCACGTTCACCTCAGAGCCCAGCGGGAACGCCACCGCCACAGCCGCCTCGGCCGCCCCGCGCCAACAACGGCCCAGCCGCCCGGCCGCTTCCCACCGTGGCCGAGGGGCACTCCCATTGGCCCGCTGCGGGGCCCTGACGGACGCCCATTGGATGGCAGCGCTGCCGCTCCCTCTGGCCCGCCCTCTCATCCTTCATTGGCTCACGGAGCTTAGGGGCGTCTCCTGAAGGTCCCCGCCCCCCTCACATCTGGAAGCGGAGGCCTCTGCGGACTCCTGCACTGATTGCCTCAATAGTGCTGGGCAAACATTCCTAGCAAGATGGAATGTGCCTAGTAAGACGGTGGGTGGCGTTTGTGCCCCGTCGTGGGCCGTTAATACCCACTTGTCATCCTTGTCATTAACGCTTCCTCGTATCAGACCTCCTCCGATGTGACAGCCAGGGTCTCCTTGCGGGGCCTTGGTGGATTCCCTGAGCGCCTCATACCTAACGGATACAAAGGAGGAAGTCTAAGTCTACGCTGAGCTAGCATTTACACTGTAAACAACATACTTAAAGCTGTGGGGCTGGAGAGAGCGCTCTGCCGTTAAGAGCGTTTGCCGCTGTTTGTAGAGGACCCGACTTGAGTTCTCAGCACCCACAACTGCCTGTAAGTCCAGCTCCAGGATAGCCACAGCTTTTAACAACAACAATTTAGAAAAGCAGAGCACAGAAGCAGTGCCTTTAATCCCAGCACTCTGGCCTCAGCTTCCTATGTACCAAGGATGCCCTTAAACTCAATATCCTCCTACCTCCATCTCCTGCGTGCTGGTTTTGCAGGCTTATGCTAAGGCATCTAGGTAACTGCCATATGTTTTCACTTCTCTCAAATAAATATTTGAAGTCAGAATTGTGGGCTCACTTTTGGCTTGGCTGCCGTGGTTACCCATGTTTCTGTTTTGTTTTTAGCTGGCAAACTGTTTCCGAAAGTGATGGCATCATTTAACATTCCCATCGGGAGTGGAGGAAAGTTCTAGATGCCCCACATGTTCCCAATGTGATATAAATACATCCTGAAGAAATAAACAAGAAATGGCAGTCGTGTTTCCTGGCAGCAGCTCACTGTCCTCCCTGTGAAAGTGACTCAGAGGCTCCTTTGAGTTGTTTTCAGGGGGAGGAAAGGACAAAGGGTAGGCCAGGAGGAAGAGGAATAGTGTGGAAACTCCTACCACTTCAGGCTCTGCTTAACCTTCTGGGTTGGTTAAAATGTAAAGTTTTTGGCTCTGGTGATGGCGCACACCTTTAATCTCAGCACTGGAGAGGCAAAGGCAGCGGATCTCTGTGAGTTAGGAGCCAGCCTGGTCTACAGAGCTAGTTCCAGGACAGCCAGAGATACACAAAGAAACCCTGTCTCAAAAACCATAAAAATATTAAATAATTAATTAATTAATTAATTAAAATGCAAACAAAGACATGAAAGGAGAATGGGGTTAGTGGAAAAGAGGAAAGAAAAGAGGAGACATGAGAGGGTAAAATGTGTGAGAAATGTCATAATGAAACATAGGCTACTAAAAAGCACTTAAAATTAATACTTGGTTTTGGAGAGCCCCTGTCTCCACACATGTAACAGATTAACTGAATTCGAATGTCATAGTCTAAACATCCCCTCTGGGGCTCAGACAGCTCAACACTGACTGTGTGGAATTTGGATAAAGCCCCAAAGGAGGTGGTGCCCTGCCCTTCTCAGCCTAGTCAGGCTGAAGGCCCTGCCAGGCTAGGGGAGGGGGGAGCCCCATGTCGTAGCCCCACCCCCTTCATCCTCAGCCTTCCTCCCCCCCCCACCCCTCCGCTCAAGGCTGGGCCTCTCTCTCTGACAGGAAGCTTCAGGTCCTGGTCCTTGCTTCCTGCCCTTTTGGCTCCCTCCCTTTTTGGTTTCTGAGCAGCTGCAGAGGTTTGCCGATCCCTGGCCGGATGCCCAGCTTGGACCGGGCCTCATAGAGGAGTCGCCATACTAGCTGGGTTATGCCCAGGTGCTCTTAGGTTTTAACTCCAGCTTCTTCCGGTTGAGGGGTTTGTTTTTACGCATGCCTGTAATCCCAGCACTCCGGAGGCGGGCAGATCACTATGAGTTCGAGGCCAGCCTGGTCTACAAAACGAATCCAGGACAGCCAGGGCTACGCAGAGAAACCCTGTCTCGAAAAAAACAGACAAAACAAAACAAAAAAGTTACGCTTCCAATGACTGACTGACACCAGTTTGTTTTCTTTTGAGACAAGATCTCAGTGTGTAGCCCTGGTTGCCCTGAAACGGCTTGTATAAACCAAACTGGCCTCAAATCCACAAAGCTCTGCCTGAGTGTGGGGTTTAAAGCCATGCATCAACCACACCACGTGGGCCTGACATTACCCCCCCACACACACAAATGTAGTATGGGATTGAGTTCCCCCCTTTTAAATGTATTTTATTCATTAGTGCTGTTGTTGTGTATACCAGGGATGATGTTAGTGTGAGTTTGGCCGTCAATATGGAGGTCAGAGGACACCTTCAAGAATCAGTTCTCTCTTGGGCTGGAGAGTTGGCTCAGTGGTTAAGAGCACTGTCTGCTCTTCCAAAGGTCCCGGGTTCAATTCCCAGCACCCACATGGCAGCTCATAACTGTCTGTAACTCCAAGATCTGACACCCTCACACCAATGCACATAAATTAAAATTAAATAAAAATATTAAAAAAAAAAAAAAGAAAGAAAGAAACAGTTCTCTCCTTTCCGCCATGTAGGTTTCGAGAATTGAACCCTGGTTATCAAGAGTCACAGGAAGCCATCTCACCAGCCTGCCGTTCCTTTGTATTCTCTAGCTGGGAGTGAGTCTCTGGATCCTCAGCAAGGCAGCCAGTGCCCCACCCTAGAGACCTTCTCTCCTTCCACCATCTCCTCCAACACTGCTGGGACAACGGGGCTGTTAGTTTGTGTTATTTTACATTGTATTGGAGTATACTTACATACAGTAAAGTTTATGTTTTTATTACATTTATTTATTTGCGAGCCATCTGTGGTGTTGGAGGCTGCAGTGGCCGCAGTGGCGGCAGTGGTGGCAGCACAGCACTCAAGAGGCAGTGGAAGGTGGATCTCCAGCCTGGTCTACAGAGAGAGTTCCAGGGCAGCAAGGGCTATACAGAGGAAACCCTATCTCAAAAAACTAAAGCAAATATTTAAAAAGGGAAAAAAAAATCTATTCACAGTTGTGTAGCCAACCCATTCCTGGCATCTAACTGAGGAGAATTGTCATTAGCCCTCACAGAAGTGGCATCATCTTTACCCATTTTCTTCACTAGTTTCTGTTTCCAAGGCCTTGCCTGGGCATTTCTTTCTTTCTTTTTTTTTTGGTTTTTCGAGACAGGGTTTCTCTGTGTAGTCTTGGCTGTCCTAGACTCACTTTGTAGACCAGGCTGGCCTCGAACTCACAGCGATCCACCTGCCTCTGCCTCCTGAGTGCTGGGATTAAAGGCGTGCGCCACCACGCCCGGCTCGCCTGGACATTTCTTGTAAAAAGAAGCGTACAGTCAGCAAAATCTTGTGGCTGGATTTATACCATATTTATTGTACTACATTATATTATTTATTATTGTGGAGGGCCTTCTGCCTCTGCCTCCCAAGTGCTGGAATTACAGGTGTGTGCCACCACACTTTACTAGGTACTGGGGTTCGAACCCGGGGCTTCATACCTGCTGGGCAAACACTCTATCCACTGAGCTGCACCTCCAGCCCCTTTTCCTTTCTTTTCTGTACTGGAGGTCACAAGCTATGCTATGCACTGAGCTCCTCAGACTCAGCCCTTGTTTCATTTTCTCATTGTCATAGCAAGATCCATTGTTACTGGGGACATAGCTGTGAAACCACTACTAGAAGCCAGTTTCCTATTGGAGATGCTAGTCCCTGGAACATTCTGTGGGCGTATCCTCGGGCCCCAAAATGCAATGTACACGTTATTTTTTCCAGTTCTGAAGCTGAAGATGATGCCAGCTATTGTAGAGAAGGAAGAAGAGTGGGGGCGGGGTTTGCTCTGTTTGAGCAGGAAGGAGGGGGTTCAGCTGACATCTGGGGACTCATACATATTCATGAGGAGGACAGGGATTGGACCATAGCCCTCAAAGCATGCTGGGACACCTTCCAGGCTGTCTGGTTACTAGGCAGAGTTCCCAGGAGCTGTGGCGCCATCCTTCACCTGACAAGCTTCATCCTTGAGGGCCTGCACAGAGCCTTCCGGTGTCGGCAGCAGCAGCAGATTCAGAATCACATTCATCTTAACCTGTTTTTTTCTAGAAAGCTCACAATTTTTTCTCCTAGTCCTTACCCCTGAGGTACTTACCCCTGCCCAGCATGTGGCACACTGTGATCTCAGCACTCAGGCAGTGGAGGCAGGAGAAGCAAGTGTATAAGGTAATTCTCAGCTCAGCTCCACAGAGAGTTCAAAGACAGCCTGGGCTACACAAGACTTTATTTTTAAAAAAGAAGCCAACTAGCCAGGCAGTGGTGGTATGTGACTTTTGTCCCAGCAGTCAGGAGGCAGAGGCAGGCAGATCTCTGTGAGTTCAAGGCCAACCTGGTCTACAAAGAGAATCCAGGACAGCCAAGATTCTGTGTAACAGGGAAACCCTGTCTTGAAAAGCAAACAGACAAACAAAAACAAAACTAAATGATAATAGTAAAACAAAAGCCCCATGGCGAAATGGCAAGCTATTTATGGGGCGGGTGGTCGAAATGTCCTCTGTCCTGTTTTGTTTTGTTGTCAGCTTGACACTAGGTGGAGTCATTCGAGAAGAGGGACCTTCAGTTAAGAAAATGTCTCTGTCAGGCTGGGGAATCTTCTTTTTTTTCTCAAGACAGGGTTTCTCAGTGTAGCCTTGGCTGTCCTGGACTTGCTTTGTACACCAGGCTGGCCTCGAACTCACAACAATCTGCCAGCTTCTGTCTCCCTAGTGCTGGGATTATAGGCGTGTGCCACCACGCCCCAGCTCCTGGGGGAATCTTCTTAATTGATGATTTGTGTTGCAGGGTACGGCCCACTGTGGGTGGTACTACCCCTTGGCAGGTGGGTTTTAGGTATAAAAGAGAACAAACTGAGCATCACACAGGGATCAAGCCAGTAAGCACCTTCCTGCACGGCCTTTGCATCAGTTCCTGTCCTCAGTTTCCCGCCTTGAGTTCCTGCCCTGACTTCCCTCAGTGATCTGGAAGTATAAGAAGAAATGAACCCTTCCCTCCCCAAGTTGTGTTTGGTCATAGTGTCTATTACAGCAATAGAAACCCTAACTAAGATGCCTTTCTGTTTTTTTGTTTGTTTGTTTTGATTTTCAAGACAGGGTTTCTCTGTGTAGCCCTGGCTGTGCTGGACTCATTCTGTAGACCAGGCTGGCCTCGAACTCACAGAGATGCGCCTGCCTCTGCCTCCCAAGTGCTGGGATTACAGGTGTGTGCCACTACTCCGCCTGGTCTAAGATGCCTCTGGGTGGCATATAGTTAAGCACGTTAGTAGAAGGTATAAATGCAGGGCTCAGTGGTTAAGAGCACCGGCTGGTTTTACAGGGGATCCAAGCTCAGTCGCCAGCCCCCACATGGTGCCTCACAAATAGTCTCTAACCAATTCCAGGGTACCTGACACCCTCTTTTTGCCTCTGCCGGCAGCACACAGCCATGTGGTGCAAAGCCATGCATGCAGGCAAGTCCCTCCCCCCCATAAAACAAATAATAATGGAAAAAAGAAGCTAGAGATGATCACAAAACACTAAGGACCACAGAAAAGGATCAAAGGAAAAGAAATATGAGCTTGTCTGAAGCAAGGGCCGCAGGGATGGCTCAGCGCTTCAGTGTTCGCTGTTCTTCTAGAGGTTCCCACATGAGGTTGTTCACAATTGCCAGTAACTGCACCTCCAGGAGACACCCTCCTCCGGCTCCTGTGGGTAACTGTGCATACAAGGAACAAACAAACATGCGCACATAAAATGTTTTTGAAAGATTTCCTTCTTTATTTTATGTTAGGGTGCTCTATCTGCGTGTACACCTGCATGCCAGAAGAAGGCACCCAGCTCTCATTATAGATGGTTGTGAGCCACCAGGTGGTTGCTGGGAATTGAACTCAGGACTGCTGGAAGAGCATACAGTGCTCTAACCACTGAGCGATCTCTCCTGCCAATGCACATACAAATTTTTTTTTTTTTTTTTTTTTTTGGTCTTTTGAGACAGGGTTTCTCTGTGTAGCCTTGGCTGTCCTGGACTCACTTTGTAGACCAGGCTGGCCTCGAACTCACAGCGATCCGCCTGCCTCTGCCTCCCGAGTGCTGGGATTAAAGGCGTGCGCCACCACGCCCGGCTTGCACATACAATTTTAACAAATGCTAAAGCAACAAATTCATCTCAAACATTTGACAATACGAAAATTGGTATTCATGACATCTGAATCATGGAAAGTTAGAACATACTTTTCTTTCTTTTTTTGGTTTGGGTTTTTTGTTGTTGTTGCTTTTGGCTTTTTTGTTTTGTTTTGTTTTTTGAGACAGGGTTTCTCTGTGTAGCCTTGGCTGTCCAGGACTCTCTATGTAGACCAGGCTGGCCTCGAACTCACAGTGATCCGTCTGCCTCTGCCTCCCAAGTGCTGGGATTAAAGGCACCACTAACACCGCCAGGCTTAGAACATACTTTCACCACAAAATTGCCAAAGATCTAAACTTTTGAGAAGAGGCTGTGTGAACTAGAGAAACTCCCCTCTTACCTGCATGTGGTAAGAGTGCACATTAGTGCTGCCTTGGTAAAGTTCAACAAGGAAACAGTTACCTAAACCTTAGACATAGAAGCAGCTCACACCTCACTAACTGGGAAGTGAGATGGGGTCTTGGAAGTTCAAGGTTTTTGTTTTTTTGTGAGTTTTGTTTTGTTTGTTTGTTTAAAAGATGTATTTATTTATTATTATGTATACAGTACTCTGCCTGCATACACGCCTGCAGGCCAGAGGAGGGCATCAGATCACATTATAGATGATTGTGAGCCACCATGTGGTTGCTGGGAATTCAACTCCCGACCTCAGGAAGAGCAGTCAGTGCTCTTAACCACTGAGCCATCTCTCCAGCCCTTATTTGTTTGTTTTTTATTTTTTGGTTTTTTGAGACAGAGTTTCTCTGTGTAGCCTTGGCTGTCCTGGACTCACTTTGTAGACCAGGCTGGCTTCGAACTCACAGGGATCCACCTGCCTCTGCCTCCCGAGTGCTGGGATTAAAGGCGTGCGCCACCACCGCCCGGCTTTGTTTTGTTTTTAGACAGGTCTCTACAGTAGACCAGACAGGACTCAAACCCACGGAACACTGCCTCTGCCTTCTCAGTGCTGGGATCAAAGGTGTTCACTACCATGCCTAGCTTCAAGATCATTTTTGACTATGTAGTGAATTTGAAGCCAGCCTGGGCTATGTGAGAAGCTGTCTACAAACACTTGAACCACATCTAAAAGGCATTGAAATAATTGTACATGTAAGGGTGGGAATGGTGGCACACACCTTTAATCCCAGCATATGGAGGCAGAGGCAGGAGAATATCTGTGAGTCCAGCCTGGTCTACATACTGAGGGCCAGGACAGCCAGGACTACATAGAGACAGCTTGCCTTTAAAAAAAAAAAAAAAAAAAAGCAAGGTGATTCATAGTTTTTTAGGTGGTTGAGTCAGGATTGTTGCTGTGAATTTGAAGCCAGCCCTGGCTACATAGTGAGACAGTCTCCAAAATTCCATAAACAGGTCTCTGTGGAAGATGGCCAGGTGAGTCAACTGCTTGCAGAACATATTCAAGGACCTCTGTTTGACCCTTTGGAAGCAGTGGATAGAGACACAGGTTTGTTGTCCCCGGTGCCGGGAAGCAGAGACAAGCTGATCCCTGGGGATTCCTGGCCAGTAAGTCCATGGTCAAGTTGGCCAGCACCATGTCCCTGAGAGATATTGTCTCAAAATACAGTGAAGGTGGTGCCTGGAGGATAAAGTCAGGGATGTACACATATGTGCACCATGCAGACACACTCTATAACACACCTAAATTCCAAGAAAAAAAATCTAAAGGTAATATACATCTGACAAAGAGAGAGGGGGGAAGAGAGAGAGAGAGAGAGAGAGAGAGAGAGAGAGAGAGAGAGAGAGAGAGAGAGAGAGAAGTCCTATTTGCTGTGCTTTATTTTCTTAAACAAGAAAAAAATAGGACATATCCTTTCTGATCGTAGAAAATGGCTGAGCCATATTTTGCGCTCCTGTGCCACCTGGTGAACACATTTAGGATTGCAACAAATCTCGCCTCCAGATTTCTTCTCCATTTTGATAAGGAAAACTCACTCCTCAAATATTTACAGGTCAAGACCATAACCAGTTTATCCTAACTCTCTCTCTTTTTTAAGATTTATATTTCAGTATTTTTGAGGTTGGAGAGATGGCTTAGTAATGAACACTGGCTGCCTTGGCAGAGAACCCAAGTTCAATTCCCAGAATTTCCAGAACCTACATGATGGCTCACTAATGTCAGTAACTCCAACTCCAGGGGGAATCTAACGCCCTCTTCTGGCCTATGCAGGCAGACACATGCATACCACATCACTTTTCTGTTTATTTTGTAAGAGTGAAAGGTTAGGAGGATATAAAGATCAAAGAAAAAAATCTAGAAGAGCCCATTGGGCAGGCCACCCAGGCCACCACATCCTCCTGCATCGATGTCACTTCCTGTGCTCCCCAGCTTGTGATGCACAGAGTCCTGCACCTTTGGTAAACCTCCCTGCTCAAATCCTGCACAAACTGATGCACCAACCAAGGACAATGCATGGCAAGAACCAAGGCCACCTGTTCAGATGTATCGGATGGACTGCCGATTCTCCCTGAGGGGTGGGGAGGGAGGGACTGCTGCTGAACCTCGGACATGCGCTCTAGTGCCCACGATTTGGTCACTAGTGGCCCCTTGGCAAGACGGCCTAGCAGGCACACAGAGAAAGGGGATGCAAGGCTTTCCTAATGAGACCTAATAGTCTGTCGTCAGACAGTTGGGATAGTAGGGCTCAGCCCCCTCAGAGGTCTAGGGGAGGGGACTAGGCAGAGGAGGGAGGGAGAGTAGGAATGGGAAGATAAGAGTGTGAGTATAATAATATAATGTGAATTAATAATAATAATAATAATAATAATAATAATAATAATAATAATAAATATACACTTAAAACAAAAAACCTCCCTGCTCATTACGAAGAGACCTCTCCCAAGAGCAGCTCTGGCACTAATGAGGCAACTCCTCTGGTCTTAAGTGAAAAAGTTGAAGGTTCCATTTAATGAGCACCTGCTGTATACCACAGTGGCATCTATGGGTTTTCTGGGTTCTCAACAGCAGAACAAAGGTGTGTTTTTACCGTCCCAGGGAGTAACTTTGTGCCCTGAAATGACTCAGGCCTTTCTTTGAAAGGGTGTGGAAGCTGCCTTCTGCAGAGCAGGTAAGGACAAGCCCACAGTGGATTCCTGCCTTCACTCCAGTCTCTGAGGACAAGGGACAGCAATGGGAAAGACAGAAAGTACAAGTCACCCAGCCTAAATACCAAACAGACTTTACTGATACAGGAAATGTATCCTGTTTCTAGCAGCTTCCATGTCTGTGTTTATCTTGGTTAGCTAGTCATGTTTACTGCTCTGAGAACGCACCCCTCCCTTCCTCAAGACTTTTCCTCCTGTGTGCAATCGCCTCTTGAGGGATTTCACCTGGGAGGAGGATTCCTGTTTTGCTGCCTATAAAAAGGCTCTTTGGAACTCTGAAGGGACCTGCTACTGCGGGCTGCTGCTCACTTAGCATGAAGGACCCGCTGTGTTTTGTGTGTGTGTGTGTGTGTGTGTGTGTGCATGTGTGTGTGTGTGTGCATGAGTTAAATCTGCAGTCCCTCGCCCTTGACTCAGTACCTCGGTGGTGCGGGTGCCACGGTGGGAGAGGGGGGGACACATAAAAACAGTTATATAGCATGGTGGTATACACCTTTAATCCCAGCACTGGGGAGGCAGAGGCAGGAGGATCTCTGAGTTCGAGGCCAGCCTGGTCTACAAAGAGAGTTCCAGGACAGTTAGGACTATTACACAGAGAAACCCTGTCTCCAGAAATCAAAAAACAAAGAAAAAACAGTTATAAATATGTATCAGGTACTATGTGTTGTTCTGATACTTGTATGTCTTGTGTAATGTTTAAATCCCTAAATCAAATCACCTTAAACATGTATCATTTCTTCTTCATTTTGAGACAGGGTAATACTATGTAGCTAGCCCAGACTGCCTTTGAGTATCTTCTTGCCTTAGCTTCCTCAGAGCCGTGGTTATGGGTAAACAATCTAAGTTTTGAAAAAAGCTACTAGACTCACTGTTTTGTGCAAGTCTTATGAAAGCCACGTAAATTGGAGAGGCGCCATGAATTGAGTGCGAGTTGTCGGTACAAAGAGGAGGATGATATACTTGGAATGCCAGTAAATAAGACGGCAGGCAACCACCTGCTAGGAAAACATTTTTGTTTTTTTAATTTTTAATTTTCTGAGACAGGGTCTCTCCATAACCTTGGCTGTCCTGGAACTCACTCTGTAGACCTCAACTCAGGGAGATCTGCCTGCCTCTGCATCCCAGGTACTGGGATTAAAAGTGTGCACCTTTAGCTCCCTGTAGCTGTTGCCGCCTAAACGAATTTGGAAAAGAATTAGCACTCACAGTCGTATGCTGTACGAGTAAATCTGTAAAAGGACAGGCAATGATAATGTCTAGCGCTGTATAACTATTAAACAATGTAGTTAAACAGCTTGCACTAGTGTCTGTACACGTATGGACTCGAGTCCCAGGGAGGGCTCGTAAACTTTTGTACAGTTTCACTATTGGGCAAACACTTTCTCAGGGGTCACACTCAAAGTTCCCGGCAGCTGTACAAAGCCAAGACCAACTGGTTTTTCAAGATGTAAAGTCAGTAGGATTAAACCGAGGTCTCGCTTTCCACGCCTCTCCCTCTCCCTGGGATAGGCTTCAACGGCAACAACCGCCCCTGGGATCCAGATAATTCCACCGGCAAAATCAAACCACAGCGCCAATTAAAGGGAAGGCGAACGTCCCTTTCCACGCAGGCGCACTCCATCGCACCTTCCCTCCACTATCGCGATACACCGGCGAGATCGGCGCTGGCCCTTTAACTGCCCCTTCCCGGGGGCCTGCCCAGCGCGTGCGCACTGCGGTTCTGCGCTTGTCATCATGGCGACGCGGGGCCATGTGCAGGACCCTAACGACCGGCGCCTCCGGCCCATTTACGGTGAGTACTGGGAGCCGGCCTGCCGGCCAGTGCGACAAACCAAGGCCTATTCTGCCCGGGGTGAAGGCCTAGGAGGTCCGCCGGGGGCACGCGCGGTGCGGGGTAGCGAGGGGGCGGGCCGCGCGGGGCGCTAGGCCGCAGCCTCCGCCTCGCTTAGGCGCCAGCCCCGGCGTTGCTGGTCCCTGAGGCGGCAACGGCGGGTGCGCGCAGCTGTCACTCCGAGTGGGTCGCGCCCTTCCATTGAGACGAGCGCTACTATCAGGTCTCTTTATTGCAGCTGCTCCCAGGGAAGCCGTGGTCTTTCCTGCAGGTGACAACCGGCCCCGGCGTGACGGTGGGAGCATCTTCCTGAGGAGAGATGCCCCAGTGATGGTGGCTCCATTTACTAGGATGAGGACCTGGGGGTTGTTCGGTTGGATGTAGTCTGGTGCACGTGGAGAAACTGAGGCCCAGAGAAGGGAAAAGGCTGATGCAAGGTCACTCAGATCGAGCCACATCCTGATGCTGCTCAGTGCGGGAACAGCTGCTCTGGGCACACGTGGGAGGCGGGGGGAGGGGGTCGTGGGCCCAGAATAGCGGGGAGAAGGCAGTAGCTGGTGTTGGAGGGCCAGGCCGGGCTGCTGGAAGGTTTTTCCTTTCAACACCGTGTCTGTGGTTTTTCTCTGCATCTTGCCTTCCGCGTGCTTAGCGGATCCCTCTCCAACGGCGCTCGCCCCAAACCCACAGGCTTTAAGATGTTCCTTATTGTCATCTTCCTGCCGTAGTATATTAAAAGAATCACAGAATTGAGTCAAAGAGAAACAGTTTGCTGTAACTGAAATGGTCTGTTATTGGAAGTGGTTCCTTTTTTTTTTTCCGTTGCCTTTCGTCACTGATGGATGTATGGTCTTGTTTCATGTAATGGTGAGGAAGCTTCAAGGTCAATGGTTTTTGCTATAGTAGACCCAGCGTTTTCAACGTGGCTCTGTGTTTTGGCTTCTTTTGTTCTTAGCAGAGTGAGGTGCTTGTCTCTCTAGCAGATTGGTACAAATGGTCTCGGTTTTTTCTTTTCCCATTTTCCCATTATTTTACACCTATGGGTATTTCCTGCATGATGTCGGTGGACCACGTGCGTTCCCGGTACTTGAAGAGGGCGTTAGGATCCCCTGGATCTGCAGTTACAGACTATTGTAAGCCAGGACGTGGGTGCTGGGACTCTTAACTGGGGTCCTGTGCAAGAGTAGGCAGTGCTCTTAACCACTGAGCATTCTCCAATCTCTCCAGTCCCCCGTCCCGTTCTTTTTGTGACAGGACCCCTTGACTGGCCTGAAATCACCTGCTTTCTGCCTTCTTAGTGTTGGGATTAAAGGCCTAGCTGCGCTGTGTCTGGTGGCACACGCCTTAATCTCAGCGCCTGTGAGGCAGAGGCAGGTGGATCGCTGTGAGTTCGAGGCCAGCCAGGTCTACGAAGGGAGTCTAAAAAACAAACAAACAAACAAACAAACAGACTAGCTGCTTTGCTCTTCTCCTGCCTTTTCTCCTCCTTCCTCTTTCTCTCTTGTTCTTTTTCTTTTTTTGTGCATTGGTGTTTTGTCTGTGTGTATGTCTGTGAAAGTACCAGATCCCTTAGAAATGGAGCAACAGTCAGGTGCAAGCTGCCATGTGGTTGCTGGGAATTGAACCCTGGTCCTCTGGAAGAATAGCCAGTGCTCTTGATCCCTGAACCCTCTCTCCAGCCCCACTCTTTTCTAAGACAAGGTTTCACTAACAGACCTGGAACTCTTTTATGTAGACCAGCTAGACTCAAACTTTCAGCTATCCTTCCTCTGTCTTCCAACTGTTGGGACTACAAGCATGTGGCCCGGTGCACAGTCGTCATAGTTTCATATGTGTATTTATTTGATGGCTTCTTTTTTTTTTTTTTCAAAACAGGGTTTCTCTGTGTAGCCTTGGTTGTCTTGGACTCGCTCTGTAGACCCGGCTGGCCTCAAACTCACAATGATCTTCCTGCCTCTGCCTCCCTAGTTCTGGGATTAGAGGTGTGCGCCACTATGCCCAGTTTGATGCTTTAAAACAATTTTTAAACTACCTTTGTTGAAGAAATATTTTTTGAAGCCGGGCGTGGTGGCTCACACCTATAATCCCAGCACTCGGGAGGCAGAGGCAGGCGGATCGCTGTGAGTTCAAGGCCAGCCTGGTCTACAAAGTGAGTCCAGGACAGCCAGGGCTACACAGAGAAATTCTGTCTCAAAAAACCAAAAAAAAAAAAAAAAAAAAAAAGACAAAAAGAAAAAGAAAAATATTTTTTGGGTGTGTGATGGGGTGTGGTCACATGAATAGTATTGTGTGCCTGTGGAGTTCAGAGGGCACCATGCAAGAGGGAGTTGGTGTTTTCCTCATGCAGATCTGGGGATTAAACTCAGGTTGTCAGGAATGCACGTCCCATCGCTTGCTGAGCCGTCTTGTGGGCCCTGAGGTGCTATGTTGTGTGGTGGCTTGCCTTGCCATTGCCTGTTTCTAGCATGAGTGGCCCTGCTCAGAACACGTAACTCAGGGTTTTACCAGGGGTGTCTCATTTAACCTCACACGTTCTTCACACACACCCCTAAACAGTTGGAGCCGAAGCTTATTGATTGCTCTCATGTAATTTATCTAATACTGATATGTCCTGGACTTGGGATTTGAACTTAAGGCACACTGTGTTAACCATGGTGCTAGAAATGACATCACTTTGATTTGTCTTAAGGTCACAGAGATGGGGCTAGCAGAAAGAGGACTCAGCTTCTCTGTTGCTGTAAACCCTCCTGTCTTTGCAGTCTGTGCAGACCAGGCTGGTTTCCAGCTTGTAGCTGACCTCCTGTTTCTGGGTAATAGAAAGTACAACGTAAGTTAAGAGCTCATGGTTTGTGCATCCCATCCCATCCCATCATAGACCCTGCCTGCAGACTTTTCCTTTTTCTGAACTTTTTTATTTTTGGTTTTTTTTTTTTTTTTCTTTTTTTTTGAGACAGGGTTTCTCTGTGTAGCCTTGGCTGTCCTGGACTTGCTTTGTAGACCAGGCTGGCCTCGAACTCACAGCGATCCGCCTGCCTCTGCCTCCCGAGTGCTGGGATTAAAGGCGTGCGCCACCACCGCCCGTCTTGTTTCTGAATTTTTACAAAAAGACTAAAACCTTTTCAAGAATGATTGGATTTATAACACTGTTCTTGAAGACCAAGGAGAACACCATTGGTCTTATAATCAGTTATAATTAATAATGTTTTGAATTGTTGAAAAGAAACACCACTTCACATTGCCAAACATCAGGATGTATCTATTAACCAGAAGTGACAGGTCATCTTCCCAAAGTGAAGTCTCAATTATATAGCTTTTGTAATAGCTAGTAGGAAGAGTAGAGGAGGCCTTTTGAGGGGCTTCTCAGACAAGGCAGGAATAGGCCTTGCCACAGGCTTTGTACTTCAGACATATTGATGCCCCTAAACAACTGCTAATCCTTAAATCCAGGCTGCACTAGCTGACCAAGAGCAAGCTCATCAGCATGGAGATCAGCCACACACTGATTGATGGTCGGCGCCAACTGGGAGCTGGTCACCTTAGGGAGCTGAAGGCTGGGCAGATGAGTGGGCTGAGGTTGTAAGGTGTGAGCTGTAGGGTTGAGCACAGGCTTCTGTGGTCCAGCCTGGCTTTGAGCTCCTTAAATTGCTCTTGCTGGTCTGGAACCCAAGCCTTTTTTTTTTTAAATTTTTTTTCGAGACAGGGTTTCTCTGTGTAACCGTGGCTGTCCTGGACTCATTTTATAGACCAGGCTGGCCTCAAACTCACAGCAATCTGCCTGCATCCAGGGTGCTGGGATCAAAGGAGTGCACCACCACATCTGGCTCTTTCTTCCTGCCTTCTTGAAATTACCTCTTGCTGGTGCACGCCTTTAATCCCAGCACTCGGGAGGCAGAGGCAGGCGGATCGCTGTGAGTTCGAGGCCAACCTGGACTACAAAGCAAGTCTTGGACAGCCAAGGCTACACAGAGAAACCCTGTCTCGAAAAACCAAAAAAAAAAAAAAAACAACAACAACAAAAAAGTTGTTCTCTGACTTTCATATGCATGGCACGAACCTGTGAGCACACATATATGTAACACAGTCCTTTGTTCTAATCTGTTGTGTGTCCTGTCTTGTCTTAGGGGCAGGTGCGTCATGATTCCAGCAGGCTCCCCCAGTGAGTTGCTTCATCTAAGAGTTGATGTTTCCCTTGGGTGTCTGGTCAAATTGTAGGGCAAGTAATTAATCTGCTATAGCTCGTTAATAAAAACTTGAGGGCTGGAGAGATGACTCAGTGGTTAAGAGCACAGCCTGCTTTCCTAAAGATCCTTAGTTCAATTCCCAGCAACCACATGGTGGTTCACAACCATCTATAATGAGATCTGACGCCCTCTTCTGGCCTGTGGGTGTACATGCAGGCAGAGCACTGAATACATAATAATAAATAAACCTTTAAAAAAAAAGCAACTTGAAGTTCCTCATTCAAGGGTAATATTTATTCTGACTCTTTTGTTGGGCAGTGTTAACTGTGTGAGTCTTCAAAGTAACAAGGTATCATTAATGGTGAGTGTGGGTGACTGTGCGTGTGTGCACACACACATGGGTCTGTATACATGTGGAGACCAGAGGTCAACCTTGGGTGTTATTCCTCAGGTGCTTTCTATTTATTTTATTTATTTATTTTTGTTTTGTTTTGTTTTTCAAGACAGAGTTTCCCTGTGTAGCCTTGGCTGTCTTGGACTTGCTTTGTAGACCAGGCTGGCCTTGAACTCACAGCAATCCACCTGCCTTTGCCTCCCTGGTGCTGGGATTAAAGGCATGAGCCACCACTGCCTGGCCCTCAGGTGCTTTCTACCGTGTTTTGTTTTGTTTTGTTTTTAATCTGGGTCTCTTTCTAGCCTGCCACTTGCCAGGTGGTCTAGGCTTGCCGAGATTCCCAGTTCCAAGGGGGCTAACCTGTATCTGCCTCGCCAGCCCTGGGACCACAAATATGCCACCGTGTTCTTTCTTTTTACTTGGTTCTGGGGATCAGACTCAGTCCTCATCATGTCTACCTGACAAACACTTTGCCTCCTGAGCTGTAGTACCAGCCCCTGTTTGACTTGCTGTGGAAATTTCACTTGTTAGAACATCCTTTGTTCTGTAGTGAGAATCTAACCACTTCAAAAGCTGTGTTTACATAGGGATATAGCTCAGTGATAGTGTCTGTCTAGGCCACAGGTTCATTCACCAGCCCTGGGGGAGGGAGAAAAGAAAACAAATCTTGGAATTTTTTTTCCAGATAAGGTTTCTCTTGTGTAGCCTTGGCTGTCTTGGGTTTGCTTTGTAGACCAGGCTGGCCTAGAACTCACAGAAATCCACCTACCTCTGCCTCTCCAGTGCAGGGATTACAGGCATGTGCCACCATGCCCAGCTCCTGGGGAAAATTTTTACATGGGATAGAGAATAATAGAATCATGGTCATTAGTGTCTCATGTAGCCCAGGCTAACCTAGGACTTGCTATGTAGCTAAGGATGACCCTGAATTTGCCTCTTGTGTGTGTGCTGGGATCACAGGCTCTGCCACTTCATGCAGTCTTGTGAGGTGTTGAGTTCCACTGAGCTATATCGGCAGCCTAGACATATATAATTGTGTTTGTGCTTAGGGTTTGTGCTTAGGGTTCTGAAAAGTGTGGCTTGCCCCAAGATCATGCAGTGTGGGCATCTGGGCTTTTGGGAGCAGGTTACAAAACATCCTTGTGGACATAAAGTTGTAAATGGAATGAAGGACATAGTGATGAAGACCTTTAAAACCTGGCCTGCTTAGGACACACGCAGTGAACTCCTGTGGGGGCTTTAGAGGTGCTAGAGTGGGAGTGGGACCAGAAGGCAGAGGGATGTGTCCTAAAGCTGTTGCAGGACCAGGAAACTTGTTTCATTTTCCTTTGAGAAATTTGTCCCTTTCCTTCATTCATTTATTCATTTTTGGTTTTTCGAGACAGGGTTTCTGTGCGTAGCCTTGTCTGTCCTGGACTCGCTTTGTAGACCAGGCTGGCCTGGAACTCACAGCAGTCTGCCTGCCTGAGTGCAGTCTTGCGCTTTAAGAGAGAGCTCAGGCCTGGTGTAGTAGTGCACACCTTTAATCCCAGCACTCAGGAGGCAGAGGCAGGCGGATTGCTGTGAGTTTGAGGCCAGCCTGGTTTAGAAAGTGAGTCTAGGACAGCCAGGGCTACACAGAGAAACCCTGTCTCAACCCCTGCACTCCCCCCCCCAAAAAAAAGAAAGAAAGAAAGAAAGAAAGAAAGAAAGAAAGAAAGAGAGACATCATAGAATGTTGGGTGAGAAATAGATTATGATTTTGTTTTACTGCATTTGTTGAATGTGTCGGGTGTTTTGCATGTCTGTGCATGACATGCATACCTGGTGGCTTGAAGTGAGAAGAGGGTGAGCTGACAAGTGGGTGTTGGGAATCAAGTCCTGTTCCTGTGGGTGAGCCACAGTGCTCTTAGGCACCGAGCCATTCCTCCAGTCCCTCTACCCATTTTAAAGAAGATGGAAAGGCAGCCAGGCGTGGTGGTACACACTTGTAATCCCAGTACTCTGGGAGGCAGAGGCAGGCAGATCTCTTTGAGTTCAAGGCCAGCCTGGTCTGCAAATGAGTCCAGGACAGCCAAGGCTACACAGAGAAACCCTGTCTTGAAGGACAAAACAAAAAACCCAAAACAAAACAAAAAAAAAACATGGAAAGACTCCTAGTGAAGTGGGCAAGGCATGGGGAATAACTTAAAGGGGACAAATGATAGACAAGGCCACGTGGAGGTGCTCTTTTTGTCTTTGTGGTTGAGATAGTCTTGTTAGCTAGTTCAGGCTGGCCTTAAATTCTTGATTCTCTTGCCTCATCTTCTGATTGCTAGGATAGCAGGCATGCACTACCATGCCAGGCTGGCGTTAGTTTGTTTGTTTTTTTGTTTTTTCCACACAGTGTTTCCCTGTGTAGCCTTGGCTGTCCTAGACTCACTTTGTAGACCAAGCTGGCCTCGAACTCAAAGCGATCTACCTGCCTCTGCCTCCTGAGTGCTGGGACTAAAGGCGTGCGCCACCACTGCCTGGCTACTGGCTTTTTTTTTTTAAATTTATTTTTATTTTTATTTTTTTGTTGTTGTTGTTTTTCTTTATTTCCTTTTCTTTTTCTGGTACAGGGTTTCACTGTTTGTGGCTGGCCTCGAACTTACTATACAGACCAGTCTGGCTGTGAATTCATTCACACTGTGGCCCATGTATACTCTACACATACACAAATAAATACATAAATGTGTTTTTTTCCTCTAATCTCAGTGTTTGGGAAATAGAGGCAGATGGACCTTTGTGAGTTCAAGGCCAGCCTGGTGTACATAGCAAGTTCCACCTAGTCAAGACTACATAGAGACCCTGTTTCAAAAAGAAAAGGATAAACAACCAATTTTAAAAAGGGGGCTTGGGGCCTAGATTGAAGGTTATCCTTGGCTAAATAGTTCTGGCCAGAATATATGAGACTCTATGTCACCCACCCCGCAAATAATTATAATATATATCCTTATTAGTAACAGAAACTTGCATCTCTTGCTGGGAGGAAACAATGAAAACAAAATGTCACTAAATTCCTATTTGTACCCTCCATTAAAAGAAACAAAGAGACACTAGTAAAGATACTAGTAAGAAGGTGAGAGAGAGAAGGCACAGTGCAGTCAAGTTGCCTGCAGAAAAGCCATCTGATGGGTGTTATTTTTAACAAAATCTCAATCATTCGATTTTTACCAATAAAGACTCAGTAGGCAAGCCAGGCACGCCCGTAATCCCAGCACTTGGGAGGCTGGGGCAGGCAGATCTCTGAATTTGAGGCCAGCCTGGTGTACAAAGGGAGTCCAGGACAGCCAAGGCTATACAGAGAAACCATGTTTCCGGAAAACTGATGCTGTGGTGAAAACCTGTCAGCTCAGGGAGTCAGAGAAAGCACTCAGCTACTTTCCTACTCCGCTGATGGTCCTAGAAAGAAAGAAAAAGCTCCTTTCTCCTTCTCCATACTGTGTCTTAAATACCCTTTAATTCAATGTTTCTCCTTTGATTTCTTTCTAAATTATTTATTTGTTATATATACAGCGCTCTGCCTGCATGTATGGAAGAGAACATTAGAGCCACTGTGGTTGCTCTTAACATCTGAACCATCCCTCCAGCCCCCTCATTTATTTATTTGTTTGTTTATTCACTTATTTATTTTCTTGTTTCTCTGTGTAATAGTCTTGGAACTCTCTTTGTAGCCCTGGCTAGCCTGGAACTCACAGTAATCTGCCTGCCTCTGCCTCCCGAGTGCTGGGACTACAGGTGTGCAGCACCAGCTTGGCCTCCTTCAATTTCTTTCTTTCCTTTTTTTTTTTTTTTTTTTTTTTTGAGACAGGGTTTCTCTGTGTAGCCTTGGCTGTCCTGGACTCCCTTTGTAGACCAGGCTGGCTTCGAACTCACAGAGATCCGCCTGCCTCTGCCTCCAGAGTGCTGGGATTAAAGGTGTGCGCCACCACTGCCCGGCTTTTTCCTTTTTTTTTTTCCTTTTTTCTTTTGGTTTTTCGAGACAGGGTTTATCTGTGTAGCTTTGCCTGTCCTGGACTTGCTTTGTAGACCAGGGTGGCCTCAAACTCACAGTGATTCACCTGCTTCTGCCTCCCAAGTACTGGGATTAAAAGGTGTGTGCCACCATGCCTAGGTTTCTTTTTGTCTTTTTTTTTATGATACAAATCATAAATTATATTTATATATATTATATATATTATATAGTAAATAACTATCAACAGTCCACTCCCATGTATGTTGCACACATGCCACCATCCCCTTCCTGATAAACACTCTGAAGGAAGTCACCCTGCTGTTTCTTGGTCCCCAGACTGGTGGTTGGTTTTGATTTGAGACAGGGTTTCTTTGTGTAGCCTTGGCTGTTCTGGAATGGCTTTGTAGACCAGGCTGGCCTTGAACTCACAGTGATCCGCCTGCCTCTGTGCCTAGTGCTGGGATTAAAGGCATGCAGCACCGGCTATGGTTGACTTTATTATTTATCTCATGTTTACCAAAAGCTCTTGGATTAAAGGTGTCTGCTAAGGCTGAGCCACACCACAACAAGAGACAGGTTTTTGGGCATGGTGGTTGCATGCCTTAAATCCTAGCATTCTGGGAGGCAGAGGCTGGTGAATCTTTGAGTTCAAGGCCAGCCTGGACTACAAAGCTAGTCCAGGACATCCAGGGCTACACAGAGAGACTCTGTCTCAAAAAACAACAAAACAAGACATAGCAAACAGAAAGAAACAAAAAGAAACCAGCTTTTCCAGTTTACAATCTTGGGGTTCACAATGTGATCAAATATCCTTCAACAGGTGGGTTCTAGTTCTCTTTGGGGCTGTTGCTGTGGGACTCTCTAGTCCTGTCTTGGAAGACTCCTCCACCCAAAAGAATGTTCTCCTTTGGGGTGCCACTTACCATGCACTGTGACTCTTTTTCCTTTGTCTGGCTTCTGGGAGGTTAATTTGTCAGAGTCCTCTTACTAAGAGGATAGCAACTGTCTCCAGCCAAACTACAATTACCCTTGAATAAGTTTTAAGATTTACTAACTTAGGACATCGCATTTACTGGCCTGTTTTGTTCAAGGGCTATAAAATTTATATTAGAGACCCAATAATATAAATTGAAAAGCAACTTTTCCCAAAGAAGTTAGAGGCCAATTAAACAGCCTTTGCCCAAGCATTTGGAGGAGGGTTTGACATTAAGCCAAATGTAGCACAGGATCACAGGGAACAGAAACCGAGACAGCAGCCCCTGTCTCTGATGGGAACAGGGCCAGATGGTGGCTTTTCTTTTTTTCTGGTCATCCTGCTTATGTCCTGTGACAGTTCTGAATGGAAATTCTAGAACAGCCACTGATAATCTTAGACTCCATGGCTTTCTGCTGCAGGCTCCCAATGTTGTAGCTACTGGGAACCAGGAAGCAAGTGATTTACCCAGCTTGAGTCAAATGGCACACCTGTATGACCTGCAGTTCTGTGGTTTAGATATGATCTTAGCACATCATCCCAGTGGATGCTGTTCTCAGATGAGGCCGCAGGCAGATTGGTACAGTGTAGCATAGCCTGTCCCCTTCAGAGTGATAGGGAAATAGCCTTAGGCCTAACCTTAGGTTTGATTGTTTATCAATAATCACCCAGCAGGATGAGTTTATCAAAAATGAAAAAAATCTACTTAAAAAGAAAATGGCCTTGCTGTGTAACCCAAGCTGGCCTCAAACACTCACTTCACAATCCTAAACTGGGGCTGAGGTATTGCACAGTCAGTGCACACCTGTAATCTCAGCATTTGGGAATCTGAAGCAAGAAGATCCCCGTGAGTTCAGGGTCAGCCTAGATTACTTACATAATGAGTTGGTAGCTAGTCTAACTACACTGCAAGACCTTCTATCAGTGTCCCCACAGACAGAAAGGAGGAAAAACACTGTGATCTTCCTGCCTCAGCCTGCTGAGGGATGGGATTTCCCTTTTCCAGATGTGGGCTGTGAACCTAGAACCTGAGGGCTAAGTCAGAAGTCACTGACTCAGATTGATAGCAACACTGAGCAACAATGAGACGCCGCCATTTAGTGCTGATTGTCCCTGCTGTGTATTCTGTAAGGACAACAGATGGCCTGTCACCTGAACTAAGGATGTAAAGAATGGTCTTAGATACTGGACTATTCAAGAGGCTGTCCAGTCTCTAGGAGTCTTTACTCTCTCTGCCTGTGTGTTGGGGGTCTCTGACTTTCCTTTCCTGTGATTCTCCACAGAATAAAGTTTCTTGTCTTTTTACCATGCATTACTGCTGCTCATCAGTAGTGTGTTCATGTGGCTCCAGTAAGGTTTAGTAAATGGGACAGGAGAGATGGCCTAGCAGTAAAGAGACTCTGGGCTCGATTCCCAGCACCTCCATGGCAGGTCACAACTGTTGGTAACTCTAGTTTCAGGGGATCCAGCACCCTCTTCTGGCCTCTGATGGCACCAGCCACACAAGTGGTGTATAGACACATGTGCAGGCAGAACACCCATACACACAAAATTAAAAAAAAGAAAGAAAGAAAAAAGAATTGCCTGGAGTGTCCCCCCTAGCTGAATTTTATTGATGGGTGTGTGGATGCAGACTTATGTACATTCACACAGCAAAATACTATTGAGCCTTTGACAAAAATGGACATAGGGCATTGTGATTACCTGGAGGTCACTGCTAAGTGACATAGCCAGACACAGAAAGAAAGCCCCCTGCCTGATCTTGCCTAAGGAGCACACAGAAGGAATATGACAGTCTTGTTGAGCATTGCGGGGAAGGGAAGAGAGACATTGAGGGTTGAGGAGGGGTGGGGGCATGGAGATGACTACATAAAAAATTGGGCAGTCACATGGGCAGTTGTCTAGAATTCCTATGTCTCATAACTGAAAATGTTTGAGATAGTGTGCTGACTGCACAAAAGTGGTGAGTACACGTGTGAGGCGGTGGAATGCTTGGCTGGTGATCATATCACAGACTTACTCCCATGTACACAACACAGTAGGCTTTGGTTGTTCAAAGCAGAGGCTTGTGTTGGTTTTGACTGGTGTATGAACCTGCTCCTTCCCTCGCACCCCTGCTGCTTCCTTTCTCCTCCCCTAGACTTGCGTGTGAAGCTGCCTGTATCGTCCCCCCACTGCATTAGAGTTGTGTGGCAAAATAAATACTTGATATTTTATTGAAGGAGCTTGGTCCATCTGAACCTTTGAAATTTGAACATTAAAGAGTAATTTACAAATGTACTTTTACATTTATTTACTTATGTAGTATACACTGCATGCCTGAGGTTAGAGGATGACTTTTGGGAGTTGATACTCTCTTTCTACCAGGTTTAGAAATATGCACCTTCACCTGCTTATCTATCTTGCTGGCCCCAAGGATTCCTTTAAAAACAAAATAGCTTGGACTGGAGAGATGGCTCAGCGGTTAAGAGCACTTCCAGAGGTCCTGAGTTCAATTTCCAGCACCCACATGGTGGCTCACTACCAATCTGTACTGGGATCTGATGCCATCTTCAGGCGTGTAGGCATACATGCAGACAACACTCATACTTTTAAAAAATAATAAGATTTTTAAAAATGTTAATATTAAGCTAAGATTTTTTTTAAAGATTAAAAACCCCACATCTTTATTGCTTAAAAGTATTTTAAGTTTTAACCACTAAACTCATTGGTTTCCCATACATTAAGAAAGAAAGAAAGATTAGGAGGTTGGAGAGATAGATGGTTTGGTAGTTAAGAGCACTTGTTCTTCCAGAGGACCCAGGTTTGGTTCAGCGCACCTACATGGCAGCTCACAACCACCTATACCTCCAATTTCAGGGGATTCAGGGTTCTCTTCTGGCCTCCTCAGGCATGTTATACACATGGCACACAGACACATATATATGCAGGCAAGACACCCATACACATGAAATAAGTAAAAATCTCAAAAAAAAATCATGGGGGGGAAGAGATGACTTGGTGATTTTGAGCTGCCACATGGGGGCATGTAAGCCAGCTCTCCAGTCTGATTTTGGTTTTGGTTTTTCTTTTTCTGATTTTTCGAGACAGAGTCTCTCTTGGACTCACTTTGTAGACTAGGCTGGCCTTGAACTCACAGAGATCCACCGGTCTCTGTCTCCTGAGTGTTGGGATTAAAGGCATGCACCACCATGCCAGGCTGCCTGTTTTTGCTTTTTAATAGAAAGTTTAATTAGTACATGCTAGGACAGTGTATGTAGAATCATCAGATGCCTTGTCATGATGTCACTGTTTTTGTTAATTTTGTTGTTTGTTTGTTTGGTCTGGTTTGGTTTTCCAAAGCAGGCTTTCTCTGTGTGTCCTGGCTGTCCTGGAACTCACTCTGTAAACCATGCTGGCCTCAAACTCAGATCAGAGTGCTGGGATCAAATGCATGAGCTACCACACCCAGCTTCTGGCATGATGTTTTAAATAAAAAATTAAGATACTTTCTGAAGATCCGAAAGGAAACTGTATTTCTCATGTTTGTTGGTGAAGGCTTAAGATAATTCTGGGTTTTTTTCCCCATTAGATTATCTTGATAATGGGAATAACAAAATGGCAATTCAACAGGCTGACAAATTGTTGAAGAAACACAAAGATCTTCACTGTGCAAAGGTAACTGCATTTGTCTTTTAGTTACTTATATTTGTGTGGGGTTGTTAGGTAGCCCAGACTAGCCCGAAGCTTGCTATGTAGACCAGATTGACCTCAAACTCACAGATCCATCTGTTCTATCTTCCAAGTGTTGGAATTAAAGGCGTGTGCTACAATGTCCAGTTGTGAATTATATTTGTAATTTTTGTTTTTTTGTTGTTTTTGTTTTTATTTTTTTAAGACAGTTTCTCTGTGTAAAGCTCTGGCTGAACTGAAACTCGCTCTGTAGACCAGGCTGACCTCAAACTCAGGGAGAATCACCTGCCTCTGCCTCCCAAGTGCTAGGATTGAAGGCATGTGCCACCACCGTCTGGCACATATTTGTAATTCTTTATTTCTTTTTGTTTATTTGTATTTTTGATGCAGGGTTAAACTTGCTGTGTAATTGAGCAACTTTGACAGTCTGATTCTCCTGCCTTCCCCTCCCAGCCCCCACCCCACATCTCAGTGGCTGTACAGAGATGCCCCAGTGCAGTGCATGTAGAAATCAGAGGAGAAACAACTTTCAGTAGCTGCTTCTCTCCTACCAAGTCAGTGCCAGGGTCTGAAGTCAGGTCACCACACCAGGCTTGTCTGGCAGGCGCCTCTACCCATGAAACTGTCTCCACAGCTCTCTTGCTCACCAGCCCTCCTTCCTCCTTTCCTGTATACCACTTAGTGTCCTGAGTACTTTATATTGCATAGATAGTGTTTAATTGAAGTATACCTATATATTAAGGGATACTTTTTAATTATTTTACTTTTACTACCCCCCCACCCCCCTACCCAGTCAGGGTTTCTCTGACCTTGAGTGCACCACCACTGCCCAGCTTATTTTCACAACTTTAAAAAACAGTATTAGGTACTTTTACTGTGACTGGAGTAAGAAGGAGCTTTGAGTTGTGTGTTGCTCAGCAGCTTAGTGTCCCTTGTAGCTTCTGCTTTCAGCTTAGCTCCTGGTTCTCATGTCCTCATCCTCTGTGTGCATGTGCACGTGCACAGGGTTTGGTGCACAAGTGAGGACGTGTTGAGGCAGAGGTGACATCTTAAAGATTTTATAGCCTGCCAGTGGTGGCGCACACCTTTCATCCCAGCATCAGGAGGCAGAGGCAGGTGGATCTCTGAGTTCAAGGCCAGCCTGTTCTACAGAGTGAGGTATAGCATAGCCAGGGCTACACAGAGAAACTCTGTCTCAAAAACAAATAAACTAACACAGATTTTATTATGTATGTGTGTGTATACCTCTTCTCCCCCATGGCTGTGGAGACTACAGTGCATATCAGGTCACTTAGAGCTGGAGTTTTATAGGTGTTGTGAGCTGCCTGACATGAGTGCTGGGATCCAAAGTTTGGTCCCTTTATAGACCAGCAAGTGCTTAACTACAGATCTGGCTCTCTAGCCCCACCTGTTGGTTCATTCATTTAGTCTGAGACAGACTTGCACTGGTCTGGAACATGCCTAATAGGCTAGGCTGGCCAGCTGCTGAGCCTCTGCCTTTCCAGGACTGGGGTTAGGAGCGTGTGGTGACCTTTGGGCATCTGTCTCAGCTAGAGTGCTCCCAAGGAGCACTTTACCAGCCTTGCCCTCACCCTCCTTGCTTTGGAGATGGGATTTCTTTACTGTAGCCAGGTGCAGAACTGGTACTGATCCTTTTGCCTTAGCTTTCTTGTGGAAACTGATTTTTCTCTTCTTGCTATTAGGTTCTCAAGGCAATTGGTTTACAGAGAACTGGAAAACAGGAAGAAGCCTTCACCTTGGCTCAGGAGGTGGCTGCCCTTGAGCCCACAGATGACAACTCCCTACAGGCCCTGACGATCCTTTATCGGGAGATGCACCGGCGTATGTGAATTTCCATGTCAGCCCTGAATCATGTGGATGACAGTAGAGAGAGAAATGCATTGATTGTGGCCTGTGAAGAGCTTTACCAGGACAGTTCAGTGCATTAGTTTCCTTTACTTGGAGTGAGAGTCAACCTTCTTTTTTTTTTTGGAATAGAGTCTGTGTAGCTCTGGCTGGCCTGAAACGCACAGAGATCCACCTGACTCTTGACTCCCTACTGCTGGGGTTAAAGATGTACACTGCCATACTCCAGCCTCATTTTGGATTTTCTTTTTTTAAATATATTTTGTTTATTATTTATACAGTATTCTGCCTGCCTGCCTGCCTATCTACCAGAAGAGGTCACCAGGTCCCACTGTAGATAGTTGTGAGTCACCATGTGGTTGCTGGGAATTGAACTCAGGACCTTTGGAAGAACAGACAGTGCTCTTAACCTCTGAGCCATCTCTCTGGGCCCATTTTGGAATTCATAAATATATTATTATGAAATACATTGTTTTATAAACATTAATTACATTGTTATGTAATACTCTAGTAAATTTGATGAGTAATAATGAATACTTATGAAGCTACCCTATAGTTAGGGTAGAATATTGTTGGGCTGGTAAGGTGGCTCAGAGGTAGAAACTCTACCATGCAGATAGGTAGCCTGTGTTTAGACCTCAAGCCACCATGTGTCTGGTGAGTGGGAAAACAAGGCAGAGTGGACTAGAGCATTGTTGATGCTGGGAAAGCCTCTGATGCTCCCACTGAGACTCAGTTTCCCCAGGGAGAATTTGCCCTCCTGGATAACTTTGATTGATGTGCTTGCCACCTCTCCCTCTCTGCCTCTTTCCTTTTACCTTGCCCAAGATGAATGGACCCTCTGTCCCTGAGCCACACCTGTAATCCTCTGCTGGCTTCAGATCTCTGTCCTGTTGTCTCTGGTGACAATGACCCCTTAGCTTATCTTGGGTTTCCTGTTGCTGAGTCTGTGCTGTGTGCTTCTGTGTGCATTTCTGGTCTTATGTCCACCATCATCGTCAGGGAATGTTCAGTCCTTGAGGCCACCATGATTTGGAGTAGAATTGTATCATAGAGAGCTTGTTTGCCTGACGATGAAGAGAGATGTTGGCTATTTCTGTGGTACTGGGGATCAAACCCAAGGCCTCACACAGGCTAGGCAAGCACTCAGCCTTTAAGCTGCACTTTAGTCCTTACTATGGTTTTTTTTTTTTTTTTTTTTTTTTTGGTTTTTTTGAGACAGGGTCTCTCTGTGTAGCCCTGGCTGTCCTGGACTCACTTTGCAGACCAGGCTGGCCTTGAACTCACAGCAATCCACCTGCCTCTGCCTCCCGAGTGCTGGGATTAAAGGCGTGCGCCACCACGCCTGGCTCCTTATTATGTTTTTATTTTGAGATGGGTGTTACTAACTAGGCCAGGCTAGCCTTGAACTCAAGTCAGCAGCTGGGCAGGACTGTAGCTTGCCATCTCCTAGTCTCAGCTTCCTTCCCGAGGCCACGATCACAGGCATGCACTGCCACACCTTGGTGTGTCAGTAAGTGCTACAGCAGCCGCCTTCGCCTTCAGTAGGAGTTTGAGGCAGGCCACAGAAGAGACAGTGATCAAATTTGGGGTGGAGAAATAGACTGTTGAGGGTGGAGCCTGCAGAGAGGACTGTGATTGGATTGGGGTCTTACCTAGAACTGGGTACTTGAGTGGAGCTTACCGAGGAAAAGAGAGGACAGCATGGAAGTCGGGACATGACATTTTAGGGGACTCTGGGGAACTACAATTGGTGAAGGGCTGGAGGAGAGTTTGGAAGGAGATAGGCCAGGGTAGGTTCATGGTGGCCATGTGATGAAAGGAGTGATCTAACCCATGCTGTATCCAAATAGCACTTAAGAGCAGTGCTCACATGGGGCCAGTGCCTCATCCTCCATTAGTGGCAGGAGGGGCCTGTTAGCCCAGAGGTTCTCAGTCTGTGGGATGAGACCCTTTTGGGGGATCACATATCAGATATTTATATTACAATTAATAACAGTAGTAAAATTATAGTTATGAAGTGGCAACAAAATAATTTTATGGTTGGGGCCATCACATCATGAGGACCTGTACTAAAGGTTAAAACCACTGATTTAACCAAACAGGGAAATGAAGAGTGTTAGGGTTTTCTCTCATTGAAATGTAATCAAATCTTGTTTCTCTTCCTTTTAGCGGAGTTAGTCACAAAGCTTTATGAGGCAGCTGTGAAGAAAGTTCCCAACAGTGAGGAGTACCACTCTCACCTCTTCATGGCCTATGCCAGAGTGGGCGAGTACAAGAAAATGCAGCAGGTAACCGTATCCCCACACTTCTGGTGTGACGTACAGTCTCTAATGTGACTGAGCTGCTGCGTGTATGGTTATTAGCCAGTTACATATTGTTCAAGGTTTTGAAATGCTTTGACGTGGGAAAGTGTGCCTCTGGCTGGCTGCTGGTGTGTGTTTGTTTTGATTGTTCTTCTTCATGACATTGCTGTTCAGGTTCCAGAGTACAAAGTGAACAGACAGAGAGATAGCCACTCTAAAGTTTACAGCCAGCTCATTGAGCTATTTTAGCCTTCTGAGAGTTTAATAAATTCATTAAGGGAGAAGTCCCCATGGCTGAAGTGTTTCATTCTTGCTTGCTGTAGGTGGCTTATTTGCCAGTGATGGTATTTTAGGGGTTCTTTGTGTACACTTGAAGGAGCCTTATTTGTACACAAGTTTGAACTGGTTTCTGGGTAAGGCTGACATTCCAGAGAAATCTGCATTCTAAAGCTCTAAGTAGCTATGTTAGCTTAGTATTTATTTACTAACTCTTTTGTGGCATGGTGGGTTAAACCCAGGGTCTGCATGCTACACAGACATTACTCCTGGCTATATTCTTAGCTCTTTAGGAAGTATATTCCACTTGGGGATATAGCTCAGTCAATGGAGTGCTTGCAAGGTTATGCACAAAGCTCTTGCTTTATCGAGCAGTGTATGAGCTGGGCATGGTGGTACATGCTTGTAATCCCAGCACTCTGGAAGGGAAGGCAAGAAGATCTGATGATTGTGTCCATCCTTAGCTATATAATGAGTTTGTGGGCAGCCTAGGCAACTCAAAAAAACCTTTCTTTCCCAGAATGACCTTCAACTTGATATCCTCCTGCCTCCAACTTCTGAGTAGCTGGGATTGTAGGTGTGTATCACCATACCTATATCAAGTTAGTATTTTATAGGTTTTTGACGGCATTGAAGAATAAACCTGACATAATGGCACATGCCTATAGTCCTAATACCTGAGGTATATGTCTGAGGATCAAGAATTTAAAGTCATCTTCAGTTGCATAATGAGTTCAAGTTCAAGACCCTGGAATGAATTCAAGACCTAGTCTTAAAAAACACTTAGAGTGCCGGGTATAGACCAGGCTGGCCTTGAACTCACAGCGATCTGCCTGACGCTGCCTCCCAAGTGCTGAGATTAAAGGTGTGCACCACCACACCTGGCTTATTTTATATTTCTAATAGTCATGATGTCTTTAACCTTTCGTTATAAACATTTCCCCTTAAATTACATATAAAATTGGCTTTCTAACAGTCTTGACTCATTCCTCTAGAGTACGTGTGCCCTACCTAGTGGCAGGGTGCTCCAAACTGCTTAGGCTGCCATCCACCTCACCCTTAGTGTCTGCTCTGTCTCCCGTCCGTCCTGGTTCTCCTTCCAGTGTGCTGTCAGGGCCTTCTGTCTGCTGAGCACCATCGGGTGCAGCTTCCCCCAATCTGCTCTGCTCTCTTTCCTCCTTGCTCTGCACAGGACTACTAACATGCAATCCTGGAAGGATATAGACTTAGAACTTTCTTCTCCCCTTTAGATTCTTTATAACCAAAGTAACTGTGTTTCTTTCTTTCTTAATAAACTTGTCTTCCCCCCCTCTCCCTTTCACTTTGGTGCTGGAGAGGGAAGGACATATGTTTGAACTCACCTTTCTTGAAATCACTTAGCATGTGATTTTCTTTCATTACATATATGCATGTCCATGTTTGTGTGTGGGTATGTGCATGGAAGCACTGGAGTCATCAGATCCCCTGGTACAGGGATTACAGGGGATTGTGACCTGCTTGACATGGGTGTTGGGAATCAAACTCAGGCATGCTCCTGAACTTGAGCCATCTTTCCACCCCCGGTTATTTTTAGTTTATATATATGGCTGTAGTGAAGAGGTTACCAGGCATTACCACCAACGAGGGTACATAATTGTATTGTTGGTCTCTTCAGAAATATCCCACACGTCCCTATTTATTTTTGTTTTCATTTCCAGTTTATTAATTGTTCTCTAGCTGATGATTTTCTAAATTAAGCTCTCTATCTTTTAGGCTGGCATGGCTCTGTATAAGATTGTCCCCAAAAACCCTTACTACTTTTGGTCCGTGATGAGCTTAATCATGCAAGTAAGTATGCTGCTTAGGATGGGACTGCAGTCTGTCTTCATCATTGTCTGTAATAAGCAATACGTTGCACTGTCAGGAGGGTCTTTATGGATCACCTCTTGGCTTTTCAAGTTGGGATTACAGATGTGTACCCACCACACCTGGCTTATATTTGTTCTTTCTGAGCCTCAGTTTCCTGTTTTGTATGGTGGAGACGCTTATCTCCCAGAACTGAGGGGAAGGGAAGCTGTTGCTAAGAAGACACATAATACACTGGGCATGGTGACCACACCTGAAACCCCAGCACAGCAGGAGGATCTGGAGTTTGAGGCTGATCTAGGGAACGGGTGAAACACTATCTGAGAGGATAAAAATTCAGCCTTCCGGGCTGGAGAGATGGCTAAGAGGTTAAGAACACTAGCAATTCTTCCAAAGGTCCTGAGTTCAATTCCCAGCAACCACATGGTGGCTCACAACCATCTATAATGAGATCTGGTGCCCTCTGCTCACATGCAGGCCGAATACTGTATAAATAAATAAATAAATCTTTAAAAAAAAATTCAGCCTTCCAGGCGGTGGTGGTACACACCTTTAATCCAAGTACTGCAGAGGCAGAGGCAGGCAGATCTCTGTGAGTTCCAGGCTAGCCAGCGGGTAGAGAGGGTTCCAGGACAGCCAGGGCTATTGTACAGAGAAACCCTGTCTCAAAACCAAACGAAACCAACCAAACAAACAAAAACCCAGCCTGACAAACCAAGCTCTGGGGTCAGGACAACCTTCAAGTACATGGAACTTTATCACATATGGTCCAGCTACTGGGGAAATGAGTCCCTTTCCTTGTTTCTTTCTTTTTTTTTTTTTTTTTTTGGTTTTTTGAGACAGGGTTTCTCTGTGTAGCCTTGGCTGTCCTGGACTCACTCTGTAGACCAGGCTGGCCTCAAACTCACAGCGATCCACCTGCCTCTGCCTCCCGAGTGCTGGGATTAAAGGCGTGCGCCACCACGCCTGGCCTTTCCTTGTTTCTTTATCTGTAAAGTGACCATACACCTGCCCTGTAAGGTTGCTTCCTCGAGGTAAGTGAGCCCTGGGCAGAATCTCTGCACTGTTGGATTATCAATGATCCTGGTTTAAAAATGATGGCCCCATGGCAATTAGCTAATGGCAAGAGCTGTGTTAAGTAGATCGAGGTGGCACATCCCCTCTTCTAGCTATGTAAACAATCAAGTTGCTGTTCAAACAGCTTCCTTCTTGGCACCCTGATAAATGTATGTAATACGCAGTAGAGGCACACCCCTCTTTGAGTAGTTCTACGTAAATGTCAGACTGACCTGTTGAAGCTCTAAGTCATTGTAGTGGTCTGGGGATTGTAGGAATGCTTGGAGTACAAAGGCAGCTACTATTCCATGCATCCATGTGGTAGATCCAAATTAACCACCATCTTTACATGTGGAGTGGGGGTGAGGGGGACAGGTTTTTTTTTTTTTTTTTTAATTTATTTATTATGTATACAATATCCTGCCTGCAAGCCAGAAGAGGACACCAGATCTCATTATAGATGGTTGTGAGCCACCATGTGGTTGCTGGGAATTGAACTCATTACCTTTGGAAGAGCAGTCAGTGCTCTTAACCTCTGAGCCATCTCTCCAGCCCCTGGGACAGGTTGTTTTTAACTAAAGCTCACACATTAAGTTTTACCAACAAAGACTCGGGAGGCAGATGCTCAAGTGGAAGCCTGCTGACCTTGACCTTCCTTCTCTGCCAGTGTCCCAAAATGACTCCTTCACCCCATCTCACAAAACCCAAACTCAGTGTCCCTCTCTTCTACTTCTTGTGGGTCTTTTTGTCTGTCCTTTTGACTTCTTCTTACTCTTTGTCTTTTCCTATGTTCACTTCCTGTCAACTGGTGCTTGTTTCATCTCTTAACCTGTGTATGGTTGACTTGCTTTAATCCTGTCCCAGCATAAAGCTCTTAGATTAAAGGTGTGTGCTATGGCTGAGCCGCACCACAACTAGAAATAGGTTTTTCCAGTGAACAACCTAGTCTTGTGTTGTCAAATATCCTGCAACAACAGGTCACAGTGGTTGTCGACATGTGACACGAATAGAGTAAGCAGGAGAAAGATCAAAGCAAAACACAATGTTTCCTCTTGCAGTCTATATCCGCACGAGATGAAAACCTCTCCAAAACCATGTTTCTGCCCCTGGCAGAGAGGATGGTAGAAAAAATGGTGAAAGAGGACAAAATAGAAGCTGAAGCTGAAGTGAGTACACACTCTTTCTCCATTCCCCAGTTGGGACAGTACTGGAGTCTGGTGTCCCAAAGTCCACTCCATAGCTGGTGACGCCATCTGGCCCTCTGGTAAATGAGACTGGGCGGGCTTAGCTCAGGTACAGAGAAGCTGAGCTCTGCCCAGCAAGTGCACCCTACCAAGATGTGTGTGGGGAGGGAAATCACGACACAGTTGTGTTACAGAATTGTAATGACCACACAGATGCTTCTGCTCCTTCTGCTGTCTCAGTGCTGCAACTGTTTGTGTCTTCTGCAAGGTTGAACTTTACTATATGATCCTGGAACGCTTGGGGAAGTATCAGGAAGCCCTGGATGTCATTAGAGGGAAATTAGGAGGTAATTTATAAAGTTTTCTGCTTTGTTTTTAATTTGAAGATGAAAAATATTTCTCGTTAAAAAAAAAATTCCTGTACAGTCATAAAAGGTGTATGATTTTGCTATGCTTCTCTTTTTGGTGTCTAAGTTTATGCTTAAACTATTAAAAACATCTTTCATAATTTACTTATTTTTGTTTTATATACATTGGTGTTTTACCTGCACGTATGTCTGTGTGAGGGTATCAGATCGTGGAGTTACAGTTGTGAGCTGCCATGTGTGCTTGCTGGGAGTTGAATCAGTGCTCTTAACCTCTGAGCCATCTCCCCCATTGAAAATATTTTTATTCCCAGCACTTAGGTAGAAGCAGGCCAGACTACATAGTGGGTTCCAGGACAACCAGAGTTATGTAGAGATACCCTGCCACAATGCTTCCCCCCCACCCCCTCTAGATAGGCTTTCTCTGTTTTAGTTCTAGCTGTCCTGGAACTCACTCTGCAGACCAGCTCAGCTAAAGATTGTCAGTCTTGCATGGCAAGTACCTTTGCCTCCGGGCCATCTTTTTTGTTTTTTTTCCAGATAAGGTTTTTCTGCGCAGCCCTGCCTGTCCTGGAACCCACTCTGTAGACCAGGCTGGCCTTGAACTCAGAGATCCTTTTGCCTCTGCCTCCCAAGTGCTGGGATTAAAGGTGTGCGCCACCACCACCTGGCTCACACAGTGCATATTGATGCTATTGATTCCCCACATGCTCCTTTCTTTCCCTAGGTCATCTTCAGTTTGGTGTCTCCTCATCCCCACCCTCATTTTCTCCTATTGAGCCCTGTTTGTGCTGCCTGTAAACTCCCGGGTTAAACTGTTTTTGTTTGTCTTTCTTTCTTTTTTGTTGTTTTTGAGACATGGGTTTCTCTGTGTAGCCTTGGCTGTCCTGGACTCACTTTGTAGACAAGGCTGGCCTCAAACCCACAGGGATTCACCTGTCTCTGCCTCCTGAGTGCTGGGATTAAAGGCATGCACCACCACAGCCTGACTGGGTTAAACTATTTTTAACTAATGATAATTCGTGGCTTCAGACTGAAGGTGTGTGAGAGGGTGTATACAGGATCTCTCACCCTGTCACAGTTCTGCTGTTGCTTGTTCTTGCCAGTCTTTATGTGTATGGGTGTTTCACTGAATGTATGTGAGTGCATGTCGTGTGTAGTACTCACAGAGGCCAGAATAAAACCGTGGATTCCCCTGGGACTACAATTAGATATGGTTGTGAGCTGCCATGTAGGTGCTGGGAATTAAACCTGGGTCCTCTGTAAAAGCAACAGTGCTCTTTACTGCTGAGCCCCCTCTTCAGCCTGTTGCCTTGTTAGGTTTTTCTTTTGGGGGGCCGGGTTTCTTTTTTTTCTTTTTAAAGATTTATTTATTATGTATACAGTGCTCTGCCTGCATGTACACCTGCAGGCCAGAAGAGGGCATCAGATCACATTATAGATGGTTGTGAGCCACCATGTGGTTACTGGGAATTGAAACTCAGGACGGAAGAGCAGTCAGTGCTCTTAACCTCTTAGCCATCTCTCCACCCAGGGGCTGGGTTTCGAGACAGGCTTTCTCTGTGTTATCTTGGCTGTCCTGGACTAGCTTTGTAAGCCAAGCTGGCCTTGAACTCACAGCCATCTGCCTGCCTCTGCCTCCCCATTGCTGGGATTAAAGGCATGTGCCACCACGTCTGGCTGTCTTGTTAGGTTTTTGAGACAGTCTTCTGCAGCCTTGGATGGTCTGGAGCGTCACATGTAGCTGAGGCTGGCCTCAAACAGCAACCCTTCTGCCTCACTCATATTTTTAAAGGCAGAGCCATCATGCCTGGCAAAACTGTTTTTTTTTTTTTTTTGCCTTGGAGAAAGGGTCTTGTTGCATAGGGTTGCCTGGTCTGGAATTCATTATGTGGATCAAACTAGCCTTAAAACTCCTGCTTCTATGTCCTGAATGCTGAGTCAATAGGTATGCACCATCATACCTGGGCCCAGCTGCTGTTACTACTACTAGTACTGCTTCCTTCTCCTCCTGCTTCATGTTCATCATCTTCTTTGTCGTCTTCGTCTTTTGTCTTCTTCATATTCTTCATCTTCGTATTCATCTTCGTCTTCATCTTTGTCTTTGTCTTCTGGTGTTTTGCCTGAATGCATGTGTGCATCATGTGTGTGCAGTGGCCATGGAGGCCAGAAGAAGGCGGCATCAGGTCCTTTGGAACTAGAGTTACTGAGAGTAGCAAGCTGCATTGTGGGTGCTGGGAACCAAACCTAACCATGGAGCCACCTCTCCTGTACCTGTCTTTGGTTTTTGGTGTAACTTTTTTTTTTTTTTTCCTTTGTGAGACAAGGTTTCTCTGTGCAGGCTTGGCTGTCCTGAACAGCAGACCAGGCTGCCTCAAACTCACAACAGTCTGCCTTCCTCTGCCTCCCTGAGTGCTGGGATTAAAGGCGTGTGCTACTGTGCCCAGCGTGACTTCACCTTCTCTAGACAGATGCACGCCCGTTTCTCTGAGCCCCACTGATAATGTACTTGCTGCTGTCTCACTCAACCCTTCTAAGTAATTTTGTCTTCTACTTTAAAATCTCAGCTTCTCATCCCATTTCAGTTTAGCTCATTTCAGTGTTTCAGAAATGTGTGCTGAGCTTTCCAATCCTGAGATGCTGGATTTACATGTGTACACCACAGCCCAGTGTGGATCATCAGTGATTATCAGAAGTCATTGTTAGAAATGGACTTTTAGGAAAATGTTTTTTTAAGATAATAGTGTGTATTCTGAGAGTGGGTTTATTTTCTTAAGGGAGCAAGAAAATGTGATCTTGTCTTTCCTATGATTGGATTTTACTCTGAGACATGAGACCAGCCCACCAACTTTTATACTTTCTTTTGTAGAGAAGTTGACAAGTGAAATTCAGAGTCGGGAAAACAAATGTATGGCCATGTACAAGAAACTGAGCAAGTGGCCCGAGTGCAATGCCCTTTCACGACGCCTCCTGTTGAAAAAGTGAGTTGATGCCACGGCTTGTGAGTCAGGAGCCTGACAAGGTCTCCAGGCCCACCTTAGACTGACCCTGGTCTGACCTTGGTGTTCCATGAGACTTCTGGGCCCTTTTGTACGCTTTGGAAGTTTTGAATGAGCTTTACTTTTTGTTAAGATCTAATGGCGCCTTGATGGTGGCTAAGTTGAGTCTTGAGGATGAGCACTGAGTATCACATTTGCCACTGGCCTCAAAGAGGCTTCCCTCTCCACACCAGCTCCTATGTAGGAAGAGCTCGCCGGGGAGTTTTTTGTTAGTTTTTGAGCATCTGAAAAGCTTTGGGCTCTCACAGCCTCCACATTGCCACCTTGGGGAGTCCTGGTCCCCATAGGGCATGATTAGGAAGACAGATTTGTCAGAACCTGGGTTTAATCCTGTGTGCATCGTTCAATCTGATTTTAGCTCTGATGACTGGCAGTTTTATCTCACTTATTTCGATTCTGTCTTTCGACTGATTGAAGAGTCCTGGACGCCTCCTGCTGAAGGGGAACAGTAAGTTGCTATCTTTTTCACTTTCATATCTTAATATTTAAGGAGGGATATATGTGTTACATGCTTTTAAATTGTTTCCAAAGATTTCATTTAATTTTACATATATGATGAGTGGTTTGTCAGCAGGATACACACACACACACACACACACACACACACATACAATCATACACACACACCATGGGAGTGTCAGGGAGGACAGAAGAGGGCATTGGATCTTCTGAAACAGGAGTTATTGATGGGTGTGAGCCACTTTGTGGGTGCTGGGAACTGAACCCCTAGAAAAGCAGCCAGTTCTCAAAGCTACTGAGGCTTCTCCAGCTCATATGTAACATTTGAAAAGGTTTGGTTTCGGCAGATTACATTGGCACCTTGGGGTTTCTTGTTTTGTTTTGTTTTTTCAAGATGAGGTTTCTCTATGTTATCTTGGCCATCCTGGACTCGAACTCACAGCAATCCACCTGCCTCTTCCTCCCAAGTGCTGGGATTAAAGGTGTGTGCTACCATGCCCGGTTCCACGTGGGGGTTTCTTAACCTGTGTCCCGAAATGCTTGTTGTCTTTGTTGATTACAGTGTCACTTTCTGTGCACTTCATAGTATGCAAGCCTTTGCAGCACTAGTGTATCCCCGTCATAAGGAATGGTGTTTTTTTCTCCTTAGCATGAGTGCCAGGATTATAGGCGTGTGCCAGCATGTCTGGATTACAGTGGTACTTTTGAGGGTGATAGAGCAAAAGAACTTCATTGTGCACCAGTAATGTTTTATCTTTCCATAATGATACATTCCTTTCAGATAATCCTTTGCTTTATTTCATATGTACCTGTAAGACTCCTTTTGGTCCCCATGAGGCACTTAGTCCCATGTAACCTATCAGTGTAAAAATAAATCCTAACAGCACCTTGCCTCCAGACTTGCTCCTATTCTTTGTTAGCACAGTGCTGTATACTGTGAGAGTGGGCTTGAGTAATTAGACTTAACTAAAAAGATTAAACTTTCTGTTTGGGTTTCCTCTTTTGGGGGGGGGTGGAGGTTGTTGGCCACTAGCCCAGGAAGACAGGAGGAACAGAAGGCCAGTCAAAGGTTTGTAGAGAGTGATCCTCCTCCAGGAACCTCTTCAGGGAGAAAGTTCAACTTTATTCAGGAAGAACAAAAGCTTTATAGTCCTTGGGAAGAGGGTGGGGGTCTCTCATAATAGGTATACCTAATTTGTTGGAACTAGGCACTTTAAGGATGCTTGATTTGCATTTGGCAGCACACTCATATCATACCTAAAGGAACACAGTACCTAATTGTCCTATAGGCACAGGGAGGGGAGAACTAGCAGGGAACTGTGCCAAAGGCCATACGTATATCAAATGTGGTTAGGGACATCTATGTCTAAAGACAATCTCCAGGTGAGGTCAGGCAGAGAGCAGGAGGCCCTGCTGGGGAGAGTGAGTCCTCTGTCTATCGCTGAGCTCAGGCAGGCTATATGGACCCTGAGGCCTGCAATCTCTTACAGCAGGGTCCTTCCAACAGTTTCTGGTTGTGGTAACTTCCTCCCTAAATACTTGTATGCTCTTCCATAAACGAGACGTGTAGGTCTGTTTCATTTTTTCTTAGAGGCGCAAGAACATCTCAGAGATGCTTCATAATACATTAATGTGTCTGCTATTGATGGCAATTGGGTTATTACAGATTTTTTTCTTTCCTCCCTTTTATAGGTAATAGTAAGCAAATTTAAGTTGAATCTTTAGAAAATAGTTTTTTTTAAAAGCTTCATTTAGCCAGATATGGTACCCACCCTTAATCCCAGCACTTGGGAGGCAGAAGCAGGCACATATCTGTGAATTTGAGGCCAGCCTGGTCTACAGACTGAGGTCCAGGACAGCCAGGACTACACAGAGAAACACTGCCTCAAAACCAAACCAAAACAAAAATCTTTCTTCATCTATTTGTGTGCATACGCGTGCTTATGTGCCACCACTTGTGCACGAAGGTCAGAGAGGACACCTTGTAGGAATAAGTCCTCTCTTCCTTCTATGTTGGTCCTGTGGAGCTCAGCTAGTCAGACTTGCGGAGGTGCTTTAACCATTTTGTCACCTTTAAAGAGGTTAGAGTGGTTTGTTATTCTGCAGTATCCAGGAATTGAAGTTAAGAGCAATTTTGCAGCTTGTTACTTGTTATAGCAAGCCTGTGGCTTTCTCGAACCTGTTTGACCTCACTTGATAGCTGACAGGAGTTGCACACCCCCACCCCAGTGTGTTGAGCAAATGAGGCAAATGATTTCCTGCTAACCTACACTGCTAGCTCTTGCATTTTCTTCTGATTCTTTGAAACAGGTTCTCTATGTAGCTCTGGCTATCCTAGAATTACGAGGACCAGGCTGACTTAAAATTTGTGGAGGTCTGTCAGCTTCTTTCCCCTGGTACTGGGAGCCCTTGGTTTTTTTAAGGCAAGGTCTTAAGCTGCAGTCAGTGTTGATTTTGCTGAGTCTCCAGCTGTGTCCTTCCAGCAGCTACTGTTCTTTTATTGCTGCTGTTGTTTATTTTGGCAGGGGGGGTTGCGGGGGACGGGCGGCGCAGTTGAAGACAGGGTCTCTCTGTCTTGGCTGTCCTGGACTCACTTTGTAGACCAGGCTGGCCTCAAACTCACAGCGATCCGCCTGCCTTTGTCTCCCTAGTGCTGGGATTAAAGGTGTATGCCACTATGCCTGGCTTGATTCTTTTTTTTTTTTAAGAGTTGTTTATGTATCATATATATATATATATATGCGCACACACACACACACACACACACACAAACACACACACACACACACATGCATATATACATATACAGTGTTTTGCCTGCATGCACACAAAAGAGGTCATTATAGATGGTTGTGAGCCACCATGCGGTTGCTGGGAATTGAAGTTAGGACCTTTGGAAGGGCAGCCAGTGCTCTTAACCTCTGAACCATCCCTCCCGTCCTGCTGTTGTTTCTTAAGACCAGTCTGTGTTGAGGCAGTAATGGTGCCTTGTGTTTCCTCCCAGCTCCTTAGAAGGGGAAGTACACTGCTCTGCAGAAGATGCTGTGAAGTTTATAGAGGATAGGATAACGGAGGCATCGCAAAGTTCTCGACATGTCCGAGGCCCACACCTAGCTAAGCTGGAGCTCATCAGGCGCCTGCGGAGCCAAGGTTGTAACGACGAGTACAAGCTGGGTAAGAAACAGCTGGATAGTGGTTCCTCAGATCTTGAGTGCGCATTATCAATGCACTTATTACCTAACAATAATTTCTAAAGAAGGTTTATTTACCAGATCCATCTCCTGCCTATATACAGCTTGGTCGTCCCCCCCCCACCCCCCCACCCCTACCCCCCCAACAGGGTTTTTCTGTGTAGCCTGGGCTGTCCTGGACTTACTTTGTAGACCAGGTTGGCCTCAAACTCACAGCGATCTGCCCGCCTCTGCCTCTCAAGTGCTGGGATTACAGGTGTGTGCCAGCACACCTGGCCACGTTTATTTTTTGTGAATGGATCTCACTCAGCTTGGGCTCAAGCTGGCCTGGCACTGAGTCTCCCCATTATGAGCTACTATACTTAGCTTTTCTTTTTTTAGGTGGGAAGGGCAGCCTGGAGCTTGCCATGTAATTGAGGGTAACTTTAAGCTGCCTCTCTCCCAAATGGGATTGCAAGTGTACCAACTCTTTTTTTCCTTCATTGTTTTTTTTTTTTTGTTTTTTGGTTTTTTTGAGACAAGGGGTGCTGGAAGTAAAGTTGTGCACCACCATGTCTGGCTTTAGGTAAAGTTGATTTAAATTAAACTGATTAGGTATCTCTCTAATATAATTATGTATGCTCTAGAAATTGCCTCAGTTTGTGGGTAATTTTGTGTCTTCCTCTTAAAGGTGATCCAGAAGAGTTAATGTTCCAGTATTTTAAGAAGTTTGGGGATAAGCCATGTTGCTTCACAGACCTGAAGGTCTTTGTTGACCTCTTGCCTGCTGCCCAGTGCACACAAGTACGTGTCCCTCAGAGTTTTGCTGGTAGCTGGAGTGTCTGTGCTTGCACACCAGTGTAGAAGGAGGTGGTACAGTAACTGTCCTGTAGCCACAGTGCTTAACACTGTCATATCCTCTAAGTCAGGTCTAAAACCAGTGGAGAGCCACACTTACAACTTCTTATCCAGCAGTCGGGTGGCTCCGATTTCCCACCCATCAATAGGAACTTAATTTTTCTGAGACAGGATCACATGGCCCAGGGTCCTCCTTCCTCTCCCTTCAAATGCTGAGATCAGGTGTGAGCTGTTGTGTCCAGCCAACTTCTCATCTACAGGCTGAGCAGTCTGAAGTCAAGCTACTCTGGTACTTTTGTGGCCTGCACCTCTTGCTGTGGTCTTACATACGTAGCAACACCCTAAACCAGCGGTTCTCAACCTTCCTAATATTGTGCCCCTTTAATATAGTTGCTCAGGTTGTGGTGACCCTAACCATAAGTTATGTTGTTGCTACTTGATAATTATATTTTGCTACTATTATGAATCATATTGTAAATATCTGATATGCAGGGTATCTGATGTGACCCCTGTGAAAGGGTCATTCAACCCAAAAAGGTGTCACAACCCACAGGTTGAGAACCACTACCCTAGCCTGTTTAAGGACTCAGAACTTTGGCAGGCACATGTGTGGTACATGCCTTTGATTCCAGATCCCTCAGCTCATAAGAATCCAGTTGTCACAGTGGGTTCTGAAAGCCTGTCTTAGTAAAACTGTTCTTAGGATGCTGTGTATAGGGCTCAGACCTACAAACTCTTGAGTAAATTTTAACATGCAGAAAAGAGTCTGGGTTCTAGGAGCATTTGAAAATTTATAAGAGAGAAGAATAGTTGAGTGGAAAAGTTTGGTCTGGGAAGGATATATCTGAAAAGCTGTCTTGTAGAAGAGGGAGAAGGAGGGAATAGAATCCCACCCCCAGAATTTTTGGTTTAGTGAGAAAAAGGTAGCATCCTCCAAACATACAGTGAGTTTTGTTTTGGAGGGAATCTGAGAGTAGACCGTGTGGTTCAGATCCCTTGAGCTCTTGTGAGTGGGTCATGTCCTGAGCAGGTGGGGGGGGGGGGGCAGAAGCTCTTGTCCAACAGTGTTGCCCTTCTTGCTGGAAGCTCTGGGTCGAGGGGGGCTACTCCTGCCACAGACTCTGATGACACCTTTGTGACTTTACCTTCTGAGCATCTATCTGTGCTTGGTGGCTTTGTTTGAGTCTCAGGGGAAACCCACACAGTAAGGCTTGTTTCCTCAGAGGAGCCCTGCTGGCACAAGACTGGAAGCTGGTCCAGTGAGTCTGAGTCTTATTTTACTTTGTAATTTTGATATGGCTTTTTTAAAGTTTTAAAAAGAAATCAGTTTTTAAAGATAGGTTCTTTGGGGTACTAGAGAGATGGCTCAATGATTAAGAGCACTGGCTGCTCTTGTAGAGACCCAGGTTTGATTCTTAGCACCTACATGGCTCACAACTACCTGTAGCTCCAGTCCTAGACATCTGGTGACCTCTTCTGGCTTCCATGAACACTACAGACACATGCAGGTAAAACACCCCCCCCCCCCCCCCACACACACAGTGAAATGTCGGATAGAAAAGGGATCTTTTGTGGTGCTGTCTGCATAGCAGTGAATGACCTTGAACATGTGGTTGTCCTGTCTCCAAGTTCCCAGGCACTACACTTGGTTTGCATGAGCTAGAGGTTGAAAACAGCTGTCCGTGGTAGAGATGGCGCAATATATAGCATCTCAGGTGTGCTAAATGCACTTGCATTGTGTGGTCTTTGTTTATCTTCTCTGCAGTTCATTAACCAGCTTCTTGGAGTTGTTCCGTTGTCAACACCAACAGAGGATAAGCTTGCCTTGCCAGCTGACATCCGAGCCCTGCAGCAGCATCTGTGTGTCGTGCAGCTGACAAGGCTCCTTGGATTGTACCACATCATGGATAAGAATCAGAAGCTAGATGTAGTCAGAGAATTGATGTTAAGGTACCAGCACGGACTGGAGTTTGGTGAGTAGCTGTTCAGATGTGTGATGTCTCTCTGCCCTACCCCCACCCCTACCCCCAAGTTCTGCTAAGACCGAGAAGTCAGCATATAAAGTGTCCAAGCACTGTCCTAACACATGTCAGGGATAGTGCATCATGTACTCGGCTATATGAGACTTACTTCTCAGTCCTATTGTATGGTGCCTGCTTCCCGCACCAGCTGGGATGTTCCATGGCTCTTATCTGAGCTCATGATTTGTGAGGATGTTTGAACTTGGAAGCTGGGGTCGTATGTCCTCATAAAGGCCATGTTAAGCAGTGTGCATTGTAAGGTAAATGTCCAGTGCAGAAGTAGGGCCGTCTTACTGGCTTTGCTGGATACACCTGATGGAAATGCAAGCTGCTCGCCGGTAGAGGCATTGCAAAAGCACTGCTGTACCTAAGAACTACCTTGCAGGGCATGTTGTTGGTCCCTGGCTCTTTCCTTCAGTTCAGACTTCTTTAGGTCTTTCCCTTTGTGGCAGGCATGTGCACTTTCTTCCCTGGAATGTTTCTGTTCCAGCTAATGTGACCTTTCTAAAGCTTTGGTTTGTGTTATCTACACATCCATCCACCCACCCACCCACCCACCCATCCACCCACCCACCCACCCACCCATCCATCCATCCACCCACCCACCCACCCATCCATCCACCCATCCATCCACTCATCCGTCCTTCTCCCATCCATTCCCTTTTTTCCAGAGATGGAGGCCAGGGCCTCCCTCATGCACACTAGGCAAGTACTGCATGCCCATTCCACACCATCAGTTACTATGGCTTGTATCTGTCTTTTGTATGTTTTCTTTTCTTTTTCTGCCTTTTTTTTTTTCCTGTTTTTGCTTTTTTGTTTTTGGAGACAGAGTTTCTATATGTAATAGTCTTGGCTGTTCTGGAACTCTTTGTAGGTCAGGCTGGCCTTGAACTCGCAGAGATCTGCCTGCCTCTGCCTCCTGATTGCTGGGAAAAAAACCAATAAAAGAAAGAAAAATGACCAGGCATGGTGGCGCACGCCTTTATTCCTAGCACTCAGGAGGCAGAGGCAAGCGAATCTCTTTGAGTTCAAGGCCAGCCTGGTCTACAAAGTGTTCCAGAACAGCCAGGGCTATTACATATAGAAACTCTGTCTCCAAAAACAAAAAAGCAAGAACGGGGGGGTGGAGGTGGGAGACAAATAAACAAAACCTCCTGTCGCAGCACTGGTTGAAGAACTATTAAAAAAAGGTGTGGTTCTCCCCCCACCCAGGACGCTCCTGTTTGAAGACAGAGCTGCAGTTCTCTGACTATTACTGCCTCCTCGCTGTCCATGTGCTCACTGACATCTGGAGAGAAGCAGGTAGGGCACCGTGTCAGCGTTGGCTGGAGTTGGAGGCCTTATGCGATGCAAAGTCCACATCCAAGCCTTTCTTTCTGTCTTTCTTTCTTTCTTTCTTTCTTTCTTTCTTTCTTCCTTCCTTTCTTTCTTTCTTTCTTTTTTTAAGATTTACTAATTTATTATGTATACAGTGTTCTGCCTGCATGTACACCTGCACACCAGAAGAGGACACTACATCTCATTGTAGATGGTTGTGAACTACCATGTGGTGCTGGGAATTGAACTCAGAATCTTTGGAACAGCAGCCAGTGCTCTTAACTTCTGAGCCTTCTCTTCAGCCCATCCAAGCCTACTTGGCCCAGGTCTCTAATGAGCATGATTCTCAGACAGCAGCTGATTGGTTTCTAAATGTATCTGTATAACGAATAATTACCATGAAACAAAGGTAGAATTAAAATGTCACCATATTGATTCAAAGGCCGATGAGCCGCCCCACAGAACAGAAAAGCTCTTTTTATTTACTTCTTTTAAAAATGTTTTTTTGTATTTTGGTTTTTTGAGACATTTGAGATAGGGTCTTACTTTGTAGTCCTGGCCTGGAACTCACTCTGTAAACCAGGATGATCTCCAACTTGGGGAGATCCATCTGCCTCTGCATCCCCAGTGCTGGGATTAGAGGCATGTGCCACCACATTGGCTTCCTTTTTTTAAAAAAAAATTTTTTTGTGTGTACTGATGTGTGTATATACCCACATGCTGAGACAAATGTGCCCTGGCTCATGTGTAAAAGTCAGAGGACAGCTTGAAGGAGTCAGTTCTTCCACCAAGTGGGACCCAGGGATTGAACTCAGCTGCAAGTTTGGCCAGCAAGTGTCCTGAACTCTCTTTGTAGACCAAGCTGGCCTTGAATTCACACTGATCAGCTGGCCTCTGCCTCCCTGAATGCTGAGTTTACAGGTGTATACCACTGTGCCCAGCTTCCTCCAGTTCTTCAAAGCCCCTGTCTTCTTCGAATCTGAGATTTTGTGAGATTTTGTGATTGTTCTCCCAAGGTCTATGCATCGTGCTTTTTTGCACAGCTGTATTTAAGCACTGACATAACTACTGAAGGACTTTGTATTCAGAAAAATTTCATGTTTGGATCTCAGGTCTGTATCTAAAAATTGTAAGCATCCAAACTTATTGAGAGCCTAGTCATTAGCAGTTCAGATGATAATGTTGGTAGCTTCATTGTTGAGAAATCTCCCACTCTTAAAGATGAGTTGATAATGATGTGTTTTGATTCCAGGTGAGGAGACTGCTGTGTGGCAGGCCCTGACTCTGCTGGAAGAAGGCTTAACACATAGTCCATCCAATGCTCAGTTCAAATTGCTGCTTGTTCGAATCTACTGCATGCTGGGTGCATTTGAGCCTGTGGTGGATCTTTACTCCAGCCTTGATGCTAAGCATATCCAGCACGACACCATTGGGTTGGTAGTATATACTCTGAATACTGAGCAGGCAGCTGCACCAGGCCTGGGAGCTCACTTGTGTAGACTGTGGCAGTGCAGGGCTTCAGCACTAGGGTTAGTGTCCCTGAGAGTTCCAGAGTTGACAGCTTCAGAATGGTTATGTGGTTCCCCAGAGACAGCCAGCTGTCGTGCAAGATTCACATGTGCTCTTCTGCTGGCTGTGGATTTCGGACTTCACCTTCACTACTTTATTTTAGAGTTTCTCCTCCCTTGCTCTTGCCACTGACCCAAGGCCCTTTGAGTTTGAGTTTGAGCAATGTTATGCATTACTTAGGGCTTTTTTTTCCTATTTGCATTTAGGTAGAGAACATCATGTTCTCTGACCAGCTTTTATGTTTCAGTTATTATCAAAATGTAAGCAAAGAACTCTGTTGATTTTCTTTTAGTTTGATCCTCTAACCTGCTCTCTCTTTACCATAGTAACTTGGCACCTAGTGTTTGACAGTAGAGTGAGGTAGCTAACGTTTTCTCTTTCCTTCCTACCCAGCTATCTTCTGACCCGATATGCCGCATCTCTGGGTCAGTATGCTGCTGCCTCCCAGTCCTGTAACTTCGCGCTCAGGTTTTTCCACTCCAACCAGAAAGATGTAAGTGAAACTCAATGGTACTGTGGTTTGCTGCTGATTGCCTTAGGTGCTGACCACTTAGAGTCACAGCACACATGTCATCTGGCACCTTGCTCTATTGCTGGCAGTTGCCCTTAGACCTAGTTTAATCATCTACGGCCATTAGATAGAGATATTTGCATTTGTTCATTGTGCATGTCTATAATTAAGTCCTTGGAAACTTACATTTCCAACTGGGCATTAACAACAGACTAAGAGATCTCCTGGCTCTTAGCTCTGTGTCTCACACGTTATTGAGAGACTTCCCAAGATTGGAAGCAAGAGGCCAACAGCCTCAGCTACATTTTAAGAGCTGCCATGGGCGAAGTTGAGGTGGGGTCTACATGTGTCCTTCACTGCTGCTCACTTGCCTCCTCTTGGTTAAAGAAGTTATTTCAGGGAATCCAGCAGGTCTTGTAAAACTGTCTGGGAGCCAGTGTGCAGAGAAGGCCTGTCTTCAGAGTGGCCATAGCTTGCTGTTCTCCTTGTGCGGCTAAGCCTCACTTCCTGGAGTTTGGCCATGCCAGGCTCGGCCTATAACAGTTTCCTGGTCTCTCAGCATCATCAAACTTGATGAGGAAGTTGCCATCTGGAACTTATCTTTGCAAATACTCTTGAGGCTTTTGCTTTAAAGTCATGCCTGTCTTCCACCTGCTTCTTGAGAGGTGTGCTAGAAAATAGAGAAGCAGGGCAGCAGTGCTTCTGAGCAGTGTATGTTCTGAGGTGTAGGTGAGCAGTTGCAGACGACAGCTCTGAATCCCACAGAAGGCTGGCCCTGCTGCCTCAGCCCGTACCATCAGCCAGTCTGTCTGCCTATCCTGCAGGGATTAGTATCTGGAGACCTTCTTTCTGAGAAAGAAGAAGGAGGTCTACATTTGAGCCTCTTGCTTCAAAGGTGCCAGCTTGGCATAGAGGCAGAAGCCTTGTCTCAGATGCTGGGCTAAACAGCCAGTGTAAATAGTGGTTCAGTGATAAATCTGTGACTTCACAGTACATTCAGCAATCTGTCATTGCCTTCTTTTTTTGAGGAATTTGCTAACTCAGAACTGTTTCCTCAAATCATTATTTTAGCTCTTCTTTCTGTATTTATAAGAAAGACGTTAAAGACATCTCATTTACTGAAGTCTTAAAATTTGAGACAGGGTCTTGTAATGTAAGTGAGCTGGTCTGTCTTCCTGTATGGCCTCAGAGGAGCCAGTGTTTTGCTAATAGTTGATTATAGCAGGAATCACTAATGTAGCTAAATGTACATGATGTTGAGCCTGACAAATTAGCATTGTATCAATGGGGGGGTTATTTCTACCTGGCTACTGGAACCATTGTAAAGTAGTCCATCTGTAAGGACCTGAGCCAGCGATGTCTGGAGCCTTATGCCTTTTGGAATAGCTCTGCAAAGCCTAGGCATCATGTTCTGCAGCTTACATTTTTAGGTCATTCTGGGGAGTCCCCAATGTTTTTTCCCTTGGGTGACTAATGTATTTCACTTCCTAATTAGATCTTTAACAAAGTACTTCTTAAATAGGAAATGTGCGGTTGTCAGGCGGCCTTTGAACTGTGGTGTTGAACGTTACGGATAGGCTGCCTGTTGTCGTCTTACTTGGGAATCAGCATTTGGTTTCCTCACTGCCATAAGTCAGGTAGTTTTAAAAGCTCACTTTTGGAGGACAGAGATGTGGCACAGTGCTGAAGAGCTTGCTGGACTTGGAGAGTCTACATCAGGCGGATCACAAGCATTTGTAATTCCAGGTCCAGGGGATCTGTCTAAACACATCACATAAATAAAAATAATAAAATTATTTTAAAAGTTCTCTTTAAAGTGACTAATTTAGGTATTTATAAAGATTAGTATTTAAGGTCTGATACCCATATGCTTTGCTAATTTTCACAGCAACCAGGGTTCATTTCAGGGATTCTTCTGGTGTGTAACTTGCCTCATTGGTGTATAACTGAGTGGGAGTAGGTGTGGACGCATGCTCTGGGCAGGATTCTTTAGAGTGCCTGTGGCTTCCAGTTTGGCTGTGTTCCACAAAGAGCCATGTTCTTAGCCTCCTGCTGCTGCTCCCTGGGCCCTTGGCTAGCTGTGCAGAGCCACTTTACTGTGGCATTTAAGGAGGACTATCTCAGGCAGATGCATGGAAAATTGCAGCCACTCCTGCACTTATCTCCTGGTTGCCCCTTGTTTCTCTCTCGTAAAAGCTGCTGTCTGTTTTGTCAAGTGAAGTTCCATGGGCCACTCAGACACTGAGCTCCCACTTGAGGGAAGGCTGGGTCTCATGTTGGAACTACAGTCTATCCAAACCATCCTGGCTACTTAGAAGTGTTTTCAAGCTGTAAATTCCCATTGCAAGGGTCAGCAGTCCACCCTGCTGCATCTTCTACGTTGGGGACTCTAGGAGAGAAGTATGTGATAAGTGTGGGCCTCTTGATGGGGCATGCCAGTGTCCTCTATCAAGCTGGCAGGTAGTCCTAAACCCGCAGGATCACACGTAATCTTTTTAATTTTCTTGTGTCCGTCCGTCTTTAATCTCTCCAGATACTGCAGGCAAACAGCTGGCCGAGGTGTCCCCTGGGGGTTTAAAAGCCGCATCGATTGCAGTTGACTTAGCGCCCTTGGCACAACCCCACGGCCTGAAATGAACCCTGCGAGGCTGTGTATCAGAGGGTATGTTGTTGACTATTGGCCTATTTTCCTATTGGGCAAATTACTCAGGAATAGAGGAAGTGGGGGCAGAGCAAGCAAACTGAGGCTAAGCAAAAGACTGGCTCTTCCAGAAAGAAGTTTCTTTGTGATAGACATCAGCATTGAGCTAAAACACTTCCCTTGGCCCAAAGGGGTGATCTGTCTTGTGATTCTGGTGGTCTAGGCCCACTCTGTAAAACGTTCTTCCCTGAGATTTGCTTCTGGTGCACCAGGACTTCATAGAATGCTCTATCTTGCTTCTGCTCTGCAGCATTCCATCTGATTATTTTAATCTCTAGTTAAAATATATGTGTAAGCGCTCCCTTCACTTAGTTGTCTAGGGCAACTTCTAGCAGTTTGTGTGCTCAGGAAACTTGGTTCTTGGCGGCTTTCTCAGAGTATATTATGACATTCCTGATGATGGGTCTCGTGTTTGGTGTCTTCTGTCCTGCAGCAAAGCTCATCTGCCTTGTGTCTGGTACTGAATTGAGAGAGAAACAGCCAAGGAGCAGTCTCTTTCTGAGGGTTACTGGTTTCATTTTGGGTGGGGTATGATTGTGTGACTAAGGCATCTTTAGAATCTTCGTACAGAGCACGGTTTGTCTTGGAAGCAGAAAGATACGGTGTAAAATCCCTTTTGGGATAACATTTGCCAAATTCTTGGCTGATGTTATAGAAGATCCTCTAAGTCCTATTGTCATGGAAGACATGACTGCTGAGACAGGCCTGGCTGTGTGGTAGAGGAGACACTTGACTCAGCTAGGAGAGAAGAAAAATAATGTCCTTCATGTCTGGGACTGCGCTGTGGCCCAGACCTTCAGAGACCAGGCCAAAAGCCTTGGCTCTAGTTTGAATGTTTAGTTGGCTGGCAAGCTTTGCTTACATTGCCTGACCCAGGGATTATTTATACCACGGTGATGTCTTTCCTTCTCAGACCTCAGAATACATTATTCAAGCTTACAAATACGGTGCATTTGAGAAGATCCCAGAGTTTATCGCTTTTAGGAACAGGCTGAATAATTCTCTCCACTTTGCACAAGTGCGCACTGAACGGATGCTGTTAGACCTTCTACTTGAAGCAAACATGTAAGTACCTGATGAGAGGCCATGAGGGACGGAGGGGCCAGATCAGATGTTCATGGCTGTCAGCAGCAGAGTTAAGGGAAAAGTGGAGGACAGGAAGAGAAGGGAGACACAGAATCTTAACCCTGTCATGGAGAATGCTGGAGGCCTGTGGCTGTGGCTCAGATCCGGTAGAAAACAGCCTGCCCTCAGCTCTACCCCTCCATCCTCCATGTACTTTCCAGGCCCCTCCACAGGACGGGTCTCAAGAGCAGGTACTTACTCACTATATTCTGTCAAACTCCAAGAGGCTTGTGCTTGCTGTGTAGTGAGCTGCCATAACTCGTCTTGGTTCTGTTTGACTTCATATGAGACCATGTTTTCTAAAGTAAATCCCTTTCCTCTTTCCAGTAAAAGAAAGTCCTCTCTAATGTTTTCATGACTATATTGCTATAGAAATAAAACTTTTAGGGCTGGGGAGATGGCTCAGTGGATAAAGTGGTTGTTATGTGAGTGTGAGGACCTGAGTTCCAATCCCCAATACATGTGTAAATAATCAGGCATGACAGTGCATTCCTATAATTCTGAGTTAGGAGGCCCCAGCCGGCAGGAGGGTCTTTGGGGCTTCTGTGGCAGCAGGTAAAGCCCAGGTTCAGTGAGATACCTGCCTCTAGCCTCCCCAGGCATACATATTCATGCAGTCTTGCACATTTAACACACACGCACACACACTGACAATGGAAAATCTAATCAAACTTTGTGTTTTACAGATCAACTACCTTGGCAGAAAGTATTAAATCAATGAATTTGAAGCCAGAGGAGGATGATGTTCCATGGGAAGATTTGCGAGACAACAGAGACTTGGATGTCTTCTTCAGCTGGGATCCAAAAGACAGGTAAAAGGGACTCAGCTCTGAAGAGTCGGGTGAATCTAAAATTTGGGGGGGGGAAAGGCTTTTACACAAATACACGCTCATCGCTGGAGTCAGATGCACAGTTGCACAGCATGTCTCATCCTGTTCTGAGCTGCTGAGACTGGGCCTGTCCATGGCATGGTGCATGAGCTTCAGGGGAGTCGAGGCTATGCTGGCTTTTCCTAGCATATATCAAGCTGGCAGATAAAAAGGTTTTTTTGGGTTTTTTTTTTTTTTTTTTTTAAGATTTATTCATTTACTATGTATACAGTGCTCTGCCTGCCAGAAGAGGGCATCAGATCACATCATAGATGGCTATGAGCCACCGTGTGGTTGCTGGGAACTGAACTCAGGACCTCTGGAAGAACAGTCAGTGCTCTTGACCTCTGATCTATCTCTCCAGCCCAATAAAAAGGTTTTTAATCTCTGTTCCAAAGGGTTATGGCAAATTGACAAATTGGGGTGTGTGTCTGCATTTATGTGTATACACCAAGTACAAATTTATTGTTATTTATTATTATTATTAATTTAAAATATAAATGTTTATTAGCTAGGTATGGTTGTTCATGCCTGGAGGCAGAGACAGGCAGAACTCTTGTGAGCACAGCCAGGGTAGTAGGCCTTGTCTCAGGGGAAAAAAGGTAAAAATACCTAATAATTGTTGTCTTACTCTAAGCCACACACAAAAATGAATAGCCCAGGCACATCAAAAACTGAAGGACAGGACATGTGCTGCCCCTCTGCAACATGTAGTTGAGCCAGGCCTCTGCTTGGCACAGTATGTTTTAGAACTTACTGCTCACTCTGGCCGTGTGGCTACTGAAGTGAAGGTGAAGGTGTAAACTTCTGGTGCACTTGTCCACCCACGTCTCTCACTGGTGATTGTGAATGGGGAGAGGGAGGACCCCAGAGAAGGATAATGACTGTTCCTAAGTGTCTGTCCACTGCTGCCTTCCTACTCCCTACCCCTGCCAAGTTTCATGTCCTGCTGCCTCGCTCAAATGACTCCTTAGCATCCCTGCGCACACTCTTTGAAGAGGACAATTCCAGAGCAATGGGTTGAGAGCTGACCTCCCTTTGTGACATTGCTCTAGACACTTAATCCCTCTGGGCCCAGGTTTTCTGCTTGGTAACCAACAGCTTGGTTTGCTGGTACACATTGGTAATCCCAGCACTTGAGAGGTTAGCAGCAGCTGGATCAGGAATTCAAGGTCTTTCCCAGCCACCAAGCAAATTCAAGGCCAATGCTACAGGAGACCCTGTGTCAATGGGATAATAAATCTCTTGGGACCTTCCAGTGATTCTTTGAGAAGCAGCTCCTTAGCCACAGCAGAGCTACCGCCACCCTTCTTATCCTACACACTCAAGTGTACTACTGCAGCTTGCCAGCCTGCAGAGCAGCCTCAAGTCACAGAGATCAGAAGCACCACTTTCAAGGGCGCAGTGGGTAAAGGGGCTTGCCACCAACCTGAGTTCCAGTTTGTGGGACCTTCCTGGTAGAAGAAGAGAATCATCCTCTGGCCTCCGTGTGTGTGAGCTCCATACAACTACACTAATAATATGAGATAAGAAGTGTAGTTTAAAAAGTTAGGCAGGGGCCTGGAGAGATGGCTCAGAGGTTAAGGGCACTGACTGTTCTTCCAGAGGTCCTGAGTTCAGTTCCCAGCAACCACATGGTGGCTCACAACCATCTATAATGTGATTTGATGAATTCTTCTGGCCTGCAACTGTACATACAGGCAGCACTGTATACATAATAAATAAATCTTAAAAAAAAAAAACAAAAAAAACTAGGCAGTGGTGGCACAAGCCTCTAATCCCAGCACTCTATAGGCAGAGGCAGGTGAATCTTTGAGAGTAAGTTCAAGACCAGCCAGGGAAATCGTGACTCAGGGAGTGGGGCTGGGGGACACACATGGACGGACTGGTAAACACCGATGGAAGCCATAGGCATTACTTTGAATTCCACAAATCCTTGATGGGTGGAGTGCCTACCACATTGGGCCCTGGATTGGAGTGGAAGCATAAAGATGAGCAAGGAAGCTCAAAGGTTGATAGTCCAAAGAAACATGATACAGAGTATGTATGGTAGCAGTACAGGGGAAACAGTGCCCTCTCCAACTCAAGAGTGGAAATTAAAATGAGCTCTAAAGAAGTGAGGAGTCACACCCACAAAAGTTCTGAGCAAGCTAACATGGTGCCCACTGGACTTTACTAAGGTATAGAGCCTAATATGGCAGCACCTTGCTGGAATCCAGTTCTTGGTATGTAGAGGTCAGGAGTTGAAAGTCATCTTTCTATATATCTTTATATATCTATCTCAATCAAGCAAGTTTGGGCCAGCTTGGGCTGTATGAGACCCTATCATTTAAGGGCACTCTCCATTTCTTCATTTGTATTGACATTCCCAGTGTGAGTAGGAGAGGCGCTAACTACATGAGATTTGTTTTTGAGCATGGAGATAAATGGCTTGGAATTCAGCCCTGGTGTCCTATTCCAGTGCAGCTATATGCTTGTGTATGGAGATGTCTGAAGCGGTCTGTGTGAGGCTGTGGACTTTTGCTACCTACTCTGTTTGTCTGACATTTAAGCTTTTATGTATCATTCTATTCCTCAGAGCAAATAGTCCTTGTGAGGAAATGGTCTGTAGGAAAGGCTGCCATGCCCAGCTTGCTGTAGTGAGGCAGGTGCTAATGAGATGCTCAGCCTGCCTCACTGAGTCATAGGTGAAAGGAGGAACTGTACCGAGGTGAAAGAAAGCAAATGCTCAGACATTTGAAGGCAATGGGCTGAGTAAAATGGATGGTCGGGGATGTTTCTGTTTAAGGAATGTTTCCGAAGAGCATAAGAAACTCTCCTTGGAGGAGGAGACCATGTGGTTAAGAATTCGCTCCTTAACATTGAGGCTGATCAGTGGACTTCCAAGTCTTACCCACCCTGTGGAGCCAAAGAACTCAGAGAAGACACCAGAGAATGGTGTGTCCTCCCCGATTGACATCCTTCGCTTGCTCCTCCAACAGCTGGAAGTGGCCGTGGAGACCGGGAAGCGGTTTATTGAGAAGGAAATTCAGGTATCAATGTATTTGTTGTTAGAGGCTCAATAATTATACTGGCAACAGTTGGCACACTGAAGAGCACATGTTTGTTCAAGTTTGTGGCAATGTGAGAAAGCAGGATTGATTGTCTTGGGACATTCCAGGGTTTTGCTTTGCCTAGACTCCTTAGTCAGGAAAATCAAAATAGTTTTTTGAGGGATTTTTCCTTTTTTTTTTTTTTTAAATGGAGTCTTGGTGTATAGGCTGTGAATTCTTCCTGCCTCAGTGTTGGGATCACAGGCACACACTACCATGCTCCGCTGATACATATGGCCTTTTGTTACAGATTACTATGGGAGTCAGTTACTAGTTTTCTGATGGATGAGTTTTTTTTTTTTTTTTCGAGACAGGGTCTCTCTGTGTTAGCCTTGGCTGTCCTGGACTTGCTTTATAAACCAGGCTGGCTATCTGCCTGCCTCTGCCTCCTGAGCACTGGGATTAAAGGCGTGTGCCACCACACCCGGCTTTTTTATTGTTTTATCCAGTAGTTACAAGTCCCATTTTCATAGGTGGTTTTCCTTCTTTTTCCAGTACCCCTTCCTCGGGCCTGTCCCCACCAGGATGGGCAGATTCTTCAGTTCTGGTTGCTGTCAGTGCCAAGTCCACTCCTTTCATCTTGTCAATGATGTGTATGAGCTTGACAGCAGTGGTTTAGGTAAGTGTTCATGGGCACGCTTTTACTGGACGTTTATCATTAAAGGTTTAGTAAGTGCAATAGATACTGAAATCCTAAACTATGAGGAATCACAAACACTCATTGGCTGAGCCCTATCCCCCGGCTTCTTACAACACTGATGGATAGATCTGCAGCACTCAGAGCACAGCTAGAAGGCCTCAGAGCGAGCCTGAGAGCAACAGTCCTGTCCCCTCCTCTCCTTGCAGTTCTGCCTTTCTCTGTGTCTTTCAGTTGTGGGTTTGAATGTCTGAGGTCTCAGAAGATAGGCCCTGCCATGACTTGCTTGTTGTTATTGCTGTTTTTATATTTCTTTCTTTGTTTTTGTTTTTCGAGACAGAGTCTCTCTGTGTAGCCCTGGCTGTCCTGGAATCACTTTTTAGACCAAGCTGGCCTCAAACTCAATAGCGGTCTGCCTGCCTGTGTCTCCCCAAGTACTGGGATTACAGGCATGCCCACTGCACCCAGCTGCCTGTAGATTCTTATTACTTTAAAGCATTTTATTATTTTATGTGTATGAGTGTTTGCCTGTATGCATTTCTCTGCATCATCTGCATGCCTGGGGCCCTCAGAGGCCCTAAGAATGGGGAGGTCATAACAATTGAGATGTAATATGAATAAATGAATAAAAATATTTTTAAAAAATTAAAAAAAAAAAAAAGAATGGGGAGGTCAGGTCCCCTGGAACTACAGATACAGTTGTGAGTCACCATGTGGGTGCTAAATATTGAACCTGGTTCTTCTACAAGAGCAGCCAGTGCTCTTAACTGCTGAGTCATCTCTCACAGCCCCTAATTTAATTGTGTATGTGTGTTTGGGTATGCATGGGATGGCAGGTGCATGGGAATTATCAGCTCCCCTGGACTTGGAGATACAGGCTGTTGTGTGCACCCTGAAATGTGTGCTGAGGACTGCACTAAGGTGCTCTGCAAGAGCAGTACATACACTTAACTGCTGAGCCAGGTCTCATTCATTCATTTATTCATTCATTTTGTGTGTATATAGTTGTGCATGCATGTATATGCCATAGCATACATGGAGAAGTCACAGGACAACTGAATAGTAGGAGTCAGTTTTCTCCTTCTACCAAGTGGGTCTCAGAGATCAAACCCAGGTCTGGAAGCTTGTTGACAAGTGGCTTTCCCAGCCCACTGCTTTGTTTTGTTTTGTTTTTTAGCATACATTGTGTTCTAGGCTTGAACTCAGTCCTACTGCCACAGTGTCTTGGGTGGTAGGATTACAACTATGTACGGCCATGCCCAGTTTGCTTCTTTATCATTCTTAAAAAAAAAAAATGAATGTTGATTGTTTGTTTTTCAATTTTAGAGGGTACGGTGGATATACAGGAACGAATAGAAAATAGTCTTGCATCTTTACTAGATCTGTTGAAAGGTAAGTTCTTACTGTAGATTCCTGGATTATGCCTGTGTGTCTGACATTAGCTCAGTGTTTAAAATATATAAGCAGTTGGAGGATTTGTAAATAATAAGCATATTTTTGATATTTTAACTATTTAAAGGGTTGTTGTTTTTATGTTTTTGAGATGGTCTTCCTGTAATTCTAGGCTTAACCTCAACTTGCTATGTAGCCCAGCATGGTTTTGGCTTGGTGATAACTTTACCCTCCTCATGAGTGCTGGGATTACAAGCATGCAACAGTGCCACATCTTATAGTTAAAATTACTACAGAGCACTTGAAAACTAGTATGTACTGGGATACAAGTGCATGTGGTCTTACCTAGGCCCAGTTGGCCAGACTCTTTTTGTTTGCTTGGTTGGTTTTTTTGGCCAGACTTTTTTTTTTTAATGTATGAGTGCTCTATCTGAATGTGTGCCTGCATGCCAGATGAGAGCATCAGATCCCAGTATAGAGGTTGTGAGCCACCATGTGGTTGCTGAGAATTGAACTCAGGACCTTTGGAAGAGCCATCTCTCCAGCCCCTTGGCTAGACCCTTAACAGTGTGGAGTTAATACTCTGAAATGCCACGGGTGACTCTGTGAGAGAGGGAGAGGTAGGTGTGTGGTGGGGTTGTCATGTGTATGCAAAAGCTGGAGGTTGAGTGTCTTACCTTACCAGCTCCACCTTATTCTCTGAGCGAGGCTGCTCTTTGAACCTGGAGCCCAGGGATGTGGCTGGACATCTGCCAGTGAGCCCCCAGCGAGACTTTCACAAGGTTGCTGGTGATGGAAGCACTTTATTAACTGAGCCGGTTCTCCAGCCCCATGTAGATGCTCTCCTACAGTGACCTTCTTAGCCTTTCAGGTCACAGTGACACAGTTCTTCTAAACCACCCTCTCAGTCTTCACTTTATTATAACCTATATTTCAGCTCTCTTAGCTGATGGCTAGGCCCTAGCATGTATCATTTATAGGACTACATTCTTTATTTTGCAGACTATAGCTCAGTAATTGTTAAAACTTTTTACTTCATATGCCTTGAATCTTTATTGGTTGCTTTTATGTTTGGGGGAGATTTTGGGATTTGGTGGTCCTGGGAATGGTATCTGGGACCTGGATCAGGCTAGGCAAGCACTGACACTGAGCTACACTCAAATTCCACTGTAGCTCTTATTTGTTTTTTGTTTTTTTGTTTTTTTGTTTTTTTGAGACATGGTCTCGCTTTTTAGCTCTGGGAAGCTTGAAACTTAATATACAGACCAAGCTGGCCTTGAACTTGAAGATCATCTGCCTGCCTCTGGCTCCCAGTGCTGAGATTAAAGGCATGTGACACCAGGCCCAACTTGGATTAAGTTTTTGTCTCTTATTTTCAGATTCTACATTCTAAAAGTATCAAAACTTAGGGAGCATAATAGCACAAACCGTCTTCCTCCCTCAGGTGTCTTCAGCACTTGTAAAGGCGACCTCTTGGAAGTGAAAGATGGTTATGTGAAGACCCAGCCTGCAGTCCTAGAAAACCTGGTCTTCTTTGTCGAGGTGTGTCTTCTTCTTTTTTTTTTTTTAAAGTTTATTTATTATAATACAGTTTTATGCTTGCATGTACACCTGTACACCAGAAGAGGGCGCCAAATCTTATAGATTGTCATGAGCCACCATGTGGCTGCTGGGAATTGAACTCAAGACCTGTGGGAGAACAGGCAGTGCTCTTAACCTCTGAGCCATTTCTCCAGCCCTTGAGGTGTGTCTTCATCCTTCTCAGAAGCGTGGCTCTTGCTAACCTTTCCTGTAACTTTACCCTTTCTCACCAGTTGCTGGGGACACTAGACACAATTCACATCATTTTCTAAACTGGTTTTCTTCACTATGCTTAGGGACAGCTTCTGAGTCCCATTCTTTTCTCTGAAGTTCACCATATAATCACCATTTTGCCTATCTCCTTTGGTGTTTTACTTGAGTTCATTCCTCCATTTGTTTTATTCATTACCTAGCATTCTGCATTGTGAAGGAGTCTTGATAAAATACAACTGAGTTTCTTCCTGATTTGGTTTTTTGAGGCAGTGTTAGTTTCTGTGTAGTCAAGACTGACCTTGAACTCTGAACCCTGCCTTGGCTGGAGTCATAGACACATGCCAGTACACTTGGCAGAAAACTCTTGTTTTCAGCCAGATTCTTTTGTTATTGCTGTTTTAGAATTATGGGTATTTGTATGTGCCTGCTTGCACACAAGTACCTGCAGAAAGCCCTGGAACTGGAGTCACAGGCAGTTATGGGCTGCCATGTATCTGCTGGGCACTGAACCCAGGCCTTCTGCAAGAGCAGCCCGCACTCTTAACTTCTGAGGTGTCCCCATCTCTTCCCCCAGCCATTACCATATTTTTTCAACCCTTGTGTGTTGTCTCCCTTCTTTTTCCTGGAGCCTCCAGTCTCTTGAAGGCTGTATGCTTTGCTCTGGTGACTGTGAGAGGGTAGAGCAACTCAGCAAGGACTGAGCACATACATACTTCCACAGTGTGGGACAGGAGTCACCTGAGGACTCCCAGTTTTGATGCTGAGTCCCACTGACTGCTGTGTGGAGAGTCCCCGCTGTAAGGAACCCATGAGTCTCACATCCTGCCATGTGGACTCTGCACTCAGCAAAGGAACGTGAAGAAAATGGAGTCTAGCAGAGCAAGCACTGCAAGGAAAGACAGTGAGCTAGGCTGCTGGGACATTAAATACATGAGGGAGCATCTTTACACAAGGAAAGGCTTATTCTGGCTCACAGTCAGTTTTCATTCTTGCTTGGCTTGTCCCATTGCTGTGGTCACTGTCCTGGACTTTCTTTGTAGACCAGGCTGGCCTTGAACTCACAGAGATCTGTCTGCCGCTGCCTCCCTCGTGCTGGGATTAAAAGCGTGTGCCACCACACCTGGTGCCATGACTTTGTTTAAACCTTTGTCTCTGGCTGCTGTTTAGATACCTTAGTGTAATTTATACTGACAAATTTGCAAATTTCCTTTTCCAGACTATTTCTATCGTCCTTTGGGTGTCCAGTTACTGTGAGAGTGTCTTACGGCCATACAAATTAAATCTACAGAAAAAGAAAAAGAAGAAAAAAGAAACCAGCATCATCATGGTAATGACAGAGCAGCTGACAGCCTGGCATGGCTGCCTTGCCTCACACTGTTCCCCTGCTCCAAGAGTCTTTCAGGGCTCTGTAGGCACTCTTTCCCCCCACAGCTTTTTTTTTGTTGCCAGGGCTTTTCTTGACTTTGGATCCTCGGCCTCCCCAGTAGCTGGGACATGAGTGTGTGCTTTGAGACAGTCTCACTATGTAAACCAGCTTTCTGAACTTCATTGCGGTACTGCCTCCACTGCATGAGAGCTCGTGCCCCAGTCACATCCTTAGCTTATTGGCTAAAGACTAATGGCTCCGTGGAGATCCTTCCTCAGGTCATCACCTACTGACATTCATCCAACAACATTTGCTATCTGTCTGTCTTGTCTGTTGAACCATCTGAAAGAATACTAGGCTTGTGACACTGTATCCGAGGTGCTCACACCAAACCTATGTGCTCAGGGTGCTCACATGGAAGCATGGTCTCGTAAGGCTCGAGTTGCAGGACCTGTGGTTCCCAACTACAGCCTCACTGTTCCTTTTCTAAAGCCTTTGGCTTTTGAGCTTTTTTTGTTTGTTTGTTTATTCCAGGGATGGCCCTTGCTCTCCTACCGTTCACTGGCTGGCCTCAAACTCAAAAGATTTGCCTCCCTCTGCCACTATACCTGGCTTGTTTTTCTGATTATTACAATCACCCATGAACATCTGACTAGAGATGACCGGTTTTCCCAGTTGATACAACGAGTCAGCATCATGCTCTGTGGAAAGTTCTAGGCTGAGAAAGCATGATAGCATTTAGCTGGTGGAGGCAGAGAGGCAAAGATGAGTCTAAGACCAGCCTTGGCTTCATAGTTAGAGGCCAGCCTAGGCTATATGAGACTTTTTCTTTAAAAGCAAATATCTGCAACTTGTCTGTTTTGTTTTTATTTTTTGTATTCTCTTAGGATATTGGCCTTTTTTGTTTTGTTAATAAATATAAATGATCTTGATATTGATGGCCATGTCTCCATCATACTAATTAATATACTCTAAATTTAATATACTATAAATAGAGATGCTCTTAGAATCTAGACTTTGATCTGAAGTGATAACCTTCCCCTCCAGCACTGGCAACCCTGTTCTCAGGGCTGTGTGGTACTCAGCTTTTAGAGAATAGTTCTTGAATGAACAGCTGAACAGTGTTAGTATTATCCTTTTATTGTAGAGAGCAAAGTTTTCCAGTTTGTTATTTTCACAAATGACGTAATTTTTTTTTTTTTTTTTTTGTTTGTTTGTTTGTTTTTTGAAACATGATTTCTGTGTAGCCTTTGCTGTCCTGGACTCCTTTTGTACAGCAGGCTGGCCTTGAACTCACAGAGATCCACCTGCCTCCGCCTCCCAAGTACTGGGATTAAAGGCCTTTGTCATCACACCTGGCATAAAAGATTTTTTAAAATAAAAGTGGTCATTTTGTCCGCATGTATGTCTGTGCACCACTTGAGTGACTGGATCCCACAGAAATCAGAGGCCATCAAATCCCCTCAGAGGTGTGAGTGACCAGTGGATGCTAGCAATCTCTAACCTGGCTCCTTTGCAAGAGCAGCCATTTTATTGACCAATGAATCATCTCTCAAGCCTTTGCTTTTTTATTCAGTAATAGATTCTTTCTGGAAAAAATAAGGCCTGAGATAGGTCAGCAGTTAAGAGCACTGACTGCTCTTCCAGAGGCCACAAGTTCAATTCCTAACACCCACACAGGCCAGTAATTTATTATTGTATGTAGTATGGGTACCTACTACCTTACTCTTTTCTTTCTTTCTCTTTCCTTTTCTCACAGCAGGGTTTCTCTGTTACACAGAGCCTTGGCTGTCCTGGATTCACTTTGGTTTTTTTTTTGTTTTGTTTTGCTTTTTTTGTTTGTTTGTTTTTTGATATAGGGTTTCTCTGTGTAGCCTTGGCCCTTGGCCATCCTGGACTCACTTTGTAGACCAGGATGGCCTTGAACTCACATCGATCCACCTGCCTCTGCCTCCCAAGTGCTGGGATTAAAGGTGTGCGCTACCACGCCCGGCCTGGATTCACTTTGTAGACCAGACTGGCCTTCAATTCAGAGATCCACCTGCTTCTGCCTCTGCCTCTGCCTCTGCCTCATAGTGAGGCATAGCGGCTCACAGCAAGATCTTGTGTTTAAAAACAAAAACAAAAACAAGCTGGGTGTGGTGGCGCACGACTTTAGTCCCAGCACTTGGGAGGCAAAGGCAGGCGGATAGCTGTGAGTTTCGAAGCCACCTTGATCTATAGAGTGAGTCCAGGACAGCTAAGGCTAAACAGAGAAAACCCTGTCTTAAAAAAACCAAAACCCAGCACTCTAAAAATAAGCAAACAAAGGAACCAGAACATTAAGTTTCTATCTTCCCTTAACATTATTGAAAGCCAGGCACAGTGGCTTCAAAAACAAAACAAAACCCACCTCACCCCATTATTGGAAATCTCAGGTGTAAAGAATAGGAGAATAAAATATTTGGCTTGTCTCTGTCTGTCTCTCTGTCTCTCTGTCTCTGTCTCTGTCTCTGTCTCTGTCTCTCTCTCTCTCTGTCTCTCTCTGTGTATGTGAGAGAGAGAGAGAGAGAGAGAGAGAGAGAGAGAGAGAGAGAGAGAGATATCGAGATCTGTATATCCGAGCATAGAAGTTCACAAGTGGGCATGTGTGAGCAAGAGGTGACTTACTTGAACCCAGAGCTCACCAGTTTGGCCAGTCTAGATATCCAGTTTGTTCTTGGTATCACCCTGTCTCTGCTTAATAGTACTCGTGTTACAGTCAGCATTTACATTGGTGCTGATGTTGCACACTTGTAAGTTTTTTACCCACTGAGCTGCCTCCCCAGTCCTGAAAACAAAGCCTTATTTCCCTATCTATCCTGTACTGTTCTTGTACATTTTCAGCCCTCAGGAGTCATGACCATCTAACCCATCTAATCCTCTCCACCCAGGCACGGTGATACAGGACTGTAATCCCAGCACTCAAGGAGCCAGAAGCAGGGGATCTCTGAGTTCACGGCCAGCCTGGTCTACAAATGGAGTCCAGGATAGCCAAGGCTACACAGAAACCCTGTCTTGAAAAACAAAAACAAACATACAAAAATAGAGATTCATTTAAAAAAGAAAAAACGCCCAAACCCTGGATACACACTCAGTGGTAGAGTACTTTGAAGCACACACACTGCCTAGGTTGATCCCCAGTATCCCCTTTCCCATCAAAAGAGCATAAAGCATCACTGTAGAGTTAGCGGCTAATTGGTTACTCCACACTCTCTGTTTATCCCAAAGTGTATCCACCCCTGTGGTCATAGTATCAAACACTGTATGGTGGGAAGTTAGAAAAGTACATGTTGAGGAAGTGTTTAATACCTTTAAATCTTCTTCACCCCAGCCTCCGGTCTTCACCAGCTTCCAAGACTATGTTACTGGACTTCAGACTTTAATTTCCAATGCTGTGGATCATATTAAAGGACTTGAAACACATCTAATTGCACTTAAACTTGAGGAACTCGCATTAGAAGATGCTTCTATTTCTCTGGTAAGAGACGACAGACAAGCAGCATGCTTTCTGCACATGTTGAAACTTTATCATGACGACAAGTTAATGTTCAATTCATCATTCTCTCCCTGTAAGACATAGGACCACGTGTTTTGCACATGTTTGGTTGGTTGATTTGATTTGGTTTGGTTTTTGATTGTTTTGTTTTTGGAGTCAGGAGTTTTCTGTGTAGCCCTGGTTGTCCTGGACTCACTTTGTAGACCAGGCTGGCCTTAAACTCAGCAAACTCAACTTGGCCACAAATCTCAGCACTCAGGAGGCAGAGTCAGGTGGATCACTGAGTTCAAGGCCAGCCTGGTTTACAAAGCGTGTCCAGGATAGCCAAGACAGCACAGAGAATCCCTGTCTCAAAAAACCGAAAAACAAAACAAAAAACAAAAAAACCACCATTGTGGTGATAAGAGTTTTCCTCCTATTCTGTCCCCCAACCCACTGTATTTCCCGCGTGTGTTGTTTACTAGGGGTTGGGATTTAGCTAGTTGGTAGAGCATTTGCCCAGCCTACAAGTGTGATTCTAATCTGATCTGTTTAGTACATTCCAGGCCATTGAGGGCTTGGTTAGCAAGTTTTTACCAAGCAGGGAGATGATGAGAAGGTGTGCTGTGGTAGTTAGTGTCCTGCTCATCTGACTGCCTCCTGTGAAGGGGACAGTAGTGCTGGCTCAGTGCTGCAGAGTGTGGTGCCACAGATCGCTGTCATAGGCTAGGCACTGCTCCTGACTGTTCAGTACCCTGAAGAAGTTTCTCTACCCAAATGGAGAGGAAAACCTGTCTGATGGGATGGAACACAGTAGTAACAGGAGGCTGCTTTAACTAGCCCCAACCCACAGAGTGCACTGTTCAATTCTGCAGGGTACCCGGCACTTGTCTGTTTTCCCTGGATCTGATCCCAGCCTCACTGTGCTTTCCGGCCCTGGCACTCCTGGTGTCAGGGTTGTGGGGTGAAGCACCGTGCCTGGCTGGGCCTCATTTTTTTAGTTTGTTTGTTTGATTTTTTTTTTTTTAAGTATATATTTTATGTTTGGGTGTTTTGCCTGTATGCACGAGTGCACCATACGTATGCCTGGTGCCAGTCTCATTTTGTATCCTCTGGAACTGGAGTTGCAGGTAATCATGAGCCACCATGATGGAGCTGGGAACTGAACCTGGGTCTTCCGCTACAGCAGCCAGTGCTCATCTCTCAATCTCACTTACTTTAAGCACATCTGTTGTGTTTCTTGTCTTTCTTTCTAGTTCCCTTTCCTCTCATGGGGGTAGCCAACTAAAAAGAGCGGTAGGTGGACATCTTTCTTTGTACTTATTTTTTTCTTTTTGTCTTTTTTTGGTTTTTCGAGACAAGGTTTCTCTATGTAGCCTTGGCTGTCCTGGACTCTCTTTGTAGACAAGGCTGGCCTCGAACTCACAGCGATCCGCCTGCCTCTGCCTCCCGAGTGCTGGGATTAAAGGCGTGCGCCACTATGCCCGGCCTTTCTTTGTACTTATATTCATTAGAAGAGCATGTAGTATCATATTATCTCATACTGCTTTCTGCAACTTGGGCTTTCTTTAGCTATTCAAATCAAATGGGAATGAACCACAACTGTTGGCATCACAGTTTTTGGGAGGCTGGTGTTGTTGAGGGTGGAACTCAAGGCCTTAGCTGTTTCAGTTGAGCACTCTTCTTCCACCCCTCTACCCACTCTCCAGGCTGTCACTGTCTCCATGTCCAGCAGTGGTTGGTTCCAGAACGCACTCACTCTTTCTCTGAAAACCAACAAGCGAGTGTAGCTTTATAAAATTGTACACTGCTTGCACAGAACCTGTGTACATCCCCTGGTTACATGGGGCTCGGCCACATATGATGCCTACTTAATACAATGTCAGTGCTATGTATATCATTTTTATTCTGATTAGATCTTACTAGCCATAAAGTCCTACTCTGTTCAGCAGACGCAGTTTGCTCTTCAGATTGGTTTTGACATGTAATTGTTGAAAGTGTTATACATATAGCCTGTTGCTGGGGACAACTAAACCTGCTGTTTTGTGTATAATACTGAATTAAATGTATCTTGAGCTGTCTGTGGTGATGCACACCTTTAGTCCCAGCACTTAGGAGGGAGAGTCAGACAGGTGCATCTCTTGAGTTCCAGGGCAGCCTGAGCTATATAGGGAGACCCAGTCTCCAGAAACAAAACATTTGCACACATTGTCCCATATTCACCTCCATTTCTAAGGCTGAGTGCATGTACATCCTAGCACTGTTCGTCGGGAGGTGTGTCTAGTTTTGGTTGTAGCTCTGGGTTTTGCAGCACTGCCAACCTCATGTAGCCCTCCTTACTCACAGCCCTTTTTGTGTTTGAGCACATCTACTTCTTTCTGTGCTCTTTGTCTCTTGAACCTGTACACTGTCACAGGTCAGGACTCATGGGGGGGTGGGGTGGAGAGATGGGATGGACTTCAGTATTCAAATAGGAAAAAACAGACTTGGTAAAGCTGGTGCTGTTGAAAGGGGCTGTGCTGGTATCAAATTAGTGATGCAAGTTTATTTTACTTGGAAACAGTTGAAGTCTCAGACTTTATACATTGCCCAGGTTATAGTTCTGTGTCCAAGCTACTGAGGGTTTTCCCACTTTTCTTGGCATGAACAGGGTACACACCTCTTCATCCCAGCCTGTGCCACGTGTCCATATCACAGGGTTTCTCTATGTAGCCGTGGCTATTCTGGAACTCCCTCTATATACCAGGCTGGCCTACAACTCAAAGAGATCATCCTGCCTCTGCCTCCTGCGTGCTGGGACTAAAGGTTTGTGCCACCACACCCTCCCCTCTTCCTTACATTTTATGAACTGAAATGATATGGGAGTTCTGAGTGAGGTCACTATAAGCTGAGTGAATGATTTTTGGGCAAGACCACTTAATATTGTTTCTTTTGTAGGAAGAAAGAAAATTTTCAAAGACTGTGCAGGGGAAAGTACAGAGCAGTTACCTGCACTCACTTCTGGAAACAGGTGAGCTGCTGAGGAAAAGACTTGAGACCACAAAGAAACTAAAAATCTAAGGAAGTATGAACCATAGGCACTGAAGACGCTACAGCAGAAGATGACTACCACTTTCCCCAGCAAAAGCAACATCTGACTGGCATTGTTCTCATCCAGAACTTCCTCACAAATGCATGAAGGACTTTGATCGTGAATTAATTTTTGAGGTATTAAATATATACAACAAATTAAATTATTGTATATAAACCAGAAGCAGGACCCTCATCTGGGTTTACCACTCTTTATACCTGTTCCTACCCACAGGACAGCAACAAGAGGACCCCACTTCACTCCCATCACCAGAAATGTCTGAGGTGGGAGTTACTATACAAGCAGCAATAGAAATTAAGTATAAAGCACCAACCTCAGAGCAGGGGGATTGCTATTCTGTCATGCAATGGGAGTTTGGGTGGTCCTTTAGCCACAAGAGGCAAAAAGCAGATGTAGGAGCAGACGTGGAAGTAGGGCCCTTTCCATAGCAGCAGATTCCTTAGGCTCCCACAGAAACAGGATGGCTCCACAGAGGGTCGAATGCGATGTGGCATGAGCACATGTTGCTGCAGGGCACCACACATGACCACAGGTGCTCAGTTTTGGCTTCATAGTCCTGATAGCCAAGACATGCCCAGCCCTGCTCCTGGGAGTCCTCTGTGTCAGGACAGCGAGGAAGACTGAGGACAGCCCACCTCACGTCATAAGCTGCTGAGGCCTCACTCCTGGTCCTCTAGGGAAGGCAGGAAGAGCTGCTGAAAGAGGGGTACATGGTTTGTGCAGGCGAGTCTGATACTTGTGTTATGGGTTTGGAGTCACATTCTGCAGCCATTTCATGAGTCACACAGATACACGTGCATAAATATGCTTGGAAACAAAGATTTACAAAGTTTAGTATTTTTAAGTGGGGAGTTGGAGTAGAAAAAATTGTATATTATGGATGTAGCCTAGGTTTTAAGTTTTAGGTTGACAAAAGATACATTTTACAATGGGCCAGATGTCAATCTACTTAGTAGACATGTGACAACTGTATCAGGTTGTATTTACTTTGTTCACTTGAGGCTGGAGATCTGGTCCCTGAGCCTGCAGTTTGGGAGCTTGAGAGGGAAGATGAAAACTGCTCTTGAACATGTTGTGCTGAGCTCTTACAGCTCCTTCAGTGATTGTTTTGGTGTCTGAGTCCCTCTTCTGTTTTTATCCCTGTGACCTGGCTCCTGTGAGTCAGTAACTATAAGGTGAAAAAATTAATTTGTTGAGGATTAGTATTTCCCATGCACCACCTCAGCAAGAGGTGACACCAGCTAAAGGAGAGCTGGTAAAATCTTGTGGCTAGGTTTGCATTTTATCCTTTATTTTGACATTCTTGGATTTACAAACTGGCATAGTGGTTAATAACAGTTTAAGCCACCCTCCCCCGACCCACCCCCCCAACCCAGCCCCAGAAGACAGGGTTTCTCTGTGTAGCCCTGGCTGTGCTGGAATGGCTTTGTAGACCAGGCTGGCCTCAAATTCAGAGGCCCCTGCCTTCTGAGTGCTGAGATTACAGGCAGGCGTGCACTACTGCATCCAGCTTAGTTTAAGCTTCTAAGGAAGCCTGTAGAAACTTTACTTGTAAAATCTGCTGGAGCCTAGACCACATAATTGCCCCAGAGTATCCTAGGCTCCATCCCAGAAGGGCGGGCCTTTTGAGTAAGATTGGTTTTTACTTGCCTTGAACATCAGCATGTGGCCATTTCCATAGCTATAGCCTGTTCCCATGGGGCTCGGTGGTCTTTTGCCTGGAATAATGTTTCTTGGATATTCAAACTGTACTGTAAGGACATGGACATAGATGCTCTAAAACAGCTATCAGCCTACCATCATCAGTTATGGACTCTATGGGCTGCCTCAGGCATAGCTCCTCCCTCTAGTGGTCTATCCAGTCAGTCCCCTGCCTTGACGCCTGGGAACTCTACAGGTCTTACTAACAAATAATGTCATGTTGGAGTTACACTTCCTTTATTACTTGCTGATTTTCTTACTAAATGTAGCATTTCAATTAGATCCAATTCTTAAATTTTGAAATAATTGTAAAAAGATTGAAATTATGAAGAAAAATGGCCAATATCTTTTATCAGTCTGTTCTTTTTGGAAGTTGTCATGCACTATAAATTGTGTACAGTTAAAGTATATATATATATTCTTACTGAGTAAAAGCACCCTCTCCCCAAGCTTGTATGTCATTAGTATCTGAGGAGAATGCTCAGAGACCCGCTGCTGCTGCTCTGGTTTATATGGGTTTTGTTCTGTTTTTGTCTGTGTGTATGGTTAAATTGATATTTAAAAAACAAAAACAAAAAAAACCATGACTACTGTTTACAGACTGAAAAAAATCACTGCTTTTTATACTACTGAGATCCTAAGTCAAGACTTTCTAAAGCAGGCATTGGGTTCAAGTTACTTCTCTGACGTGGACAGGGGTATCCTCTGTAGTGTCTCCACATAATGGAGAGTGTGCACAAACCTAGGTGTGCTGCCATCAATTTTGTATATTTTCATAATTTTAATTGTTTAAAATTGCATTATATTTTGCAGTCACCATGTTAAATCTGTATTTGTCTTTCATTTCAACTTTTTCAATATAAAAAGGGGTTCAATTTATCTGCAGGTTTGTTGAAACTCTTCCTATTTTTTTTATGTGATTTATTGGTATGGGAAATTTACTTTTGAGAATTGAGTAAAGGCAGCAAATCGCCTTTAACTGGACAGACAGGCTAGCTTACATAAATATTTTTAAGTTGGCATTTTTGCCTAGTTCATTTTTTGTTCGGTCTTAAAAGATGAGCTTCCTGATCCAGGCGTGGTGATACATGCCTGTAATCCCAGCACTTGGGAGTCAGGAGGATGGCTGTGAGTTTGAGGACAGCCAAGGATACACAGAGAAACTCTGTCTCAGGGAGTCGGGGGAAAGGCTTAAAATTAAACTACTCGACCCTCTGGATCTCATTCACTCCTGAGGCTCAGACTGCACTGAGCAGGGGCACTTGTGTGCAGACGGCTGACAGCAACAGCTACCGTGTGTTTTACTGCAACACACGGCTTCTTACCCACTTTGTTTTCAGCATCTCTGAGTACGGTCTGGTGGATGTGGAGGAGCAGAAGCCACTCACACTTCACCAGCTGTGTCAAACATGCATTGTATCTTCTGAGGATCTGCATTTGGAGGGTGACTTTTAACAGGTGCAGCAGGCTTGGGGTTCACTATTGCAGGAGTTCTGGTTGCCTGAAAACCTAAAGCAAGTGACTCTGTGGGAAAGTAATTTACATTTTACACGTTTAAACTGGAACAAATGTGGGTTGTTTGTTTTGTTTTGAAGATGGTCTCATGTAGCCCAGGCTGGTCCTTAAAACCACTGTGTAGCTAAAGCTGGCCTTAAGCTCCTTATGCCTCTACTTCCCTAGTGCTCAGATGACAGATGTGTCACTGCATCTGGCTTTGATTGTATAAATCCTCAAACACTATAGCAGGAAAACTAAGAATTTGTCTGTACAGAGAAAGGATGAAATATAACGCCCTGTTAAACAACACCCTGTACCCTTGAAGCTTAGACTCAAAACTGAACTCCAATCATAGGCCAAGAGTACAGTCTGGAAAGAAAACCATCTAACCAAAACAGACTTTTATTAGAATTACACTCATCAAGGACCTGAGCAGGACCTCCCTCTGTAGCACCAATTCCTCTGCAGGGGGATCTCACCAGCCATCTTGACGGAGCAGACTGGCTCTAGAGGTGTCCTAAGGATGGGCTCAGCAGCATGAACGCCCAGGTGTACTATGGGCTCAGGTCTCTGGCTCAGTACTGCTTTGCTCCACTGCCCCTTACACCCCACGGGGGTCCCATGGTCAGCATGTAAAGTTCTCCCCTTCCCGCCCCCAGCAAACCCTGAAAATCCCTTGTGCCCTGTCACAGCTCCTCCTTCTCAGCCCCCTTCTTCCGGAAGGCAGTCAAGATGTTCAAGCTCTTCTGCAGCTCTTCCTTCTTGCTGTCACTCATCTTGTTTTCTATCAGCTTGCTGATCCGCGTCATCTCTGAGGCCGGGAAGTCCTCGCCTTGGTCCAAGATCTTCCCCATGATCTTCAGGTACTGGCTGGCCCACTTCTTCTCCGTCTCCTTCACACCAGAGAGGCCCTCTTGCCCCTGTTTCAAGATGGCCTGGCGGGCCTCTATACTGGAGGCCTTGACGAACTCGCCTGCCAGGGCATCATATGCAGGCAGGCAACCTGGCATGCCTAAGTAGACTCCCTGCCCCTTTAGCCAGCGCTGGATGGCTCCAACCTTAACTGCCCCACTGTATGGGACAGGATTCTCAAAGTCCCCATCCCGGAAGAGGTAGAAGACTGGGTACTTGTCTTTGTCAAGCTTGTACTTTTCACTCAGCTCCATGTTCAGCTTGTCGCCGTAGTCTGTGAACAGAAACCAGATGTGAGGAACTAGCAGGGCACTGTTCCACGGCCTGCTGAGCAGAGGGAGAAACTGGAAGGTTGGCTGTGTGAAGTCTCACCAGAGACCTGGGTCTGAATTCTCGTACCAGAACCTGTTGTGGGTGTTAGGTCTAGTCATGGTTCAGCTGTCAAGCTCTGTGATGCTGTGGTGTGCTTGTATTCTACAGAAGTAGAGTAAATACTTGAGCCCTAACAGGTGGTGGGGAAGCTCATGTGATCTGGGCTATGAAGGCAGCTGTGGGACCTGACTGAGGAAGAGCTGGGTGGGTGTGTGAGAAGGTGTGGGCAGGGACTGAGCTTGGATGTCATGCGCAGCACACAGCCACCCAGGCTGCAGCTTTATAGAAGAGGGAACGTGTGGTGAACACTGGCTGCCACACAAAGGCTATAGCAAGACCAGCGAGAGAACACGGCCATCATGTGAAAGAATGACACCCTTCCCAATGGGCAGTACTAAGCTTGAGAAACCTGCTACTAAGTTATCCTGGCTTTTTTTTTTTTTTTTTTAATGATTTGTTTTATGTGCACTGGTGTTTTGCCTGCATGCATGTCTGTGTGAGGGTATCAGTCACTTGGAGCTGGATTACAGATAGTTGTGAGCTGCCATGTGGGTGTTAGTCCCCTGGAAAAGTGTCGGTGTTCTTCTGAGCCATCTCTCCAGCCACACAGGTCTGGCATTTAACTGCCTCATTAAATCTTAAGCATCTGGCCACAAGTCTGAGATGCCATAGTACTTCCTTCAAGAGGTGTTGGGGACAAAATTCATGGAAAGCATAGTAGACGCAGAATGAATGTTGGTCCTACTACAGTTATTCTCCGAGCTCAGGGAACTGACTGGAGATTGAGTCAACTGACTAACTGACCTGGAGAAGTGTGCCTTCCACCAGACTGCAGGAAGTTCCCAGGGTCCTCCCAGCTGGGAAGACACAGGTAAGGTCCTGGAGCTGCTAGTCTCACAGCTAAGGTGATGTCACTGAAATTCATTGTCTTCAAGTCTTGGGACTGTCACCACTAGATGTAGGTGACCACAGCAAGCACTCCTCCCACTCCTGCCTTGCAACGACAGCCTAGGTTCTCAAGACAGGTAAAGATTTGGGAAGAGGGGCTCTCTCCTTTCAGGCAGCTATAGTTGGTCTGGGGCAGCACCTGCTCTGGCTCAGCTTGCTGCCAGTCCTGACAGACCACACAACCAGTTTCTCCAGGGTACTGGCTCAGGAGTTATTTATTCCCCCTCCCAGCAGGGAACTAAGCCCTAGCTTCCTTCCTCCCAGGCCCTTCCCCAGCCATCCTGGACTTGTCCATACCTGAGATCCCCACCTCTGCCACCAAGAGATCATCGCTGGAGGCTGAGTTTTCAGCCAGACGCTTGAACTCGTCCTGCTTCTCACCGTAGGGGTACTGGGTGTCGAACTTCACCAAGACGAACTTGCTTTTAGGAATAACCTGAGGGTGCATAGAGCTGAGCAAGTCGGGTATTCAGGGACCTTTAGGGCTAAGTATCTTCCCCAAGGGGCCCCTGTTTAAGAAACAGTGGAAGACAAGCTGTCTCATGCTGTCATTCACTGATTCCCTTCTGTTGGGTGCCACACTAGTTACGTGTTCTCACCAGCAAGACAGTTGTGAAGCCTAGCAAGGTGACCCATGCCTTTTATCCCAGCATCTCTTGAGTTAAGGCCAGCCAGAGCTACACAGAAACCCTGTCTCCAAAGAAACAAAACAAGAGTGGTGGATAAACAGAGCTAAGGCTTTCCCTGCCAGTGTCTGTTTCAGTAATGCTAAGGAGACTCGCATGTGCTTTGTTGTCCACTGCCATGTCTGCCATCTTAGGGGGTCTTTCTCAGTAAACAAACCACAAATCTGCCAGAAAGCAAAGAGCCACATAAGAAGGTGTCGGAACTATCTGGGATGCTTTGGCCATGGAAGCCACAGTTTGGGCTGAATTAAACAATTTCAGGACGGTTAGAAGGTTGGTAAGAGGCTACACTTCAGCCAATGTCTTCTAAGATCAGAGTACCATTTAGGCCAGAATTTTCATTGTGGAAAAGTTAACTGAAATATTTCAGAATCTTTAACAACTTCAGCTCATCCAGGTGCCATGGTGCATGTCTGTTATCCCAGCATTTAGGAAGCAGAAGATGGTGGTCAGGCTGCTCTACATGGGGAGCCCTGTGGGTTCAGAGGAACTAGCAATGCTACTTAATAACTATTACTATCAAGTTGTCTGTAAGGAAGACCTGTACCTGTTCCTCCTCTATCCTCCTTGTGTTGCCCCATCTCTGGTTTGTTTACTCAGGGTCACTCACAATGTAGCCTTCTGTGTCTGATTTCTTTGCCTACCATCTTTTCAGCGTTTGTTCATGTATAGCTTTCAGTGCACACTTTCTTGTTTTTCTCAGTGCTCATGTTTTATCTAACTAGCTTTGTTCAATAATACTGCCTTCCCATAATCAACTTTTTAAAACTTTTTTTAATTTTTAATTTATGTGTTATGTGTGACTGTGCATCTGAATACAGGTACCAGAAGAGGGTGCCTGATCCCCTGGAGCTAGAGTTACAGGTACCTGTGAGCTGCCTGACATGGGTGCCAGGAACTGAGCTCAAGGTTCTTTATGAGGAATATTTGTTCTTAAGCACTGAGCCATCTCCCCAGCCTCTTCCGACCTTGAAACTGTTAATATTCACATCACAGGCAAGCACTGAAGACATTATTTTTGACATATACTTGGTTTTACATTTTTAAGGATATTAACACTGCCTAGGTACATGAAGGACAGAAGTTATGGGAACAGGTCACTGACTCCAAAAAGTGCAGGGCTCTAAGGGCCCAGCAGCAGGAAAGACTGAAAATATAAATCAGACCATATCCCTGTGGCCCAGCTGGCCTTGTTTCTGCTCAGCACTAGCTCCAACTGTTGCTACCTGGAAGCCTCTTCCTGCGTTCTTTCCTTGTTGCCTCTGCCATTCAAGGCTCAGTTCACATGTCCCCTTCAAGTGGAGAGAACTATGCCAGTCACCTACGAGTTTACTTCCTTAATGCTCTCCAATCTCACTCTGAAACCCTATTTGCTTATTTTCTGGCCTTTCAACTACGGTGTGTATTTCTTTTTCTTTTCTTTTCTTTTTCTTTTCTTTTTTTTTTTTTTTTTTTTTTTTTTTTGAGTTTCTGTGTGTAGACCAGGCTGGCCTCGAACTCACAGAGAAACACTTGCCTCTGCCTCTCAAGTGCTGGGATTAAAGGCAAGCGCCACCACGCCCAGCTAGGTGTAGGTGTGCATTTCTAAGAAAAAGGACCATGGCCTGGTTTCTGGTGCATTCCTCAGATCCTGGTGTATGGCAGACACTGAGAAATATTCTGAACAAAGCTCTAGCAATCTTGGAGAGCTGATGTTACGTGGTTGTGAGTCAAGGTGGGCAGAAACAGGGTGGTGGTTCAAAAGCACAACACAGGATCCCTACCAAGGGGCCTACATTTGTAATATAGAAAAACAATAACCATATGCTGAAATAGAAAGGAGATTTTAGCTAACAGGAGGCTATAGTGTTGCTTCAGATGTGTAGGTGCCCTGTTAGGAATTGAGGCCAAAGGACAATTTGTGGGAGCCAGTTCATGCTCTCCTTTCACTATGTAAGTCCAGAGGATTTTTTCTTTCCTTTCCTTTCCTTCCCTTCTTTTTTCTTTTCTTTTCTTTCTTTCTTTTTTTTTTTTTTTTTTTTTTTTTTGAGACAGGGTTTCTCTGTGCAGCCTCAGCTGTCCTAGACTCACTTTGTAGACTAGGCTGCCCTCGAACTCACAGTGATCCATCCGCCTGCCTCTGCCTCCCAAGTGCTGGGATTAAAGGTATGCACCACCACCGCCTGGCTTGGGTCCAGATGATTGAACTCTGGCCTTCAGGCTTGGTGGAGGTGCCTTTACCTGCTGAGCCATCTTAGGGCCCTCCACTGGGTTTATTAAGACAAGGAAGGTCTCATTAAATTGCCTAGAGTGGCCTTGATCTCATGGTCTCTCTGCCTCTGCCTCCCTGGTGCTGTGTGTGGCACCATGCCTGGCTGAAAATCTGTTCACCAAATAAGAATTTGCTAAGAGCTCTTGGCACCTAGACTCCATTATAAATGAACACAGCAGTGAACAGCACAGGGCCTCTCGTCTAATGAAGCTTTCTAGTGATGGTCAAAAGTAACAATGAGAAAATATTCTTCTAGGTTGGAAATCCCCGAAAGCATGTAACAAGATAACTGGACAAAACACCAGGAGAAGCCCCTTGTCTTCTCTGAAGAGAGTGCAGTTTGGGAGAAACTGGAGGAGACACCTGTTAACTCACATGAACACAGCATACCAGGCCAACTGTCACAGTAGATGCTCAATAGATAATTGGTATGCTGTGTAGAGTCAGAAGAACACATCAGGCACAGCCAGATGGATGGTGGCATGTGCCTTTAATCCCAGCACTCAGGCGATTGGCAGAGGCAGGTGGAGCTCTGTGAGTTCAAAGCCAGCCTCTCTTCTACAGAGCTAGTTCCAGGCCAGCCAGGGCTGTACAAACCCTATCTCAAACCCCTCTCCCCCCCAAAAAATCAGGTACTTCTTCATAAACATGTAATATTCTACTATAGGAAATATGAATAAGAAGTAAAGAAAAAATAATCAGTGATGAGTATCCTAAGAGGAACCAAACAGCAGTAGGACTGACATTTAAGTCTGGGAGTCTGAGAAAGCAAAGAAAGGGCTCAAGGAGGTGTTTTGTTGTTTTGCTTTTTTGAGACAGGGTTTTTCTGTGTAGCCTTGGCTGTCCTGGACTCACTTTGTAGACCAGGCTGGCCTCGAACTCACAGTGATCCCCCTGCCTTTGCCTCCCAGGTGCTGGGGTATTTCAAAGGCTGGGCAAAGAATGTTCCAATCCTCAGGAACAGCCAATGCCGATGTGCTAACAGCCATGAGCTAGGGGCAGTCAGAGAGGCGGCTTGTATTGGCTGGAGCAGATTGGAAAGGGGCACACATGGCTGGGAAATGAGGACCACAAAGGAGGCCGGTGGGGGTGGGGGTGACAGCCTAGAGCAGGGAGACAGTTGGCAAGGGTAGAGGAGCACCAAGTGATTAAGCTTATGGTGCAAAATGTACCTTTTATTCACACTTGGACTGTGGTATAACTAGATTGCTGTATACTGGGTGATTAATATGTTTAAAAGTCAGGCAGGCTTTCCTCCGCCCCCCCCCCCAAAGAACAACCTTGAATGGGCTACATGTGCAGGATCCCACCAGCGACTCTCCAAAATAGACAGACCATTCGAGATAGGCGCATTTGAGTCCCCTTCTGTTTTTCAGTTCCTCACTATGAGACCAAAATAAGAAAATGACTCCTCTCCACGCTTAGCTCGCCCAATAGAGGAAGTGAGAAGCTGCTAGTAGCTAGAGGCAGACGCATGAGGAGTTGGTCCACAGAGGCCACTGTAATCGGCCTCTAACATTTCCACCATCCATTTACCCAGACCTAGATGCGAAATTTTGTAAAAATTGCTGGGGGGGAGGGTAGTGATGGTTCTTCCGTGCCTTGGTCCGGTTTTGTTCAGTACCTTCTCTGCTCCAAGAAAGTTCTCTACAGGTGGCAGATCCGCACCTTTGTACCCTGGCACACTGTAGGGGTCTGCGTGCTATCTGAACAAGGTTTGCATATCGCCAAGCAGGCTACCCTCAGAGAAGAGGGGGAGCGGACTTGCATGCTAACGTGCAGAGTTCTCTTCACTACCTCCACCCCATCAGGGACCGTCGACCTCGCCCCGCCCTCTGGTCTTCCACTTGGGACTCGTGGATTGGATCTCTCCCGGCATTGTCTTTTCCCTATAGATAAAGGGAAGGGACACTTAGTTCCCTTGGTAGCTATTTTGTAAAGAGGTAGCGAGTACTCGGGCTGCAAAGCAAAGGCAAGGGTGCTCCTGCTCTGTTAACACTGGGCCTATAGGGCGCTCGGGTGTCTGTCTATATGGTCCCTAAGCACTGCCTGCTGCCACCCCTCGGAACCCAACGTCCCCACCGGCGCGCGCTCCCACGGGCGTCCGGCTGCACCTGCGCACGACCCTCAGCCCTCATTACCTTGTAGAAAGTGACCGTGTCCAAGGGAAGGGCACCCTTCGTGTGCAGGCCGCTGCAGCCATGCGGAGCAAAGAGGAGCAGCAGGCCCAGGAGAATGGACAGCGGTGGAGAGAGCGAAACGGCGGCAGGCACCGCGGTAGCCATCACGCGGGATTCCCGGAGCTGGAGATGAGAAAGCTAGGGACGGAGCCGGAGCGCTCCGAGTAGGCTGTCACGTCACTGGGAGGGCGGTTCCGCAAGCGCGCATGCGTGCACGTGACCACTTCGGGAGGCTCAGCACCCTTCCCCAGGGTGGAGAGGGTGGGCGGGGCAGCGAGAGGCCGGTGCGCATGCGTAATGGGCGTATCTGGGGGGGCCTCAATCAGGTGATGGGCTAGCGCGCTAAGTGGGCCCGTCGCGCACGCGCACTCGGTGCCGCTCGCCTAGGCCGGCCTCCGCCGCCTTCTCGCGTGAGGAGAGGCGCGAAGCGAAGCCTCACCAATTCCCTCGCTGCTTTCCTGGCGCTAGGCCGATGCGGTCTGCTGGGACCCTCGCCTCTCTCGGTTAGTCAGCTGTCACTTGTAGTCGCCGCCATGCCCTTGTAGGCCTCCCCTGCTCCAGAAGCTTGAGGAAGGGCCTGTTCGCGGTTCTACTTCCAGCCAGGTTGTGGTAGGTGGCACATGCTTGTAATCGCAGCACGAGGCAGGAGGGGTGGCGAGACGAGGCCGGACCGCGAGAAAACAGGCCGCCGTTTTCAGTGACTGGGGATAAAAGCTTGAAATAATTTTGTATTGGAGAAAAAACGGGGATAATAACCCGCCGGCTGTTGGGGGCGGGGCCGCAGGAGCTCGGTCTGCGCGTAGGAGGTTGCCTGAGGTGGTGAGTCCTGGGTCAGCAAAGACTGCATTGCGCCACTCGCCCCATATAAGTTACATCCTTAGCAACCAAGGAGAAATCTAGCTGTGGCCCCGCCTGGTGTTGACACACATGGTTAATCACGCCACTCCTGAGGCCAAGGCTGCTGCTGCTGCTGAACCTAAGTTTAAGGCCAGCCTGGTCTACAGAGTGGAGTTCTAGACCACACAGAGTAAACCGAATGAGGCCTTGGCCCGAAAAGACAAAACAAAACAAAACAAAACAAAGCTGAGTGTGGCCGGGCGGTGGTGGCGCACGCCTTTAATCCCAGCATTTAGGAGGCAGAGGCAGGGGGATCGCTGTGAGTTCGAGGCTAGCCTGGTTTACAAAGCGAGTCCAGGATAGTTAAGGCTACACAGAGAAATCCTGTCTCAAAAAACAAAAACAAAACAAAACAAAAAAAAGCTGAGCCGGGTGTGGTGGCGCACGCCTTTAATCCCAGCACTCGGGAGGCAGAGGCAGGTAGATCGCTGTGAGTTCGAGGCCAGCCTGGTCTACAAAGTGAGTCCAGGACAGCCAAGGCTACACAGAGAGACCCTGTCTCAGAAAACCAAAAAAAAAAAAAAAAAAAAAAAAAGCTGAGTGTGGCATACTTGCCAGTAGTGGGGAGGCAAGGAGAGAGAACCCCAAGTCTTACTGACTTTCAAAAAAAGATGGGAGTATGACTAAGGAAGATAGGTGAGTCAGTGGCATCTACGTGCACGCGTGCGCACACACACATGTTTGAAACTGCCTTCTACAGCTATACTTTCTACACTTGCTGCCTTACGGCCATCCCTCTAATATACAGCTAGATGGTCTCCATTTGACTGGCATGCTCACTTCACATCTAGCACAGGCTGTGCAAGTCTGACACACTGATCACTGTCAGTGTGACTTCCTGGCACATTCATGTCTACATTCTTTAAGTCTACCAATTAAAACTCTCCCCAGGAAACATATTTGGGCATTGCTATGCCCTAAGAAAGACCTATAGGTCCTTCTGTGTCTCCTTGTTCACACATCTTGGTGTGTGTGTGTGTGTGTGTATGTGTGTGTGTTCTCTCCAGGGCTGCCATCTACCCAGTAAGTATCAAAATCCTCACTCTTGTCTGTCTTTCCTAATCACTGCAAAGGTATTCTCCACCTTAGAAGATCCTGTATTGCAAGTCAGTCCTGCTCAGAAGTGGCAACATTGATCCCAGAAGATAATTTTGAGCCTGACTTTGAAGGGTAGGAAGCATTTGTGGAGCAAAGGGAAGCACGGTAGTGCTAATAGGTGACAGATATGGCCAAGCATGTTGAGCACTGTGACTCTATGTAAAGGCAAATTAGGGGTCAAAATAAAGGCTCTCACTAATCTAAGTGGTTAAGTCACCAGAGGCTTTAATTGGAGCATGCCAGATTTTCATATAAAAACATCACTCAAGAATGAGGGAAAGCTGGGTGTGGTAGGACACACCTTTTAGCCCGTCTTCTTGGGTCCTTTCAGAGAAGGAGAGCAATGGAGACCTGAGGAAATTTGAGGAAGACTATGAAACAAACATTGTCTTTGTCATGGACTAAATCACGTGCCTCAAATGCACTGGGGTGATTATAGTAATTACAGAAATAATTAAAGCTAACTGAAATCATACAGGTGGGCCTGAATCCAGTGGGTCTGCTGTCCCTTTTAGAAAAATGATTACAGCCGGGCATAAGGACATGTGCCTTTGATCCCAGCACTCAGGCTGAGGCAAGTGGATCTTTGTGAGTGGGAAGCCAGCCTGGTCTACGTAGTTTCAGGTCAGCCAGGGTTGTAGAGTGAGCCCCTTGCTCACTGTCAAAGAGAAAAATGAATGAAGGGAATGGATCAGAAGGGATAAGGCTGAAGGGCTGAAGGCTGAGGGCACTTAAGTATTGCAATATTAAAGGAGGTGAGAGAAGTTAAAATCTGGCAAGTAAGAAGAGCATACAGGGGCTGGCAAGATGGCTCTGAGGTTAAGAGCACTGGGTGCTCTTCCAGAGGTCCTGAGTTCAAGTCCCAGCAACCACATGGTGGCTCACAACCATCTAAAATGTGATCTAATGCCCTCTTCTGCCTGTGGGTGTATATGCAGGCAGAGCACTGTATTCATAATAAAGTAAATAAATCTTTAAAAAAGAAGGAGGAGGAGGAAGAAGAGGAGGAGGAAGAGTGTACAGAAGCTGGGTGTGGTGGCTTTAATCCCAGCACTCAGGAGGCAGAGGCAGGCGGATCTTTGTGAGTTCAAGACCACCTGGTCAATAAAGCAAATTTCAGGCCAGTCTTGGCCACACAGTGAGACCCTGTCTCAAGCAAACAAAAAGATCCTCTAATAAGATAGAATTTGTGAAACTTTGATAAACAAGTAGATTGAGGTGGAAGTAAGCATCTCAGCCTGCTCTGGCTTTCTCTGTTGTGTAGAATTGCTGCTTTCCGGCTGTGCAACACTTTCATCACATATTGAGGCTAAGTGCAGAGGAAAAGCGACTCTCCAATGTGTTCACATAAGTCAACAACTGTCTACACTCTTACTCAAAATTTATAAGTTGCAGCCAATGAGTGAAACTGACATAGCTCTGTGAATGTATTGTTAGTACATTCTGATGTTGAGAAAAGACACAACTATGTCTGTTTCTGGCATAATATGCTCTTGGCAATAAAACAAAATGACATATACCCACTGTTAAGAGACAGGATAATTTAAAATGTCATGGAACTTTTATTTATATATCTACTTACTTATTTTTAGACAGGGTCACACTATGTAGACCAGGCTGTTTTTGAGCTCAAAGAGATCCACCTGCCTCTCCTCCTGAGTGCTAGGATTGGTGGTGTGCCCTTCCACATCTAGTGGGAGACATTGAACTTTATTTAAATAAAAAATGTAATGTTCTCTTCTACTTTATTTCATGTATATGAATGTCTTGCCTCTCTGTATGTATGTGCACGTGTGCACACGTGTAGTTCCCTCAGAGATCAGAAGAAAACATTGGATTCCCTGGAACTGGAGCCACCATACGGCGGTGGGGGGGGGCGGGGAACCAAACTCAGGGTCTCTGCAGGAGCAACAGCTGCTCTTAAGCTCTGATCCATCGCTCCAGCTTCTGCGATACTGAACTTTTAAAGCATTGGAATTTTGTGTTTGGTTGTTTTTGGTTTTTTGGTTTTTTTGTTTGGTTGTTTTTGGTTTTTAAGATTTATTTATTATGTATAGAGTGCTCCGCCTGCATGTACACCTGCAGCCCAGAAGAGGGCACCAGTTCTCATTATAGATGGTTGTGAGCCATCTCTCCACCCTGGTTTTGGTTTTTTGAGACAGGGTTTCTCTGTATAGCCTTGGATGTCTGGAACTTGCTTTGTAGACCAGGCCGGCCTCAAATTCCTGCCTGTGTCTCCTAAATGCTGGGATTACAGGCATGTGCCACTATACCCTGTCCTGACTGTAGGACTCTTAAAGTTGGTTTGTGTTTCATAGCAGAGGTGCCAATCTGCCACCCTCCAACCAATCCACTTCCTTCATTTCTTCCAAAACCTAATTCTAGCCTGGTGTAGTGGCTCATGACTTTAATCCCAGCACTGGGGAGGCAGAGGCAGGCAGATCTCTGTGAGTTGGAAGTCAGTTTAGTCTACATAGTGAGTTCCAGGATATCCACAGCCACGTAGCGATACCCTGTTTCAAACAAAACAAAACAAAAACAAAGACTCTACTTCTAGGGCCGAGGAGAAGGCTCAATAGGCAATGAGCTTGCTGCACAAGCCTAATGGCCAGGTTCGCAGAACCCACCTAAATGCCAGCTGTGCATGCCAGTCTGCCTATAGTTCCAGCACGTGGACACAGAGGGTTCTCACAGCATGCCTAGTGAGATCAGCCGTGTCGGTGAGCTCTGGCTTTGAGTGGGAGACCCTGTTGCATTGAATAGGATAGGAAGATGGAAAATGACTCTTGCCATTAGCCTCAGGCCTACACATGCACACCTCACACTGTGCCCACACACAATACACACATCTCTCACATACACTTCTGTACTAACCACAGCCACAAAGGCGTTTTCTGGATAACCATTCTAATAGTGAGGCCCCAGAGTATTCATATGCTCAGAAGTGAGCAATGTCTAAAATGTCAATATTTTGTTAAAGAGTTCTCAATTTCTTTTCTTTCTTTCTGTTGTTGTTGAGACGGTTTCTCTGCGAAGCCTTGGCTGTCCTGGGCTCATTTTAATTTTCTGTAAGACATAAGAGAAATTCTCAAGTTGGTCTTCAAGACACTTTCTCCTAACTTCAAACTTTTACCATCCTGAGAATGCCGTCTCTCTAAGGCACTCATCCCCCAATTTACTTCAGGGCCTAAAGCATCCATTTCTATATCTGTCCTTTCCTAACTGCACTGGGCCTTCTCCGAGGTCTTGCCTGTTTCTACTTCCCACACGAAAGCCTGTAATTCACTGCATTCCTCCTCACCCTTCTCAGTATCAAGGCATCACTCTTCTACTTAGAGCCTATTTGAGACAACATATTCAAAAGCAACTTTCCTGCTTTAAAAATCTTTTTAAGACAAGGCTTCATGAGTCTTATCCCAGGCTCTAAAACTAGTAAAGGATGACCTTGAACTTTTGAGCCACTCCCCCTACTTCCCCAGTGCTGTGATCACAGGCATGTGCCACCATAACTGGTTTATGTGACGCTACAGCTGGAACCCAGGTTCTCGTGTACACTAAGAACTCTGCTCTACCAACTGAGCTACATCCCTACACCCTATTGATTTGTGTAGATCATTTTCTTTTTTATTAAGGTAAACTCAAAGATAGGTTTTTCTGAACTGTCTGGACACACACATACACTCCTATAGAATTCTCATGCTGGGATCAGGGTAAATGCCTTCCCCCTCTTCTTAGGGTTGGTTTGTTTGTTGTTTGTTTGTTTTGTTTTTTCTCTGTAGCTCTGACTGTCCTGGACTCGCTTTGTAGACCAGGCTGGCCTCAAACCCACAGAGATCTACCTGCCTCTGCCTCTCCAGTGCTGGGCATGCGCCACCACTACCACTGTACCCCCCGCTACCTCAAAAGGCCTTAATGACAAAACAAAGTTTGATTCTGCCAAAATCTACCCTGGGTAGGCAATGGGTTTATTAGGATTACTTACAGAACATGGGTGAGGAGTTACGAGTAGGAGCCCAGCGTGGATGAAAGCGTGCCCATGGCTGCACAGGTGGGGCTTCCTAGTCCTTCCCAGCCTGTATACTGGAGCTCCTTCCCAAGGCCACGTACAGTCAGGGCAGAACTGCACACAGCTGGTTGGAGGAGTCACTGAATACTCAGGTCAGAGTCCTAATGTGCGCCCTCTCACACCCTTCCAGGAGGGAATATTAACAGACAACAAGCTCAGCTGTGATGATCTGTTGGCTGTGAGCACACCTGAACTCCTGAAGATGGTGGCAGTTTGCCTTGGAAGATAGTATAAAATACACATTGAATTCTTTTTCTTGGATTTACCAGAGATTAGATTCTGCTATCTTTGATGACATACACTTACTGGATATATACAGTAATTAACTACACTGCAAAGTTGGTTTTTTTGTTTGTTTTGTTTTTTGAGACAGGGGTTCTTTGTGTAACAGCCTTGGCTGTCCTAGACACTCTCTGTAGACCAAGCTGGCCTTGAACTCACAGACATTTCACCTGCCTCTGCCGGTGCTAGGTTTAAGGTGTGTGCCACAATCTGGCAAAGTTTTTTTTTTAATTTTTCACCAACTATTCTGTCCAAATCCCAGGTACGCTCAATGTAGTTTAGTTGTTTTATCAAAAGAACACATTAGTCCTGGGTGACTTTCCTTATACAAACATTCAGCCTAGTCCATGTTTAAGTGCACACTCTTTGGGCAGCTCATTCTAAAATGCTGCTTCTGATGAGCTAAGACCCTTGCTTTCTAGTTGCAGATTCTCCCCTCTTCTCAGAAACCATGGGCCAGAGGCATTGGTACACTGAGGCAGGAAGAGAGAGAGGGTTTGAGGTCAGTTTAGGCAACATACAAGACCTTGCTTCAAAAAATCCCAAACAATGAGTTTTTTATTTAACTTAAGGAAATGTTTTCATTATTACCTATTTACTGTCAAATTTCTTTTTTTTTTTTAAATTTGTTTATTATGTATACAGGGCACATTATATCACATTATAGATGGTTGCGAGCCACCATGTGGTTGCTGGGAATTGAACTCAGGACCTCTGGAAGAGCAGTCAGCGCTCTCAACCAACCACTGAGCCATCTCTCCAGCCCCCTTACTGTCAAATTTCTAATTTCTTCATGAACTTTAAACTTTTCCAGTGTTTGGGCCAGTCATGGTGGCTCATGCCTTTAATCCCAGCACTCAGGAGGCAGAGGCAGGCGGATTGCTATGAGTTTGAGGCCAGCCTGGTCTACAAAGTAAGTCTAGGACAGCCAAGATAACACAGAGAAACCCTGTCTCGAAAAACAAAACAACAACAACAACAAAAAACTTTCCCAGTGTTTATTAGGCTTAGCCTGAAGACTTGATAAAAGTCTTACAAGATAGCTTTTCAGCCCAGGAACAAAGGAGTCCTTTTTAGAAATTAGGGGCTCTCATGTAAACTTCATCTTTAGTTCCCTCTTACTATGTTTATTCTGTGCTTTTTGTGTGTTTGTTTTCAGAAGAAAGCAGGCATCTCCAGTACTCATTCCACCATGCGTTCCTGTGATGCAACATTTCTATTCTTGGTCTTATCCCAAACTTCACTTTTGCTTTTGTTTTGTTTTTTCCCTGAGACAGGGTTTCTCTGTGTACCCCTGGCTATTCTGGACTTGCTTTGTAGACCACGCTGGCCTTGAACTCACAGCCATCTGCCTGCCTCTGCCTCCCAAGTGCTGGGACTAAAGGTGTGTGACACCACCACTCAGCTCATTGAGTTATTTCTAATTTTAAAACTGTTACATTTATTTATATTTGTGTTTGTGTGGGGCTATGTGTGTGCCACAGCATGAATGTGTGTGAAGCTCAGAAGACATTGGTTTTCTTCTTCCACTAGGCTTGATCTCAGGTCATTAGGCTTAGTGGCAGCCCTTTTACAAAACTAAGTTACTTCTACTTTTTTTCTATTATAAATACTGTTCAGAGTTTTAGAGGGACGTGTGTTTTGAGGTTTTTTTGTCAGGTACGTAGTAGAACTGGGTTTATTCATGGGACTGTCTTAGCCCATTAAGAAACTGCCAAAGTAGGAGCTGGAGAGATGCCTCAGAGGTGGTGAGCACTTGCTGCTCTTCCAGAGGATCCAGGTTTTTGTTCCCTGCACCTACATGGCAGCTTGCAAATATCTGTAATTCTACTTCCTGGGGTTCTGCAGCCTCTTTCTGGCTTCTGGTCATGCATGCAGGTGAAGCACTCATATGCATAAAAATAAATGAAAAAAGAAAATGCCAGAGTAGTTGTGCCATTTTATATTCCATGTAGGAGGAGCATGTTCCCTATCTTCACAGAGATTACCGCAGCCTGCCAGTGTGTAGCCTTCCCAGGGGAATGAGTCAGGATTTCACTGACTTTGTTGCCTTGAATGGGCGATGGTGTTGAACTCTTTCTTCACGTGCTTAATGGTTATTTGTATCTTTGGGGAAGTTTCAATTGACAAGTTTTCCTAGTTTTAATTTGGTTATTTCATCTTATTTAGTTATAATCCTTATATAATCTATATTCATAGACTATATATGGTCTTTGTGATTTTAAGATTATGTTTATTTTCTGTTCATTGGGGTATGTGCACAGCAGCTGTGTGGAGGTCAAAGGACAAGTCACTGAAGCCAGTTCTTTCTACTATGCAAGTCCCAGGGACCAAACTCAGGTCATCAGGCTTGGTAGCAGGTGCTTTAACCTACTGGGCCCCCTCATCAGCCTGGGTCTTTGTTTGAGACAGGATCTCACTAGGTAGCCCAGACTAGTCTTGCACTAATGTGTCTCCTGCCTCAGCCTCCCAAATGCTGGGATTGCAGGACAGCTGTGCCAACATGCTAGGCTTGTATACAGTCTTTTCCAGACCTAAAGCTTACAAATATTTTACCCTACTTGGGAGTCTCCTTTTAATTTTCTTGGTGGAATCTTTTGAACCACACAAATCTAAATCATAAATGGGAATAAAACTTCAAGTATTCAGGAGCTGGGCATGGTGGGATTAAAGGTGTGTGGCACTACGCCCAGCTCCTGGGAAGCAGAAGCAGGTAGATCTCTGTGAGTTCGAAGCCAGCCTGGTCTACAGAGTGAGTCCAGGACAGCCAGGGCTGTTACACAGAGAAACCCTGTCTTAAAACAAAACAAAACAAAACAAAAAACTTCTCACAGTCTAAGTTACAGAAAAGGACTCAGGAAGGTAAAGAGGAGAAGGGAGGGGTGTGTAGCTCAGCAGGTAAAGAACTGGACTGGCAAGCATGTGAATTTTAGTTCACACCCCAGATCTCAGTAAAAATAAATGCTCAAGATGCATACTGACAGTCCCTGCAGCCGCAAGATGCGTACTTACAGTCCCTGCAGCCACAAGGTGGAGAGGCTCAATGAGGTCATCTAGCCTAGTTGGTGCATGAGGTTAACAACAGCAGTCAGTCTCAAGCCGGGCAGTGGTGGTACACGCCTATAATCCCAGCACTCAGGAGACAGAGGCAGAGGTAGGTGGATCACTGTGAGTTCGAGGCCAGCCTGGACTGCAAAATAAGTCCAGGACAGCCAAGGCTACACAGAGAGACCCTGTTTCAAAAAACCAAAAAAAAAGAAAAGAAAAGAAAAAGAACAGCAGTCTCAAAGACGGTAGACAGCTGAGGCCATTCTGTGGTCCTTACATGCACCCACATACACATACATGCACCCCTTCCTGCATGCCTGCATACACACATGCAGGTAAAACTCATAAAAAAAAAAACATAACCGTGGGAAGGACTAAAGTGGTTAGCATTGATCTTTATACATAGAACCCACTTAAAGTTGGCAGTTGTTACCACTCTAAAGTTGTCAGGCTGGGTGCTGTGGCTCATGTGTATAATTTCAGCACTCTGGAGGCAGAAGCAAAAGGACTGTTAAAAATTCAAGGCCATTCTAGGCTGCATAACAAGTTGAGGCTGGGCAGGAGGGCAGTCATGGGGAGGTCCCATTTCAAAACAAGGAGAGAAATGCCAACAACAGAAAATCAGCATATACTCCTGTCCCAAGTTTAGTACAGCCCTGTTATGTAGATAGATATATAACATGCTGTCCCCATCATAGTCACTGAGGGTGAGCTGCAGCATGCACAAGCTCCTGGGTTCAATCCCAGACCACACAAACCAAAATCAAAGCCACACACACAGATACATGTTTTTATGAGCGCGCGCGCGCGCGCGCGCACACACACACACACACACACACGTACACATGTGCAGGAAGGTGGCATAGACACTTCAGGAATGTGCCAACAGGAAAGGTTCTCTGCAGCCAATGGCAGGTGGTTTTCTGAACAGTCTGCAATTGTCTTGAGGAACAGAGGAGCCTTTTGTCCAAGAGAATTTTCTTATCACGTGTGACTGTCATTAGTCTCCACACCCTCATGAGGCAGACATGATTAGAGGCCTCCAGATGCTCCCCAGACTCTTCACTACCAATCTGTGAGGCAGATGCCTCCTACTACTTTGTTCATCTGTTTAAGACAAGTTATTCAAATCTCCCACTTAATAATGTCTGGCCTTCATGCTAGTGAGTACCCTCACTCTGATGTGAACACCATGCATTTAAATTGCCCCACCCACAATGCGATTGTTAAAATACTCAGGAGTTGGGACATAGCTCAGTGGTTATGAGTGTGTGACATCCACCGGGCTCAGTCCCCAGCACCCAGACACCCAGGAGAGAGGTAGCAGAACATGTGAAAGTATAGTTAAAGCAGTGAGTGGTCTTGTTTCCCTCTTGCCCGGGCTCCGTCAGGCCCCCCACACGATGTTCTGCCCACCATTGCTCTATCCGTGTTCCTTGGTACTCAGACCATTTCCTGCTGTGTTATTAGCTCCTGGAAGGCTCTGTCCAGACTATCTTCGCATTTCCCAGAACACATTGATTTATAAAAAATTGAGCACACTTAGGTGTGTTGAGTAAACAGTGTGGTATAGTAGTATTTAATATGCTAGTATTGAATATAGCAAGCTTTAATAGACTCCTCTTTTTTATTTTCACTGCTACTAAAACTTTAATGGAATGCGCCATCTTTCTCCTCATTCTGTCCCCAAACAGGGGCAAGTTTTAACTGACTTCTGTTTAACCCATTTCTTTCTCTTCCTTTTTTCCTGTTTTCCATTTCTCTTTTGCAACTCTATCAATTTACTATGAAAATACTCTCTGCTTTTTATTACTCCTGCCTCTTGTTCCTTCTTAAAATTTCTAATGTTTCTTACACCTTGGTTTTTTCTGTCACCTGCTCTTTCTATTTTTGGCTTTCTCCTTGCCCTTCCGCCTCCTGCCCTTAAGGTACAGGGCAAGAATAGAGGGGTGGAGCCCAGCTGAGGCAAGGGTGGAGCTACCTGTTCAGAGCCTGACTGAGAAGGCCCTGGCTTGGAGGGTCTTCCGGACTGAAGTCGTCATGGCCTTCCCACTGGAGACTGGCCCCCCGGAAGGCAGATGGGACCCTGTAAGGTCCAAAGCTCACCTTTCCTCCTCTCTGCTTCCAGTGGCCCTCTCCTTACTAATACCTTTCCCCTTCATCATTTCCCTCTATTTCTCTCTTGTTAACTTTCTGTCGCTCAGCTTCATTTAGTCCTGTCTTTCTTGTTAGGTCTTCTGTCATCTGTCTCTTCCTTAAACATGAGCCTTCCTCTCTATTTGCCATTTTGTTCATGTAGTTTTCTCACTGTTACTTTCTCGTTCAGTTGTTTTCTGCTAATTGCTCTGTTTCTTTTAAAATATGAGCATTTTATAAGGAGTTAGGTGGAGGGCAGCAAAGGCCTGCCTTCCCACAGGCCTTTTCAGACTTCACTCACTCTTAGTTTTATGTTGTGGTTTGAAGGGCTGTGCTGACGAAATGATTAATAAACACAGGAAGGGAAGTTAGGTTGAACATTAAATGTGAGAGGTTGACATCTCTCTCTCTCTTTCTCTCTCTCTCCCTCTCTCCTCTTCCCCCCTCCCTTCCTCCCTTCCTCTCTTCCTCTCTCATTTAGTTTTTTCCTGCAATACAATGGATACAATTTGCCGTGGCTACCTTGAGGTATGTTTTTTTTAGTCTCATATCACATGACTGTTGAAATCGCATGAGCAGACTGGAGAGCTGTTCGGCTTTCCACATCCTCCTCCTGGGGATTGCATTTTACTTTTTAGTTATAAATTCTTTCCTATGTCTATAGTTTCTGACTAGTAAATGGTAAGGGCCTGGGATGATGTCTTAGTGGGTCAAGTGCTTACTTCCTAAATATGAGAGCCCAAGTTGGGATCCCCAGCACCCACGTGACAAGCTGGCTCTGTTGTTACCTGCCTGTTATCTCAGCCTTGGGAGGCAGAGATGGGAAAGGGTCAGGGGGCTGTGAATCTCGGAGCTCTAGGTTTACTGAGAGAGGCGTCTCAAAAAGTAAGATGGAGAGTGATAGATAGAGGAGGATGCTAACAGTGGCCTGGTCTCCTCCTTCTGGTGCGCCACCACACCTACACCCCCAGCAGAAGTAAGAAGAAAGCCAGGTGTGGTGGCGCATGCCTTTAATCCCAGCACTCAGAGGCAGAGGCAGGTACATGGTTGTAAGTCGAAGGAGGAGCAGGAGCAGGAGGAGGAGGAGGAGGAGGAGGAGGAGGAGGAGGAGGAGGAGGAG
>OU015754.1:27923235-27939858 GCA_907169655.1 Acomys percivali | reverse complement strand
GAAGAAGAAGAAGAAGAAGAAGAAGAAGAAGAAGAAGAAGAAGAAGAAGAAGAAGAAGAAGAAGAAGAAGAAAAAACAAGAGGAGGGCGCTAGCCTGAAATAGGTGGGCAGCTGGCAACAGGACTGATGCAGACCAGCGTTGGGTGCTTCCCTCAGTACTGCATGTGTTAAACACTGGAAATGACAGTGGTAGCTCAGATCTAATTCCAGCCCTTGGGGAATGAGGCAGGAAGATCACTGTGAGTTTGAAGCCAGCCTGGTCTACATAGCAGGTTCCAGGCCATTCAAGGCTACATAGTGAGAAAAACTGGGATGATACTGAGAAGACTAGCATGCAAATTCATGAGGCACTCTAACTTAAAAACAAAAGCGTGTAGTGTATTTTATATCAACTGTGCCAATAAACAGTAAAAAGTAGTTTCATCTCTGTGTTGTAATGGCCATGGTTTGTGTCTCAGTGTTATAGGTTCGAGTTCAATTATCACTTATGCTGTGTTCCAGAACCAACCCAGGTCTGCAGAGGTGAGCAGTCTTTCTGTTGAGTTTGAACTGTCAGTGACTGAGCCAGGACAGACCAGCCTGTGCACAGTGGGGTAATACTGTGTGTGCCCGACACAGATGTGATTGTTTCCCTCTGTCCACAGGCAGGTCTGCAGCTATAGCCCTCAGTTACTAGAGGTTAGCTGTTAGTGTGGGTCTCTTTGGTTAAGGATAAGGAAGCTGCTGTCTGAAGTCTGATAGTGTGGTAAGATCCTCCCTCCAGGTAAAGGGCTTGCTGTGTCTCTGTGTCTTGTTTGTTTTGAGACAGGGTCTCTCTCTACATTGTCAGTTCTCAAACTGTGGTTGTCCATGACTCCTTTGGAGGTGCACCAGCCTTTTCACAGGGGTCATCTAAGACCATCTGCATAGCAGATATTTACATTCATAACACTATCACAACTACAGTCATGAAGTAACAATGAAACAGTTTTATGGCGGGGGGGTCACCACAACATGAGGAACTGTATTAAAGAGTCATAGTGGTAGGAAGTTTGACAATCACTGCTCTACATAGCCCTGGCTGTCCGGAACTCGCTCTGTAAACCAGGCTGGCCTCAAACTCACAGAGATGCTCCCGCCTCTTTCTCCCAAGTGCTAGGATTAAAAGCATGACCCACCATGCCTGGCCTAGGTAAGCTTTCTGATCTTGACCTTGAGAGAATCACTGGAGTAGCCAAGAGGTAGTTCACGAAGACCTGGCTTCTTGAGACACACTTGTTTGCTGCCCTGTCCTCCTAAGCAATTACAGTGCCATTTTGAAACAAATAATAAATCCTTTATAAACATAATTGTACCAAATTGTTCAAGTTAAAAACCTTCCTGCGGGGCATGGTGAGAAACTGCCTCAAAATAAAACACGCACACACACCCTTCATGAAGTTCTGGCAAAGGTGGTCTACTTGCTGGCTCAATAAGACCTTAAAAGATAGGAAACAATTATTGCTGTGGTCAGGCCAAATGACACAGAATCAGCCGTAGAGTGGTTTAATGTGTAATCAGAGTGCTGCTGTGAAGAAGGTGGTTTGGCCCTTCTCATATATGAGGAAACTGAGGTCCAAGTTCTGTACCAGGCAGCAGAACAAGGCTTCTCAGAACACCAGTTGTATCTGAATTAAACAAATGTAGTATTTTTTTTTAAAGGTTTATTTATTTATTATGTATACAGTGCTCTGCCTACATGTACATCGGCAGGTCAGAAGAGGGCACCAGATCTCATAGATGGTTGTGAGCCACCATGTGGTTGCTGGGAATTGAACTCAGGACCTCTGGAAGAGCAGACAGTGCTCTTAACCACTGAGCCATCTCTCCAGCCCACAAATGTATTTTTTATAGGCTAGGCATATTTTTTCCATGCTTTAAGCCCTAATGTCAGGCTTCTATGAATCCCACGTAGTCTTGCTGTATTGCTTCCTTTTTTTTTTTTTTTTTTATGAAACAGGGTTTCTTTGTGTAGCCCTGGTTGTCCTGGACTTGCTTTGTAGACCAGTCTGGTCTCTAACTCACAGCGATCTACCTGCCTCTGCCTCCTGAATGCTGGGATTAAAGGTGTGCACCACCATGCCTGGCCTTTGCTTCCAGGCCTTGATTTTCTTGCCTCCCTCTGCTGAGCACTGGGTCACCAGCCAGTCCTGCCATACCTGGTTAATAGTTTCAGATTTCAAGTCAGTTTGTAAATTCCACAGGGAAACCTGTAGAGAATAAGATGTATCTAATTTATAGATCCATGTAGAAAGAACTGCTACTTTATAATATCTTATATTCATGACCACTACATATTTCCTAGATATTCTCTGGTGTGCCCCAATAAACATTTTATATTTGTCCTATAGAATAATCAGAAAAAATGCCTTTAATCTCAGCACACAGGAGGCAAAGGCAGGTAGAGGCCAGTCTGGTCTACTTAGCAAGTTCCAGGCCAGCTACAGAGTGAAACCCTGTCTCAAAAAATAGGCAAGTAAATAACTAAGAAAACAGCGATTTAAAAAAAAAGTTGAACATAGTGGCACATGCCTTTAATCCCAGCACTCTGGGAGGCAGAAGCAAGTGGATCTCTGTGAGTTCGAGGCCAGCCTGGTCTACCAAGTAAGTCCAGGACAGCCAAGGCTACACAGAGAAACCCTGTCACAGAAAAGAAAAAAAAAACCTAACTGGGAACACGGAGGCAAAAAGATACTAAAAAGTAAGCAGTGTGGGGCTAAGTGATGGCTCCATGACTAAAAGAGCATGCTGTGCAAGGCTGAGGCCCTGAGATCAGAGCCTGGTACTCCGATGAAAGGTGGGACTCGGCCATGTGCATGCCTGTACCACAGGACTGTGGTAGCTGGAGACAAGAGGATCATGGGAGTTGCTGGCCACCAGCCTAGCACAGATTCTGTGACAGACCTCGTCTCAGAAGAACAAGGTAGAGAGAACAGGAGTTCTCCCCTGGGGTCCATACATCCATGCACAGGAGCACATTTCCACCAATATGAGCACATGTACAATCATGCCATACTCACACAAATACATACAAAACAAAGAAAACATGAAGATTTCATTAGTGTAGTCAGAAGGCAAAAGTCGTGTGTGTGCGCGCACACACACACACACACACACACACACACACACATATCATACTGGCTTTTCCCCTCACTTTTTAAGTCCTTAACTACATCTGTAAACATATGGCTCATTACATCATTGTCTATTTAGCATACGGCTCATGACATCATTGTCTATTTAGCATATGCTGGCTGCGCACCTAGCACTTATGTTATGGCTGCACATAAAGCTTTCATCTGACTGTTCTATCTTTGGCCCTATAGTTGGGGAGGAGTGTCTCTGCGAGTGAGAGCCCAAGTACTGAGCTGTTCACCAGCCCCCTCACTCCAGGACACAGATGTCTTTCTATCTGGAGTCTTTACATTTTCCACAGTCAAGCAATGGCAGAGGCCCTGGCAGAACGACACCCAGTTTTCTACTTGAAGCATACAATGTAAAGATGACTTATCTGTTCTCTTAGCTCCATCACTAACTAAGGTTTTTGTGGCTTTTGGCAGATAAAGCCACTCTTGTATCTGAGCTTGTCTGACCTGCTCCTGGGGATTTGCTGGCTCATAAAAGCACTTGTCTATGGAACATCAGCAGCCCACAAAGACAGCATCTGCTATAACCTACAGGCAGTGGGAGAGGTAAGCACCCCTAGACTTGGCCAATACTTAGCAATTCAGATCAGAGGTGACCCACTATGGAAACACAGACCTGTTGTTTTTTGTTACACTTTGATAGAATAGTTTAATCATTTTTCATCTTAAAAATAGCTACTGCCAAGGTAGACATGGTAGTTCACACTTTTAATCTCAGAACTTGGGAGGCAGAGGCGGGCAGATCTCAGAGTTCAAGGCCAGCCTGGTCTATACCATCAATATGAGATGCTCCTAAATCTCTCAGACTTGGTGTATGAAAAAAGTAGAGGTTAAATGGAAATTCCATAGAGTTAAGAGGAAATATCTTCTCACTTACTAGGAACACAGGTTGAGAATCCATCCTCTGAAAGGTGAAATTATCAGGCACATGAAATTTTGTGAGAAAATATACACTTGACCTCTGGTGTCAGATCATAGTCAAAATGTAGACAAGCACAGTGTTGGCTTTTTGTTATTTAATTACCTTTAGAGCCAGGTGTGGTGACACATGACTTTAATCCCAGCACTTGGGAGCCAGAGGCAGGTGGATCTCTCTGAGTTCAAGGCCAGCCTGGTCTACACAGTGAGTCCAGGAAAGCAAGGGCTACACAAAGAAACTCTGTCTCAAACAAACAAAAAACAAAACAAAACAAATCAAAAGCCTTTGGGAAATATGGCTAATATATCCCATAATATATTAAATATGAACCTAAACCTTATTTATACTAGGAGGGTCCCCAACACCTATACCCATACGAGATGTAGGTGTGTATTCATAGGCATGTGAGTGCACATGTATCTGTATATGTGCACAGCCATATATATGTGAGTGTGCATGTATGCATATTCCTATTCTTTTTGTTTTGTTTTGGTTTTCAAGACAGGGTTTCTCTGTGTAACAAAGCCCTGTCCTAGACTCAGTTTGTAGACCAGGCTGGTCTCGAACTCACAGATATCCACCTGCCTCTGCCTCCCGAGTGCTGGGATTAAAGGCGTGTGCCACCGTCACCCAGCTCATATTCCTAATCTAAAACAAAATCTTAAACACTTCCACCTAGTTCAGACATGGGATACTAACCCTGTAATATGTGATTGGTACTATAAATCCGTGTATTTACATGTCAGGAATCACGGAGGGTGTTGACTATTTTAGAGACATACTTTTTCATCCTAACAATAACCTCACTAGTTAAGCAGCATTGTGGCTATATTGTTTCTTTTTTTTTGTTTTGTTTTTTGTTTTTTGTTTTTGTTTTTTCGAGACAGGGTTTCTCTGTGGAGCCTTGGCTGTCCTGGACTCACTTTGTAGACCAGGCTGGCCTCGAACTCAGAGCGATCCACCTGCCTCTGCCTCCCGAGTGCTGGGATTAAAGGCGTGCGCCACCACGCCCGGCTTTTGTTTATTTTTTTAAAGATTTATTTATTCATTATGTATACAGGGCTCTGCCTGCATGTACATCCTCAGGCCAGAAGAGGGCATCATAACACATTAAAGATGGTTGTGAGCCACCATGTGGTTGCTGGGAAACTCAGGACCCCTAGAAGAGCAGATGGTGCTCCCAACCTCTGAGCCATCTCTCCAGCCCCCGCGACTATATTTTTTAGATGAATTATTATTATAGTATTTTCTGGTTCCTTCAACAACACACCTAAGGAAGCACCTTAAGGAAGGGAGGATTTAGTAGCTAGGGGTGAATGCTGGGGCTCAGCCTACTTTCTTCCTTTCATGCAGTCCAGTGCCCCAGCCATGGCTGCTGCTGCTTGCATTTAGGGTGAATCTTTCTACCCAGCTAACCCAATGTAGTAATGCAGTCTACACACCCAGAGACGAATTGACTACCACACTCGTGAAGTCATCAGGATCTGGAGAAAGCAAAGTGTTCCTATGTCCATCACCCTCCAAACCACTGCAGTATCTTTTCCGCTGGCCATGTGAAGGTTCTGTTGGTCTTTCTTAGAGTCCTCTTGACAGTGTTTTCCTGTTAATTACATGCCGTGTAGTTTAGGATTGCACACACTCTGGGTCCTTCCATAATTGTCTGAAGATTGCCTATGTCTTCTGCTTAACAGGAAGTCAAGAGCGGCAATTGTGTTTCATCAGATATGGTGTGGGCTCAAACCTTAGTCCAGTTCTCTATGCCTTCCTGTGTGGATTAGCCGGTCTTTACACACATGTGGTAGTGTGGTAGTGTGACCAAGCTGAAGCTTGCATGGCCTTGTAACAAATCCAAGGCATCCTTTCCTGGTCCTCTCAGAACATCCCGACTTAGTGGGTACTTGGTTTCTGATTAGAGTTTTAGGTGCTGCGATTGAGGAGCACCGTGTTTTTCTGTTGCTATGACCAGAGTATAAGACAGGAACAAGGGGGGTTGGGGATTTAGCTCAGTGGTAGAGCGCTTGCTAGCAAGCGCAAGGCCCTGGGTTCGGTCCTCAGCTCTGGAAAAAAAAAAAAAGACAGGAACAAGGAAGGAAAGGTGGATTTTGGTTCACATTTTCTGAGAGTTGAGTTCAAGATTGCTTGGCCCCACACACCTGTGCAGAACATGGTGGCAGCAGGAATGTGACCTAGATGACATCATGGCAGGGAGATGCAGTGCTGGCACTCACTCACTCGGCTTTCTTCCTCTCTCCCCCTCCCATCCCTGCCCATGGGGTGATGACGCACGTGTAGGATGCGTCTTCTCCACTCAGGTAAGGCGCACCACACCAGTCTCCCTTGTGAGTTGTGTCAACCGTCACCCCCAGGCACACACTTGACAATGAGAAGGAGAAGGAATAAGAAGTCTGAGAAACCGACACCGTTCGCTTCCCCATGGCTGGCTTCCACCCACAGCCCATCTGCTTCACTTCATTTCAGCGCTCTCAAGTTGACATTTGTTTTCGTTGTTCTTGGTTTGGATTTGGTTTTTTGTTTGTTTGCTTGTTTTTGAGACAAGGTTTCTCCTTGTAGCCCTGGCTGTTCTGGAACTCACTTTGTAGAATAGGCTGGCCTCAAAGTCACAGAGATCACCTGCCTCTGCCTCCCAAGTGCTGGCATTAAAGGTGTGTGCCAGCACGTCTGGCTCCAATTTAATGTGTTTTTTTTTTAATTTTTAAAAATTTATTTATCTCTATGTGCATTTATGTTTTTTTCCATGTATGTATCTGTGAGGGTGTCAGATCATGGAGTTACAGACAATTGTGAACTGCCATGTGGGTGTAGGGACGTGAACCTGGATCCTTTAGAAGAGCAGTCAATGCTCTTTTTTTTTTTTTCTGAGACAGGGTTTCTCTGTATAGCCTTGGCTGTCCTGGAGTAGCTTTGTAGACCAAGCTGGCCTCGAACTTGCAGTGCTCCACCTGCCTCTGCCTCCCAAGTCCTGGGATTAAAGGTGTGCGCCACTGCACCCGGCTATCTTTATTATTTTTAAATGGATGTATATGGAGAGACAGTGTACACATGAATGAATGTGGCTGCGAGGCCAGGGGCATCCAGTTCCCTGGATTAGAGTTACAGTTAGTTATGAGCTATATCACATGGGGGTGAGAACCAAACTTATGTCCTCTGAGAAAACAGTGCACGCTCTTTCTCTGTCTGGAGGGCCAGGGTCTCTCTCTTTTTTTTTTTGCTTATATGTGTGTATGAGCACCATGTATATGCCTGGTACCCATAAAAGCCAGAAGAAGGTGTTTAATGCCATGGAACTGGAGTTAGATGGCTGTAAGCCACCATGTGGGTGCTAGGAACTGAGTGCAGATCCTCTGTCTCTCCAGCCCTTCAATTAACTATTCTTTATTTGTTTGTTTTTCATGACAGGGTTTCTCTGTGTAGCCTTGGCTGTCCTGGAGTAGCTTTGTAGACCAGGCTGGCCTCAAACTCACAGCGATCCGCCTGCCTCTGCCTCCTGAGTACTGGGATTGAAGGCATGTGCCACCACACCCAGCTATTTGCTTTTTTTTAAGACAGAGTTTCCATATATAGCCCTGGCTGTCCTGGAACTCTCTCTCTCTGTGTAGTCCAGGCTGGCCTCAAACTCAGAGTCATTTAACTATTCAAAAAAGGGTTTCTCTGTGTAGCCCTGGCTGTCCTGGACTCACTTTGTAGACCAGGCTGGACTCGAACTCATAGCAATCTGCCTGCCTCTGCCTCCCAGAGGGCTGGGATTACAGTACCACCGTGTCTGGCTCATTTAACTATTCTTCACAACCACTGGATCCCTTGGATTTAAGGAGATAGTGACGATTCTCAAGCTCTTTTCACATTGGCGTTGAAGCCAGGAGCACCTGTCTAGGTGTTCCAGTCTAGCTGTAATGTCTTGAAACTAGGCAGTGAGTCAAAATGTTACTGTTCTGTTCTCTGCTGGAGTGCACAGCACCACCCAAGGCTCTTCACAGAGTTTAAGAATCAGCTTCCTCGTTTCTGATACATACATGACCAGTTCAGCTTCCTTTTGATCAGGGGTGAATAGGGTATGTCTTTTTTATTTTTATTTTCCAATTTTTCAGACAGGGTTTCTCTCTGTAACAGCTCTGGCTGTCCTGGAATTCACTCTGTAGACCAGGCTGGCCTCGAACTCATGGAGATCCACCTGCCTCTGCCTCCCAAGTGCTGGAATTAAAGGCATGTACCACCACTGTCCAGCGGTACATCTTTCTAAAAAACAAAACTGTAAACAACAAGAACAACATGCACACACACATATATATATACACATACATCATACATAGATTTTTTTTTTTAATGTAAAACATGGCGGCAGCAGGAACGTGAGCTAGAGTCCAGCTTGTTCACATTGTGGCAGGGAGGTGCAGTGCTGGCACTCACCTGGCTTTCTCGCCTTTCCCTCCTTCCTCCTTCCCTGCCCATTGTCTTGGTCAGTGTTCTATTGCTGTACAGAGGCACCCTGCCCACGACAAGTCTTAAAAGGAAAGCATTTAACTGGAGCTGGACTATAGTTGAGAGGTTTAGTCCATTATCAGCATGGTGGAAAACATGGCGGCACACAGGCAGACATGGTGCTGGAGAAGGAGCTGAAGGTTCTGCATCTGGATCAGCAGGAAGAGAGAGTGACACTGGGCCTGGCTTAGGCTTCTGAAACCTCAAAGCCCAGCCCAGGTGTCACACTTCCTCCAACAAGGCCACACCTCCTAATAGTGTCACTCCCTATGGGCCTATGGGGGCCATTTTTTTTTAAACTACCACAGCTAGCTTCTTCAGGTCTGTTCCCCCGACACACACACCTCACCCCTACCCTGCTTCTCAAGAAGGCTGTGACACCTATGAGATTCTGTTGTCTGAAGGCATGGCCCTCAATTCTCAAACCGCCTCTCTTACCATGTGCCACCCCTCCTGTCCCCAGAGTCCTTTCCCTAGCTTGACAGAGTCGAAGCTTAGGCGAGGTTTGCCTCACTTTTGGTTTTCTAATGAACAACAGCTGTGGCAAGTGTGGATTGTAGAGTCAGAATTAGCCTGTACACGTTTCCTCCTGCCCTACAGATGAGGGGACACATTCCAGACAAGCCCTAAGCTCTTCCCACCCTCTGGAAACATTCTGGAAGAGGAAGGAACCAGATTTTCACCGGTAGTGTTAATCACACTTAAATTCCTTGAGACGCAGGCCAGTTGTTCGAGGGGCATGGCAGAGGAGGCTGCAGTTTTAGGCAAGCAAATCCCTTCTTTCCTCAGGGTTTTTTTGAGACAAGGTTTCTCTGTAACAGCCCTGGCTGTCCTGGAACACACTGTGTAGACCAGGCTGTCCTGGAACACACTGTGTAGACCAGGCTGGCCTCAAACTCAGAGATTTACCTGCCTCTGCCTTCCCAGTGCTGGGATTACAGGCCTGCGCCACTGGCTCATTTTAACATCTTGTGACAGTATTTAAATAACATTTTTTTAGGGAGCTTTTTCACCCTGACAGTCTCTGCTGGCTTGCTTTCAGTCTGGTAAATAGTTAACATTTGAGTCTGTCACTGAGCTGCTTGTTTCCTGTTTGTCCGTCACTTCTTTATTCTACTCTGTCTGCCTTCTTTTTGCATCAAATTGCATCAAATCTCCTTTTTGTTTTTAATTTATTTGTTTTGTTTTGAGACAGGGCTTCTCTGTCCTAGCTGTCCTGGAACTCACTCTGTAAACCAGACTGGCCTTGAACTCAAGAGATCTGCCTGCCTCTGCCTCCCCAGTGCTGGGATTAAAGTCATGTGCTACGCCCACCACACACACACACACAAACACATGCACATGCACACACACGAGAGCGCGTACACACTGAATTTCCTTTTTTTTTTTTTTTTTTTTTTGGTTTTTTGAGACAGGGTCTCCCTATGTAGCCTTGGCTGTCCTGGACTCGCTTTGTAGACCAGGCTGGCCTCGAACTCACAGCGATCTGCCTGCCTCTGCCTCCCGAGTGCTGGGATTAAAGGTGTGCGCCACCACGCCCAGCCTGAATTTCCTTTTATTAGCTCAAACTTTCAAACTTAATCAAGAGCTTGCAGCTGGGTCATAGTTTATAGCTCACACTTGAACTCACCACAGTAGAAAGTCAAGTATTACTATCCCAGATCAGCAGTGGGCTTCAGTCCCCCACCTTGATGTCACTGTCCCATCTGCCCCGCCCTCCCTAGCAAATGTGCATTGATCTCCACTTGTGTGAAGCTGCTGCTTTTCTAGCATAGCTATGTGACTCCCGAGGAGCTTCTGGGCTTCCTACTTTTACAGATGAATGCAAATAAATCCCCCAACTTCATGTTCTGGTGAATTAAGAACATTTTAAAAAGCAGAGTATGATATTACATGCTTTTAATCCCAGCACTGAGGAGGCAGAGGCAAGCAGATCTCTGAGTTTGAAGCCAGCCTGGTCTACAAATCGAGTTCCAGGATAGCCAGGGATACACAGAGAAACCCTGTCTTGGGGGCAGGGGGAACCATTCAAAAACAAGTATCACCTTAAGTCTATGAAATAAATATCACTTGAGAAAAAAAACTTGGTAAAATATAATCTCAGTCATAGTGGTTCTCAGTGCTGGGAGATGGCTCAGTGACTGAGAGCACTTGTTCTTACAGAGGACCAGGTTCAGTTCCCAGCACACACTGTGGCTCCAGTGCCAGGGGATTGGACACTCTCTTCTAGCTTCCTAGGGACCAAGCACAAGTGTGGTGGACACAGACTGAAGGCAAAATACACATGCACATAAAATAAAAATTTTTTGAGTTTTTCGAGATAGGATAAAATAAAAATTTTTTAAATCTTCTAAAAAGTGAATTAATAAACATAGCCCTATTAGGAACTCATTATTGCAGATGCTTTTTGTGTGCTCCTAGACCAGCTTCTTTACCAGCCTGCAATGGGGTAGGCTGCAGAAGCTTGATTTTCCTTCCCTGCCAAATGATGGACATGGGGTAGAAATGAAGCTGTTTCTTTCTTGTTTGTATAGCTCGCGATCAGATGACTGCAAGCCTGATTCAGTAACAGGAAGTTGTTCACAGAGCCCGGAGCTGTGAGGACAGGCTTGGTCCAGCTTAAGTACCTGGGGCCACTTCACCAAGTGGGAACACAGGAAGTCAACATTGACTTAGACCTAGTCTTCTATCCCAGATCTTGCTAGGAAGCCAAGTGCTTAGAGAATCCAGCCATCAGGAATACTTTTGTTTTGATTAATAGATATTAGGGTTTTCTGAGGGTTAATTTTTTGGTCACCTTAGCCAATCAGTGAGCGGGCCTTAAAGTACCAGAGTTGCATCAGAGTGAGGCCTTGCCTGCCCCCCCACCCCACCTCTGGACACCCCCCAGCGTCTCCTCTGCTCCATGTCTGAGATGATGAGGTGTCTCCATTAGACAGCTGTTTGCTTGTTTTCCGATGTCCCCTAGGTCAGGCATGGGGTCAGGAACAAATTCTGTGCCTTCTCCCAAAGGGCCCCAGTGCTTCTGTCCTCAGGCTTCTGTTTAGCAGAAGCAGCTGCTGTGCAGAAACAAGAGCAAGCAGTGATGTCAGAGTTGGGTGTTCTGAGCCATAGGGTTTCTGTTTCCTGAGAGCTCGCTGGTCGCAAACCATAAAGATGTCAGTTTGGGTTACAAATGGCATGATGCTCATGGCTTAAGAGTTAAGATTTAGTCTTCAGCCTCATAGCCCTGAGTTGAAATTTCATCCTTTCAGACTGAATGTGGTGGTATACATACTCCGGAGGCAGATGCAGGTGGATCTCTGACTCAGAGGCCAGCTAGCTCTACATAGTGAGAGTTCCAGGACAGCCAGGAGAGACCTTGTCTCAAAAACAAAACAATAATACTGGGCAGTGTGGAGCACACCTTTAATCCCAGCACTCAGAGGGAGAGGACGTGGATCTCTCCCTCTGAGTTTGAGGACAGCCTGGTCTACAGAGTGAATTCTAGGGCTACACAGAGAAAACTTGTCTCAAAAAAACAAACAAACAGAAAAAACAACAAACAAATGCCATCTTTTTAATTAGCTGTGTACTATAAAGTCAAATTGTTACTTAAGGGATTTTGGCACTGTCTACCAAGGTCATTGAAGCTAAAAGACTCCTTAAGGCCCGACTTGCTCACTTGCTCACAGGACTGAGTCTTAGTCAGGTGATCAGCCTGCTTAGCAAGAACAGAGAGACCAGCTAAATGATCTGACCCACTGGGCCTCAGCTACCACCAGGCCTCCCTTAGACAGAGAGCACCTGTTTGTTGGCAGCAGGAGAGTCTCAGGAGCTCTGCCCTCCAAGCAGGCACTGCACTAACCATCTCAAAACCTCATGAGCTGCACAGTGTTCCCAATGGGTGACTGTTAGAAAACAGAAAGCCTGCAACAATGTGGTGTTTGTTTGTTTGTTTCTCTTTAATACATTAATGTAAAACAGCAAATGAGAAACTGTATTCTAAAAGCCTTGGTAGCAGGGCAGTAGTGGCACACACCTTTGATCCCAGCACTCTGGGAGGCAGAAGAAGGTGGATCTCTGTGACTTTGATGCCAGCCTGGTCTACAGAGTAAGTCTAGGACAGCCAGGGCTACACAGAGAAACCCTATTTTGAAAAACAAAACAAAACAAAAAAGAGAGAAAGAAAAAGAAAAAAAAAGGCTTTGGTAGTAACAATATCACACATAGTTTTTAAAAACAAGCCAAAATCTCCAAGTCATAGTTTTTTCGCTTAAAACAGGAGTAATGATATATTATCAGGGTAATTGTGAAGACCAAATCAAGCAAAATGAAGAGTACTTGCCCACAGTTAATGTTGGTGAAGGGTTGGGTAACATTATCATTCTTTTGTTTGGGGTTTTAGTGTGCCTGTCTGGTTGAGGAATCTGTTTCATGATATCCTAGCTCCCTCTACTGGCAGAAATGATATTACCCACTCTTTCTTTCCTGTTTGTATATATGCTTTCACCCTAACACAGGTTGGAAGAGAACTAAGTATGTATCCCAAGTTTTTTTGCACTCATAGCAATGTTCTTGTCTCAGCCTCTCAAGTGCTGGGATCACAGACCTCAACCATCATACTGCATACCTGGCATACCTGTTTCTTTTCTTCTCCCTCCCTCTCCTCTTCTTTTAGATTTGTGTGTGTTTGTGTTTGTGTTTGTGTGTACATGCATGTGACATTTGTATGAGTTGAGAGTGTAGGGGCTGGAGAGGTGGCTCAGTGGTTAAGAGCACTGGGTGTTCTTTCGGAGTGAGCCGGGTTCAATTCCCAACACCCACATGGCAGCTCACAACTGTCTGTAATTCCAGTTCCAGAGGACCTATCACCTTCAGACAAAACCAGTGTACATAAAATAAGAATAAATAAATCATTAAAAAAAAAAGAGAGAGTGTGTAAATGTGTGTGTACCTGGGATTTGAAATCAGGTCCTCATGCTTGCATAGCAAGCACTCTATTTTTTTTCCCCTGGTTTTTCGAGACAGGGTTGCTCTGTGTAGCCTTGGCTGTCCTGGCCTCACTTTGTAGACCAGGCTGACCTTGAACTCAAAGCGATTTGCCTACCTCTGCCTCCCGAGTGCTGGGATTAAAGACGTGCGCCGCCGCCGCCCCCCCCCCCACTGAGTCATCTTCTAACTCTCTTGGACATAGATATATTTATTTATTTATTTATTTTTAGGGCTTCATTCATGTAGCCCAACTGACCTCGAATTTGCACTATATAGCCATGTAGGAGAAACTAGAAGTAATAAAGTTGGTATTATAAAGGATTAATAATAAAATTGTTTAGGGATTATTAAGTTACACAAAGTAGACTTTGGCTAAAGCATCCCTGTCTCCACTATCCATAGAGATAAGGACACATCCATACCAACCACAAATTTCAATTTAGGGTGGCTGAGAAAGTTTCTGCTAAAATTTGCTTACCAAGGTTGGCCACTGATTAGGTAACACTCCAACAGCAAAAGGAGATAACTCTGATTTACAACCAGCCATCGGGCCCCTTCCCATATCAAAGAACTTGCCTCCTACAGGCAGCTCAGGGGGTCACTGCAAGGACACTATTGTCACTAACTTTTTATGAGGAGAAGCAAGATGACCCTGGGTAACAACTATTGGAAAAGAACAACACTGTGTGTGTCCTTAAATAGTCCTGGCTCTGTCTGCTGTCTAAGTCTCACTCTGCCTAAGAGGCCAGACTTGTAGTTGGTCATCTGTAACTTGTCCAAAGCGTAACCTGGAAAAGGTTTAAAGACAGCAGTGGATGTGGAATCATAAGCCTCGGGCCATGCCGGGTGTGGGGTGTGGTGGTGCACGCCTTTAATCCCAGCACTTGGGAGGCAGAGGCAGGTGGATCGCTGTGAGTTCGAGGCCAGCCTGGTCTACAAAGGGAGTCCAGGACAGCCAAGGCTACAAAGAGAAACTCGTTCTCAAAAAACCAAAAAAAAAAAAAAAAAAAAAAAAAAAAAAAAAAAAGCCTTAGGCTTGTATAGGCAGGATGGTTTCCTATCTGAAGCTGCTTCTCTTGTGTGTGTTAGCTAAAGCCAGTCACAGGCTATTACCAAAGGGCTTTTCCTTTATCAGTCGCTAAGTGTGTGCAGTGAGTTCTTACTGTAACAGCCATGGATGACCTTGAACTCATGATCATCCTGTCTCTAGTTTCTGAGTGCTGGGGTGACAGGCATGACACCAGGCCACCTATTGTTTCTTGAGGTATCCATTTTGTTGTGGTCATTTGTTTGTTTAGCACAGAGGGTCATCCTCTTGGTCAGCAAAGGAAAAGGAGACAGGTAACCAGGCAACATTTCACATTTTACTGTAGTCATTGTCTTTGTTTTGTTTTGGTTTTGTCTTTTGTTTTTCTAAGACAGACTTTCTCTGTGTAGCCCTGGCTGTCCTGGAAATTGCTTTGTAAGAAGCAATTGAATTTAGGAAAGTTCCACCTTCCTCTACATCCAGTGTGCAGGGATTATAGGGGTGCACCACCACCGCTGGGCATCACATGTTGATAGTTATATTAAGATTAAGTTTACAGTGGCCGGGTGTGGTGGCACACGCCTTTAATCCCAGCACTCGGGAGGCAGAGGTAGGTGGATTGCTGTGAGTTGAAGAGGCCAGCCTGGTCTACAAAGTGAATCTAGGACAGCCAAGGCTACACAGAAAAACCCTGTTTAAAAAAAAACAAAACAACAACAAAAAAAAAGATTGAGCTTATAATTTTTCTTTGGGGGGTGATTTTAACCTTTATTTATATGGATTTGAGTCACCAAATGGCATCCTCCTACTGTGTTATAGCAGTATCGCCCTATTTTCATCCCTTCTTTTGGTTGTCATCAACTAACCTTTTCCTGTAAGCCATGGACCCCTAAATGCACACCACTCCAATCAGTTGTAGACATTTAGGTTCTCACCAAACCCTTGCAGGTATCCTGTCACTCTCTAGAGTGCATTGGAGGCCAGATACTCCCCATCCTGTTGCCCGGCAACTGCCATTCCGGTCCACACTCTGGCCTTGTAAGCACTGTCCTGTGGTAATCTACTGGCCTTCTGTGTTGTTACAGCTCTCTTTGCCTATATAGGCAACATACCATTTCCCAAAATTAAGCTAATTATGTCTGTCTGTCGCTGAGGGAGTGTGCACAAGCATGCACTCCTGCGCAAATATATAGAGGTCAGAAGAAGATGTTGGCTGTCTTCCTCTGTAGCTCCCTCTGTCTTATTCCTTGAGAGAGGGCGGTTCATTTTCTCTGAAGTCCATCATTTTGACCAGGCTCACTGGCCAGGGAGGTCCTGGATTCGCCTCTCTCTGTCCTCTAATGTTGGGAGCACGTGCTGGCTTCTTTTATTTAAATTACATTTCATGAGTGTGCGTATATGCATGTGTGTAAGTCCTAAGGTTTTTCAGTCTTAAGGCTTGGCAGGCTTGGCAGCAAGTGGCCCTACCTGATGAACCATCTTGCTGGCCTCGGCCTGGCTTGTCTGTGGATGCTGAGGATGTGAACTCCCCTCAAGTTGGTGTGGTAAGTGCCCCATCCTGGTGAGCTGTCTGCTTACATGAGACTGAAGGGTAAATCCTGCTACCTTAGCTGTGCAGCAGTCACTCACCCCCCACTTGGTGCCGTGTGGGCTCTCTGCTAGCCTACCAGCTAGCTCTTTGCTTCTTTTTTTAAATTTCATTTTGTTTTTATTAATGTATACCAGAGTGTGTGTGTGTGTATGTGTGTGTGCGCGCGGCGCCTATGTATGTGCCTTCTTGTGGCATTCATGAGGCTGCATATACAGTCCAGATGGAGGGTATCAGATCACCTAGAGCTGGAGTTACAGGCAGTTGTGAGCTGGAAACTGAACCAAAGACCTCTGCAAAAGCAGCAAGTGCTCTTAGCCAAGCCATCTCTCCAGTTCCCATAGCTCTTTTCCCCCCTAAATGTTAGTACATTTATTTGTTTATTTTACGTATGGTGTGTGTGTGTTTGTGTGTGTGTGTGTGTGTGTGTGTGTGTGTGTGTGTGTGTGTGTGT
>OU015754.1:27900315-27923225 GCA_907169655.1 Acomys percivali | reverse complement strand
TGTGTGTGTGTGTGTGTGTGTGTGTGTGTGTGTGTGTGTGTGTGTGTAGGTCAGAGGACAACTTGTGAGAATCAGTTCTCCTTACTTTATGAGTCCTGCAGACCAGATTCAGCTCTGAAACCAGCATTGGCAGTAAGTGCCTTTCCCTGCTGTGTCATCTCTTATAGCCTGATTATTTTAAAGATAGTTTAGACATCAGTGCTGGGGAATATATCAATTGATAGAGTACTTGCTTTGTGTGTTGGAAGCCCTGAGTTCAATCCCAGCACTCCATAAACTTGGAGTGGTGCATAAGCTTGGGGGCCTAAGGCACGAGGATCAAGAGTTTAAGACCACTTTTGAAGTTGTGATAGGTGGCATGTCTTTAATCCCAGAACTTGGGAGGCAAAGCAGGAGGATCTGTGTGAAGTCAAGAGGCCAGCCTGGTCGGATAGGCAAGACCACATACAAGAGATGCCCTGTCTCAAGAAAACCAAATAAGCTGGGTGTGGTGGCACACGCCTGTAACCTCAGCACTCGGGGAGGCAGAAGCAGGTGGATCACTGTGAGTTCGAGGCCAGCCTGGTCTACAAAGCAAGTCCAAGACAGCCAGAACTACGCAGAGAAACCCTGTCTCAAAAAACAAAAACAAAAAACCAAACTCATGTAGTATTTTAATCACCCAAATTTTGCACACATGCCTGTGTTACACACACAGACACTAACTTTTCCATGGTTCATATGTTGTGTGGGGCTGGGAACTCTGCTGTTTAGATATAGGGCCTTTAGGGGTAATAGGAGCTGTATGGTTATCAGGAGCACATGAATGAATCCTGGTGGCTTTATAAAGAGAAAGGCACACAGGTACAGATAAACATGAATATTCACAAAAGTGCAACCGTCAAGTGAGAGGAGGTGAGCATCTGTGGGTTTGAACAATCCAAAAGGTCAGGCACAGCTGAGTGGTCTCATCTGAGGATGAAGTTGGAGTGGGGCACTTGTGATGGGTTGTTTTGATTTTCTTCTAGATGTTGTCCATTGCCTCACTTCTCTACACCGTCAACTATGTGTGGTGTCTTTCCACAGAGCTGAGGGTGAAGCACAGCCAGAGTGGACAGAGCCAGGCTGCACAGGTAAGCATCCCACTGAAATCCGCCCAACTCTGCCTCCCCCGGTGCTGGGCTCACAGGTGTGTGACACTGCGCCTAGCTGAGTTTCACTTTTTCACTCTAGCTTTTGTTGTTGTTGTTGTTTTTGGTTTTGGGGGCTTTTGTTTTTGTTTGTTGTTTGTTTGTTTTGTTTTTGTGTTTTTGTTTGTTTTGTTGGTTTTTTGAGACAGCATCTCATGTGGCTGAGGCTGACTTTGAACTGGTTGCAGCTGGTTTTCAGCTTCTGACCCTTCTGCCCATACCTACTAGGTCCTGGGATAACATGTGTGCAACGCCCAGACTATTGAGTTTCGTTTTATTCAGTGCTTGTTTTAGTGTAAAGAGCCATGTGCTGCTAGTGGCTGCTGTGTAAGGCCCAGGACTCCACTCTGCTGCCATTTTCTCTTGCTCGCTGTGGCCGTTACACAGGCACAGGCATTCTTGTATACTGTAACCTTGCGTGGTCGCTGCAGTTAGGAAGTGCCTGTGGCTACTTTTAAATGCTTGTCTGTGTGACCCTGGAGCCCTTGAATGGTAGATGCCACAAAGAGCTGGGAGCCTGTCTCCCTTCTTAGGGTAGGTGAGTGCCTGTAGCACAGCAGCTCCCAGGGTTCTCTGCTCCCCACTCAGAGCTCCAGTGTGGGCTGCCTGAACCTGCCCATCATAACATCAAGTTCATAGTAACTTGATGCACGTTCAGTATCTGATGCACGTAGGGAGTATTTGTCTGTCTGTCTGTCTGTGAGTGCTATGGATTTGAACCCCAGACTTTTCTATAACAAATACATATTCCATCACTCTACGTAATCTAACAAACTGTGTATGTGGTGTATGTGTAGTGTGTGTGCTTGTGCGTCAGTGTGTAGAAGTCAGAGGTCAGCACCAGTGCTTTCCTCTTTTGTCCTTCACCTTTTTTGCTTTTTTTTTTTTTTTTTTTTTTTTGAGACCTTGTTTCTCATTGAAGCCAGATCTTGCGGTTTGTGCTAGTCTGGTGGGCTGGTGAAGCCTCCAAGATCTGCCTGTCTTCCCCTGCCCTCCACAGTGCTAGGTTATAGATGTGCTGCTGTGCCTGGTTTGTTACGTGAGTGCTAGGGCGCTGAACTTAGGTTCCTGTGCTTGCTCAGCAAGCGTTTTTTCTTTTCTTTTGTTTTTTTTGTTTTTTCCGAGACAGGGTTTCTCTATATAGCCTTGGCTGTCCTGGACTCACTTTGTAGACCAGCCTGGCCTCAAACTCATGGAGATCCACCTGCCTCTGCCTCCCAAGTGCTTGGGATTAAAGGCGTGTGCCACCACCACCTGGCCTTTTTGTTGGTTTTTGGTTTTTGGTTTGGGGGGTTTTGGGTTTTGTTTTTGTTTTGTTTCTTTGTATTTTTGAAAAAGGGTTTCTCTGTGTAGCCTTGGCTGTCCTAGACTCACGTTGTATACCAGGATGTCCTCAAACTCACTCCCGAGTGCTGGGATTAAAGGCGTGTACCACTATGTGGTTTTTGTTTCTTTTTAGTGTAGTACTATAGATCAATGTCATCTCCAGTACCAAGGGTACTAGGTTCTATAAACAACATGGCTTCCAAGAGCAACAGGGCTGCTGGAAGTGTGTGTGTCTATTCACTGGTGAGCGGCGATGACTGGCATTGCTGTAGCGAGTTTGGCACTGGTCCTGATGTCGTAACATCTGTTCTTTTCACAGGTGATATATTATACTTGCCAAGGTAGTCACATCGTGTTCCTTTTGTCAAGGTAAGATTTTTTTTTTTCCTTCCTAGTAAGGTGGTAAGGGAACAAATGGCCTCTTCCTCTTCATTTCCACTGTCCCTCCGGTGTCCTTACGTGACATGACAGGACAGGAGCAGCACTATCCCTTCCTTCCTTTCCCCGGTTGGATATTAGAGAGCTGCCTTTAGCTCCAGCGCTATAACACCAGTCCTGTGTGACTTTGAGCAAACCTCTCTTTCGCACTGTGTATAGATGTTTACACGTGGGGATGCACGCTTATATGCATGCATAGCATACGAAGGCCAGAGCTTGGTGTCAGCTCCTTTCCTTCATCACTCTCATCTTCTACATCGAGGCAGTCTCTCAATGAACCCAGAGCTCAGCAGACCTGCTAGATGGACCAGCTGCCGTATGCTGGGGAATTCATGTCTGTCTCCACTGGCTGGATAACAGGCCGGCCTCAGTGTCTGTGAGATTCTCTGTGGGTTTTGGCTGACCTACTGTGTCCCACTCCAGTCCCCAAGCTTATGTGGCAAACACTTCACCCTGTAAGCCCAGGTCTGGAGCGCTCATCACAAATATGTAATACTATATGAGAATCCTAGTCAGAAAGGATTAGATTTCACACAAAACACTCGTCACATGGGTTCTAGACTTTTTTAAAATTGATTAATTAATTTATTTTGGTTTTTTGAGACAGGGTTTCACTGTGTAGCCCTGGCTGTCCTAGACTCACTTTGTAGATTAGGCTGGCCTCAAATTCACAGTGACCCACCTGTCTCTGCCTCCTGAGTGCTAGGATTAAAGGCATGTGCCACCATACCCAGCATTATTTTATTTTTTTATTAACACTTTAAAATTTTTATTTACCTTTATTTTATGCGTCAGTGTACCAGGCTCAAAGTCCCTAGATATTTATCTGACTATAATTCCAAAGATTCTCAAAAACTTAGATATACATTTCATTTCTCTCTCTCTCTCTCTCTCTCTCTCTCTCTCTCTCTCTCTCTCTCTGTTTTGTTTTGAGACAGGGTTTCCCTGTGAACAGCCCTGTATGTCCTGGACTCAGTTTGTAGACCAGTCTGGCCTAGAACTCACAGAGATTCGCCTGCCTCTGCTTCCCAAGTGCTGGGATTAAAGGCGTGTGCCACTGCGCCTGACTTAAAATTCATTTCTCACTGCAGTTCTTCAGGAAATAGAAAATAAGGATATCTATGGTATTAGAGTTTTGTTTTGTTTTCATTTATGTGGATCAGAGAGCCTGGGAGGGAAGTGTAGTTGAGGAAGGAAACTTACAGAAAGAGAAAGGGCATGAAAGTCTGTGGATAACTGCACAACAGATTTTCTCCTCCTAGCCTGATACCTCTGCTACTGATGACACCTGTGTTCTGTCTGGGCAATGTCAACATATGTTTCCACAACTTTAGCCAGAGCCACAGGTAAGAAAGGGCCAACTCTTTGATTTCTATTTGTTCTTTTCTATAATAGTGTGAAAGGCGAGGGAAGGGGGAAATTCTGCATACATTCTAGACAAAACGTTTGTCTAGCTCAGGTGGTAGAATGCTTGCCAGGCTTATACAAAGCCTTGGGTTGGATCTAAGCCCTGCAAACAGTGTGTGTGGAGGTGCAGACATGTAACCTCAGCACATAGGACATGGAGACAGGAGAGCAGAAGTTCAAGATCATCCTGAACTACTTAGTTGGAGGCAAGCCTGGGCTACATCAGACACCATCTCAGAACACACACACATACACACACACACACACACACACACACACACACTCATACATGCAAAAACAAAAGCAACAACAAACAGACAAAAAAAAAACCCTGTTTTGAAAATGAGTTCTAGGCATAACAAGATGTAGTCAGGCTGAAAAGACATGAGGAAATATACAGTATAAAATGACTTCAAGATAGTTCATCTAAAGCCCGGCATGGTGGTGCACCCTTTAACCTCAGCACTCAGGAGGCAGAGGCAGGTGGATTGCTGTGAGTTCGAGGCCAGCCTGGTCTACAAAGTGAGTCCAGGACAGCCAGGGTGACACAGAGAAACCCTGTCTTGAAAACAAACAACAAAAAAAGATAGTTCATCTGTGAGAAGGAACAAGATGTTACAGTATATAGAGCCAGAAAATGATAAACAGAGCTACTCACTGCGCTGGCTAGTTTTCTGTCAGCCTGATACAAGCTAGAAGAGGGATCCTCAGCTGAGAAAATGCCATAAGATCAGTCTGCAGGCAAGCCTGTAGGGCATTTTCTTCATTAGTGATTGATGTTTGGGGGACCAGTGCATTGTGGGTGAGACCACTCTTGCACTGGTGGTCCTGGGTTCCATAAGAAAACAGGCTGAGCAAGCCAGTAATCAGCACTCTCTGTGACCTCTGCATCAGATTCTGCCTCCTTAAGTTCTTGCTCTGACTTCCTCAGTGGTGTACTACAATGTGGAAGTGTAAGCCAAGTAAACCCTTTCTTTCCTCCCCAGCTGGCTTCTGGTTATGGGGTTTCATCATCGTTTCTCCTGTCCTGTGCCTGTAGTATCACCCTGCCCATGGGTTCTCTTCCCAGGTGTATCCTAATGCACTCACCACCATCAGCCACGACTGAACCCCTGCCTTCCACCAACACATCTGTCTGCAGCACACTCTATTTTTACGGAGTCACCATTTTCCTAGCCAGCTTTTTCTTCAGCTTCTTCACCATTATGGTAAGGTACCTCCCTGTCCGTTACTGTGGAAAGGAAGGATTGGGAGAGGTAGGCAATGTCCCAAGGCTAGAACTATGCAAGAGACATCATCTGTTGTCCTAGCACTAAGGAAGTGGCCATGGCTGTGAGACCTTAGCATGAGAGCATGGGAGGTTGAGACAGGGAATCAGACTTACAACGTTATCCTTATCTACATATAGTCAGCCAGTCTGGACTGTATATAAAATCCGCTCTCAGAAAAGAAATGTTAAAGAAAATGCCTAGAAGATATGGACAGTGTAATTACTGGCTCTGTTTTTTGACTCCTAAAATCAAATGATGAGCAGGAAAAAAAAAGTGCTTGTATTAGTTGGATAATAATTGTGTTCATGCTAGAACTGATGTGTTTCTTTGAGTCCAATGAAGACCCAAAGCAGAAAGCTCAGAGGACCCAGATATATCCTTTACACAGGTGAAAAGTGACATTCTGGGTCATAGGACCCATGCTTTGATTTAATTTAGCAGATAATGAAAGCACATTCTAAACCCCCCCAAAGATATGTGTGCATGAAGAAAAAAATGTGTGTGTGTGTGTGTGTGTGTGTGTGTGTAGCCCTTGGCTGTCCTGGAACTCACTCTGTAGTCCAGGCTGACCTTGAACTCCATGTTCCATCTGCCTCAGTACCCACCTGCCTCTGCCTCCAAGTAGAGAGATAAAAGGCACACACCACCACAGCCAGCTGGATAGCAGCATAAGTTCCTTTTCAGCCATACTTGTATTTATGTTTGTTTAACTGGAGTGTAGTGGCTTTGCAGTTATCACTTACTCAACCAGTGTCACTGTGATGCTATAGAATTAAAGCAAGGGATTTAGCCAGGTGTGGAGGCCTACACCTTTAATCCCAGCACTCGGAAGGCAGATCTCTCTAATTTCTGGGCTATGCTGATCTTCATATTGAGTTCTAGAACAGTCAGCACTACACAGTAAGATCATGCCTCAAACAAATAAACTTCCAGCGTGAAGTGGAGTGTGCACCTTCATATTTGCCACATCGGCTTGCGTCTCAGAGCCTCACTTATGTCCTGTCTCACAGAGATACAATATACAAACTGTCAGCCTATGATTCAAACTCATCCTGCAGAGTCTCATTGTTAGTGAGTTTGAAGCAGGTCTTATCATGGGACAGTGTGAACTGTGTAAGGAGCCAGACACAGGCACCGGCTTTGCGGCTTATTATGAAATGGATTCTCTGGCTTATGTTTGAAACTGAAGAAGAGAGATGAGTTGCAAAGACCAGGCACTCAGACGATTCTAGGCTTATATCTAAAGCAGTCAACTGCCTTCTGGGCTAAAACGCTCTGGAGCTGGTGGTGATGGTCGTGACGTGATCCTATGCTTGGGAGGTGAAGCAAGCAGGAGGAGTGCATTGAGGCTACACATGAGCCTGTGTCAGCACAGTAGTTAGCCAGACCTTGTGGGAAGCACCTGTAACACCTGCACTTGGCAGTAAGTGCAGAAGGACCAGGAGGTCAAGGCCATGGACAGTCACAGAGCAAATCTGAGGCCAGCCTAGTCCACCTGAGACCCTAGCTCTGAAGACCAAAGCAAACAAAACCCAAAAGCTAGGCTCAAAATTCTGAATGTCCACCAGAGCCTTTGGGGTGTTAAACAGTGCATCTGAGGTGTTGGTACAAGGATCAGATTTGGTAAGATCTTGGTAAGATTGGTAACATTTCCAAGATTATTGACTGTTTGTATCCCACAAAATAAGGATGTTGGAGTTCTGAACTGTTTCCTGGTTTTCCAGCTAGCTCACTTTTAGCAGATCACTGGAAAATGGGGAGAAACAAAAACCCCTTTTTGCTCAGAGTTGAGAATTTAAGCTCAGCCTCTATGCTGATGGACCTCAGGGTGTTACGCATAAAACGCATTCCAGGAGAATCCTAATATAAAAGATTTTGAGAGATGGCCTGGCTGGAACTTACTCTTAACTTCCTGTGTGGCAATGTAGCTCATTAGTAGAAAGCCTGCCTACCATGTACAAGTCCCACCTCCACAAGAAAGCATCACTTCTCCCTGTATAATGTGATTAGTGTAAAGGCTGGGAAATCTAGGGGTTAATAATGTTTAGTCATTGAGTGTGATAAGCAAAGGTTTGGTTCGTATCCATGTGTTTTAAGTGAAATTTCACTCTGGGTCTGGGACGTTCTCCAAAATTTCCTCGCATGGGAGAGGAAGGAGAATAGCTTTTTTGTTTTGTTTTGTTTTGTTTTTTGTTTTTGTTTTTTGAGACAGGGTCTCTCTGTGTAGCCTTGGCTGTCTGGAATCACTTTGTAGAGCAGCTGGCCTCGAACTCACAGCGATCTGCCTGCCTCTGCCTCCTGAGTGCTGGGATTAAAGGTGTGGGACACCAGGACTAGCATAGCATGACTTTTCCTGACATGGCTCCTTTCAGAGTGAGCCTTCTAAAATGCTGGGCATTCTTAATAAGCCATAGGCTGACTACTTACAATTAACTCATGTTTAGGTCTTCCTCATCCGTGCCCACAGATTGTATAAGAAGTCTGTGAAATCAACTGGCTTTCTGGAGAGTGAGCAGCGGCCAGTGATTCACATTGTGGGCCAGCGAGTGTGCTTCTTCCCAGTGGCCTTTGTGTGCTGCTGGGGCCCAGGTTAGTGTCTTAGTAAAAGGAGTTGGGATATAAAGAACAGGACTATGGGGCTGGTCAAACAAAATGATCTCACCAAAATCATGACTGCAGATTCCTGTCCAGCTTGTAAATCATATGGATGGATGGATGGATGGATGGATGGATGGATGGATGGATGGATTGATTTTGTTTTTGAGACAAGACCTCATTATGTAGACCAGGCTGGCCTCAAACTCAAGAGAGATCCATCTCCATTTGTGTCTGCCTCAAGTGCTGGGATTAAAGACATACACCACTATGCCAGGCATTAATCTGTACATTTTAATCAGCAAGGACTAGGCTCAGGGGTTCGCATAATTGGTTAACCCTTGTGCTGCTCTTCAGCATACCTGTAGCTTCTAGTCATGAAAGGATTGGGCATGGGCACGGGGAGCTAACAGCAATTCTCACTTTATTTGCAGCTGTCGTGCTGCTGATCATAAAGCTGACCAAGCCACAGGATAGTCCCCTGCACATGGCCTTCTCCGTGCTCCAGGTAACACATTCTAAAGCCAGAATTCCTTGCCTTGTACTTTGTACCTTTCTCTTATACTGACTTTTATGAGACATCAGTTTTTCCTTCAGTGTATCCATTTGTGCATTGCAAAAGAGAGCATCTGATTTTTATACTTACTTGAAGGAATATAAAAATTTCCTTATATGCAAGCTAGTATAGAGTTTTGGGTATAGTCTGCAGCATACGTAGCTCTGGGTAGATGTGTTTTGGTGTGTTGAAGATGGTGGCAGTAGAATGAGACCTCACAGGGTGTGTTCTTGGGAGGCATGGCTCCCCATCTAGAATGAACCAAATGGCACAAACTTAACTATTCATAGTGAATGGCCGACAGTGAAAGGACACTTTTCCTCTTTCCTCCATGATCAGAAGGAAACTCGTGATGAACTATGTTCACTTAGAACACTTTTTCTGAGAAATGGGTCAGCAATTGAAGTAATTTTATTGTCATCACATAGAAGCCATCATATACTAAGCAATGTAATTAACCTTGAGCTGTCTGCAGCAGGGTTTAGTGTGAAGACTCTAGATGAGCTTGTATACAGTTCAGTAACTCAAATGATGACACTGCACATAGGATTGGGACTTTTATGTCACACACACATACACACACACACACACTCTAGACGTGCAGCCATGCTTTATAGATAAGGGCTAAAGAACCTACTCCTGGACCTCAGCAAGCCTGAAGGTTGGATCCCATCACTCTTCATCTCCTTCAGGCTCTCACAGCAGCATCTCAGGGGCTGCTCAACTGTGGCATATATGGCTGGACACAGTGCAAGTTCCAGCAGCTAAAGCGTGAGCCTCGCCGTGATGCAGACACTCAGACCCCGTTGCTGTGTTCACAGAAGAGAGTCTATAGCAGGAGCCTAAACCCACCCGCATCCTCTCTCGATTTTGCCTCCAGCTCTTCCACCATTCTTTGAACTATGGGACTGGAGCATCCAGGAAGTAAATGTTTCACTCGACTCTCTTCTGGCTGTACCTCTGACTGAATACTGAAAGGGAATGTAGGGCTGTGGTCACTCGTGGTCTAGATGGCTTAGCAAGGAGCTGTACCAGTGCTCAGTCAGGGAGATGCGGCCTCTTCCACCTAAGAGACTCATTACCTTGACAAGTACTAGATTTATTTACATCTCTGGAAGAAAAAATAAATTTCAGGTTCATATATATGTGTGTGTCATTTGCAGGCTCTCTGCTCTGTGCCATGCAACGTGCAGATGTGCTGCTGCAGCTTTTACAGCCAAATCCTCTGTCAAAAAACATACCATTTTCTCTGTGTTTTAATGCTTTTCAAATTGTTTAGGGCTTTGGTTGGGGGGGTTCGACACAGGGTTTCTCTGTGTAGCCTTGGCTGTTCTGGACTCACTTTGTAGACCACGCTGGCTCAGGTTGGTTTTGTTTTGCTTTTTGTTTTTGGTGCTTCTCACATTTATTAATGCCACGTTGTAAGTGGTACTTAGACACTTAGCGATGTTCCATGTCCTTCTAACTCAGTTTGCTTACACACTTCATCTTGAGTGGACTCAGGGAGCAGGTAATGATGGCAGTGGGCAGGTGCAGGCGGGGACTCTTCAGAGCTTTACTTCTTTTACCAGTACTCCTGATTTTATAAAGGATGAGGGTCATTAACCCCATTGCTACCCAAATTTCCTGTTATAGTAGGATTTCATTGGGACCTAGATATTCTTTTTTTTTTTTCTTATTTCTGTTGTTGTTTGTTTTTTTGAGACAGGGTTTCTCTGTGTAGCCTTGGCTGTCCTGGACTCACTTTGTAGACCAGGCTGGCCTCAAACTCACAGAGATCTACCTGCCTCTGCCTCCCTAGTGCTGGGATTAAAGGCGTGCACCACCACCACCTGGCTTCTTTTTGTTTTGGGGTTTTTTTAAATTTTATTTGTTTGTTTTGTTTTGCTTTTTGAGACAGGGTTTCTCTGTGTGATAGTCCTGGCTGTCCTGGAACTTGCTCTGTGGACCAGGCTGGCCTCGAACTCACAGAGGGCTGCCTACCTCTGCCTCCCAAGTCTGGGGATTAAAGGCGCGCACTACTGCCTGGCGGTTTGTTTTTTGAGACAGGGTTTCTCTGTGTTATCTTGGCTGTCCTGAACTCGCTTTGTAGATCAGACTGGCCTTGAACTCACAGTAATCTGCTTGCCTCTGCATCCCAAGTGCTGAGATTAAAGGTGTGTGCCACCATGCCTGGCCCCAGACTTTCTTAATAAGGCTTTGAAGCAGCTCAGCAGACCAAGGCCACAGGCCACACAAGGTCCCACAACAGACCGGGAAAGGTCACTCACTGAGCATACAGGAGCCTGCGAGGGGCCTGCTGGGCTCAAGTTGTTTAGTTTAACAGTTTTTATATAGAATTTTTTGTAAAGACTTTATTGAAAAATACAAGTAGATTTGGTGGCTATAGCCATCTATAGTGTTTGTAGTTGAATAAAGCTTCCTTCAGTAGCCATTATAGCTATGGTGGAAGAATCATGTATCCCTGTACAGGGTGAGAGGGGTTGGTCACAGTTGCTATGGAAGCCACAGAGGTCCCATAGTTACAGCCAAGGGCCCTGAAGGACAGTAGTAGTCACATAGCTCAGCCAACCCCAGGAGCTTTAGTGCTTCCAACAGCATTGCTCCCTGAGCCCTACCAGCCTTCCACAACACTGTCAATCTAGCCTCTAGACAATGTCCTTAGATTTCTATTGTAGGCATACTGATAGATTTTATTTCTGGGCATTAATGAGACCAGAGGGTCTCCAGGATTTGGGTCAGAAGAAGCAGGCTTATACAGTGAATACAAGAGGCCTAAACAGAGTTTCCTGAGCACTCCTATCAGTCATTGTCATTCTGCCAGAGGGAATGGTAGGAAAGGTACCAGCAGGCAGCATTCAGCAAAACCCAAAAGAAAGCCCTGTGTTGTGAACTGTAGGGTTTGTGGGCATCCGGTCTGTAGTAGCTAAGGCCAAAGAAGAGTGATAGCTGCTGGGCGTGGTAGCACACGCCTTTAATCCCAGCACTCGGGAGGCAGAGGCAGGTGGATCGCTGTGCGTTCGAGGCCAGCCTGGTCTACAAAGCGAGTTCAGGACAGCCAAGGCTACCACAGAGAAACCCTGTCTTGAAAAACCAAAAACCAAAAAAAAAAAAAAAAAAAAAAGAATCACTGTGCGGTGGTGATGCATGCTTTTACAACACCGTGTCTCGCCCTCTGTCCTCCTGAAATTCTGCATGTGCCTCCCTTTAACAAAGATGTCTTCATTTCTCTTGCTCACCATGTCCTGTCTTCCCTTCTATATTGGTTACCTCCCCCCCCCAGACAGGGTTTTCCTGTGTAGCCTTAGCTGTCCTGGACTCACTTTGTAGACCAGGCTAGCCTCAAACTCACTGTGATCTGCCTGCCTCTGCCTCCCAAGTGCTGGGATTAAAAGCACATGGCACCACTGCCCGGCTTAAACCCCATTCTTTTGCCTAGACCCTCATCATACCTTTTGTGACAACAAAATTCTTTCTTTACAGTGGTAAACATCATAGCAAACTCAAGTATGGCTATTGCCTCATCCACATTACACACAGTTCGTCTGTAATCTGAGTCAAGTGTATAATTCTGTCTTTACCATTCTAGGAAAGTGAAGTGTATGAGATTTGCTTTTGTACAAAGTGAAATCACAAAAAAGGATTCTCCCATATGTGAAGACAAGTTTCCACCCGTAGCTCTGATTAAACAAATGAGTAAGCCTTTGAAATGTCTATAATTACAGTTGACAAGCTTCAAAGACCCAGAATCTACCACATAGGGCAGATCAAGGCCAGAGTACTGGAATGTTTCTCCCTGCTAAATGGTGACATTTTTCTACAATAGCACACTACATGGTACAGGGCGTGTGCTTACGGAGTAGGGAGGTGGAAGGCGCCTCTCTCTCCCCACACAGCAGGAAGGCATGACTAATAAGACGTGGGAAATTTTGAAAGCTAGGTCTCAAAGCAAGGTGAAAACTTGCTTTGCAGTTTTGTTTAAACCATTTCTTTTGTATTGATTGAAAGCAAACTGTTTCTCCCTCCTGTGAGAAAACATTGACTGAGTTGTCCCCCGACTCAACCGTAATGATAAGATTCTATTTCCGAAGAGATTGGAGAAGCCAGAAACCATTTTTTTTTTTTCAAATAAATGTAAGCCTTTGAGCTGCATGTGATAATTTATACCTGTAATCTCAGGACCCCAGAAACTAAGGCAGAAAGCTCACCCTGAGGTTGAGGCTAGCCTGGATTATACAGTTGGAAGCCAGTCTTGGGGCCACATATGTGAAGTACTATATCAAAAACAAACAAAAGTAACACTTCTGGTTCATCAAGGACAGGATTTTATCAATTTGGAGTTACCTTGTTATTTTACTTTTCGTCAGTTGAGCTGCAGAGTAGGGAGTGCAGTTTTATACAATAGGATGAGAAAAGGTGTGAGGTCAGGCCCAAGGAGAGACACATCTGATCCTGGTGCCCAGGGAGGAGCATGGGCCCTGGACTTCCGAGAGTTGACATCTGCAGAGCATCATTATCTGCAGCATGATTCTCACAGGGTTTCTCTGTGTAACCCTGGCTGTCCTGGAACTCTCTTTGTAGACCAGGACCAGGTTGGGCTCGAAGTCACAGAGATCCACTCCCTCTACCTCCTGAGTGCTGGGATTAAAAGTGTGTGCCACCTTTCCTGGCAGGGCCTTTTTTCTTATGAGGTACAGCCCTGCCCACACACCTATAGAACAAAATGGACTTAACATATACATACATGGGACCTGAAGACATGTCTAACATTAGTAGCTTTATTTAAAGACTCATCTCTTGAATATATATTTTTGGGCGTTAGAACAATGAAGCTCGTGGAAATTGTCCTTAGGTAACAAGTAACTGTTACTTGAAATGAAATCCTGGGTATACTGATAAATTCAGGAACATAGTATTGTATACCAAACAATTTATGTTGAAGAAATCATGTCCTGAACAACAGGTGACCAAAAAAAAAAAAAAAGAAATCAGCCCAAAGATATAAGAACATGAATATCCAGAGATAGTATGTGACAAGTTCAAGTGAAATGTGAAAACTAAACACTGGAACACTGAATATGTAAACACCCATCAACTAAATGATGATTAATGATTGAGGGCTCCTTCCTCTCTCCCAAGTGTATTCTTAGGCCCTGGAATCGCAAGGAGAGGGTCATAGCTGTTGCTCCCCACAGCCTTTGCCTCACCATGTCGCTCATTCTCACGGCTGCCAGAGGCTCAGCTAGTGGCTTTATGCCTCTACTTATTCCTCCCCCTCCTCTTCCTCCTCTTCCTCTTCTTCCTCCTTTTCTTCCTCTTCCTCTTCCTCTTCCTCTTCCTCTTCCTCTTCTTCCTCTTCTACCTCTTCTTTCTCTTTCTTGGCCTCTTCCGGAACCTTCTCCAACTTGGGAGGCTCTGCTTCAGAAGAAGGTTCTGACTTACTGTAGGCAACTATGATGCATATGATGATAAGGAGGATGAAGAGTATCAGAATGATCCCAAGAACTATCAGCTTCAAGTTAAGTATAAAATCATCTTTAGGAGCCGGAGTCACATTTCCTTCTGTAGGTTTTTCATTTGACACTCCACCAGTAGGACCACTGTCCACACTGCCTCCAGTTCCCTCAGCTTTGCAGTCAGGGGGTGCAAATCCAAATGAACAATGGCAGTTTCCTAAATCATTACAAACCCCATGTTCATTACAAGATTGCTGATTGTCGCAGGAAAAGCTGAAAGTCGGAGAGTCCTTACAAACAGAATTTTCACAGGCTTTTTGTGGCCCACAGTAAGTATTGTTCTTCACTTGTCCCTCATCAGGGCTATCTGCCTTGTCAAAAGCAGCCATACTCCAGCACCAATCCACTGTCTGAGGGATCTGGATCAGTATGTGCCTGGCTTTGATTAGTGGCAAGAAGGACACTTCTGTACATACAAGTTTCCCACACAGCATATTTTGATCTGAACATCTGACATATGTTCCCGGAGACTCAGAGGAAGGGCCACAGTTTCCATACTGGTCCCCTCTGCTGTTCAGAGACCTGTAACATTCATCTGAGGCAGACCTTGCACCGTACCCAAAAACTTGTGAGCACTGAGAACTAGGGTCCATGCACTGACCCTTAAAGCAAAAGAAAAATTCATGACATACAGAGCCGTCTTGTACTATCCTGTCCTCAGGGCATGTTGCAGAGGTCCCATTGCAGTATTCATCCAGGTCACACGGCCCACTAGCAGGACGGCAAGTCTGTCCTATCTTTTTAAATTTACATCGAGAACAGCAAGGCTCATTATCACACTCTGCACCCTCCCTCAGTGTACACGTTGGATCACAGCATGGGTGATGTTCACAGTAGTGACCACAGTCACACTCCTCCCCAGTCTCCACCACACCGTTTCCACACCGGGCAGCTCTGCGCTTGCGGCTTTGGCGCCGAGGCTCATCAAGCAGGCAGGCCCCTCTGCCATCCTGGAGGAAATGGTGGAAGTGGTCAGAGCTGCAGCTGCTGAAGCCACTGCCCTTACTGATCTTCTCGTGCATGAGGCAGAAGAGTTTAGAATCACAGGTGCAGGTCGGGTGGTCATGCTGGATACCCAGGTTATGTCCCAGCTCGTGGGCCACGAGGGCCGAGAACAGGAGGACATCTTCGTGATGGAAGGCCTCCACCGCTGCAGCAAACCCGCCTGAACAGGCACCATTGAGAAACGCCTGGCCCTCGTTCTCTCCTGGGTGATGCCCAACGATCAGATGTGCAACATCGTGCCTGCCCCGGTCCGTGAGCTTCTCCTGTCTCCAGCGGTTGAAATTCCTGAGTGTAGCCTGCAGGTCCACTGGGACCTCTATCTGGTCCCCCTCTGTCCAGATTTCCACGCCCACCAGCACCACCTCTGTGTTTATTCCCCTAGTGAAGCTGTTGGCCAGAGCAACGATGTCCACTATTGCCCGGACCGTCTCGTTGACATTACTGCCCCACATCTGGAACCGTTGGTGGTTGACCACGACAAACATCTCCACATACTTGGTGTGTGACCACAAGTCAGACAGCGCCTGGAGGTCAGCAGGCTTCCTGCTCCTTTGTTGCTGGTTCATGTCCCCTGGGCTGTCTTTGGGAGTGACACTGCAGGAGACCCGAGGCTGATGTGCCACCGTGTACAGGATGTGTTCAAACTTTTGGGAAGAGAGGATGGGCTCAATGCCGTAGGACGTCTCCTCCTTAATCAGGACGCCCCTGAGGCCTGAACAGATGTTGACAGAGACAAAGGAGCCTGGCACCCCTTCCATGTAGCCTTCATAGCGGCAGTCTTGGGAGAGGAGAGGCGTGTCTTGCCCCAGGATGCCACTGCGGTAAGTGTAGACCGGGAAGCTGTTCACGGAGTAGTGTCCCTTTACCTTCAGGTGGAGCAGCTGCTCCTGGCCCTGCAGCACCAGCATGTAGGACACCTTACCCCCGGGGTCCTCACTTCCCCCACCTGGCAGTCTCTTGGGGATGACTATTTCATAGGAAGAATTATGTACAGGTCCTGTGTCACAGAACGTGCTCGGGAGGAAAATTACCACCAAGAGCAACATGGCCACCAGCCTGACACACAAATATTCAGGCATTTGTCTCTCCGTCTGGGCAGGCCAAGTCTGAAGTGCTCCCCCAACCTCATACAAAGTCATATATGGTCTGCTTGGAGGAGGAAAAGGACGCTGAGTGTCTCACTGAGGCCATGTCTGCCATGGCCCTCGTGAATCAGTTGATGCTGTGGGACCTATGTGTTGAGCAGCAGTGGAGGTGGCATCTCTCCCTGTAATGGAGACCCAGCTATTATCCCTGCATCTTTGCTGGGTGCTTTAGTGGTGGTTACGTACCACCTCTGTGAGCTTAGCTTGTCCAGGTCTCATCCTGGTGTCTCTCACTTCTGTGCCCTTTCAGACAGTTTTGCTCTTGGTTGCTCCTTTCAGAGTCAGCTCCAGTACTCCATCATTAGGTCCCTTTGACAAGACGGACGAATGTGCTGTGACAGACAGACTCTACAGTGCTAGACTGTACCTTGAGAGAGAACATGCCATCTCAACAGCTCACTCAGCAGGGCCACATGGAACACCCCTCCCCCACAGCTCTCCTATTCTTCTTGTTGTCAGTTGCTCAGCTACCCCAGATGCTTGGAGATATTGTATGTGGGCAGACACGGCTCTCTGTTTCCTGACCTCTGAAGCCCTCGTCCTATAGATAGGAGCCTGCTCACCCAGGACGCTCTTCATGCTCTGAGAGGCAAGATAGATACATAGGCACCTAAGAGACAAGGCTGTTCAATCAGGCCAGTGAGCTTGTGTTGTAGCACAGGTCGACAAGGGTTTCAGCCTGTGGAGAAGGGAAAGATAGTCACCCATGGTAGTCATCATCCAAACTGGCTTCTCAAGAGGCTGTGGAAGAGGACATGGTACCTGGTACCCTCCTGCCAGTTAGTCCACAGGGGAGCCATCTCTAAGACCTTGTCCTGACACATTGATCCCCTAGGGTTATGTGTGGAGTGTGTGTGTTTCTTTGTTTATAGGGCAGTGTTTTGCTGTGCAGCCCAGGCTAGACTAAAACTCTTAATCTTCCTCCTGGCCATGACAGTTGGTAGGATAATGTGTGAGCCTTTCTTCTAGCTTCTATGCACCCATATGCACATGGGTCACATGAACTCATGCAGCTCTGCACACAGACACAGAGTAAGTTTTCACAAGATATAATTGTATACTTTATTGGATGTAGACATTAGTTCCTTATGCATATACAGTGTACAATAAAGGGGGAGTATTTCCAGCTCTTCAAATAGCATTCGCTTTTGGAGGAGTGTGGTTTTGACAGGGTTTCTTTGTGTAGCCCTGGCTGTCCTGGACTCAAACTCATGGAGATCCACCTGCTTCTGCCTCCCGAGTGCTGGGATTAAAGGCGTGCGCCACCACGCCTGGCAGTATTAATCACTTTTATATGTTGGGATCTCATGGGATTTTTTTATTGACTTTGAAATGTGTCAGATTGTTTTAATAGACAGTTTTGCTCTTGGTTGCTCTTTACCCACTGTGCTGCCAAAAACTAGCATGAAACCTAGAAGCAAATCTCTGTCCGTGAATCTTGCCCAACTGTTTTCTACTCCCTTTCCCCACGCAGCCCCTGGGGACCACCACCTACTCTGCTCTTCAGCAACATCAGCCATTCAGTTTCCATAAAGGATGACTGTGTAGCTGAGCTATCATGAACCCTGCCGCAGTAGCCGTGGGTGGGCAGCTGTATTCACCTTCTTTGGAAACATAGCCAGTTGTAGAGTTGCTAAATTATATGGATCCTATAATCTCTTGTGTTTTGTGAAGACTCGGTGCTTTCTGTAGTGGTGGTGCTGGCTGGTCACATCCCCATCAATGATACATATGAATTCCCTCCACTCCTGAATTAGTACTTGGTTTTGGTCATTAATTGGGTTTCTAACCCTCAATACCCACTGGGATTGGGCATTCTTTCATACCTTTCTTGCCCGTCTGAGGTTTTGTTGGAGAGAAAGTTTGTCTTTTGAGACAACATCTCAGAATGAAGCACAGGTTAGCCTAATTAGAAATCCCCTTGCTTTTGCCTCAAGCGGCAGGGCTTCGGGCACTACAGTCTCTGGCCCATATCCATGTGTCCTAGCTCCTTCCTCACTTCTCCATACCACCCATACTGAGGTAGGGGGAAAAATCTGTTTTGTATGTGCTGCGTAAGCACTGCCTCAAAACTGAGCACAACTGTGTTTCTTCTCCAGAAAAGTGTCTATTCAGTTCCTTAGCCCATTTTAACATTTGGATTAATTGGGGGCGGGAGAGATGGCTCAGAGGTTAAGAGTACTGTCTGCTCTTCCAAAAGTCGTGAGTTCAATTCCCAGCAACCACATGGTGGCTCACAACCATTTGTAATGAGATCTGGTGCCCTCTTCTGGTATGCAAGTGTACATGCAGGCAGGACACTGTATACATAATAATAAATGAATCTTTTTTAAAATTTGGATTTTGTTTTCTGTGTTCAGAGTGTGTGTTCACCATATGCTCTCAAAAATTAAGCCTTGATTAGACCAGTGAGTGGTCAACAAGTATTTTCTTGGGCTCAACAGGCTGTGGCTTTTTTTTTTGGTTTTTCAAGACAGGGTTTCTCTGTGTAACAGCTCTGGCTGTCTTGGAACTCACTCTGTAGTCCAGATTGGCCTCAAACTTATAGAGCTCTACCTGCCTCTGCCTCCCCAGTGCTGGGATTAAAGGCATGCGCCACACTTGGTGGCTGTCTTGCTTTATAGATGCTTATTCTTTTTACTTCCCTAAGTCTTAGAAAAGAAATTATTGTCTACCATTGTTTATAGTGGTTCTCAACCTTCCTAGCACTTCACCCTTTAATACAGTTTCTCATGTTGTGGTGACCCCCAACCATAAAATTATTTTCGTTGCTACTTCATAACTGTAATTTAGCTACTGTCATGAATCATAACATAAGTATATATGTAGGATATCTGATATCAGACCCCTGTGAAAGGGTTGTTGACCCCAAAGGCGTCATGACCCACAGGTTGAGCACCACTGGTCTACACCAGTGCCTTAGAGTGTTACTTTCATGCTGTCCTATGGCTCAGTGTTTCAAGCGTTACATTTTGGCTAGCCCCTCCCTCTCTCCTTCCTTCCCTCCCTTTATATTTCTTTCTTCAGAGGAACTCCTTTATCCCAGACTGGCCTAGAATTCAATATGAGTTTGTAGTCTTTGTGCCTCTGCCTTGCAAGTGCTAGGATCACAGGCATCCACCAGCATAATCAGTTTAATGCAGTGCTGTGAATACAGCCCAGGGCATCATGCTTGTTAGGTGAATACTGTGCCAACTGAGCCACAGCTTGGGTCCTATTTAGGCTCTTGATGTATTTTGAGGTGAATTTCTCTTTTAGCACCAAGTCGGCCTGCACAGTGCCATGTCTCCTACCATGATGATAATGGGCTAAACCTCCAAAACTGTAAGCCATCCCCGATTAAATGTTTTTTTTAATTAAGAGTTGCCTTGGGCCTGGAGAGATGACTCAAGGAGGTCCTGAGTTCAAGTCCCAGCAACCACATGGTGGCTCACAACCATCAGTGATCTCATGCCCTCTTCTGGCCTGTAGGTGTACATGCAGGCAAAGGATTCTAGTAAGTCTTTAAAAAAAAAAAAAAAAAGAGTTGCCTTGGTCATGATGTCTCTTCACAGCAATGAAACCCAAACTAAGACAGTATCTCTTGCTTTTTGGTATTGTGTCATGCAAGGTTGGGGAAACCATTGCTGACTTTCTTCTTGTATTGTTTTATTACTGTGATAAAACACCATGACCATGGTGCCTTATAGAAGGAAAGGTTTATTTAGGGTTACAAAGCCACAGGGATACGAGTTCATCACATGATGACACCGGGGAAGTGTGACAGCAAGCTCACAGCATGGCAGTAAAATGGTGAGAATTTACATCTCAAACCACAAGCAGGAAAAAATAGGACACAACTAGAAATGACAGGACTCTTTTAAAACATTAAAGCCTACGTCCAATGACATACTTCCCCCAGCAAAGCCAACATCAACTGGAATCCAAGTATTCAAATGTCTAAACTACAGAGAGACATTTCATTCAAGACACAACAGTTGTGCAACCCTGCTGGTAAGGTTGAAGTCTGACACTTCTGGATAGTGTCTGAGCTCAGTCTGTAACAGTAGACTCCATTTCTTAGGGGTTCTCTCTTTGCCGGGTCTGAGGAACCCTCAGGGAAGATTACAGGCCTGATCCTTTCCTGATAGAACCTGTCCAACAAGCACCTGGGGATTCTTTGAACACCCCACTCTATGTAAGGAGATCCTAGCCTTCAGCAAATGACCTTTAATCATACCTGGAAGTCCTTCCCACACCCATAGGATAATTAAGTATTATGATTTTCATCTTGTGATAGGACTTCATGCTACTCTATGTAAGTGAGGTACTGTTCCATTGTATGTAGATTAAGTATCCTGGTACCCCTAAGCCCCAGCAAGTCAGACACATTCACCTACAAACCCCTCCCCGCTGCCCAAGGTTTAGAAATAAGGGTTGGCTGGCTTGCTCTCTCAGGGCTCACGCCATCCCTCCACCATGATTGTCTAAGACTCCCATTTATTCTGGGCAAGAATCTCCACTGGACACCTGGGGCCACCTTGGCAGCAGCCAAAGCCTGTTCCATTGCTGCTAGCTCAGTACAGACTGCTGGTGAAGCACAGCCTGGCCTGCATGACACTGGAACTTCCTGCCTGGAGAGTTTCAAACATCTGCTTGCTCCCTCTGCCATGCTTAGCACAGCTGTTTAACCCAGGAGCTGTAACACTTCTGGCATCGTGGGCTTATGGAACTCCTGAGTCTCCACTGCCATCTGACACCAGCAATATCATTCTAAAAGAGATAAACTGTAACACAGGGTGGAAAATATTTCCACTACCCACCACCACCCCACCCACCCCATGAGACCAGGAGCTTTGCCTAGTGCACAAGCCGTGCCCTAAAGCACTCTAGCCAGTGCTGACCTCCAGGTCTGTCTGTTCTTGTCTGGAAGCAGGCAGCACCTGGACCATCCCTGGAAGTGGAACCCAGGCCACCTGATGGACACTTAATGACAAGACTGTCCTGCAGCTGTTTCAGAGCAACTGATAACACTCTGTAAGGAAGTTTCTAGCTTAATTGGAGGGTAGTTTTCTTTGTATCATGAAATCAAGACATGTGGTATCTTGGGTTATAGGCTCTTACTTTCCAGGTTTGGTGAATAACCCATTGCAACAGCTTGACCTGTATGGTTTTGGGTATCTTGGAACTTCCTGGCCAACACTCCTAGAGAGAACTTTTTATTCTATTGTAGGGTTGAAGCAGGACTTCCAGCAGCTAGGCAACCTTTGTCCAAGTCTGCTGCCTCGATTACTATAACAGTTGAGTAAGGTGGCTTCCTGTTGTTGCTACAGTTCAGTATTGGTTTTGGATAGCCTAAAATTTTTGCTTGTTTATTTGTATGGGTTTTTAAATTATTTTTATTATTTTAAAAAAATGTTTTTATCTCTGTGTATGCCAGCCTATATGAATTTTAGAATTTTTTTTTCTATTTCAGAAGGAAACTTCAATGGTGACCTTTTTTTTAGAAATTGCATTGTGAGCTGGAGAGATGGCTTGGTGGTTAAGAGCACCGACTGCTCTTCCAGAGGACCCGGGTTCAATTTCCAGTACCCACATGAAAGCTCACACCTGTCTGTAATTCCAAGATTAGACACCCACAGGCATATACATGCAGGCAAAACACCAATGCACATAAAATAAAAGTAATTTAAAAAAAAAAAGAAATTGTGAGCTGGAGAGATGGCTCAGAGGTTAAGAGCACTGTTTGTTCTTCCAGAGGACCTGAGTTCAATTCTCAACAACCACATGGTGGCTCACAGTCATCTATAATGTGATCTGATACCCTCTCCGGGCATGCAGATGTAAATGCAAATAGAGCACTCATACATAAAACAAATAAAGAAATCTTAAAAAAAAAAAAGAAAAGAAAGAACGCCAGGCATGGTGGTGCATGCCTTTAATCCCAGTACTCAGGAGTCAGAGACAGGTAGATCGCTGTGAGTTTGAGGCCAGCCTGATCTACAAAGCAAGTCCAGGATAACTAAGGTTAACACAGAGAGAACCTATCTCTAAAAAGAGAAAAGAAAGAAAAAAAGAAATTGCATTGCATGTATAAATCTTTTTTTTTTTTTTTAAGATTTTCAAATTTTATGAGCATCTTGGCTGCATGTATATGTAACCACATGTGTGCTTTGCTGGCGTCCATGGAACTGGCGTCCAAGCCAGAACTGTTAGTTACCGGCAATAACTTTCACTGATGGTGGCAAGGGGGGGTGGCTAGGGCTGATGGCTCCCATTGGAGGCTTCCACTGATGGTGGCAAGTGTCTAAAACAGAAAGGAAAAGGAGAGGAAAGAAACACACACACACACGATGATGAAGTAAGACAGACTCCAGCTGGTAGGTTTCAACAAGCTGTTTCTTCTTCCTTTTATTACTATCTTCTTCTTTTCATCCTTATCTCTATTGTTATCTGTCTTCTTCTTCTTCTTCTTCTTCTTCTTCTTCTTCTTCTTCTTCTTC
>OU015754.1:27876395-27892649 GCA_907169655.1 Acomys percivali | reverse complement strand
TATATGAGTATGCAGGTGCCTGTACTTATGTGCATACGTGTACACCCAGAGCAGGACACCAAGTGCCTTCTCATCTTTCACTTGCTTTTTGCTTTTTGCCTTGGTACAGCGTTTCTTTTTAAACCAGACGCTCATGCTATCTCTGCACTGCATAGCCCATAAGCTCTCAGGATCTGCCTCTCTCTTGCTCCCCAGTGTTAGGGTCATGCCTGGCCTTTTTTGAGGTGCTAAGGATTCAAACCCAGGTCCTGGTGCTCAGGGAGCAAGTGCCCTTACCACTCACTGAGCCCCCTGCAACCCACTCAGGGCTTATTTCAAATGATCAAACATGCTTTAATTTTCCCCAAAGTTTCAGAGCTTGGGGTACAGTGCATATTAAAAATACAGAATTTGCTGGGCATGGTGGCACACACCTTTAATCCCAGCACTTGGGAGGCAGAGGCAGGCAGATCACTGAGTTCAAGGCCAGCCTGGTCTAAAAAGCGAGTCCAGGACAGCCAGGGCTGTTACATAAAGAAACCCTGTCTTAAAAAACAAAAACAAACAAACAAACGTGTTGTGACTGTGGTAGTTGCTCTGCGGGCTTTCCTCACCTGTTAGCCCTGGGGCAGGGCTTCTTCTTACTTCAGTTCTCAGGTCATCCTGGGAGTAGGGCTTCCTTTTCAGCACCCAGGGACAGCTGGCAGCACAGTGACAGAGCAGGGCTCCTCTCTGGTATTTATCTGGGAAGAGTGGTAAAGTGGCCATGCAGTTGACACTGGAAGGGCTCGTGGCCAGTGTGAATTCAGATGTGCTGAGTGGAAAGGTTGCAAGCCACAGGCATTTGCTGGTGCCTTGGACCATCTCAGTCGGGTATAGGTCCTTGGGGCTGGGCATTCTCGAAGCATCGGTGGGCAGAGATAGGCAAAATGACAAACAGACCAACCCAGGGGTGAGTTTGAATCTGAGTGTATTTTGCAGGAAGCATTCTAAATTTTTATACATACATTTTGAAATGGGGGCGGGGGAGTGGGCGGTTTGTTGTCACATTTCTCACAGAGTAGATTCACGGAAGTCAGTGAGCAATCAAGCACACACAGTGCAGGTACAGAATGCAAAGTAATAGTGTTGTCATATTTTGAATTACAACTTTAAATGAAACAATACAGGGTACAGAATACACAGTAAAGATGTCCTCATTCTTAAATTATTGGCTTGGTATCAGTATGCATGTGCCCTCTTTGTGAAGGGTCAATATTCTCCCATAAACGGAACTTATGCCTAACACTTGTGTGCCAAGACAGTTTTTTCTTTAGTTCTCCTTTCTAATATCTGAGCACCACTATCTGGAGCTTTCTGAAACACTTTATTTCTTTGTAAGCCATAATATAAATTATTAACTAATTGTTAATTCTCAGCCATGTTTCTTTTAATAAGTGGAAGTGGAGCAGATCTATTCTGGGCCTGAACAGTTCCTGGCTGTAATCCCAAGTTGGGGCCGTCTCATAGCAACATTGTCATGCCTGAAAAGTCCTGATATGGGAGTAGAGTTCGGAGAAAGAGTGGGGACAGAATGAGAGAGAAGAAGGCTACAATCAATTATTCCTGGCAGGAACATCAGCCCCATTCCAGGAGGTTCTCCCTGGGTGGGGGTCGTCGCATGAGGTTGCACAGTATTTGTCACACAGACTCTACTGGAGGGGTCGTGGCATGCTGGCTCTCATGCGCTGCTGTCTTCCAGGGTCTGCTGTGGGGTACCTGGGAGACCTCAGGATGGGTCACAGTGGTAGGTGGTGTGGCTCACAAGCACCAGCAGTGACTGATGCCAGGCAGCCAGGGCCCCTCCATAGCCTTTGGTCCTTTACTCCCACCTAGGGTAAAGTTATGGATGACAGAGGAGTGTGAGTTGAGACCCACAGGGAGGCCAGAAAGCAGGGAAACAGTTTACAGTCTGGGCCAGCTGCACTACGTGGGTCTCTGGCATAGTGATGAGAAAAATCCAAAGTAGTTTGGGTTGAGGGGATGATACGTGAGCACATGAGTCTGCGGCTGCCTTGGGAAGGGAGGAGCAAGGATGGGGTTGGTAGCTAAGAAAGGAGGCGGGAGTGGCAGATGGCAGCAGGAATGAGAGGGGTACAACTGTACAGCTGGGGGAGGGGCAGCACTGGTGGGGAGCACAGGCAGCCCAGCCCTGCCTGGGTCTAGAACATTGGTGCACACACAGGAACCCTGTGACTAGTGCGTCCTTGTAGCAGAGCAGATGGTGAGTAACTTGAGCCCTTGCAGAATGCCTGGTTGCAGAGCACAGATGATGCCTTCTGGATAGCAGCTGACATTATAGAGTCCTGGGAGGTGATGGAAGAAACCTTGCTCTGGATTCGAGGTGTTGAGACGGGAGCAGGGCGCAGCTGTGGGAAACTCAGGCCTCTGTCCTCCATCCATGTCAGTATTCATCATTGGGGTGCACCTTCAGGCTGCTCCAAAAAGTTCACCAAGGACACTCCACAGAGAAGTAATTGTAGGCTCTTCTTTGCATTTTCTTGCTACTTAGCTCTCCTGATCTGCCACACTCTAGCCCTGAACGTTCTCCCAGGCCCAGAAGTCGAGAGACCCAAGTGCCACTGGCTGAAGGGCCTGTGTCATACACATGGCTAGAAGGGGCTTCTGCACAGTGTGTTCTGTGATCCTGCAGTTTCTGTGGTATCTGTTTTAATGCCTGATTGAGCTAAAGCATAGTCAGGAACACACATGGTGCATATACATACATGTAGGCAAAATACTCATACGCATAAAATAATCTTAAATATTTTTAAATAAAAAAATAAAAATTCTCTGTAAAATCAAGGCCAGCCTGATCTATACAGCAAGTCCAGGACATCCCGGGCTATTATACAGAGAAACTCTGTCTCAAAAAATAAAATAATTAAAATCGCCGGGCATGGTGGTGCATGCTTTTAATCCCAGCACTCAAGAGGCAGAGGCAGGTGGATCGCTTTGAGTTCGAGCCAGCTTGGTTTACAGAGAGAGTTCCAGGACAGCCAGGGCTACACATAGGAACCCTGTCTTGAAAAACAAGAAACAAAGATTTCTTGATTTTTATAAACTTTTAATTATGTTTGTGTGTGTCTGTGAGTGCTGATGTCCATGGAGGCCGAAGAGAGTATCTGCTCCCAGGTGGGATTGCAGGCATTTGCAGGCTGCCTGACTTGGGTGCTGGGTACTGAGGTCAGGTCCTTATGCGTCTCCACACTTTGCCCCTGGGCCATCTCTACAGTCCTAAAGGTTGACGTTTAACCTAACATATTTATCTTAGAGAATGTCCCATATGCTGATGGGAATAGTGTGTGTCCTTCTGCTATTGGAGGAAGTGTTCTGTAGTGTCTTCCAGGACATTTGTCCTTGCTTAAAAAGACATTTCTTTGTTGATTTTCATTGTAGATTCAAGTAAGTAGGATATTGAATTCTTTCCTTTGAGACTGCATAGTATTTGCCATTTGCATTTGAGTGGTTCCATAATAGGTACATATGTATTTATAATTCCTTTTTTTTTTTTTTTTTTTTTGGTTTTTCAAGACAGATTCTCTCTATATAGCATTAGCTGTCCTGGACTCTCTTTGTAGACCAGCCTGGCCTCAAACTCACAACGATCCGCCTGCCTCTGCCTCCCAGGAGCTGGGATTTAAGGCATGCGCCACCACGCCTGGCATCCTAAATTTTCTTGATGAATTATTTTTTTTAAACAAAGTCTCATGTATCTCAGGCTAGCCTCAAACTATGTAGCCAAGTAACCTTGATCTTCTGAGCCTCTTTTACAGCCAGATGGCTGGGACTACAGATGTGCACCACCTCAAGTGTGTATGGGGCTGGGGACTGGAGCCTAGGCAAGCACTGTACCAATTGAGGCATGCCCTTGGCACCTATAGTGGGTCTTTCACATGGTGTTTTCCTGGTGGTTGGTGATCTTTTTGTCTCTAGTGTGGAGCCCCTTGACTATTCCTTTAAGAGCACTTACAGAGCTGGGTGTAGTGGCACACACTTTTAAACCCAGCACTCAGGAGGCAGAGGTAGGTGGATTGGTGTGAGTTCGAGGTCAGCCTGGTCTACAAAGTGAGTCGAGGACAGCCAGCACTACACAGAGTGGTATTCCTGACCTTGGAGCTACAGGACACAGATAAGAACCTTCTCCTCATCACCTGAAACAGGCTTGGCTGGGACTGGAGTTTTTTGCATGAGCAGTTAGTCTCAGGAAGCCCTTCCCTAGTGTGCACAAGATATGTACAAGTGGTACCAGCTTTTAAAGCATTGACCATTGTCTCTGGAACTGCAGGATGACCGTGGTACCACCTTGAAGATGCACACGTAACACTGGCTATCTTGGGAGACACATGGTATCAGCAGCCACAGTCCTAAGGTCTTTTTTTTTTTGTTTTTTGTTTTTTGAGACCGGGTTTCTCCGTGTAGCCTCAGCTGTCATGGACTCGCTTTGTAGACCAGGCTGGCCTCACCAAGGTCTTTTTGTTGTTGTTTTCATTTGGTTTTGGTTTTTTGAGGCAAGGCTTCTCTGTGTAGTCTTGGCTGTCCTGGGCTAACTTTGTAGACCAGGCTGGCCTTGAACTCATGGAGATCCACCTGCCTTTGCCTCTGCAAGTTCTGAGACTAAAGGTGTGCGCCATCACGGCCCAGTTATTAGTGATCTGAGTTCCACCTAAGAGCCACAATGACCACTGGCTGCAGGGCACAGGGTGGAAGCAGAGACCAGCTCATATCCTCTGATTGCCCATGGGTGTCGATGCTGAGCTGCATAGCTCTGGAGGATCTGGGTGTGCAGGTGCAATGCAGTAAACCTCTCGTAGAAAGACCTTTCTCATGGTTTCCACAGTATAATTCTCTTGTAATGCTCTCCCACACTGAATATCCTGACATCCTCCCAGAATCTTCCTCATTACAGCAGCATGCACACAGATGTCCCTTCTCCAGCAAGGCAGTGTCCACCAACCACACAGCTCTCACATCCTCTCTGGCTAGGTTTGCAGCTCCAGTTACCTTACTGCCTAGTGGACAAACCCACTGTGTGTTTAGCCGGCCTGTCATACTGAACACAGCCATGTCTGCTGGCTACGCTTGACCCCCCCCCCCACCAGTCAGTAATGGTTGCTGTTTCTTGAGCCGTTGAAGGCAAGTCAGTGAGTCCACATCCTGAGCTGTGTTGCTCTCACTCTGCATCTGCTCTGTCAGCAAATGCTTTCAGCTTTTCAAGGTGTTGTCATATCTCAAGGCATCACAATCTTCCTAGAGCAATGGTTCTCAACCTTTCCACTGCTTCAAACCTTTAAGGCAGATCTTCGTGTGGTAGTGATTCCTAACAATCATCTCTCCAGCCCCAAAATGTGTTGCCTTTGTTTGTTTGTTTTTCGAGACAGGGTTTCTCTGTTACACAAAGCCTTGCCTGTCCTGGACTTTGTAAACCAGGCTAGCCTCGAACTCATCTCCCTCCACCTCCTGGGTTTAAAGGCGTGTGCCACCACCACCTGGCTCCAACAATGCTGTTTTGTTGCTACTTCATAACTCTAAGTTTGCTACTGCTGTGAATCGAAATGTAAATATGATATGCAGATGATCTCAGGTGAGACCCCTAAGGGTGAAAGGGTCATTCCACTCCCAGGTTAAAAACCACTGCTAGGGCCTAGATTCTACTGTCTAAGGACTGTCATCCTGAGTACCAGCACCTTCCACTTGGCAAAACAGAGCCACAGTTGATACAGTTCTCAGTAGATACAGTTCTCTAAATACACAATGACTTGCACATTTTTGTTTTGAGTTTTGCTCTGTAGACCAGCCTGGCCTTGCATTGGTGCCTCAAATCTCCCTAGTACTGAGACCTGGTATTTGACTGGCAGCTAATGGCATTGCATGTGCTAGGTAGGAACACATCCATTAACCTATATCCTTAGCTAATGGTCAGTTTTTGGTTTTTTTTGTTTGTTTGTTTTGTTTTTTGTTTTCGAGACAAGGACTCTCTCTCTCTCTGTCTCTATGTTAGCCTTGGCTGTCCTGGATGCGTTTTGTAGACCAGGCTGGCCTCGAACAGCGATTGGTCTGCCTCTGCCTCCTGAGTGCTGGGAGTAAAGGTGTGCGCCACCATGCCCAGCATAGTCAGTTTCAAGATATCTGTCTAATGATCATGCAGTACAATAGCTACTTATGGTACAGTCTGGACAATCACAGACTCATTAGACATCCTTCCCTTTTACTGAAGGGGAAGGCTTGGGGGTCATAGAATGTAGGCTGTTGGGTAAAACTGACCAATGTAGTTAGTACCCTTTACTTGCTTAATGTCTGTTTCCTGGCAGCTGGGGAAAGTACAGCAGTAACTGGGTGTCAAACCTTCCATCACACACAAGGAATTGTGCTTTGTACTAGCTCTGTACCTCAGGAGACACCCTTCACACTGCAGACCTGGCACTGCAGACACTGGCAACCCATAGAACATCAGCTGCCAGGCTGGAGGTGGAAAGGACCCAGGCTCAGTTCCTGGCACTCACATGACAGCTCATCAACTGTCTGTGACTCCATTTCTACAGGAACCAACGCTCTCTTCTGGCCGCCTTGAGCACTAGACACACAATTTGAGCACATACATATATATAGGCAAGTATTTTTTTTTTGCAAGCAAATATTCATACATACAAAATAAAATTAATCCCTCTGGGTTTTTTGTGGTTTTGTTTTTCAAGACAGGGTTTCTCTGTGTAGCCTTGGCTGTCCTGGACTCACTTTGTAGACCAGGCCTTGAACTTCCGGAGATTCTCCCTGTCTCTGTCTCCCAAGTGCTGGGATTACACTGCTGGGCATAGTGGTGCACACTTTAATCCCAGCACTTGAGAAGCAGAGGAAGGCAGAACTCTGAGTTTGAGGCCACCCTGGTCTACAAAGAGATTCCAGGACAGCCAAGGCTATACAGAGAAACATTGTCTTAAAACAAACAAACAAACAAACAAATTCCATAGAAAAACTGAGAAATCAAATGGAAAAACTAAATGCTGCAAATAAGAGCTCAGAACTGCTTGAAGCTCTGTGCGAGCCTGCGTCCTGTGCCCAAGTACCTACTTGTCCACCAGTGCCCTAAAACTAAAGGTCCTCCTGGATGGCGGTGGCACACACTGTTAATGCCAGCACCTAGGAAGCAGAGGCAGGTGGTCTCTGTGAGTTTAGGCCAGCCTGGTCTACAGAGTAACTTCCAGGACAGCCAGGGCTACACAGAGAAACTCTGTCTCAAAAAACCAAAACCAAACTCATAAAGATCCCAAAGTATGAAGGTGACTAGTCTGGAGTGATGCTTCATCTGAAGGGGGAAAATGGCTTTATTATTTATATTTCTTTAAAATCACCTCTATTTTATGAACAGTAGCTAACAGGGCAAGTTAGAACATTTAGGTCTCATAAAAACATTCATGATGTAATACCAGTTATTACTGAGATGAACAAAATAAGTGTAGATTAACACATTACAAGAAACAGTGCAAAGGTAGCTTGCCCTGGGAAACCACTTAGTCAAACTTGCCCTGCAAATACAAGACATCAATAGTAATGACCTATGAGATCTTAAATAAAACATCATGGGGGTGGCGCTCCCTCTGCAGCTGCTCCTTCTGAGGACTCCTCTTCTGATGACTCCTCTGATACTTGTACTTCAGACCAGAGGTAGGCTATCAGCATTAGGCAGCACAGTAAAAGGATAAGAAATATAGGGACCACAAGCACCATCACTTTCAGGTTTACATCATCATCCTCCATCCTAGGCATGACAGAGTCTGTACCTGGGAACAAACTCAAGTTTTGAACAGCTGGCTTACCAACAGGGCCGCTGTCCATACTCCCCCCATTTCCTAGGCTGCTGCAGTCAGGAGGGGCAAAACCAGCATCACAGTGACAGTGCCTCAAATTGTTGCACACTCCTCTCCCATGACACATTTCCTGTGGTTCACAGTTGTACTGGAGCACCATGTGATCAGTGCAGATGTATTCCATGCAGACTTTGTTTGGGGCACAGTAGGTACCACCCTGCACATCTCCATAATCGGGGACATCAGTAATGTTATAGGCGTCCATGCTCCAGCACCAGTCATCTCCATGGGGGACCTGGAGAAGTGTGTGTCTCGGTTTGACTTGCGGCAAGTACCTAACGTTTGTACATACCAGTTTCCCACAAAATATATCCTCGTTGGAACATGTTTCATATCCTAAGTTAGCCATACTGGGATGGCCACAGTTTCCAAACCGGTTCCCTTTGGTATTAATTGAAATGTAACAGTCCTCAGGGGCGGATCTTGCAGGATACCCATATATCTTTGTGCATTGTTTATCAGGGTTCCTACACCAACCTCCAGAGCAGTAATAAATTTTATCACACCGTGTGCCATCCTGCTTATAGCTGTTTGCGGGGCATTCTTGACTATTGCCATTGCAGTACTCGGGAAGGTCGCACACATCCTCAGCAGGGCGACATAAGGCCCCTTTCTTCTTGAAACTACATTTGTAGCAACAGAGCCCCTGACTGCACTGCGCACCCCCCTTTAGTGTACACGTTGGATCACAGCATGGGTGATGTTCACAGTCGGGACCACAGTCACACTCCTCCCCAGTCTCCACCACACCGTTTCCACACCGGGCAGCTCTGCGCTTGCGGCTTTGGCGCCGAGGCTCATCAAGCAGGCAGGCCCCTCTGCCATCCTGGAGGAAATGGTGGAAGTGGTCAGAGCTGCAGCTGCTGAAGCCACTGCCCTTACTGATCTTCTCGTGCATGAGGCAGAAGAGTTTAGAATCACAGGTGCAGGTCGGGTGGTCATGCTGGATACCCAGGTTATGTCCCAGCTCGTGGGCCACGAGGGCCGAGAACAGGAGGACATCTTCGTGATGGAAGGCCTCCACCGCTGCAGCAAACCCGCCTGAACAGGCACCATTGAGAAACGCCTGGCCCTCGTTCTCTCCTGGGTGATGCCCAACGATCAGATGTGCAACATCGTGCCTGCCCCGGTCCGTGAGCTTCTCCTGTCTCCAGCGGTTGAAATTCCTGAGTGTAGCCTGCAGGTCCACTGGGACCTCTATCTGGTCCCCCTCTGTCCAGATTTCCACGCCCACCAGCACCACCTCTGTGTTTATTCCCCTAGTGAAGCTGTTGGCCAGAGCAACGATGTCCACTATTGCCCGGACCGTCTCGTTGACATTACTGCCCCACATCTGGAACCGTTGGTGGTTGACCACGACAAACATCTCCACATACTTGGTGTGTGACCACAAGTCAGACAGCGCCTGGAGGTCAGCAGGCTTCCTGCTCCTTTGTTGCTGGTTCATGTCCCCTGGGCTGTCTTTGGGAGTGACACTGCAGGAGACCCGAGGCTGATGTGCCACCGTGTACAGGATGTGTTCAAACTTTTGGGAAGAGAGGATGGGCTCAATGCCGTAGGACGTCTCCTCCTTAATCAGGACGCCCCTGAGGCCTGAACAGATGTTGACAGAGACAAAGGAGCCTGGCACCCCTTCCATGTAGCCTTCATAGCGGCAGTCTTGGGAGAGGAGAGGCGTGTCTTGCCTCAGGATGCCACTGCGGTAAGTGTAGACCGGGAAGCTGTTCACGGAGTAGTGTCCCTTTACCTTCAGGTGGAGCAGCTGCTCCTGGCCCTGCAGCACCAGCATGTAGGACACCTTACCCCCGGGGTCCTCACTTCCCCCACCTGGCAGTCTCTTGGGGATGACTATTTCATAGGAAGAATTATGTACAGGTCCTGTGTCACAGAACGTGCTTGGGAGGAAAATCAATAGCACTAGGACCCCTACACTGACAGACAGGTGTCCTGGCACTAATCCCAGATCCAAGTTCCACTGCTGGGCAGCCCAAATGTGAGAAGGTATCTTAGCCTCCTTTAAGGCCACTTGCCTGATCTGCAGGGAAGATAGAACGGAGGCAATTCCTCTCACCGATGCCACCTCTGACATGGCGCAAACAAGTTGGTAATGTAGAATCTAAGTTCATCAGTAGCAGCTCTGATAGGCAGATTTTCCCTGACTCAGGAACCCAGATCAGTGCCTGTCCCTTACAGCGGGCCTTCAGGCTGTGTCTCTCTGTTTTTTACTCCTGGCCTCAGTGGTTATGTAGAGCACAGGGACTCCTTTCGAGTGGAAGACCTTCAACTTTCTTAAGTTTCTTTGATGTTCATGGAGATGAGCCGTCTATCTGCAATGACTCAGACACTTCTCTAAGTCAGACCATGTCCCGAGGCCACGGACACTGTTAACCTGCTCATTCTTTCAGACCCAACATTCCGCCAGGGCTGCGGGGGAGGGGACAGAGTTTCTCTGCGTTCTCTGAACAATTAAGAGTTCTCTGTTGTCCTGTGTCTTCCCTCATTCTTATAGTGATCATGCTGTACTGATGGCTAGTTCTCTTTTATCCGTGACTGCCTTATTCCTTCTACTGGTACGCACACACGCACGCACGCACGCACGCACGCACACCACACACAGAGTACTTGGATGCTCTGCTTTCTATCATCTTTGTGTTTACCAAATGAATTTTGACATTTTATATCTGCTTTAAGCACGATCCTTTAAGGCTTAAAAGTTAACTGATCTTGTTTGTTTGGTTTTTTTTTGGGGGGGGGGTGTTCAAGACAGGGTTTCTCTGTGTAGCCTTGACTGCCCTGGACTTTGTAGACCAGGCTGGCCTCAAACTCACCGTGATCCACCTGCCTCTGCCTCCAGTGCTGGGATTAAAGGCGTGCACTACCACCACCCAGCCCAAATGATCTTAGTTTTACCACAGAAATATACTAGAGCCAGAAATCTAAGTTCTCCCCAGAGTCTTACCATAAAAACAAAATAGCAAAACAGAATGGTGACTCTAATTGCAACAATGAAGAAAATGAAAATGGGCTCTGGAAGAATTATTAGACTCTTTAATCCCAGCCAGCACTTGGGAGGCAGAGGCAGGCAGGCTGACTGCTGTGAGTTCAAGGCCAGCCTGGTCTACAAAGTGAATCCAGGACAGTCAAGGCTACACATAGAAACCTTGTCTATGGGTAAAAACATAATTTACTACTGGTCTAGGACTATACAAAAACAACTGCTCTGACAGAGTGCTGAATTACAAATAACAGGGAATTATTGTTTCTGGAACTTAGTCCAGGGGTTACATACTTTTGAGTGACAATAACTGAGACAGCTCCAGGGTTTTTATAAATGCCCAACATAGTTCTTATGTAGACAAATGCAGATTTGATCATGGGGCCAGATGAATTCAGCTTAAAGCTGCTGAAACACAGGTAAGCCATACTCAGATGAAAAGCAACCGTCCAGACAGACGTCCTTCCCAGTCATGTCCACACATCACTACACTGAAGGCAAAAACATCCTGAGTTTTTAGAAAACTCCCCAAAGATAAACTACAAAGATGAATGGTAAGTCAGTGTGCCAGCAGGTTCCTCTGAAGAAAGACTAACAACCAACTTCTGTCCCAAGGGAGCACTGGATTCCAATGCAGGACAGGAGTGCTGGAGGTCTGAGGACACAAGAGAGCAAGTGTGCCCTCCCTGTTATCTGTGGGACAGGATTTCACTGAAAACAGATCCCTAATCCAACTCTGAGCTACATATTCCCCCACCCCTCTCTCTCTGTATTTTCGAGATAGGGTTTCTCTGTGTAGCCTTGGCTGTCCTTACTTTGTAGACCAGGCTGGCCTTGAACTCACAGCTATCCACCTGCCTCTGCCTCCTGAGTGCTGGCTCCATTTTTCTGGCCAAAAATTTTGCTTAAAATGGTTTTTCTCTGTTGCCTAACTCTGAGGTCTGCTATCCTGAAAAGTGCCCTCACTTCCCACAACAGCACCAGTCACCTAAGAATAAGGACCTTCCCTCCCACTGCAGTCTCCTAGGACATAGCAATTTTTATCACTTACCCTAGTCAGTGCATCCTCCTGAAGAACAGCAAGAACGCTCCAGGAGCTAAGAGCCCTTCTGATTGAAGAAGATGAGACAAACCTGAATAACTGGGACAAAGGGATTGCCCTGCCTGTGAGCAGAAATGTGTTAGCTCTTCTGGGTGCCAACAAAGGCAATCAACAAAATCAGCTCTCAACCCAAGAGCTGCCTGTGCCTATGTACACAACAGAGAACAAAGAAGGCTGCCTTCTGGGCCAGTCTATGTCCTGAGCATAAAGGATACTGAAGGAAATGGACAGAGCCTGGAGATGGCACTGAACCTGTCCACTACATTGTGGACAGCAGTAAGAGAAACAAACAACTGGCTCCTCTGATGATTTCTTAGCAAAACTGTGCCAGTACAAGTCAGGGGAGCAGGGAGGCCACATGACTGGAGCGTGGCTGAGGGAGGCAGAGCACACAGCGGGTGTCAGGGAATGGAAAGAAGAATAAGCCCCAAAGCAAATCCCAGTGGGCTGAGGGAACACACAGACACCCTTGGCAGGAAGGACAGAAAGGAAATGGTTGTCTTTTTCTGTGATCAGGGACAAGAGAAGGTAAGGCCATGCTCCTGTTTTTCCACCAGGAGAAGCTCCAGGCCAAGGCATGTCCATCCTGGGAGCTGTGGCAGGTAGCTGACACTCACAATTCACAAAAACAGGCCGGCACTACAATTAATGTAGCCAACACACGGGGGAAGAGAATGAAGTGAGGCTACAGGAAGCCCAGCGTGGCCTCTTCACCTGCCTCTGACAAATGGCTGTCATACTTTGCTATAGATAAATCCAATATCACAATATAAGACTCAACCATCCTACATTTATAATACGTATAGAAATTGAGCTTTTTTAAAAACAAAAATAGTTAACTGTTAAGAAACTCTGAACTGGCCAGGCGTAGTGGGGCACACCTTTGATCCCAGCACTCTGGGAGGCAGAGGCAGGCATATAGCTGTGAGTTCGAGGCCAGCCTGGTCTACAAAGCAAGTCCAGGACAGCCAAGGCTACACAGAGAAACCCTGTCTCGAAAAACCAAAAGTAAAAAAACAAAAAACACGAAACTCTGAACCTAAATCTATAGAGCAACTTTAAGCAATAAGGAAATGAAATTATGATTTATTAATTTACATAAAAATTACTTTTTACATTAAGGAATAATTTTTCCAATTGTTAAAAATAGTTTGAAGCTGTTGCTACTGGGGCTCGTGGGGAGCGGTCTGTTCCTCAATCACCTGCTTCACGACTTCTGCCAGCTTTAGTCGGTCTACTTTATCTGTGAAGCCATGACCTAAAAGGCAAGAAAAAGCGAGATCAGCAGGTTGCCTTAGCACTCTAAACCCCGCTCCTCCCCCGGCCCCCACTGTCCAGAAGCCATTCAGAAACCCAGTTTTCAGGCAGCACCTGAGCACTGAGCAGTTTCACAAACCAGAGATCAGTGCATGTCTAATAAAGGACTCATACCCACACATATAAACACCCCTAAACATGTGTAAGAAAGCTTCAACTGAGTAGAAAGACAGGCCAAACGTAAAACAGGCCAGTCACACAGGGGAACCTACGTGATCAGAAGCATGTTAGCAGCACTGTCAGCAGGCTAAAGCTATCTAAACCTGCACCACAATCGCAACAGGCAGGAGGACAGCAGCAAAGCTGGGGCAAAAGGCACCACTACTGAGCATTCCTCATCGCGTGCGACTCCTTCCCAAACCTCGTTAATACAGGTAAGTACAAAAGCGGCTAATACCAGGCACACTTATTTTACAAGCCGTTCATCAAGAAACCGAGAAGTGTTCACAGCTGCCCTTTCCTTTATTAGACCCTAGAAACAAACTACATGTCCACTCAGGTGAGTGGACGGTGATCATGACAACATGGCTGGAATTCACAAAACAATGCCAATTAACACAAGAGTACAAACCTGACTTTGTTTATATAAAATACAGAACACAGTGGTTAAGAGCATTTGCTGCACTTGTAAAGGAACCAGGTTCAGTTTCCAGTACCCACAATTGCAGCTCACAACCACCCATAACTCCAGTTGTAGGTACTCTGACTTCCTCTTTTGACCTGTGCAGACACTAGCACAAATATGCTACAGAAACATACATGCAGACAAACACTCATACACATAAAATAAAAACTCTTTAGACTACAGAATTAAGAGTCACGGTTGAGCCAGGCACATGCCTTTAATCCCAGCACTCTGGGAGGCAGGCGGATCACTGTGAGTTCGAGGCCAGCCTGACTACAAAGTGAGTCTAGGACAACCAAGGCTATACAAGAAACCCTGTCTCAAAAAAACCTAAAACTCAGGGTTGAAAGTGCCTTTGAATTGATGGCTGGTGTTGGTATATAGCAGTGCTCACTCACATTATATACTCTGTATAGACCACTTCTCCACACCCATCACACAGTTGATATTAATACAAATTCCTTGTGAAGTAAATCTCCTCAGGGGTCGGGGTGGCCAGGCACATTCAGGAATGTGAGACAACATCAAAGCATGTGTTCCCTCCCTCCCTCCCTCCCTCCCACACTGGAGTTGGTCTGACACAGCCTACTCAACTGGAATCATAGTATCACCACCCCAGGCTCTTAACAGCAGGGTAGGGCAGGCCAAAGGAGTTTCTACCTTGTTCTCCAAGGAAAGAAATTTACTCAGTAGCAGATCAGGAAAAACAGATTATGAGGAACCTTCTGGTACTTACCCCGCACCCCCCCCCCCCCCAATGTGTGGTGTTCTTTATCACCTGGTGAACAGACCAGGAATGTAGGCAAAGAATGTAGCTGTTTTTGTCCTTTTCCCCCTCAAGAAATATGGCAGAGCTCTGCAGTGTTCACTCTGTGACATATAATACACCTGCTCTCTGGAAACCGAGTGCTAGAAGCGGATACAGACACACCACACCTGGGCAGTTGAAGTAGGGTATGAACTGCCCCCACACACACACACCCCGTCCTCACTGAGCTCTGGCCTCAAGGCCCAGCCTGTGTGTAAGACGGGCAGGGCTGTCCTACCGTCCCAGCTGAAGCTCTGCAGCGCGTCCCTCAGGAGCTGGCACTCCCGGTTGTACTTCCAGGCTTCCTGCATCACCTCGTTCAGCTGCTCATCCTCATTCTCTCCTACAGGCAAGAAGGAGAGGACATTTCACTTTTTCCGTAGCATCATGGGATTTTAGTGTTAACAATGGAAAGACATGCTGTCCAACTAGATGAGAAATGACGACACAGCATGCATGTGTAACTGCTAGCCACTGGCTCCCTGTGGTCCTGGTGGTCCAGTCTGCCCCTCTTGTCACTAAGCTCTTCTAAGTCTCCACCATCGCACACATGTTCTAAGAGCCTCAAGTGATTAGAGAAATGTGAGAGGAGGTTCTGGCCAGGAGAGGCCCTGTTGCTGCCCTTTTCCTAAGCACATCCCTTGCTTTCAAGTACTCAGGCACATTCTCCAAGTGCTCTTAAGTGGCAAAAGATTTTAGAAGACAGGTTAATCCAACCTTTTCTGAGAGCAGCCCCTCACAGCACAGCCACCTGAGGAAGGAGGCCTGGGGACAGGAGTTCCCTCCTTTAAAGGCCAGGGACGGAAGTCACAACTAGTTGTGAGCTAGTACAGTGCTCTTTCTATACTAACAGATGCACAGTATGCACAGTAAAGAGTGGAAATGGTGTTGCTAGCCTCTAACCTACCCTTGGACCCTGTCACGTTTACATTACAGACCACACAAAATCATATCCCACAGCTGGCACTGGCAGCTACACCTAAGCTAGAAGTCACAGAAGACCAAGGACACAGAACTTACCATGTGTCTGCACTTCAACTGTCTATATTTCTTAGTAGATGTGGACTCATTTATATAATGTACTTAGTTTAAGAAACAAACAGGCTGGGCACTGGTGGCGCACGCCTTTAATCCCAGCACTTGGGAGGCAGAGATAGGTGGATCTCCGTGAGTTCGAGGCCAGCCTGGACTACAAAGCGAGTCTTGGACAGCCAAGGCTACACAGAAAGCCTGTCTTAAAAAACCAAAAAAAGAAAAAAGAAAAAAAAAAAAAAGAAAAACAGATCATCACAAAGTAATCAGCTCCTCTTGTCACATGCACACCCATGTACACACACAGAGAACATTAATAAAGTGGCATGACCTTTACCAGCCTGGGGGAGGATACACTGGGCAATGACATCTCGAAGCTTTTCCAAGGCCACATTTGAATCCTCAGCTCCATTCTCATGGTCGTGGATATAAATACCATCCTTTGGCTTGGTTCTTTACAAGTGTGGAGAAAGACAGTAACAAGTTAAGACT
>OU015754.1:27862475-27876385 GCA_907169655.1 Acomys percivali | reverse complement strand
CCAGACTCAGGAGGGGAGGGAGAGGAAGGCAGAGTTCAAGGCCAGCCTGGTCTACAAAGCGAGTCCAAGACAGCCAGGGCTACACAAAGAGACCCTGACCTGAAAAGCAAAGACAAAACAAAACAAGATACCGGAACATTCAGAAAAATAACTATAGAGCATGTCAACTTCTGAGGCCATCCAAAAGGCCTATACTTACCCCAGGAGTTTCCTTTTCCTCAGAATGGGGTTGTTCACAGAGTGTAGGGGTTTGAGGCTGACTTTGAGGTCCTGGATCCTCATGTTAGCCAGTTGTTCAGCATGAGCCTGCTGGATCCCTGCGACCACTGCCTGCATGTAAACACTTTTATGAGTTAATTTTGCCTTCTGGCTTTTTTAAAAAAGACTGCCTTCATGTGTTCCTGCACACCAGAGGAGGGCACCAGGTCTCACTATAGATGGTTGTGAGCCACCAAGTGGTTGCTGGGACCTTTGGAAGAGCAACCAGTGCTCTTACCTCTGAGCCATCTCTCCAGTCCCTGGATTTTTTTTTTCTTTTTTCTTTTCTTTCTTTCTTTTTTGCTATGTTATCCATGTTCAGCTTGAACTCTTGGACTCATGAGATCTGGCAACCTAAGCCTCCCAAGTAAGTGCTGTGTGTGGTGTGCCACTGTGCCTTTCCTGGCTTTGGCAGTTTATGTCCCCATTTGTCATTTAGCACTTAAAAAGGCAATCCAAAACAGAGACGAAGCATAAAATGTGTGAATGACATACACATTCTCATCAGGCAGAGGATTCTTCCCAAGGCCCAGGGAACAGCAAAGCACACAGAGGCCACGTACCAGCTAGCCTTCCTCTTTGCCATGAGGACATAAGTTTCAGTAATTCTTACTAACAGTGATGGAGAAATGGCTCAGCAGTTATGGGTACGCACTGTTCAGTTCCCAGCCCTCATAGCAGGCAGCTCAAAAACGCCCATAACTCCAGTTCAAGGGGGGATCTAAAACCTGCATGCACATGGCATACATTTAAAAAAAAAAAAAAAAAAGCAGAGCAGTGATGGCACATGCCAACATTGCAGAGGCAGCGGCAGGAGGGTCTCTGTGAGTTCGAGGCCAGCCTGGTCTACAAAGTGAGTCTAGGACAGCCAAGACTACACAGAGAAACCCTGTCTCAAAGGAAAACAAACAAACAACCTTCCTATTCCTTAGATAGAAGGTAGCCAGTAAGCGTGAGGGTCTCTGCTTTCCTCCTGGTATACATCCTCAGAGATGCCCATTTCTGAATTCCCACAGCATGGAAGATCTGGTTTCTAAAATACTCACATTTGTTTTGTTTGCCTTCACAACCAACCTGATCTTAATGCTGCGTGCCACCACACCCACATCAAAGTATAGAGGATATTCCTTTGAGCCTTCCCTTGGATAATGATTTTTTTCAGGAAATGAAAAGAAGCACGTGCTTGCCACTGTTTAAGCCCCATGTTCAGTCATCACAACTTCCTTTCTCACTGTTTTCAGACAACAAAATCAGTATCACTGAAAAAAAAAAAGTTTTCCTGGGCAGTGGTGGCCCATGCCTTTAATCCCAGCACCCGTGAGGCAGAGGCAGGAGGATCTTTGTGAGTTTGAGGCCAGCCTGGTCTACATAGCAAGTCTAGGACAGCCAGGAGAGCTACACAGAGAAGCCCTGTTTCAAAAATCCAAAAATAAGCATCATTGACCTTATCCATCATCAGCTGAGCAGAAGGTAGCACGTTATCCAGGGCCTCTGTTGAGTTGAGCCAGGGATGGTCCAACACTCCCTCGATGGTGAGTCTTTCCTCTGGTTTGACCTTTAGGAGCCTGAAAAGAAAGCATACCAACAGACTCAATATGCATAGCATGTCTTCAAAAGATACAAAGGAAGGTCGTGGGTGGGCTCCAAATAGCTCTGGACTCTTGACCTTCTACCAACTTCTATGGGCCTGGGGCTTCTAACAGCAAGGCAGGATGGGATGCTAGTCCCATATAGTACTTATGGGTATGTTATGACTTGAGGTCTCCTGGGCTGCAGATTAAAAGTGGTACCAGAAGTTTTATTCAAAAATACTTCAGACCACACCACAGGATTCAGTAGGTAAAGCCAACATGACTGTAGGTCCTGCTGTATTTAACCCCTACACTGACGTTTCTGGGACAATGCTTCAACTACTGTTGGCTACTAGTGGCTGTAAATTAGCCGAGGGCCATGCACTGTGAAACAGGAGGCTGTTATCTAAGATAAAACTAGATAGATCCCAACAGATGGTAGGACGTAAATCTTTCTTTATTCCACAGACAGTAACTTTGGTAGGACCTAAATCTTTCTTTATTCCACAGACAGTAACTTAGACCAACCATGACATGGCACTTCCTTCTTCTAAGCCCAACAGTCTCTGAACCAGCTATGTTTTGGTCATCTTCATGACCTCATATCCAGATTTACCTAGCTCACCCCAGCATACTCCTGGGCTCTCTGCAACACCACCTCATGTTTGTTTCATGTATGTCTGCCTGCATGCATCTCTGTGCACATGTGCAGTGCCCAAAGTGACCAGAAGATGGCCCTAAGCTCCATGGAACTAAAGTTACAGCAGTTGTAGACCCCCATGTGGGTGCTGGGAACTTTTGGTTGTAAGCCTTGCCTTTAACAGCTAAGCCATCTCTCCAGTCCAGCCAGTGCTCTTAACCACTGAGCCATCCCCTCAGCCCCTGCTATTCCTAATTCTTACTGAATCCCCTGCTTAGTGTTTGTCAGAGCAACCATCTGACAGAGAAGGCTGGGTGTGGGTCCTGAGACTAACAACACACACTGCAACAGTATACAAGGAATGAAAAGGTCAAAGGTGCCATCTTCTGGCACCCCACTTAAAGACAGCATCAACCAGCACTGTGGCGCAGGCCTGTAATTCCAGACTCCAGAAGGCAGAGGCAGGTGGATCTCTGAGTTCAAGGCCAGCCTGGTCTACAAAATAAGTCTATGACAGCCAAGGCTACACAGAGAAACCCTGTCTGGGGGAAGAAAAAGAAAGTCTTAGCATCAGCTCCACCCCTGATCAGCTCCATCCCTGATGGCTGACTCACACATAAGAAAGACAGAAGCTGGGCAAGGTGCCACAGCTGTAATCCCAACACTCAAGAGACTCAGGTGGGAGATTGCCACAAGTCACAAGGCAGCTTCAATTATACAGTGAGTTCTAGGCCAGCCAGAGCTGGAATAAGATCCTATTTCAAAACAAAAACACAACTTAAAACAAGATGACCAAAAGATGAGGAAGGAAAGGGCAGAAAGGCACAGCAGGTGGCTGGTCACTCACGCTCCTGAATTTAACACCCATGGACTACCTACAGCGCTTCCCTAGGTTCACAATCCTGAAGCAAAATCTAGGGATATAACAGAAAAGGGACCACGTAGCTGAGCATGGTGGCGCACACCTGTAATCTCAGCACGCCTGAGGCAGAGGCAGGCTGATCTTGAGTTGGAGGCCAGCCTGGTCTACAAGGCAAGTCCAGGACAGCCAAGACTACACAGAGAAACCCTGTCTCAACAAACCAAAAAAAAAAAAAAAAAAAAAAAAAAAGAGAGAGAGAGAGAGAGAGAGAAAGTTCCATTTTCACTAAAGCATAAATAAGGAGGGGGAAAAATCAAAATAGGATCTATATAGTCCTGACTGTCTTAGACTCACTTGTAGTTTTATAGACCAGGATGGCCTCAAACTCAGATCTACCCACCTCTGCCTCTGAGTGCTGCGATTGAAGCCATGCGTCACCACGCCTGGCTAAATAAAGAGAACTCTCAACTTGGGCTCTAGAGACGGTAAGACATGAAGATGACTTCTAGGCAAACCAAGGACTTCTCTTTATGCTGCATTTCCAGCTCAAAGCTCCTTAGCCATCCTTTCAGCAGCCCGGGGACTCACTTCCTCACAACATCTTTGGCCATCTCTGAGATCTGGCTCCACTCTTCTTCTGGGAACTCGAAGCTTCCTGTCATGATTTTTCTCCGCATATCCTTCGGGATAGTCCGACTGTGATGTTTGGAGTAGAAAGGAGGATACCCGCACAGCATCACATAAATGATCACCCCTAGGGACCACAAGTCACAGCTCTGAAAGCAAAACAGAAAACAATCAATCCAAGCAGAGAGGAGCCTCAAACCAAGGTTCAGGACATACAGCCAACACATGCAGACTGGAACCACCAAACTTCACAAGGACAGTGACAGCTGGGAACACCTATGAGCCACCCAGACTGTGTGTGTCACAGGCATGAGGCCAGCCTGGAGCGAAAAAGCAACAGCTAAAAGCAAGCTCCCACTCCAGCATGCAGTGTGTCAACCTGGACCAGAGAGGAGGGAGCTGAAAAGAGCAGCTAGGGCATGTGCAAGCTGGTGTATTTATGAAAAGGCCAAAGCAATGGGACAAAATTCAACCAAAAGTTGGTCACACATAACAACTGTGTCCTTCTCTATTCTCATTAGAAGGTTCTATTTGAATTGGTTTTTTTGTTTGTTTGTTTGTTTGTTTGTTTGTTTTTGTTTCTCAAGACAGGGTTTCTCTGTGTAGCCTTGGCTGTCCTGGACTCTCATTATAGACCAGGCAGGCTGGCCTCGAACTCACAGGAATCCACCTGCCTCTGCCTCACGAGTGCTGGAATTGTCTATTTGAATTGTTAACAACAACATAAATAAATAAATAATTTAAAAACAACAACAACAACTATATAAAGAGAATAATACTGTACGTAAAGAACAAGCAGAAGGCCAAGAGGGTGGCACATGCTTTTAATCCCAGCACTCAGGAGGCACAGGTAGATCTCTGTGAGTTCGAGGCCAGCCTGGGCTACAAAATAAGTCCAGGACAGCCAAGGCTACACAGAGAAACCCTGGGGGTGTGGGGGGAGGCAAGGGATGAACAGAAAGTTCTTCAGCTAAAAGCCCCAAACAGAACATTCCTCTCTCAACACTCTTCAGTAGAGTCAGGATAAGACAGGAAGGCCTGGCTCACATTTCACACTTATCTCTGCAGTAGCACTTGTGAGCCCTGTGAAAGGCTGCACAGGCAGGCAGGCAGGCAGTCTGGAGCCACTGTCAGCACTTGCACTGGCTCAAGTGGGTCTGGGGCTGCAGTCACCTCTCCTGTAGTGCCTGAGGAATCCTGTAGAATGTATACTTGTGCAGATCTGTGTGTACAGTGTCCTGAGGAATTGTGAAGAATGTATGTTTGAGCACATCTGGGGTGGGGGGAGGTGCACATGCCTATGCGTCATGCATGTGAAACCAGAGAGTATCTGGTGTCCTCCTCTGTCATTTTTGGCACTATTCCCCTTGAGAAGGATTATCTCATTGAACCTGACATTTTCTGGCTAGGCCTGCAAACTCCACAAATCCTCTGAATGTTCCTGTTAAGAGTGCAGCTTAAGGGCTGGAGAGATGGCTCAGAGGTTAAGAGCACTGTCTGTTCTTCCAAAGGTCCTGAATTCAATTCCCAGCATCACATGGTGGTTCACAACCATCTACAATGAGATCTGATGCCCTCTTCTGGCAGGCAGGCATATATGTGAGCAGAATATGTATAAATAATAAATATATATATAAACAAAAGAACACTTGCTGATCTTCCAAAGGTCCCGAGTTCAGTTCCCAGCAACCACAGTGACTCACAACAATCTATAATGAGATCTAGTGCCCCCTTCTGGCCTACAGTTGTTACATGCAGAAGAACATTGTATACTTAATAAATAAATCTTTAAAAAAAAAAAAAAAGAGTGCAGCTTAAGGCAGGCAGTGAGGGTGACACATGACTTTAATCCACGAGGGAGGCAGATCTCTCTGGGTTCCAGGTCAGCCTGGTCTACAGAGCAAGAGTTCCAGGACAGTACAGAGAGACCTTATTTTGAACAAACAAGCAGAGCTTAGCTGCCTAAATGAAGCCACAGAGCTGGAGCATGTGGAGCCACAGCCGCTACCCCAGGCTCCTCATCACCCATAGCTAGTTTCAAGTGCCCAAAGAACAAGCACACTTTAAAATCTATTGAGAAACCCCAGGATCCATTTCCAGAGGCACAGGTCTCATGGGCTCCAGACAGGTCTGGTACATGGCTGTAGATACAGATAGCACCACACAACTAAGCACTTGCTATGCACAGAAGACACTGTTCAAACTAGGCAGTTGTTCTTTTTTAATTCACCTCTTTAACTTTTTCAAACTGGCACTTATGAAGTCTAAACTGAAAGCTAACCAAGCCACTGTAGTCCTCAGTGGATGGTGAGCATGGCTCTTGGCTCCTGCAGCACACACTAGACTAGTAAGAACCTTACGTCCTATCTCATCAGATTAGAAACTTGGGTTCCAAAGCACTTTGTGCTACATCATGAACATCTCACACAAGAGTTACTGAGTCCACAGTGGTGAGGCGATAACCACCTCTTCCCTTACCTTGTTATAAGTGTAGGGTGTTGGCGAGGTAGGTATGATGCCGGACTTCTCCTTTTGGTGCCTTCTCTGTGCTTCCAGTACCTAGCAAAGAGTTGGACAAATGAGACGGCTTACTGGAAAATCTCACCACCAATGTCCCACAGCTTGGGACAGACTACAGGAAGACTAAAGATAAACTGACAATCAATGGACAACAACATCAATACAACACTTTCAGCCAGGCATGTCGGACACACCTTTAATGCCAAGGATAGCCTGGCATGCACAATGAGGACACAGTTTCAGGACATTGTGAGACCCTGTCTCAAAAACAAAACCCTTCCGCCAGGTGGTGGTGCACACTTTTAATCCCAGCACTTGGGGAGGCAGAGTTCAAGGCCAGCTTGATCTACAAAACAAGTTCCAGGACGGCCAAGGCTACACAGAGGAGCCCTGTCTAAAATACAAAACAAAAACACTTTCAAATTTCCTTCTCACTAGTATCAGTCCGCTGAAGACATGGCCAGCCGGACCAAGAACAGAAGGATTCAAGCCCCTTTTTCTCTTCCTCCTGCCCTTCGGGGAGTGAGCACTAGCATGGGACTGGCACAGGCACGGGACACGATGATGCCCATGATGCAAAAGCACAGCTACCCTGGCCAGATGGACTTCACACTACAGTAATCACACGGATCGAGGGACAAACACTCAAGAAGGTAGTTAGTGCCACCTATGGGACCGTCATTCGGACCAAACTGCTCATTATACCAGTGCACAGAACAATGGCTGAGGACAAGATTGGCAATTTTGCACTGTTTTCAGAACAGTGACGGCATGCTGAGGCTCTGCACCAATGTTGCTCCCACAGTGCCATGTGCACTACCACATTCATGTTGCTGCTGCTGGCAGATACCAAGTGTGAGGCCTCAGGCATGGACTGCACTGTCCCCTTAGGTGTCTTCAACCAGACACTTTCAGGGCCCTCTGCAAAACCTACAGATCTCCTAAGAGACTCAGATTATTTTAGAAAGGCCCACATCAGAATCTCACTGTTTTCCTGAAATATATTTTGATTTATGTATATGTGTGTGCAAATGTGTACGGGTGTCTGAGGAGGCCAAAAGAGGGCATCAGATCCTCTGAGCTAGAGTAAAGGCGGCTGTAAGCCACTCCGTCATCTAGGTGTTGGGATCAACTCCAGCCCTATGCTAGAGCAACATGCCCCCAGGCAGAGGACTCATGTGGAGCATGAGTTTGTTAAAACTGAAACTATATCCAAAGCAGGAATGCAGTAGTCTCCTTCCTAAAACGCCATCTAAATTATGTTTATTGTATATATGTGTCTCTGTGGTAACAGACAACAAAGTTAAGTTTAGTGGCAGCATCTTTATACATCGAGCCACAATAGCCCTGGTCTCTCTTCTGTTGTTTCCTACCAGCAGTCAACCATTACACAGTCTTAACTAAAAGTCTGCGCCCACTCTGAGCACTTGCCATTCTGCTCCATGGCACCTGCAGCTGGATTCTTCCCTCTGTTAAGAGTATCAGCACACCTGTGAGTCACAGTGCTTAATGACAGTGCCATAGAAAGTCTACCACAGAGCCGAGCGTGGTGGCACACGTCTGTAATCCCAGCACTTGGGAGGCAGAGGCAGGCGGATCTCTGTGAGTTCGAGGCCAGCCTGGTCTACAAAGCGAGTCCAGGACAGCCAAAGCTACACATACAGAAACCCTGTCTCGAAACCTCCCTCTCAAAAAAAGAAACAGGAAAACACACATTAAATATGTAAGGGAGAAAGGATTGGTACTATCTATAATATAAAGCCCCTGGCTTTCCTGGAATTGCAGTATTTTACTTATGTAAATCAAATCTTTAAACCAGAGCTCAAGAAAAGTTAATTTTTAAAAAATGTACATGGTGTATCGTGTCTCCCTGTGTGTATGTACATACATATAATTACATATTTTTGTGTGAGTACAGGTTTGTGCATGCTACAGCACATACGCATGGAGGTCAGGGGCAACCTCCCGTGTCTTCCACTGTGTTTAAGGGAAAGTTTTTGTTTCTCTTCTACATACCCAGGCCAGCTGGCACATGGGCTTCCAAGGACTCTCCTGTCTTCACGTCCCATCTCATCACAGGAGCATGGGGATTGTAAGTAAATGCCACATCAGCCCAATGTAGATTCTACGGATTCCAACTCAAAGACTGACACAAAGAGCCTAAAAGTTCATTCAGAAGCAAAATTTTATACCAAATGAATCAATCTATACGTTTCTGAAACTGAGTTTCCTGCTCTCCATCTTTTTTGTTTGTTTATTTTTGTTTTGTAGACAGGGTTTCTCTGTATAGCCTTGGCTGTCCTGGAACTCACTCTGTAGATCAAGCTGGCGATCCACCTGCCTCTGCCTCCCCAGTGCTGGGATTATAGGCGTGTGCCACAACACCCGGCATACACAGACTCACTCAAGTACACATAATTAAATCTTGAAAAAGTAGGAAGAAGGGTGTAAAACAAGGTGTGGTGTGGTACGGGCCTGTAAATCCTAACACTCGGGAGGCAGAGGCAGCAGATCTCTGAGTTGGAGGCCAGTCTGGTCTACAGAGTGAGTTCCAGGACAACCAGGACTATACACAGAAACCCTATCTTTAAAAAAAAAAGGGGGGGGGACAGGGGAGGGAGGTGGGCAGCTACAGGCAATTTAGTAATACATAGTAAAGTAGAAAGCATGCTCACCTGAGGTGCTACATAGTACGGGGTAAACTGGGGTGTCATCAAATCACCTTGGTCCACTTTTGCAAACCCAAAGTCACATAACTTCACAGGGGCATCCTGAAAGAAAACAAACTGGGGTCAATACTGCATAGTTGTCAGTAAACATTTATGGGAAGCCAGGGTGGTGGCTCATGCCTGTAATCCCAGCACTGTGGACTCTGAGACAGCATTACCATGAGTTTGAGACCTAGCCTGGGAAGGGTATCTGGAAGCTGTTTTTAGTGCAGGGGCTGTGGAGTGCTCAGTACTTGCGAGCACTTTCTGCTCCTGCACACTGCCTGGCTTTGGGTCCCAGTAACCATGTGGCGGCTCACAACTACCTATAACTCCAGTTCCAGGGCATCCAGTGCCCTCTTCTGGCCTCCACAGGCACTGCTGCATCTGCAGACAAATCACTCATCTACCTAAAATTCAGTCATCGCTATCTAAAAGTAATGCAGAGCCAGGTGGTGGTGGCGCATGCCTTTAAACCCAGCACTCGGGAGGCAGAGGCAGGCAGATTGCTGTGAGTTCGAGGCCAGCCTGGTCTACAAAGTGAGTCCAGGACAGCCAACGCTACACAGAGAAATCCTGTCTCAAAAAACAAAACAAAACAAAAAAAAGTAATGCAGGAAGCTCATTCAGTCCTGATTTACACTTGTGAGCACAGTTCTGAATTCAGTGTCTTAGCTCCTGGCCCCTCCTCTCATCCACCCAGGGCACTCTTTCACCCTGAACATTAGCCACGAACTTCAGGACTAGGAGGGCTGGCTAGTAGATATGAAGCAGGGGACAGGAATACAGGGGAAACTGCCTATCATAGCTAACAGCAACTCAAACTTAACTTTGAAGGTTCTACATAACAGCATGTCAATTCCTGCCTCTCCCCAAAGGCCCTCTAGATAATATTTAAATTTGTAAGTCACACAAATACATCTGTACCATCCAGACTCCCCCATGCCATGGCTGTGGTAACATTTGAGCCCTTAACAAGAAAACAAATTGAAAACTACAGTGTTGGAAGCACCATGGCCTAAAACCTCCTGTGCATGGGCTCAGTGCAGCAGCAGGGAGACACACACCCGCAACCCCAGCGCTCAGGAAGCAAAGGCAGAGTTTTAGGCTAACTTAAGTCTACAAAGCAAGATAGTGTGACAAAAATAAACCAAGCCTGGGGGTGTGCCTCAGTTGGCAGAGTGCTTGCCACTATGCACAGAGTCCTGGGTCCCACCCCCAGCATCAAGGAAACTGAACATGGTAGTGCATACCTGGAACCCCAACACTCAAAAGAAGGTAGAGGCAGGAGGACCTGCTCAAGGTAATCCTCAGCTACACATCAAGTTCAAGGCCAGCCTGGATACACAGAGGGGGCTGGGGGAAGAAAGAAAGAAAAGAAACAAAGCAAAACGAAGTGACAGCATCAAACAAGAAAAAGCAACTTTTCTTACCAAAGAGTTATCCTTGAAAAGCAGATTTTCAGGCTTGAGGTCTCTGTGCGCAATGTTTAGCAAGTGACAGTGCTGTAGGGCCAGGGCTATCTGGAAAAGGGCACAGTGGACCAGCCACCTCTTAGATAAGCACCATCTCTAACACCCCTAGGTCAGGTATAACTATGGCCAGGATCAATTACAAAACAGAAACTAAGAAAGACCTGGGACACTAAGAGACAGAAATGAATTCACCTTAGTTTAACCATAACCTCCATTTACTGCACAGGCATGACTGCAAACGATCCATTGTCAGAAGGGAGTGGTGGGTACATCCTGTAAGATGCCCAGCCGTCTCTTTACCTGTGCTGTGACAGCACTGTAGGGGACCCACAGGCAACAGTCTTCAGTAGGCAGCAGCTTCCAAGGGGGCGGCAGGGCTGCTCCTTGAGATAGCTGCACTCCAGGGAGCTGAATGGCAGGCAGCACCTTCCAACCAGCTGGCTCCATTTCCTACCTAATGTTGCAATCTGCTCATCTTACTCAGTGATGATGCATGTCTATGTAGACTGCAACAGTTTTTGTTTTACACATGATCAGATCTCATCTTTTAGTGTTAGCATCGAAAAATGAATGGTGTAATCTAAAGGATAAACGGAAGAGGTTCTGCAGTCCCTCAACTCTGTGAAACTCTCAGCATTTCAAATATTAGTCGGTCCCGGTCCCAGTCCCAGTCAATGGCAAAGGAGGCATCTAAAGACTTGAAAACTGAGGGCACAGAATCCGCACTCAGCGCCTCCTGCTTTCCTGTGCTCTGCTTGCTTGACTGAAGGCCAGGCCTGAGGCTTAGCTTGTCACTTCTATGAAGTCAGTACTGGCTGGAGTCAGTGTACTGAATGGGACATAAATCATTTCTACTATAAAAGAGAATAGAATAGGACTAAGAATCATATACTATTTAAAAATCTGCAGAAATAATAGGTGACTTCTGCAAGAAACATCTTAGGTGCAAATGCCTGAGAACAAGTCTATACTAAGAGTCTTTCAGGTGACACCATCAGCACAGAAAGCTACATGTCCACAGCTGTCCTCAGTTAAGACAGCCATAGAGGAAGCTGTTGCAGCAGCCCTTGGGAAACATGTGACAAGCAATTAAAAATACAGTCGTCCCTCCCAGAGCATAAAAGGGATCGCACGTCTCCTAGAACAGCATTCTTTCTGATTATAACAAAGCAGGCAATGAGAGGTCAAATGGATCTTTTCTTTGAGCTTGCTTTCCTCTAACGCAACTGTACTGCTTAACAAGGTAGTCGCAGTCTGACTGTGCCCGGGGATGACTTGCCTGCTTTGTTACTTGGCTGGCTTGCTTCTCTGTAAAGTGCCGGTGCTGGCTGATTCTGTGAAATAGCTCTCCCCCTTCCATCATCTCCATTACAATTAAGAGTCGAGCCCTGTTTGAAAGCATTTGATTTTGTTAAGTTAAAAAAAAAAGAAAAGAGAAAAAAGAAACAAAGAAAAGGAAAAGAAAAACCCTGAAGCATAAAAACAAACAAACAAACAAAAAACAAAAAACAAAAACAGGCCTAAAGTATACTCTTCTACAAACTGTGCAACCACTCTCTTAGTTCAGGGCAACCTAGCCACTGATTAAGTCCAATGAGTCTCAGGCTCAAGTTAAACATAAAGAAAAAAAAGAAGAGAAAACAAAACAAAACATGAGTTTTGGTTCCTATTCCTTCATATAAATGCTTCTGCTTGCATCCAAATGCTTTCACCAACAGAGCACGCTTGAGAAACACAACTGACTTCCCACTGGCTTTGAATACTATAGCTCCATTTACCACCTTTACAGTGCAGGCTTCCCACAGCCTCCCAGACTGCACTCACACTAGCTCCGCTGGGTAAGGGTCGGAATCAAGGGAGGGGCTCCCACCTCAGTCTCCACCTACGGTCCTTAGCCCCAAACACGGGCAGCTAAAAGAATGGCAAGGGCTTCTTTCCTCAGGAAGGTCCGGCAAGTGCGGGGTGTCTTGCTGGGCTAGCCTCTAACCCTGACCTGGAAGGACATTTAGGCCCTTCCCACCCATTTGAAATAGAATCTTCCTCAATTGCTATTTATTTAGAAAGTCTTACTCTGTAGACCATGCTAGACTAGAATGTGTTATCCTCCTGCCTCAACTTCTCAAGAGCTAAGATTACAGGCATGCACCACTATACCTGGCTCTTTGATGTATTATTTTGCTTTTAACTAAACTAACACACATACAAGAAACACTAGAGATTAAATCCAGGGCCTTGGGTATGCTTCACAAACACTCTACTACTGACCTATAATCCCCAACCCTTAAAAGTGTTTTGAAAAGAGAAAAGTAATCAAAATAATGGTGGGGGTAGGGTAGCAAATGAAACAGGATTCCCACGGGCAGCTGGTGAAACTTGGTGATGGGAACTTGAGCATTCGTTACCTAATTCCACTTTTACAAAGGTTTCTAGGTTTTTAACACAAAGAGAAAGGCAGGAAAGGAGGAGATGGGTGGGAACGGGGAGAGGATGCAGAAGAGGACGGACGGCTCTGCTACATGGCCTCCACATGGGCATGTGGGATGGCTCTGTTTAGTCTTACCTGGGGCTGGACTCGTGAGGGAACTGTACACTGTTAGCAAACACTTCAATAATCTGAACTATATTGGGGTGTGTGGCACACATCATGTGCAGGCGCACCTGAAAGAGAACACAGGAAATGCCATCATTTCCCCCAAACTTCCCATCAAAAACTGACCATACTGGGTTCAAAGGATAAGTCTCCTGTAAAAGCCTTATCACCTAGAATAATACAAAAAACAACGTCTTCCTTCCAGACCCTCTCCTTAGTCTTCTCTCACCAAGTAAAACTGCACCAACAGATTCACTATTTCATTAGTAATGAAAAAACAGTAGCTCACTTTATTTCAGAAATTATTGCTACTAATTAAAATAAATTATGAAGTGGCTGGAAGAAAAAAGACTGTAAATTAGCTTTCTACCCTGAGTTAGAACACATGGTAACCATAATGAGAACAGAGAACAGAAGCTAGTACAGATACAGACTCTTCATGCACCTCTGTGTCTTCCAGGAAGCTGCCTGCCCTAATTGTAAATACATATATACTCTACGGCTCTAAAACCATTTAGACAAGAGCTAAAGAGAAGGTTAAGTGGTTAAGAGTGGTTCCTGCTCTTCCTGAAAACCCAAATCCAGTTTGTGGTGTGTATGTGAGGGGAGTGCTGTGTGTGTGTGTGTGTGTGTGTGTGTGTGTGTGTGTGTGTGTGTGT
>OU015754.1:27831731-27847131 GCA_907169655.1 Acomys percivali | reverse complement strand
GGAGGGAAGATGAGATGACAGGAAGTGAGAGCAAAGAGCCAAATCCTGCATGCCTCAGCTTACAGGGTGAACAGGCAGAGGAGAGGATGGGAGGCCACCAGGGTGTTGGGGGGGGGACACGCTACATGCACATACAGAGACGTGACAAGGCAGGAAGCGGGCTGTGCAATGATGTTTGTATGAGAGTGTCATAGGGAAGACATTATCTTGTTTGTTTGGTTTGGTTTTTGTTTTTCAAGACAGGGTTTCTCTGTGTAGCCTTGGCTGTCCTGGACTTGCTTTGTAGACCAGGATGGCCATGAACTCATAGCGGTCCGCCTGCCTCTGCCTCCTGAGTGCTGGGATTAAAGGCTTGAGCCACCATGACCGGCTTTTTTTATTTTATTTTATTTTATTTTATTTTTTAGGTTTTTTGAAACAGGGTTTCTCTTTGTAGCCTTGGCTGTCCTAGACTTCCTCTGTAGGCCAGGCTGGCCTTGAACTTTCAGAGATCTGCCTGCCTCTACCCCTGAGTGCTGGGATTAAAGGTATTAAAGGCATGTGCTACCATGCCCAGCTCCATTATTTTGTATTTTAAGTCGGGCGGGGGGGGGGAGGAGCAGACCAGATTTTTAAAAAATATATATTTATTTATTTATTTTATATACAGTGTTCTGACTGCATGTTCATCTGCAGGGCAGAAGAGGGCATTAGAGCTCATTACGGATGGGTGTGAGCCACCATGTGGCTCAGGACCTCTGGAAGAGCAGCCAGTGCTCTTTTCTGCTGAGCCATCTCTCCAGGTCTTCCCCTGCCCCACCCCCCCCACTTCTAACCTAGCTCATAGCTATGACAGGCCTCCGTCTGGGTAGCTGAAGGGTGGCTAACTCCCTAACATCCCTCTGGCAGACACAGCTGGCCTGCCCTAGCCCCCAGCCCCTTCCCTCCACTTCCACAGCCTCCCCCCAACCCCCACCTCCCACCTCCCACTCCAGCACTGATACCACACAGCCATCCTGTTGTTACTGAATCCAACCTGTCACTGCTCGGATGTCGCCACTGCTCTGACGTCACTACTCTGGCATGCGCTGAAGAGAGGGGTGGTGAGATGGTGTTCTAGGCAGAGGATCTCTGTGAAGTAGAGGCCAGCCTGGTCTACTTAGCGAGTTCCAGGACAAGCGGAGCAAGACAAAAACTGTCTCAAAATCAAACAAACAAAAAACAGGGTGGGCAAGATGGCTTAGTGGGTAAAAAGGCACTCCCCACCAAGCCTGATGCTCTGAGTTCAACCTCTGGGTCCTATGTGTTGGATGGAGAGAGTCAACTTCTGGTTTGACCTCTTCACATGTAGTATGGCACACACAGACACACACTCACATACCACACACATACCACACACACACTACACACACACACAGACACACACCACACACACACACACACACACACACATACACACACACACACACACAGACACACACACACACACACACAAAACCCCAAGACTGGTGAATTAGCTCCTCCCAGCCTCCTTCCCTTTTGGGGATGGACAGTTTCATCAAGCACCCTGGGCTTGAACGTTGGGGGTTCAGCACTTCCCTTTGGCTGTTGGCGTCCATGTTTTCTTGTCATTCTCCCTTCCGTCCAGCAGGTGGGTTCTGGGAACCAAACGCAGGTCAGTCACGTTTGGTGGCAAGCTCCCTTTACTGCAGAGTCATCATCTCGCGGGCCATTTCCAGTTCCTCACTCTTGACCTCTTGATCCCCTGCAGAGGGTGGCGCTGTTCTGGCCATTGGCCACAAGGAGGCGCTGATGGGTAGGTCTTGGCTCCAGCACCCGAGTGCTTTTTGTTGTTCCGCACAAGGCCCCAGCATTCCTCTTGAGGATTAGACAAGGTTAAACCTACAAGGAGCGGCTTCGCACCCTATACCCCTGTGACCGGCTCACATCCAGGTACCCAGAGAGATCGGGCTCCTTGGAACCCGAGAACCTTGTTTTCACCCTAGGCAGCAGCTTCTGGCCCACACGGTTCCTTCACCTGATCAGGATTACTGCATCTTGGGTGTGGAAGACAGTGCTCCAGGCAGCTCATCATTCCTGCCTGCCTTTGGACTAACTCTGTGGATTAATTCTTTGGATTAACTGCTTGTCATGCACTGAGCCGGATTCACGGATTCACACGCCTGGAGCCAAGAATTACATCCCCCACACCCACCGCACGTGCCACCATTGCCCCCTCCTGGCATTTGGCAATATTTATAGGAGAATGTGTTGGCGTCGGCCTCCTCCAACCTTCCGTTCTCATGGAAATAGTTCTAGTCTTTGGAGATCTGTCACTCTTTTTTTTTTTTTTTTTCCCGAGGCAGGGTTTCTCTGTGTGGCCTTGACTGTCCTAGACTCACTTTGTAGAAGACCAGGCTGGCCTCGAACTCACAGCGAGCTGCCTGCCTCTGCCTCCAGAGTGCTGGGATTAAAGGTGTGCGCCATCACGCGAAGCATCTGATTTATTTTTTTCTTCTTTCTCCAAGACAGGGTTTCTCTGTGTGGCCTTGGCTGTCCTGGACTCCCTTTGCAGACCAGGCTGGCCTCGAACTCTCAGCGATCCACCTGCCTCTGCCTCCCAAGTACTGGGACTAAAGGCGTGCGCCACCATCACCCAGCCTTCCTCTTGCTTTCCATGTCCTGATTCATTCACAAGTTGAATAAGATCTGTGGCCTTTGCCCCAAAGCATCCATCAGGAACCATAACCTTGGACCTGCTTATCACTGCTCAGGGCCAGTACCAAGCACCTAAGAGTCATGCACAGCCTAAGAGTATCAGATGAAAATTCTGGAAGCAAACACACACAGGTGTGAGCCGCCTGAGCATCGTGCCTACAGCCACTGTATCCACATGGCATAGATACCCTCCCATGAGCCACTAGCAACTATCTTGGCTATTGAGCTTACTGGAGTATTGTAGCACTTAGGTAGAACTTACTCAACACCCCAAAACACAAGTGTGGCGGTGCCAAGAATTGTGTAATTTCTCACGATTACTGTTGCTAATTGCTTACTAACTTTTTATGCCAATCATCAGGGGCATTTATGTATAGGAAATAATTTACAGGCTGTACACAAGGTGTCCCTTGAAGGCTTACAACTCGTACTGTAGGATGGGGCGGGGCTGGGCTATGGTCACAGCAACCCCACTTATACAAAGGTCAAGGGCATCTAAAACCTCTGGGAATAGAACCTTCCAGGAGGTGAGGTGGAAAATCAGATGTAACCGGCTCAAGAGCTCTCTTGGCCTGACATTGTGAGTGCACCCCTCTGTCCCTCAGCGATGTCATTACAGCTGCCACACCCACTGGCATCTGCCTTCTCTCCCTGAAACAGGCCTCAAGTTTCTAGATGTTACTGAGCCTGCACTGTGGATGGCCCCCAGCCCACGGTCCCCGCCTTTCCTCCTCTGGCTGTCAATGTCATCTCCATCAGATTGCTGCTGTCACTAGCACCACTAAGTCCTCTTGGTTCTGGGTGTGTGAGAGGCAGCCCTTGCACTTGTGCACACGGCCCTGCTCCACTCTGTGCCCCGAGGAGGCCGCAGAGCAGCCTGGGAGAGCAAGGCGACTCCTGGAAGCTGCCTTATTGCTGCCTCTACTCCAGGTTAGCAGTCAGTAAGACTGATGCTGAGCCATGAGGTACCTTGGTTGAAAGCTGAGCTGGACCACCCTGGAAAGAATCAGTGTTCTTTCTGTGAGACTTCCAAAATGTAGCAGCAGCAGCCACAGATAACCATGCCTCCTTCCCCCCCCCCTCCCCCACCTCATCTCTCCCTCTCTGTCTTGCATTCCTCATGGGTCTAGAATTATCTGTGAGAATCAAGGACACAGGCACCAATAGGGAGAGTAATAAGGCACTTTGTGACACCAGCAAACAGCGAGGACACTCACATGCCTGGTGCCAGGCGTGTCCCTGGGTTAGTGACGGGAGAAAGAGGCATCAGGAATTGAGAGCAGTCCTACCTTTTATGACTTTCGGTCCAGGAAACAGCAAGGTGTTACTGTTCCACAGAGCTAACTCACTTCCAACAGTGGCCTTCCCCCCTCCTTATATGGAGAGTTACAGAGTGCAATAGTGATAAGGCTCAGGATTTCTTTCTTAGAGAACAGACCCTGCGGCCTTGATCAGTGGGTTTTTATTGCTCGTTTGCTTAAGCACTGCAGGTGGAACCCAGCAGCTTGCACACGCTGGGCAAGCTTTCTGCCCCAGACCCTACCCCTCCCCTACCCAGTTTGTAAGGCGCTTTCCCCACCCCATCCCACTCCCACCAACCCGCCCTGTTTATCAAATTCTGACTTTCTTGGCCCAGGACACTTGGTGAAGGGGTTTCTCTTCAGAGGCGCAGTGTGCGTGGTGGTTTTTCTCAGGCTCTTGTTGGGATTTTGGGTGCTGGCTGAGGAAGACGGCTTGTTGCTTTACGAGTTCTTCTGTGGCACTTTGACGGTGACCTGTGTGAAGGGTTCGGAGAAGCCGTTATTCCTCACACTTGGCAAGTGTCAGCAGGTCACATTGGGGACAAAAGCCCCCCTCTTCTCACATCTCCTTGGCAGCAGGCCAAGGTCCTGTGGGACTCGCCCAAAGTCCTATGGGACATTTGCCAGTGTCTGGAGGCCCTTTCCAGGGGTTTGGGAGACATTAGAGGTCAGTAGCATCTGGTGAGTTGAGGTCAGGAAGCTGCAACATCTAGCACTATACAGGCCCTCACAAGGCCCCCCCTTACTATGCAGCCCCCCACAAAGGCCCCCCCTCACTATACAGCTTCCCACAAGCCCCTCCCACAGGGTAACACTGAGGAAGAGGCCAAGTCTGTGTACACAGGAGTCACAGCAGAGAAAGGCTCAACGGCCCAAAACTGTATCTCTGTTTTAGGTGTTACAAAGTGTTCTAAAAGCTGGGCATAGAGGTGCACGCCTTTAATCCCAGCAGAGGCAGGCAGATCTCTGTGAGTTCGAGCCCAGCCTGGACTACAAATTGAGTTCAGGACAGCCAGGGCTCTGTTACACAGAGAAACCCAGTCTCAAACAAAACAAAACAAAAACAAAAAACAAAAAAAAAACGACAACAAAGAAACAAAAAACAGGGCTGGAGAGATGGCTCAGTGGTTAAGAGCAATGCCTGCTCTTCCAAAGAACCCGGGTTCAATTCCCAGCACCCATATGGCAGCTCACAACTGTCTGTAACTCTAAGATCTGACACTGTCACACCAATGCACATAAAAGAAAGGAAAGAAAGAAACAAACAAAAAAACAATCAAAACAAAAGTGTTTGCTGGCCAGGGATGGTGAACACCTTTAAACCCAGCACATGGGAGGCAGATCTCTGAGTTCAAGACCAGCCTGGTCTACAGAGTGGGTTCCAGGACAGCCAAGGCCACACAGAGAAACCTTGTCTAAAAAACAACAAAACAAAACAAAACAAAAAAAAAGATGCATCTTTCCCACATCGAATGTGGACAAGCCATTTTTGTTGTTGTTGTTGTTTTTCTCTGTGTTGTTGTGTTCTCTGTGTAGCCTTGGCTGTCCTGGACTCGCTTTGTAGACCAGGCTGGCCTTGAACTCACAGCGATCCGCCTGCCTCTCCCTCCCGAGTGCTGGGATTAAAGGCGTGCGCCACCACCACCCATTTTTAAGGGTAATCTGTATTCCAAGGTTGGAGATGCTAACACATTGGGCATTTAGGTCACACCTGCTGTCTCCTTTTGGAGGACCTATGTCCACAGCATGTGACCTTCTCCATGCTTCTGATGGGGTCTGTGGCACATTTCCTGTGAGCACACCTGGACAAGGGTGGCTTGACAGCTGCGCCTGCCCACGCTTTTTACCGGAAGCATCTCTCAGCCTCCACCCACTGGGGTCCTGCCTTCTCTCAGGTTAACTAACCCTGTGGCAAAGTTCTGCGTGGGCCTGTCTTGGGGTAAGACCCTAGAGACTCTGACCCCTTCTGTGGCTTCTCTGGCCTAAACAACGAACTAATAATATCAAGTACTGCGACCCTTGGCCGGGAGAGGCCAGGACCCCGGTGCCCGTGCGCTGTGTGCTTACCGTCTTTACTTCAGTGTACGCCTGCAGGCCATACTCGCCCAGCTCCCTGCCACTCCCCGACATCTTATAGCCACCAAATGGAGACTGGGCCCCAAACACATCATAGCAGTTGATCCTGCAATCGGAAAGGTCACACTGTGAGGAACTGCACGCCATTTCCAGGCCCTGTATGGATGGCCCCACAGTCTTATGTGGAACATGGAGGGATGGAACAGGTTAACACTCAGCCATGGAGGAGGCTAAGGCAGGCCACGGGGAACATACTGCTGCCATCCGTGCAGATGCAGTCATAGGGGGGCATCAACACAGCACACCGCATGCCAGCTTCCAATCGGAATGAGTCATTTTGGCCAACGAGGGCCTGGCGCTCTCCTACGTCTATTTTTCTTTTATATATTTATTCATTTATTTCTGTCATTTCTTTTTGTTTTTTGTTTTTGTTTTTGTTTTGTTTTTCAAGACAGGGTTTCTCTGTGTGTAGGCTTGGTTGTCCTGAACTCACTTGGTAGACCAGGCTGGCCTTGAACTCACAGAGATCTGCCTGCCTCTGCCTCCCCGAGTGCTGAGTGCTGGGATAACAGATGTGTACCACCTTGCCCGGCCATTTGCTCTTTTTTTTTTTTTTTTTTTTAACCCTAATGATGATGATGAAGGGGCTGCGTGACTGTCTATGCTCACAGCCTGGGCTCCCCCCATCACAGCTAGGGGAGGTGGCCAGTCACCAGGTTCAAAGGTACCTGATCTGGAGGTGGGGCGTGTCCTTCTCTGGCAGAGGCAATGACTAGATAGCTTCTGGTCTAGGTAGGGTCCCAGTTTTGGGGTTCCAGATCTTTGGGGGATATTTTACTAGGTTGAGGAGTGGCTACTGAGAGGCTCTTACCACACAGTGCCAGCCTGGAGGGCTTGGGACAGGTAGTTGGCTTTATCTAGGTCCTTTGTGAAGACAGCGGCTGCCAGCCCATACTTGGAATCATTGGCTCTCCCCACAACCTCCTCTATGGACTTGAATTTGAGGATCTGCATCACTGGTCCGAAGATCTGGAGGGAGAGGGCAGAGGAGGAAGGCTGGAAGGCTCCCCACCTCCAGGACTAATGAGTGTCAGAGGGTGGCAGATACTGCTGAGCCTGAGACCTGACCTAGCCAGTTCCAAGCTCATGAACCACAAACGGAAAAAAGCAGACAAGGACTGGCTGCCTCCTGCACAGCTGTGTTTTGGGCTGTGTTTATCTTCTTCTTCTTCTTTTTTTTTAAAAATTAATTTATTTATTGTATATGAGCACTTTATCTGCAGAATAGGGCATCAGATCACATTACAGATGGTTGTGAGCCATCATGTGGTTGCTGAGAATTGAACTCAGGACCTCTGGAAGATCAAGCAGCACTCTTAACCACTGAGCCATCTCTCCAGCCCGCCCTTTTCTTTCTTTCTTTCTTTCTTTCTTTCTTTCTTTCTTTCTTTTTGGTTTTTCAAGGCAGAGTTTCTGTTTCTCTATGCTATCTTGGCCGTCCTGGACTCACTTTGTAGACCAGGCTAGCCTCGAACTCACAGCGATCCACCTGCCTCTGCCTCCCGAGTGCTGGCATTAAAGGCGCGCGCCACCACACGCAGCCAGTTATCTTATTTCTAAACAGTCCCACAGTGCGGGGGATATGTTAGTTAGCACGTGAAGTTAGCGTAGATAATCTAAGACTAGTCCCCACCACCGCATTTAACCCAGGTACAAGGCACAGACTGGCTGCCGAGCAAGTGACTGTGAAATGGCTGCTGGTTTCTCTTGCTCTTCCCTGCAGTTTCCAGAACAGGCCACTTCTCCAAGTAACTCCAGCTCCTTTGATGGAGAACGAAATTCAGAAACCAAGACCTGTGAGCAAGGCGGGCTGCTGCAGCCGGCGCCACTGCTTTACATCCGGAGCTGTCAAGAGACCACTGAGAACTGGCTGGAACTGGCCACCGTGCGACTACTTAATCACATATAACCAGCACGGTACAGTGAACTGAAACAGAGAGACCTAACTGGGAGCCTGGGGGGAAGATGCTGGGAAGTGACAGTCTGTAGTTAAGTGGGGAAGGGGAAAAATGGAGTCTTATTCAACACTGAAAGGAATTTAGGCCTGCACAAAGAAATGGAGGCCTCCCAAAGGGGACGGGGGCAGAGGATGCCCAGGAAACCTCAGAGTTGGGCTAAGAACTAAATCAAGGTATCACAGGCTGAGGCCCGGCAAGCACAGGCACTCTCACACCCCTAGAATATTCCCACCAGCATGAAGAAGAGTGGCACTGTGTTGTCCTGCTGGTAGCTTTGGGGTTTAACCCAGCTGGTGCAAGTGGAGGGGACATCAGAGCTATCACATTGGGTGGAGAGTCACCCACGGGTGTCATCCAACGTCTCACTTGGGTCAAGACTACGGAAAGGGCCAGATGAGCCCATTCCTAGACTCATGACTCCCAGGGGAAAGAATACGAAGTCCTGTTGGCTAGGCTAAGGGACTTACTGTTCACCCAGTGGCGGGAAGCCCCAGAAAGCGTAAGGGGAGAGTGACATGTCAGAAGCACGCTGCAAATAACTTACTCTAGGAGATGACTCAACCAGACGTTTCGGGCACAGTCAAGACACTAAACCAAATCACCCACTCTGCTTCCTGGTAAGAGCAGCCGCCAGAAGCTGGCTAAGGTGCTAACCTCCTCCTTGGCAATGGTCATGCCGTCCTTCACGTCTCCGAACACGGTGGGCTGGATGAAGTAGCCACGGTCGGCGGCAGCGCCTCCACCACACAGCAGCTTCGCCCCTTCTTGCTGTCCTGACTTGATATAGCCAAGGATCTTCTTAAACTGAGCCTCATCCACCTGCAGAAGGCCCCAGAGAGAAGGAGAACCTAGATCCAGCCTCTCTTTGGTTTGGGGCTGAGAAACATAGGCAGAGGTAGCTGGGAAGGGGACCAAGGTCTTGAAGGAGCAAGATCCCAAGAGCCCACAGTCAGAAGCATAATGCTCAACAGAGACCCCGCATCCTTTACCACCAAAGAAAGGCACGTCATACCCAGTGTTTTTCTCCTTAAATTCTGAGGTTAACAAAATGAAAACACAAAAACACAGGCGCTTAGGAAATGGCTCAGTAGTGGATATGGCGGCCACTTCTCTTTAAACTTTTCTTTTCTTTTTTAGTTTTTTTCAACATAGGGTTTCTCTGTATACCCTTGGTTATCCTGGACTTGTTTTGTAGACCAGGCTGGCCTCTAAGTCACAGAGATCCACCTGCCTCTGCCTCCCAAGTGCTGGGATTAAAGGCATGTGCTACCATGCCCGGCTCTTTAAACTCTTCTTTCTATTTTTTTTTGTTTTTTGTTTTTATTTTATTTTTTTTGTGTGTGTGGAAGTTAGGGTTTCTCTGTGTAGCCTTTAACTCTTTTTTTTTTTTTTTTTGCCTTTAACTCTTATATTAACAAAATGAAAACACAAAAACACAGGCGCTTAGGGAATGGCTCAGTCGAGGGTACGGCGTCCACTCTCCTGCCGAGGTCCACAAACCACCCAAAGTGTGGGACTCAGACAGTGGCCGGGGTCTCTCCCGTTAACCCCGATAGGACATACAGCTGATATAAGATGCTTGAACACAGCCCCACCCACTCTGCTTGGCCATGCTGGCTTTGGACTCCAGGCCCCTTACCTGCGGCCCCTGCTCTGTCCGACTGTCAAAGGGGTTCCCCACCACCCGAGACTTGGCCCGGGCAACACTGCGCTCCACAAATTCGTCATACACATCCTCGTGCACGAAGGTCCGGGAGCCAGCGCAACAGCACTGGCCCTGGTTGAAGAACAGAGCAAAATGGGCCTGTTCCACAGCCCAGTCCACTGCAGGGAGGGGACAGGAGAGGGGGGGGGGGTGACATGAGAAGAGGCCGTTAACCCCCAAGAGCTGCTCACCACACAACCCGTTCACACCATCAGGGATGGTGCCTGAGGGGGGCGGGGGCCTGGACAGAATGAAATGGAACCTTCTTCTCTTTGTGAAGACTGGCAACTGGGAAAGAGACAGAGGATAGGATGTGTTTCTCAGAGAGGACAGGACAGGGTGTGCTGAGGTAAGGCCTAGTGGCCTGTGGGTGGAGAGCACAGGGCTCAGGCCGGCCCTAATGAGGGAGGAGTAGCTAAGTTAGGGAGAGGTCAAGGCCAGACCACAGGGGCCCCAAATCAATTATGCTGGAGGCTGAGGCTTTCCCTGCTGTGCCATAGCTTACTGTCAGCATCTGAAAGGATGATGTTGGGGCTCTTGCCCCCCAGCTCCAGGGTCACTCTCTTGAGGTTGCTGCTCCCTGCAGCAACCTGGATCAGGTGACCAACCTGTGGGGACACGGACACACGGACTGCCGTTAGCAGAAGAAGAAAACTAAACACTTCTCCATACAGGGCGTCACCGAGTCCCAAGAGATTGGAAGAGTGAGCACACACAGACACACACACACACACACACACACGCACACAGACACACACACACACATACCCCACTGCTACCACTGAGCTCTGGACATCGATGAGAATAAGTAACTAACACTGTGTGTGCCTGGTGCTGGGGCTGGAGTCAGCCCTCCTGATGCCCCATGGACGGTATGGCTTAGAGAAAAGGCTTGGAGTGGCCACTCTGCATGGCTGGTTACCCAGCTGGTCAGTGAGGAGGCAGGACCCAGTCAAACTATGACGTGGCCTCCTTCCCAGCTGAGTATTGTCCGCAGTGTGCTGTGTACTCTATGAGGGCAAGGACAGGGTACTTCTTGCCCCCACAAACCCAGAGCCTGGCACAAAGCTGCTCCCCTCCCCCACATCTCTGTAAGGAGGCCGGCTCAGCGCAGAAGGGCTTGGTAGTTGAGCAGTTTGAAAAGTATAGTTGATCTACTAACTAGTGTCCCCTCTTGGAAGGCTGAGATTTCAGGGGACCCGCTGACCTTTGGAAAGAAATGTGTCCCTGTTTCCAAGAACTCTCTAGGTCTGTGTCTCAGCCACAGAGCAGCCTTGTAACAGCCCTGATCCACTCACTCATTCACTCACTCACTCACTGCCTCCTAAGGGGTCACAGCTTTACACACCCTGGCTGGGACCTGTGACCGGCTTGGTTCTCACTGCCATACATAAATCTGAGGTCCTGAGACATCTTACCTCAGTGGAGCCTGTGAATGCCACCTTGTCTACATCCTCGTGGGAAGCGATGGCAGCCCCGGCGGTAGGGCCAAATCCAGGAATGATATTGACTACGCCAGGGGGGAACCCCGCCTGTAGGGAAAGCCAGGAGAGGTGGAAGTGTCACCTTCCTGCCCCTAGTGCCTCGACAAAGAAAACACCCCAATACCCCCAAGTGTGATCTGGGGACACACTCTATAGTACATAAGCTACCTTGTAGGGACTTCTAAAAGGGGTTGGAACAAGGAGCCTGGCTGTGGGGTCCCCTGCGGAGCTGACAGTTCTAGAACAGGCTTTCATCCCTCAGAGTGTCATGCCACAGGCATGTGGAGACAGGAGCAGGGACTCCTCTGGGTAAAGTACTGAGGACTGAGTTCCCCTCTGGGTAAGGTACTGAGGAAAGAGTTCTACAACCACCTGCCAGAACATTTAGAGGTCGCAGCAGAAGCGAGCCACCCACCTCCTTGATCAAGTTGGCCACATAGAGCGCGGTAAGCGGTGTCTGTTCGGCGACCTTCATCACAACCACGTTTCCAGTTGCCAGGGCTGGGCCCAGTTTCCACGCTTGCATCAGGAGCGGGAAGTTCCACTGGACAGAACAAGAGTTATACAACCACAGGTCCTCCCCAGAGAGGCATAGCAGGTGGCGGGAAGGCCACTCCTGAGGAGCCCCTGCTACTTAACCATGGTTTTGGATGCTGGTTGAGGCAGGTGGCTGATAGTGACAGTGGCTCACACTTACTAGTCCCCATTATCAATAGACTGCCGCTATTCAGATGAAGAACTGAGGTTTACAGGGGATAAATTACTTTGTTGGCTCAGACCTAAACCCATCCTGGGAGATTTGCCAAAGCCTATGTACCAGCCACCGCCACCCAGTCACCCTCCCATGACACATGCAGTAGAATCTCCCACTTTGCAGTGAGCATGGCTCTCCCCAAGTTTCACGCGCCCAACACCATGACTCCCAGAGGGGCTGGTACACACCGGAATGATCTGCCCACACACGCCCACAGGCTCGTGGCGGGTGTAGCTAAAGAAGTCGCCATCTATAGGAATGGTCTTCCCGTGGTACTTATCAGCCCAGCCGGCATAATAGCTAAAAGAAGAAAAATCAAAGTGTTAAGGCAGTGTGCAAGCCGGGCGTGGTGGCGCTCGCCTTTAATCCCAGCACTCGGGAGGCAGAGGCAGGCGGATCGCTGTGAGTTCGAGGCCAGCCTGGTCTACAAAGTGAGTCCAGGACAGCCAAGGATACACAGAGAGACCCTGCCTCGGAAAACCAAAAAAAAAGTCAGTGTGCAATACCTGGCAAAGCCAAGGTTGGGGATGCTCTGGCTCACACCAATAACCACTCTGGCATCTGGCTTATTCCCAGAAAGAAACTGATGACCATCAGGACATTGGGTCTGGTGGGACCCTCTCTATAATAAACTTCGGAGCCTCAGAATCGCCCGCGTTGCTGCTGACAAACATCAGGTCCACGGCCGGGGCTGCTTCCCACCCATTCGGCACACTTCTTTACGGACTCAAGTCTTTTAACTAAGCACCTAAGCACCTGTGCCAGCCCAGCACTGGGGGGATCATGGGTGTGACCTGGTGGAGGAGGGCAGACACATCAAACAGCTAGCACGTCCCCAAATGGCCTCGATTTATGAAGCTCATTATGCAAACCATGGGACTTGGGTGACAGAGAAGCCTAACAGCTGCAACAAACGGCCGGCGTGAGGTTATGGCGTGTAATGGTTTTACCTTCGGGAAGGAAGGGACAGGAAAAGACTCAGGATGAGGTGCCAGGGGTTGTAGAAGGAAAATTTCTGAAGTGAACAGGGCCTGCCAAAGCCGGCCGGGGTGGGACTCAGGTTTCTTAGCCTCGGCACATCTGACATTTTGGATGGGAAAATTCTTTGCTGTAGGGACTTGTTCGGTGGGTCTGCAGGTGTTTAGTAGTGTCCTCGGCTCCTCGCTCTGCAACCAGAGTGAGCAGCACCCTTCCCCGCAGTCATGACAAGACACGCTTCTGAAACTGCTCACTGCCCCTGGGGACATGATGACCTTGGATCTCTCTCTCACACAAACACAAACACACACAGGCACGCGCACACACGTGCTGCTGTAGAGAACAGCTGCTGTTTGGGCACTGCCGCCCTGTGCCAGTCTGCCCACGCTGCCCGTGGCTGGAAGGAAGCAGGTCGCAGCCCCTCCCCCAGGACATTGGCATTTGGGCTAAGGGGATGGATGGCAACATGAAGGCTGGCCCTGAAGAAACCACGCGTGGCAAGAGAAGAAGGAGTGGGGTTGAAAGTCAGGCCTTCCGCGCTGAGACACAACTCTTGCTGTGGTCTCCAATGGGCGAACCCCAAGGGCTGGTCAGCCCCTGCTCCTTGGTCATTAAGGTGTTGATGACGGGACAAAACTCAAAGCAGCAGCAGGAGAGAAACAGGAAAACAAGAGAGAACACCGGGTGGGCAGCTAGTCTGACAGAGAGGACTGCTGGAAGCCAGGAACAAATGAAGACCACCACATCAGATCCCTTAGAGAAACTGCCAGTTCCAAACGCAGCTCAAGCCGGAGGAGAAGTCTCAGAGGACTGACTGACTGACTGACTGACTGTTGGTTGACACTGAGAGATTTTTCTCATGAGACACAGCCTAAACGGAGGCTCCCACCCCTGTGAGGGTCCTGTATTATTTATTTATACCCCCCTCCCCCAGGCAGGGTTTCTCTGTGTAGCCTTGGCTGTCTTGGACTCGCTTAACAGACCAGGCTGGCCTTGAACTCACAGAGATCCATCCACTTGCCTCTGCCTCCTGGTGTGCTGGGATTACAGGCTCATGCCACCACACCTGGCCTTTTTTTTTTTTTTTTTTTAAATATTTTATTTAATTTTAATTTATGTGCATTGGTGTGAGCTGCCATGTGGGTGCTGGGAATTGAACCCGGGTCCTTTGGAAGAGCAGGCAGGGCTCTTAACCACTAAGCCATCTCTCCAGCCCCGACACCTGGCCTTTTAATCTACTTCTATCTCCCAACATGGCTCCCTCCCCTTTCAGGTCGGCCAGAACAAAACCCATACCGGAGACATTTCAGGACCATGTCCAGATCCACCAGGTAGGAGATGACATAGGGCTTGCCGTTGTCCAGCGTCTCCAAGGCCTGAAGGGAGATCAAGGGTGGCAGAGACACGGGTTAGTGCAGGAATGATGGGAAGCAAACACCCTTTTGGACCATCACCCCAGCCTCTGCCAAGGCAGGGAGGGGAGAGGAAAGCCTGAAGAGCCAGGCCCATTCACTTCCCAGACTTAATTTTTTTTTTTCTTTTTGAGACAGGGTTTCTCTGTGTAGCCTTGACTGTCCTGGACTCACACTGTAGACCAGGCTGGCCTCGAACTCACAGCAATCCGCCTGCCTCTGCCTCCCAAGTGCTGGGATTAAAGGCGTGCGCCACCACCGCCCAGCCGCAGACATACTTTCAAGTTCTGTCCTCTACCAGCTTAACTGTTGGGAGTACAGCAGTGAACAGAAAGCCTTTGGAGCAAAGAGCACGGTGACACAGCTCGTCCTTCACACATGTTACACATGCAGGGAAGAAAGCCAGCCGTCCAGGCTCTGCCTCAGAAACTCCAACTGAGAGTAACCCTGAAGGATGGGGTGGGGTCGGGGAGGGAGCCTGGACACCTGGCAATGAAGTGATGAGGCCCGGCAGGAGGGAGACAGTGTGTGCCAAGGTCTCAGGGCTCCAAGAAGCTTGGCTGTCAAAAAGTGAAGGGGAGCCAGGCGGTGGTGGTGGTGCACTGATGGGGTAACCAACCCCCACACCCATACATATTATATCAACTGCTATGAAAGCGTGTTCCCCTGTATTCTCAATTGTTAACCGCTGTGCAGGCAGTGCCTGGTGCTGGCAGGATATGTACGTGTATGTTTGTTACTCCCTCACCTGCCCCCAAAAGGGGATTCTCTGAGATTTTCAAGCTGCCTTGGGGGAGGTCAGGGAGGGCCACCATCGCCCTCAATCTGGCTGAAAGGCAACAGTAAGATATGGGTTGGGTGGAGTTCTGCTGTTGGTTGGCTCAGAATGAGTAAACCGTGGAACCTCGCCCACTATGCTAATAGCTTTTTGTATGAGAGGAGAATGTGGCTTGTGATTAAAAAACAAGGGGGGGG
>OU015754.1:27781406-27821731 GCA_907169655.1 Acomys percivali | reverse complement strand
ACCCTGAAGATCTTTGTGGACAGGGTATCTATCAGAATCCCACCATCATCATCAGCATCCTTGTTGGGCTTCTCCCAACATCCCTCAGTCTCTACCTGCTGCAGGGTGTAGTTGGCTGGCATACCCCATCCTTTATCCTGAACTATCCTGAACTCCCCCAGCCCCGTATATGATCCAGGCATTTGATTCTCCTCCCTGTCTTGCTCTCCTTTCTCTCTCTGTGCATCTCTCTTCCTTCTTTCTCCTCTCTCCCATGTGACTCTTACTTTCTTTCCCCCTTCCCCCACCCCCGAATGTCTCTCTCTCCCCCTCTCTCCATGTGACTTTCTCTTGCTCCCCCCACCCCTGAATGAGCTGCTCCCAATAAACCTGCATGTATATACGTTAACTTGTCCTGCATTAGCGCATACCGTGGTTTCAATAAGGTTTATCAATTACCACCAACACCACCATCCTCCTCCTCCTCTTCTCCCAGCCCCTCTCCTCCCCTGAACCCAGTAGTGTAGGCTGGTCTTGAAGTCTTGGGCCTCCCACTTCCTCCACGTCCAATGTGCTAGGATGGCAGACATGCCCCTCTACTCCCACTGGTTTTTTTTCTTTTACTGTTTGATTACAGCAAATGTACTTTTGTTGTTTTGTTTTTCGAGACAGGGTTTCTCTGTGGAGCCTTAGTTGTCCTGGACTCACTCTGTAGACCAGGCTGGCCTCGAACTCACAGCGATCTGCCTGCCTCTGCCTCCCGAGTGCTGGGATTAAAGGCGTGCGCCACCACGCCCGGCTCTGTTATGAATCTTAATGTAAATATTTTTGGCGATAGACAGTTGCCAAAGGGGTCTCGACCCATACGTTGAGAACCACTGCCCTAGACGGCATGCCTCCAGTCTGCTGGTGCACGCTGTACACAGTGAAGTGTTCAGAGGCAAGCCTTGGTTAGCGCAGCTTTCATTGCTTTAGTGTACTTTGTATTATGAAAAACACAGGCTGCTCTCCTCCTTGAAGCGCAGCCTTTGAGGTTCACTATTTAGAGACCCAGCTGACTCAGCAAGCAATGCCCATGTCGGCCAGTCCTTCCTACAGCCAGGACAGAGGCACCCATCTTCTAGTACTGCCTATGGGAACCCTTACAAGTAGCTTCTACCAAGGGCCCATGAATGTTTCCAGTGACTTCCCACCTAGCTACACTTTCTATACTGATGTGCATCAGTGTAGCAACTGAGAAAAACCCTGGGGGCTGGAGAAACGGCTCAGTGATTAGTGATTTAAGAGCACTGGTGCTCTGGTAGAGGATCTGGGTTCGATTCTCAGCACCCACATGGTGGCTCATGACCACCTAATAACTCCAGTTCCAGATCCGGGGGATCTGATGCTTTCTTCTGACCTCAGGCACCAGGTATGCACATGAACACAGACACGCATGCTGGCAAAAGCACTCATACATGTAAAACAGCACTCAGGAGGCAGAGGCAGGAGGATCACTGTGAGTTCAAGGACAGCCTGGTCTACAAAGTAAGTCTAGGACAGTCAAAGCTGTATAGAGAAACCCTGCCTCGAAAAACAAAAACAAACAAACAAAAATCTAAAGAAAAATTTTCTGTAGGGACAATTTTCTCTAGTTCCCTTCCCACCAATACGTTTTCCTTGATTTCTGGCTGGTGGGTTAGGAAGGTAAGACTAAGGACCCCAGTTTAATGTGCCCAAAGTTCCCAGTTTCCCCCACAACTAGTTCTCTCCTTAAAGAAAAACCCCAAGTTCACCAGCACTTACATAACAGTGCCTGCCCAGCCACTGAGCTACACCCTTAGCCTGTAAACTTCATCACCCCGTGCTGTAAGTTAAACAACCGAGCCGCTGTCCCAGCTCCCACACGGCTGTAATAAATATGCAAGGCCCAGGAGCATCCCATTTTGTCCTCACAACAATCCTACCATGAGGGTGGGATTGTTACCCCATTTTACAGATGTGGTCACTGAGGCCCAGACTCTACCTTGCACATCCCTCCCAGCTTTGTTTCTCTCTACCGTGCTGATCTGGTGCCACACTGCTCTTTTCACTTAGGTCTTTGTCCTCGCTTGCAGCTCGTGAGCAGGAGATCCAGTGTGTGTCAGCAAGTATCTGCTGGATGAACGAAGCCTCCTGAGCCCATCAATGGGGGGTGCGGCAAGCAGTTAAATCTGAGGTGGTATTGCACATGCTCGTGTGTGTGTGTGTGTGTGTGTGTGTGTGTGTGTGTGTGTGTGTTTAGGCAGGTTCTCCTAACCCAGGCAGACTTCAAAGTCATTATACAGCTGATACTCAACTTTCTGACCCTCCTGCACCACCACATTTGGAATGCCGCAAGAGCTCACACTACCACAGCTGGATTGTGCATTGCTGGGAATCAGACCCAGGGCTTCATGCATGGTCAGCAAGCATGCCACCAACCGATCCCACCCCCAGCCCTCACTCTCCTCCACCAACCGACCCCACCTCCAGCCCTCACTCTCCTCCACCAATTCACCCACCCCCAGCCCTCACTCACAGGGTCTCATGTTGTTCAGACTGGCTTGGAACTCAGTATGCGGTGGGAACTGACTTTGAACTTCTGATCCTCCTGCCTCTACTCCCCCAGTGTTGGGCTTGAAGGTGCACGCATCACACCTGGCTTTCACACTCATCACTGTTACCAACACATAGGACTGGTGATGGCGAGGATGAGGAGAGGCCCCAGATAGAGGCACGAAGCTTCTCCGAGTCAGCAAGGAAACAATTAAATGTGAAAACTAGTTTCATTGAAATTGTGTCAATTTTGGTCCCTGAAATAGGAAATTAAGATAGGGGTAAAATGTGGTTCTCTCAAAAGCCACACTCATGAATCCCTTCCAGGGAAGCCAAAGTCACCTAAAGTCATTATCCCCCATGCAGGAACTTTCCCTCCCGTGTGGTCCCTCTCAGCACAAGAGCCAAGAGGGCTGGAGGAAGATGAGCCAAGCCTCGCTCAGTCCACGTTGGTTAGGCAAGAAGTTGAGGACATGACCCCATCCACATGGGACCCATGAAGAGAAACATCCTCCGGGATGCCCAGGCCCTGCGGATGCTCTTGGAAGCAAGCTCGGTCTCTGCAGAAGCAACTTCAATGCCACACTTGGGGTTAAGTGACCCTAGTAACTGCCATAGAGACATCTAGGAACACATGGATTCCAGAGCCACCACTTCCAAGTCCTGGTGTCCCTGGCAGCAGGGTTTGCAAAAAGCCACATGACTACTGCCAAGCAGATATAGCCTGGCCTACGGCAGGGAGCATGTGCTCACAAAAAAAAAAAAAAAAAGAAAAGAAAAGAAAGAAAGAAAGAAAAAAAAAAACCTTAAAAGCAGCTGATGTACTGGCTGAGAGAGATAAACAGTGTTCAAGGAGACGGGGCGTTTAGGGACGCAAGTGGCAGGTAGCCAGCACGCTGTCTCCTACACAAACTCATAACAGCAAAGACTGAAGCAAGGCCACATTTGTTAACGTGCAATAGGGTGCCCAGCTGTAAATCGGTCCGTGCCACGCATTTCTGAAATGAACGTGCATTATTCTTGTGATTTCAAAAAGAAAAAAGAAAAGAAAAGAAAAATGTGGTAAAGAGATAGGCAAGCACAGGGGAGAATTCACCTTGTTCCTGCAACTCATACTCCAAACCGAACCATCAAGCCCGGGCACATGTCAGGACCTGATACTTTGGGGCCTGCCTCCAGGTAAACAAGAGGAACAAAGCTATGGATCAGATGCCTCCTCTTGTGGTCATTTCAGCTCTTTATGATGTTCACCTCCTTCAAGCCCAAATGCCTCAGATCATCAGCTGGCCAAAAAACCCAGCAGCTAACCGCATTTACAGCTTGTATTACGCAGGATATGGTCCCCCCCCCCTTGGATTGAGTCTTTGTAGCGCTCCTCAAAAAGAATAAAAAAATAACAAATAAATAAATAAATAAATAAATCACATGGACCTTACGCCCTGTGACTGTGGAAGTGGCTTGCCTGGTCCAGGAGGTACACTGTAGAAAGCTAGAGGCCAAGGCGCCAACATGGGTGGTCAGTAACCCAGCCAGAGGCTGAGATGGGACCACTGTTCCAAATTGCAATATGCCACAGAATGTTCTGGTTAAAGGGCTTGCTTTCATAATCCCAGATGAGAACCCAGACTTTGCCCTGACTTGGGTCTTTGGGGAAGTAACTAGACCTCAGTCTCTTATCTGTGTCTCGTCAACCTCCCGGTTCTAAGTCTTAAGGCTTAAAGACTGAATTGTTTTGGATGTTGCCCTGCACAAAGGCTAGGAAGACGGGTGTGGACCATCTCCAGCCAGCCCAGGCCCAGAGGCCCACCAGCTTTCTGAGCTCCAAATAAGGAGAGTGCCTCCCTCCTGCTGGTGGCAGACCACAAAGACCTTCAGCCAAAAGATGTCAAAAAGCTGGCTCCGGGCTGGAGAGATGGCTCAGAGGTTAAGAGCACTGGCTGTTTTTCCAGAGGTCCTGAGTTCAATTCCTGACAACCACATGGTGGCTCACAACCATCTATACATGATATCTGGTATCCTCTTCTGGCATGCAGGCAGAATATTGAATAAATAATAAATAATTAAAAAAAAAGCTGGCTCCTTTCAGAGACACATTTCTTTTCTTTTCTTTTTTTTATTTTTATTTTTTGGTTTTTTGAGACAGGGTTTCTCTGTGTAGCCTTGGCTGTCCTGGACTCCCTTTGTAGACCAGGCTGGCTTCGAACTCACAGCGATCCACCTGCCTCTGCCTCCCGAGTGCTGGGATTAAAGGCGTGCGCCACCACCTCCCGGCTTCTTTTTTTTTTTTTTAAGATGCATTTATTTATTATTTACACAGTATTCTACCTGCAGGTGAGCCGTCAGGCCAGAAGCAGGTACCAGATCTCATAGATGTGTGGTTGCTGGGAATTGAACTCATGACCTTTGGAAGAACAGCCAGTGCTCCTACCCACTGAACTGTCTCTACAGGCCTCAGAGACACATTTCAAAGCTGCCCTGAATCCACCCCTGAGGCAGGCCCCCCTGGGAACCCTCCTACAATTTACATGCCTGGGCTTTAAAACCCAGGGGTCCCGGAGTAGGGGGTGCTCTCTCGTCTCTTCTTTTGTTTTAGCCCTGTCCTTGTCTCTTTTATCTTTAAGCTTAGTTTAAACTCTTGTTTGTAGAAGACAGTGAATTAAAACTATTGTTTGTAGAAGATAATTAGTGAATTAAAACCTAGTTTTGTTTCCTGGTGTCTTATTTCCGCTACGGGGGTGGGGGCGGAATCGCCCCAAGCGGGGACTCACTCCCCGCAGAGAGTGTAAGAAGCTGGCTCCCCTCCCCCTGAAGACGCGTGCACGCACATTCTGAGGGAAAAGGCCGCCAAGGGGGACTAGATTCAACATTGGGGGCCTGAAGCAAGAAGTCAGTGAATTCCAGGCCAGCCTGAGCTACAAAATGAGACCGTGTTTCAAAATAACCGATCAAGACACGTGCCCTGACTGCCTTCCCATTTTACAGAAGAGGGCAGCCAAGTCCCACCTGTTGCCCAAACAAAAAGAATACTCCACAACCAGTTTCTTTTCATGTGATTCCAGACTTTACCAAAGCTCAAGCCACCTCTCAGACAAAGTCCGGGTTGGGTAAGAGCTGCCACAGAGGGGTCCTGACCGAGCTTCTCCTTCTGAACTCTGGCCCAGGTCTGCGTGAATCCGGTAGGGAGGAAAGGAAGCTCTAGCAAAGAGGGGACGGGACCGGTGGGCCTTCTGGGTGGACCCAGGACCGCGCGAGGCGCAAGCGGGCTCCGCAACCCACCGCGGCTGCATCCAAGAGGGATAAAGAGGCCCAGGACTCTCCCGGGCCGGGCTATGGTGCGGCCACCTGGGCAGGGGTAGGCGCGCGCAAAGACCGCCGGGCGGGACAACTGAGGCCGGGTCGCCCGCCCCGTCCCGCCCAGGAGCCTGCGTAGGCGACCTCGAGTCTCACCTGGTTGCAGAAGACTTCGGGCTGCTGGTTGGGGGCCGGCACTGCGCTGGTGGCGGCGGCGGACAGCAGGCGGCTCAGGCGCGGCCCGCGGCGGGCGGTGGCGAGTGCAGCGCGCAGCATGCTGTACTGAGCAGAGCAGAGCCGAGCCTACCTGAGCGAACCAAGCCGAGAGGAGCCTAGCGGAGCCGGGGGCGACTGCAGCGCTGTAGACCCGGACTGCTAGCCTCCGCCCTCCTTAGCTGCCAATGGGCGGTGGAGATACGGGGGCGGGGCCGATGAGCCCCAACCCCCAACGGCCTGCGGGGCGCGACCCCGGCTCCCCAAGGCGAGCTAGAGATGGAACCTTGCAGAACTCAGGAGTGGCTTGAGAAAGCCTAGCCAGTTCCTAAAGTTGTCCCCCAGACAGAAGGGAGCTGATATGTCCTGTGCACTCGCGGTGGCTGGCGCCTATGGCTCCGGTCCATGCAGACGTGGAGGCGAAGAGAGGATTTCATGAAAGCGGTTTTGTCGTGGACAACCTGGAACTGGGCACTGGGGGGTGCAGGAGGGCTTTGGCTAGAAAGGGATGTGGACGCCTGGTCACCTGTGTGTCGTGTCCTGCAACCAGATGAACGCAGCAGTGGGCTAAGGAGATGAACAGCCTGGCACGGGCTTCTGGGCAGAGCAAAGAGAAGTGTTTGTGCAAGAGAGGAGCCCAAGAAATGGGCGGAGCCCTTGGCAGCGGAGGCTTAGCCCGTTTCGGAAGCACCAGCCAGAAGACCGCAGAGCTCGAGCTTCGCCTTGCTCTGATGTCTTCGCGGGATATTGTCACAGGCGCTGTAAGAGCAAAATCCCAGTGACGAGGCAAGGGGCCAGGGCATGTTTCCTTGTGTGTCTCTGACTTTAGCGCTGGACAACTAAAGTTGTTTCCGGACTCAGCACCATTAGCACAAAACAAGGGGGGGGGGGAGCATTTTAAGGACCACATGGGCGGGTCACATGATCAACATTAGGCGCAAAGGAATCTGGGAAGCTGAGAGCACAGGAGAAATTGTAAAGAAGCCACTTAGCAAAAATTCAGATTCCTCAGGGGTCTGTACTTAGAGAAGTCAAAAGCTCTCACATTTCACGTCTCTCTGGAAACTGTGTAGCTCTTTATTAGCCAATCAGGTCAGAACGTAAGGCTGGCTCTAACCAATCAGCGAGACACAGGACCCCTTAGTTTTAGTAATAAAAACCCAACAGGAAACTGGGTCAAGGCCTTTAATATCAGCACTCAGGAAGCAGAAGCAAGCAGATCTCTGAGAGGTCTACATTGGCATTCTGGCCAGCCATGACTATATAGTGAGTCCCTTTAAAAACAATCCTGGAGGGGGCGGGGTCTGGAGAGATGGCTCAGCGGTTAAGAGCCCTGTCTGCTCTTCTAGAGGTCCTGAGTTCAATTCCCAGCAACCACATGGTGGTTCATAGCCATCTAGAATGAGATCTGGTGCCCTCTTCTGGCCTGCAGGAGTACATGCAAACATAATAAATAAATAAATAATTTTGGTGTTTTTTTTTTTTGTTTGTTTTGTTTTTGTTTTTGGTTTTTCGAGACAGGGTTTCTCTGTGTAGCCTTGACTGTCCTGGACTCACTTTGTAGACCAGGCTGGCCTCGAACTCACAGCGATCCGCCTGCCTCTGCCTCCCGAGTGCTGGGATTAAAGGCGTGCACCACCACGCCCGGCTAAATAAATAATCTTAAAAAAAAAAAAAAAATCATCAGCAGGGCCCCTCTGGATGTGGTTACTTGCTCAGCATGTTGAGGCTCCCTTCTGCAGAACTAAACCATTTGGCCTTGCCAGAACGGTTTGGAGTGTGTGGGAGTCTCCAGACCCATTTCCTACAGAAAGGTGTCCTCATTCACGGTTTTTTTAAAATGCCGATTCGTGCCGGCGGTGGTGGCGGCGCAAGCCTTTAATCCCAGCCCTCCAGAAGCAGAGGCAGGCAGGCAGATCGCTATGAGTTGGAGACCAGCCTGGTCTACAAAGCGAGTCCAGGACAGCCAGAGCTACACAGAGAAACCCTGTCTCGAAAAAACAAAGCAAAAGCCAAAACAAATGTCTACTCGTTATTCCATTGACTACGTGTACGTTTCCATTTAAACATTTTTTTATGGCTGACATTTAGGTGGCTTCCAATCTTGTGCTATTACAAACATTGCCAAGGTTTGCATTTTTGACTTACTGAGAAATTCACAGAGATAGAACCACTAAGTCACAGGATATTTCCTAATTAAATACGGATATTGCTATATACAAGCTGCTTGACATATGATGGGTGGCCTGTAACCCCTCACAGGTTGAAAGTATCACGAATCAAGAATGCATTGAAAGTCTACTTTCAGAGCTGAAGAAATGACTCAATGATTAAGAGAGGTTAAGAGCACTGTCTGCTCTTACAGAGGTCCTGAGTTCAATTTCCAGCAACCACATGGTGGCTCACAGCCATCTATAATGAGATCTTCTGGCCTGCAGGTATACATGAAGATAGAGCACTTAAACATAAACAAATAATTTTTTTTTAAAGTTTTTAGAAAGAAGTGGGTCCCAGTTTAAAAAAAAATAGTAGCAGGTGGTGCTGGTGCACTGTAGTGGATATAAACATGTTTTTGTTTTGATCCCAAGTGTGGGATGGGGAACAGACTTGTGAGAGAGCAGATGTTTATCCACTTGGAGGTCGAACCACCTCATGTGGGGGCTTGGTTTTTGCCAGATGAAAAACATCCTAGTACAGACTCTGAGAGGATACACACACACACACACACACACACACACACACACAGGCCCAAAACAGGAGGCTGGACTTTTTGGGTCTTGGTATTGTTTGGCTGTTCATCACTCCCCTTAGAGACTCAGCGAAGGATTCGAGGCTTTGGGCTTGGGTTGAGGCTCCAGGTTCCGGCTGCTATTCCAGGTTCCAGCAGCAACTTTGGTGGAATTGCTGGTCTGCTGAAATCCTGCAGATTACGCCAGGGGAATCACTCTCAGGAACTGAATTCAACAAGGTTTACTTCTCCTGTTCCCCTAAATCTCCTTTCTCTCCTATCTAGGGTAGGTGGGTTGGAAGAAAGGTATAAGCATTTAAAGAACCCCAAATAAGGTAGTTTGGAAAAGTTGAAGCCTACAGCGCACACCTTTAATCCAAGCACTCAGGAGGCAGAGGCAGGTGGATCACTGTGAGTTCGAGGCCAGCCTGGTCTACAAAGTGAGTCCAGGCCAGCCAGGGCTACACAGAGAAATGCTGTCTTGAAAAACAAAACAAAACAAAAACAAACAAACAACAACAAAGTACATGCCTTGTAATCTCCGCATTGAGGAAGTGGGGTCAGGAGGATTAGGAGTTCAAAGTCAACCTGGGCTACATAAAGAGTTCCTGACTAGACTGGGTTACATGAGACTCCATCACAAACAAACACATGACTTCAATACACCAAGCCTGCCACACATCGCAGCTTCACTATTAGACTGTGCTGTGCAGTGTCTGTGTCCAGTAATGTCGATAAGAACTTAAAAAAAAGATTTATTTATTTATTATTATGTACACAGTGTTGACTGCATGTACACCTTCAGAAGAGGGCGTCAGATCCCAGTAGAGATGGGTGTGACCCACCAGATGTTAGCTGGGAATTGAACTCAGGACCTCTGGAATAGCAGGCAGCACTCTTAACCTCTGAGCCATCTCTCCAGTCCCTGATATGAACTCTTGAATGACTTCGGGCTGATTGGGAGCCTGGCTTACTGAGCATCTTGAAGGAGGATACTTTTGTTAGTCAGGGAAAAGACTCTTGTTCAAAAGTCAGGCAGTGGTTGCGCATGTTTTTATTATTTATTTATTTACTTTTGCGCATGCTTTTATTTATGTTTATTTATTTATTTTTTCATTGTGTACACGTTTAAAAGTTTTTTTGTGTGTGTTTATTATATACACAGTGTTTTTGTCTGCATGTATGTCTGTGCGCCAGAAGAGGGCACCAGATCCCATTATAGATGGTTGTGAGCCACCATGTGGTTGCTGGGAATTGCACTCAGGACCTATGGAAGAGCAGGCAGTGCTCTTAACCGCTGAGCCATCTCTAGCCCCATTGCGTACACTTTTAATCCCAGCACTTGGGAGGCAGAGGCAAGTGTATTGCCTGATCTACAGAATGAGTCCAGGACAACCAAGGCTAAACAGAGAAACCCTGTCTCAAAAAGCCAAAAACCAAAACAAGATCTTTGTTCAAAGACAGCGGCGCACGCCTTTAACCTCAGCACTCGGGAGGCAGAGATCTCTGAGTTCCTGAGGTCTGGGTCATAGAATAGCTAGATTTGAGGGTGGCACAGAAGGCTGTGCCCGGCAGGGCCCCCTGTATCCTTCCCTTGTGACTTCTGAAACCATGGTTCCTACACCTTTTTATAGTTATTCTTGAGGGAGACTCCACTGGAGTCCATGGTTGTTAGGGAACTTGAGCTTGAAGGGTTTCATCCAGTTTGGGAGAAGTTTGTCAAATTGCCTCTCCAGATAAATGCAGAAAAAAGGAAAATGGGAAACCGGGGGTGTCTGGGCAGCCTCACAGAGCAAGTGAGCGCAGCCTGCACGGCGAGGCTCACTTTTATTGCTACCCACACTTTTGTGAATAGAGTTTACAGTTGATGGCATTTACAGTTCAGCAGAGAAATGCACTTCACAGGCAGCATGCTCACAGTTAAACAACTCGGCATTGTCATCTGTATTTAGAAAACTGGCTTTGGTGTGGGAGCATCGGGTACCCTAACTAGTCTGAGGTTAAGTGGCCGACACTCCTGTGTTCCTTTTTGCATTTGTTGGCATTCCAAATGTCCTTCTCGAGACAACACTGGGTGTTTGTTGGAGGTTGGTTTCATATAATTTGATGCTAATTACCGCTTGTGGTCTCTGTGCCACAAGACTGCTCTATAACCTTCCTAAGGAACTTCCTGTTTGACCAATAAAGGCCATCACACCATAGGATAGGCGTGGCTAAGGTTCCCAGGCTTTGGGAGACAGAGAGAATCTTGGGAAGGAGAGACCTGTGGAGAAGAAGAAGAAGGAAAGCCGCCATGGGTTAGACAGGAAGAAACACATGGCCAACATGGATGGAGGATTTGGCCCAGAAGAAGAGCATTAGCAAGTATTTGGGATTACAGATGGGAGGTAGCTCGACTGAAATTATTAGAAGCAGATGGCATGGTATCTGCTACCTGTCCCAATAGGGGATGTAGTTTAGGGGCTTGCTGCCCTGCCCCTGGCCTGTGGTGGCTAATGCCCTGCCCCTGGCCTGTGGTAGCTACATCCTTCTCTGGGCTCATGATGGCTATGCTCCTATAACATGTCAGATCTTGCCGAGGTGACCGTCTCCATCTTCAAGGAGGACACATGACTCTTCAAATATCAGCAGCATCTTCTCTGTCACCCGCCATACCCCAATTCCACCGACAGGGCAGGTGGTGGATCGTGGCGGTTAGTGGGGATCTCACTCAGATGGCATGGTGCCTTTGGTGAGGTTTCCTGGAGTAGGATAGGAAACCAGGTGGTGATGGGCGTGAAGAGCCTGTGGGAGCATCGTGTCCCATGGGACCCCAGTGCATTAAGGCCAGCACAGGAAAAGCAGCACAGGTGTGAGGAAGCCACTGACACCTGAGTCACAGGAGCTGTGGGAGCCTTTATTCCCCATGGCCTTTGTGTGAGATAGAAGTACACAGACTCTTTGTGTCCCCAAATCCCACCCACCCTTTTTTGTTTGTTTTTCGAGACAGGGTTTCTCTGTGTAGTCTTGATGTCCTGGACTTGCTTGTAGACCAGGCTGGCCTTGAACTCACAATGATCCACCTGCCTCTGACTCCCGAGTGCTGGGATTACAGGTGTGCACCATGGCACCCAGCTATCAAATCTCTCAAACAGAGCATCTGGATCAGTATTCCATGGTGTGGGCACTCCAGTGGTCCCAGGCTTTCCTAGAAGCCCCGAGAAGGATCCCCATCACTTCAGGAGAGATCACAGCACACCAGTATCCAGATTCCTACAGCCTGGGGGAAAGAGGTCATAGGTCAACTCTGAGGTACTGGAGACCAGCTCCTCAGGCCTACACTCAACACTCCTTCCTCCATGCCTAAAACACAGCCCCTCTGGAAATGCCTTCTTTGGGGGTCACAGGAAGGCTCAGGTTACCCTGACCATCCCAGACTATGTTGCTGGCTGGGATACAAGAACCACACATACCAGGCCTTTCCAAACGCAGCATCTAGACTCTGGGCCCCGCTGGCTCCTGCAGTCTGCCTCGATTCTTCAGTTCCAACTTGCCAACTGTCAGCCGGTGTACCTCATCAGGGCCATCAGCGATGCGCAGGGCTCGGGCCCAGGCAAAGAACTGAGCCAGGGGGTAGTCGCTGTTTAGGCCTGCTCCTCCAAAGGCCTGGCAGTACACAGCAGGAAAGAGAAGAAAGCCTGGGTGAGTCCTAAAAAAAGTGACAGTCTGCTCAAAAGAGCAGGTGACTGCTGTCTCACCAGGGGGTCCCCTGTGAAACTTCTGTGTTCCAGGCTTCACATGGGGCCACATAGTCATCCTTGGATGCCTGACTCACCAAGCCCATTCTATAAGATTGCTTCTGCTACTGAGAAAGTTCTGTGTGGGACCAGGTGTCAGGATGTGGAAGGAGGCACCAGAAGAGTGAGGACACTGGGTGTGAGAAGCACCAGGGTTCCCTTGAGGCTGAGGCCAGCTACTTGCAAACAGAATGCTCTGGGTGAAGCCGGGCGTGGTGGCGCACGCCTTTAATCCCAGCACTCGGGTGGCAGAGGCAGGCAAATCGCAGTGAGTTCGAGGCCAGCCTGGTCTACAAAGTGAGTCCAGGACAGCCAGGGCTACACAGAGAAACCCTGTCTTGAAAAACAAAAACAAAAACAAAAACAAAAACAAAAGAATGCTCTGGGTGAGGCGCTTACTGTCCTGGGCTTGGGAAGGAGGGAGGGGCCCCTGAACAAGTTTCCTCTGAGAAGGATAGTGGCGGGCACAGTGGAAGAAGGGCAGTCCAGGGCAGCTCACCTGAATGGCGCGGTCAATCACTTGGTAGGCCATGGAAGGGGCTACCATTTTGATTATGGCAATATCTAAAGCTGCAGCCTGCAGGAAAAGGCTGAGTTAGATAAACAGAGGACGAGGTGCTGGGAGGCCGACACAAAGCCAAGCCGACTGAACTGGGTGCTAGGTTTTGCAAGAGGGCACAACTATGGTAGAGGGGACTGGCTGGGCTGCATTCTGGGCCACAGCCAGATCTAGGGGCCTGAGTGACTGTTCATGTCAGATCACCTACCCAGCAAGCACAAGGCACTGAGTTTGACTCCAAATGCCACAAAAACAAAACAGCTGCGTCTAGCCCAGGGCAACAGTGGACCAAAGCAGGAAGGATGACTTTGAACCTGGTCACTGACTGACGTATCCTTTAGCCTCTAGCAACAAAGGTGTCAAAGCACCAGGAGCTGCGCACCTACCTCCACTACCTGTCTAGGCAGCTCTTGCCTGGGTGTAGCCCCTGCATAAGAGGGCGGATAACACAGTGGTCAAAATACATCATGGCCACCCACTATAGCCAATGGGTAATGTTGCTTCGGGAACAAGCCCCTTTGTAGGCTAACGCTGTATTTGGAGCAGATCTGTGGGGTCCCTTCTGCCAGCCCTCTCCTTCCTCATCTACCTCCTGCATCAATATGCCCTGAGAGTACAGGGCTGACCAGCGGCCATCAGACCTCCTTTTTTCCAACCAGGAAGGTCACCAGTTCACCTGGTGAAGTTAACCTCTCTCCCTGCGCCTTTCCTGGTTTGTAGTAGATGACCAGAGTTTAAACAGCAGCAGCCATCAGTGTGCAAGAGCTGAGGTTCCCCCAGCTTGCCAAACAGAGAGAGAAGGGCCTGGTTCTAGTAGCTAGTAGATGACGGCTGTCATCTGTGAGGCCTCCCACCTTATTTCCTGCCACGTCCATGAGGTGGGCAGCTTTCAGCACCAACAGGCGTGCCTGCTCGATATCCACACGTGACTGGGCAATGTCTGCCAGGATGGTGCCATGCTCCAAGAGGGGTTTCCCAAAGGCCGTGCGGGACATCGCCTACAGACACCGGAGAGACAAGGCTGAGGAGCTGGGCCTAGAGTGGCCTGGGAGGCTCAGGAGTGGGCGACTTGCAGAGGAGCAGGGCGGGAGTGGGGAGACTAGAAGGGCATGCTGCCGCCCGCTAGGGGGCCAGGGTCTGTGTACAGGCAATGCAGCGCTCATTACAGAGGGAGCACCTTTAGAGAACAGCCTACACAGGCAGATGTGCTGGTTGCAGATACAGTGACCCTGGAGAGCTTGGAATGTTGCGGGGCCAGAGCCAGGAACCATGGGTGACCCTTTTGGGGTGTGAAGGTCATCAGAGAGCACCAGAGACCTGCAGCCAAGATGTCCCCACTGTTGTTGTGAGCTGCCAGCCAGAGGCACCATCAGCTTATCTGATAGTGTTTTAGGATTTTCTCTTCTGTTACTACACAGACTTCATGAAGCTGGGCATGGTAGCACACATGCTTAATCCCAAAGGAAGAAGCAAGTGGCTCTCTACTGAGGTCTACGCCGGGACATGGGGGCACAAACTCGTAGTTAGGCCATGACTTAAAACAAGACAACAGGAGAGTCGGTAGGACTTAGCGCACTGCAAGGTGGAATGAGTGTCTTAGGTAATGTGATCTATGTCCCTGGGAAGTGGGCACCCACACGTGGCTCTGAACAAACACCCTTTGAAATGAGAACCATGTTGCTCCGCCTGCCACCCTTACCCCCGACAGGGTTTCTCGGTGTGTCCCTGGCTGTCCTGGAACTCACTATGTAGAACAGACTGCCCTCAAACTCCTTAATGACAGGATTAAAAGCACGTCCCACCACTGTCCAGCCCAGATTACTTTGAAGAACCTGTAACTGAAGCTCTGGGCATGAGGCTGGGCAAGAGGGAAGGCCCTGGGCAGCTCTGGCCGAAGCTGCTCTCAGAAAGGAGGGACTGAGGGAGCTTTAGAAAGGGCACGTTGCCACCTGCTGACGATAGCCAGCCTCACACCCTGGAGCTTCAGGTTGGATGAAAAGCATTCTTCTTTCATGTGTTTTATTTATCTATCCTTGAGAAAGTAATTTCTTACACGAATGATATATCTTGTGGCATGACTATCAATTTTCAGATGAAAGAGAAAACGCCTAGTATCCTACCATTTACTTGCCTACAGTGACAGCAGGTGGCTGTCCAGAGCATGGTGGGCCTGCGGGGTGAGCTATTTGGAAGGCTGAGGTAGGAGAGCTGCTTTGAGTCTAGGAGCTTGAGACCAATCTGGGCAGCACAAGGAGCCCATCTCCAGAAAAATGACTCTATTTGTTCTTCCATATTTTCTGCATGCATACAGACATGTACGCACAGTTTTAAAGCATTATACACTTAGTGCGTGGAGGTCAGAAGTCAGACGAGCTAGAGAGTCCAGGATAGCTAGGGTTACACAGAGAAACCCTGTCTTGAAAAACCAAAAAACAAAACAAAACAAAAAACCCAAAACCATAGTCATCGTTCGTGTGCTGTTTTGTAACCTCTGTCTATGTACTCATTTGAGACAGGGTCTTCCCATGTAGTTCTGGCTGTCCTGGAACTTGCTATGCAGACCAAACTGGCCTCTGTCTACAGAGCGCTGTGGCTCAAGGCATGTGCCATGACGCCTGTCCCTTGTAGCCTGGTGTTTGTTTGTTTGTTTGTTTGTTTGTTTTGAGACAAGGTCTCTCTGTGTTAGCCTTGGCTGTCCTGGACTCACTTTGTAGACCAGGCTGGCCTCGAATTCACAGTGATTTGCCTCCCTCTGCCTCCCGAGTGCTGGGATTAAAGGTGTGCGCCACCATGCCCACCTTGCAGCCTGTTTTTAGAGCATATAAATTAGGGGCACCGTGAGTTCATCTCCACACTACGAAGCTACTTGCCAACCAGGCATGTTGTGGTGCACTTGAGTCCCAACGAGGACGTCCCTGCCTGCACGGAGAGTCCCAGGCCAGCATGAGCTGTAGGGAGCCCCTGAGCTATGAGAGAAAATGTGACACCACAGCCTCCTCCAGGCAGACGCTCCCCGCACCCTTGCCATAGGCTTGTTTTCGCCAGCCAAAGTACAGAACCATCTGTAAGGAAGGTGTCATGCCATCTTTACAAAGACTTTCGATGTACGTACTTCCAATCTATACTTAGCTTACTTTGTTCCTCAATGAGACTTATGTATGCTTTGTTGTGCACACAGGATTGAGTTACTCATTAGCAGAATAAGTTTTCACCAAACTGTACAGTCCTTAGAGATGCCTAAAATTAACTGCATGAGGTAAGATTCCTTGAGTCTGAACCAACACTCGCTTAGTCATACCTAACTGAACTGCCTCCAAGCTTCCTGCACACCCTCGCTCTGATGCCGTGGGGGCTGCAGAGACCTCTGTTCTATATAGGCCTCCTGTCTTTAAGGGGCCCAAGAAGGGCACAACAGTTTGACACCCAGCCGGCAACAGTGGCTGTGAGTCAACGTGGGCGTAGGGGGCACTCACGCGTGTCTTCATGAGCGACAGGGCCCTCTCCGAATACCCGATCAACCTCATGCAGTGATGAATCCGGCCAGGCCCCAGCCGGTCCTGGGCGATCTCGAAGCCTCGGCCAGGGCCCAGAAGAATGTTCTCCTTGGGCACACGCACCTCAGTGAACTGTGCTTCACCGTGGCCACCTGAAAGACCAAAATGCATTTTCTTTGGGTGTGTTTATGCCTTGCTTATGTTAGGGCTATCTGCTGGCACTGTTCCCAGCTGGGGCACAGCTAAGGAGGGGACATCAAGCCCAGAAACTAGTAAAGGGAATTGATAGCAACAATAAAAACAAGTAATTCTACCATTTCTTTACTTTCTTTCTTTTTTCCTTTTTTGAGACAAGGTTTCTCTGTGTAGACCAGGCTGGCCTGGAACTCATAGAGATCTGCTTGCCTATGCCCACTGCTACCCTACTTCTGCCATTTCTTTTTTTCTTTTTTCTTTTCCAAGCCAGGGTTTCTCTGTGCAGCCATGCCTGTCCTGGAACTTGCTCTGTAGACCAGGCTGGCCTTGAACTCACAGAGATCTGCCTGCCTCTGCCTTCTGAGTCTTGGGATTAAAGGTGTGCCCAGCATACCGTTTCTTTTAAAAACATTTTGTACATTAAATTTTACTCTGTGTGTGTGTGTGTGTGTGTGTGTGTGTGTACACATATGCCCAAGCAGGTATGAGGTCAGAGGACAACAAGCTGTGTCAGCTCTCTCCCAATGACCCACTCAGGCTTGGTGGAGGTTCCCTCTGGTGCCTCTGCTGCCTGTTTCCTCTCATGGACTCCTGCTTGTCTTCTGGGACGAGAAGGGGAAAGGCAAGCGTAAGCCCCCACTGGTCTGCTGGGCCAGCCATGCTCCTTAGGAAAGAACAAGGGCTCCCCCAAACTGCTGTTCGCAGACTAGAGCCACAGTTGGGGTGAGTGGTCCTGGGGGGTGGGGGGAGCCACAGTTGGGGTGAGGGGTCCTGGGAGGGGCATCTAACCTGGAGGATCCTGTAACCCAAACACTGACAGAGGCCGGATGACTTTGATTCCGGGAGTGTCCATGGGAACCAGGAGCATGGACTGCTGCTGGTGCCTCGGGGCCTGAGGGTCTGTTTTTCCCATGAACACACAGAGTTTGCAGCGAGGATCCATGATGCCTGCCAGGAAAGAAGAGAGATGGGTCCTATCAGCTGATTCCAAGGCCACCAAGCTCTGTCCACACGCAGCCCTATGCCGTGAAAGGCAAACTTAAGGCCCTCATATCCCTAGGATCAGAGAAATACATGCAGATTCCAGGACCCTGACAGAGTCCACACAATCAGAGATGCTCCAGGCCAGACAAAACTTATCTCAGGGAGATGGAACCTACCACACTGTGAGAGCAATGCTTTAATTGTTCATGTATAAGCTTTGGTCTGCATGTCTGACCACCATGTGTGTAAAATGCCCACAGAGGCCAGAAGAGGGTGTCAGATCTTCTGGACCTAGAGTCACAGACAGTTGTGAGCTACCATTTGGGTGGGTGCTGGGAATGAAGCCTTGGTCCTCAGCAAGAGCAGCCAGTGCCTTTAACTGCTGAGACCTCTGTCCATTCCCATGAGAAACAAACAAACAAACAAATCATGTTAGACTTAAGAAACAGAAACAAAGCCAGGCATGGTGGCGCAAGCCTGTAATCCCAACACTCGGGAAGCAGAGGCAAGTGGATCACTGTGAGTTCGAGGCCAGCCTGGTCTACAAAGCGAGTCCAGGACAGCCAAGGCTACACAGAGAGACCCTGTCTTGAAAAAACCAAAACAAGGACAAAAACAGAAACAAGATGTCAAAGTGGCTGCCGTGAGCCAGCTTCTCTGGCTTGCTGAACTCCACCTAAGGTAGTGGGCGACATGATGAGATGTCTACCACGGGTGGTACAAAACAGACTGCTCATAAATCCATCCGTGGTGAAGCAGCCTAGCTAGAACTGGCTACAAAAGACTTGGACAAGAGTGCGTCCTTGGGCTGGAGAGATGGCTCAGAAGCTACTCTTGCAAAGTCCTGAGTTCAATTCCCAGCAACCACATGGCGGCTCACAACTATCTATAATGAGATCTGGTACTCTCTTCTGGCCTGCAGGTGTACATGCAGGCAAAACACTGTCTACATAATAAATCTTTTAAAACAAACAAACAGCCCGGCTGTAGTGGCACACTCCTTTAATCCCAGCACTCAGGAGGAAGAGGCAAGCTGATCTCTATGAGTTCGAGGCCAGCCTGGTCTACAGAGTGACTCCAGGACAGCCAGGGCTTCACAGAGAAACCTGTCTCAAAAAACCAAAAAACAGCCAACCAAACAAACGAGTGCACCCTCTCGTGGACACTGGTGCATGTAGGCCCAGGACAGTAGCACGCTTATCTCAAGCGTCCCTTCTGGTGTGTGCTTCAGAAAACTGCTTCAGACCCCAAGAAAGAACTGTGCTTCTAGCAGGCCGCTGCTGTGCTTGTGTCAGGCCTGGCCTCTGTCAGAACAGCAGCAGCTAGGTGCTCTCTGCATCAAAAGTGTAACACACATGGCAAAGACACCCAACCAGCACACTGCGTAAGGGGAGCAAGAGCAGGAAGCGTTTCATATTCTCCCTCTCGCTCCCTCTCTCCACCTCCTTCCCTTCCTCCCTCCCTCTCTCCCTCCCTCCCTCCCTCTCCTCCCCTCTCCTCTTCCCTCCATGTCCCTTCCCTCTTCTTCTCATAGGTAGTTCTGAACATTAGATTTCCTGAGTGGTCAGAAGGTGCCTATGAACGTGACTAAGGAAAGGAGACAGGAAGAGTGCTGAGAGCACTTCCATGACATGAGTCGGGGTCTTTACTACAAATGTGAGGAAGTATGAAAGTCAAACACCCCGGTGAACAAGTGTTCACTTCATAACAATTATAAAATGAAAACATGGGGCTGGAGAGATGGCTCAGTGGTCAAGAGCGCTGCCTGCTCTTCCAGAGGTCCTGAGTTCAATTCCCAGCAACCACATGGTGGCTCACAACCATCTATAATGTGATCTAACACCCTCTTCTGCAGATAAAGCACTCATATGCAATAAATAAAATAAATAAATATTAAAAAAAAATAGTTGTGAAATGCCATGTGGGTGCTAGGAACTGAACCCAGGTCCTCTGCAAGCGCAAGTGCTCTTAAGCCCTGAACCATCTCTCTAGCCCACTGCTTAAGAATTATAATGAAGCTGGGTGTAGTTGCCCAAGCCTTTAGCCCCAGCACTTGGAAGACAGAGAGAGGCAAGTGGATCTCTGGGAGTTCACAGCCAGCCTGGTCTACATATGAGTTCCAGGGCAGCCACGGCTCCATACAGAGTCCCGGTCTCAAAAAACAAAACAAAACAAACAAAACAAAAAACAAATAAGCAAAAGAATTATAAAGAACCCTTTTGTGATTGTGTGGACAATGCAGCATTTGGATTTGTTGTTTATTTTATTTTGTTTTTTTCGAGACAAGAGTCTTATGTAGCCCAGGTTGGCCTTGAACTCAAATGTGACCAAGGACAACATCCTCACATTTGTATTAACCTCTCTCTACCTCCTAAGCCCTGGGATTACAGTTTGCACAATACCACGTCTAACAGGTGTATGAAATTTTGACAAATACATAAATTTGAGCCTGCTGTGGTGGCACACACCTGTAATCCCAGCACTTGGAATGTAGAGACATGAGGAGCTCAAGGCCAGCCTCAGCTACATAGCAGTCTATGGTCAGCATAGACCACATGATACTTTATCTCAAAAACATCCGCCAGCTGCTGCAGCCTTAGGTAAGTGACTGGTCACCCCAAGTTCTAGCTTCCACCTGTGAAATGGGATGGGGTCTGGGATTCCTGCCTTAAGGAAAGTATGGGGACACTGTGAGATGAGGGACAGAGAGACACTTGGAAACCCCTAAGATACAGTAATCCTTACCCCAAGAGCAAGGGGAAGCCTTGCTTCAAGAAGAGTTCCAGGGCTAGCCATGGTGGCACACACCTTTAATTCCAGGACTCGGGAGGCAGAGGCAGGTGGATTGCTGTGAGTTCAAGGCCAGATTGGTCTACAAAGCGAGTCCAGGACAGCCAAGGCTACACAGAGAAACCCTGTTTCAAAGACCAAAAAAAAAAAAAAAAAAAAAAAAAAAAAGAGTTCCAGCCAAAAGGTCAGGGGCAGAATAGAGAGAGAAGGCTGACCAAACAGATTCCTACAGATCGCCCAGCAGGGTCCAGCCATGGGGGTGGTCATCTGCTCCTGGACAGCCTCCACAACCCAGAGCCCCCACTGCACCTCAGACTGGGCCTCAGAGGTCTGCTCATCCACACAGACTGAAATGTTTGAAAAGCATTCTTCAGGCCAAGTACCTGAGCTCCACCACTTGTGACCGTTTATGACATAGGAGCCACCTTCCTCTCTGATGGAAGCCTCGATATTAGCGGCATCTGAGGAGGCCACCTGTGCAAGAGCACACTCTGGTTAGCGTTCGTAGTGACCTACATTGTACGGGAGCAGAAACCAGCCGTGGCCCAGCCAAAGGAGAAGACATGAACATGGTACCTTGGGCTCAGTCATGGCGAAGCAGGAACGGATCCTGCCTTCCAGCAGAGGTACCAGCCAGCGCGCCTTCTGCTCCTCGGTGCCATACCGCACCAGGATCTCCATATTCCCCGTATCGGGGGCAGAGCAGTTAAATATCTGAGGAAAAGAAACTCTTTAGTGTCCCCCACACCTTCAGCCTCCTGGGAGCAGGGGAACAGGTTCCTTCCACATCACCTACACCCTGTCAATGCATGAGAGTGTTTCCTCTGCCCAAAGGCCAGACACAACTGAAGTTAAGTCTCGAATGTCCTGGAGCCCCCATGGATCCCCTCTTGAGTTTAAGGACCCTGAAGCCAGGGGCTAGAAGCTTCTGCAGCCCACACCCCTAGTGGCTTCTTTGCTGAGTGGATTCCTTATGCTGGCTTAAGCCAGCTGTTTAAACTTGCCCTCCCTTCCCATGTGAGATTCAGGTTGTGTGGTGCCCTGAGATGGGCCTTCCACACGCAGGGGCTGCAATGGCCATGCGGGGACATGTTCTCATGCATGGAGGGAACTGTGGGGACTGACTGTACCTCAGGAGCATGCAGAGACATGCCCATCACTTCACACAGATGTGCGTATTCCAAGTTCGTCAGCCCTGCTCCGTATTTTCTCTCAGGATCTGTCTCCAAGGGTAGGAAAAGATTCCAAAGCCCTTCAGCCTTAGCTTTTTCCTATCAGAGGCAAAGGAGAGACACAATCACTGAATCTCATATATATATATTTCTACACATATATATACACATACATATATATACACGTATGTATGTATGTATGTATATATACATATATATATGTATATATACATTCTCCATTCATCCCTAAGTGGTAGTACTCATCTTTTGTTTTTTTGTTTTTAGAGACAGGGTGTCTGTGTAGCCTTGCCACCTTGGACTAGCTTGTAAACTAGGCTGGCCTTGAACTCACAGAGATCTGCCTGCCTCTGCCTGAAGCTAGCCTGGTCTACATGTCAAATTTCGGGACAGCTAGGGCTGCATAGAGAAACCCTGTCTCAAAACAAAACAAAACAAACAAATAAAAAACCACAACTGGATTTTAGTGGTACACACTTTTAAATCTCGCACTAGGGAGGCAGAGGCAGTGGACCTCTGTAAGTCTGAGGCCAGCCTGGTCTATGGGAGGCAGACGCAGGTGGACCTCTATAAGTCTGAAGCTAGCCTGGTCTATAGAGCAAGTTCCAGAACAGCCAGGAGTACTACACAGAGAAACCCTGACTCAAAAACCAAACCCAAACCCAAATCAAACAAAACCCAACAAAAGTATGTATGTATGTATGTATGTGTGTATGCCCAGGGCCCACGGAGGTAAGAGGTGTGGGAGTGGGACCCTAGAGCTGGAGTTACACAGTTCTGAGCCTCCTGATGTGGGTGCTGGGAACTGAACTCAAGCCCTCTGCAACAGCAGTATGTCATCTCTCCAGCTGTGACCACAGCCCATCTTGACCAGAGGAACACAAAGGGGAGAGAAAGGTGCACTCAGAGATACAGCATATGCCCAAAGCAACGCCAGGTCAGAGCCGTCGGCTAGATACAAACCTGCAGGTGCGGGTGGCATGAACCTGAGAGAACCCGCAGGGCCCGCAGCGAGCGAGCCCCAGGTCATACCCCAGGCCACCAGGCCTCACTAGGATTAACATTAGCACTGTCGCTTCTAGGGATCCTATGGGACACAGCCTAGAGGACTCCTCACTTGACACCTCTGAGGACAGGCCCTGAGGGAGCCTCCCTTCCAGAGGTGAGTAACTAAGTAGGGACCTGCCCTGATGGGGGTGGCACCATCTCCTAGGCTGGAGGTCCATATGGAATACAAGGTGAAGACAGGAAGGCCTCTACTCAGGTTCACATGTCCCCTTCTGCCTCTGATTTCTGTCACCCTGAGGTGAGCTGCTCTGCCACATGTTCCGTCGTTGTGTTGTCCCGCCTGGCCACAGGCACGCAGCAATGGCACGGACCCATCATGGACAGGAATCTTTCCTCAGCCGCTCTCTCAGGTATTTGTCAGAACGGTGAGAGAGCTTGATCAGCCAAAGTGGGGTGAGCAGAACACTTGACAAGTGCTCAGCTCTCAGCTTGATATTTTTATCTCCAGCAAGAGAGATTTTGTCGCCTAATATGGCTTGCTTCTCAAATCTGTGTGACAGATGCCCACCTGGCCCGGTGAGTCTCTCTAAGCCACGCAGTATATTACTCCATTTTGAGACAGGATCTCAAGTAGTTGAGGTTGGTCTGAACAGCGACTACTACTATTATTACTACTGCTGCTACTGCTAGTTCTCCTTCTTCTTTTTAATAATTAAGTTATTTTGTGTGAATTGGTCTTTGGGCTGCATATATGACTGTGTGAGGGTGTCAGATCTTGGAGTTACAGGCAGTGGTGAGCTGCCATGTGGGTGCTGGGAATTGAACCTGTGTCCTCTGGAAAAGCAGTCAGTGCTCTTAACCACTGAGTCATCTCTCCAGCCCTGGCCTGGACTTCTTTATCCTCCTGCCTTCACCTCCCAAGTGCCACAGGTTAAAGCTGGATTAATCAGCAGCTGCCCTTCTCTCTACGGACAGGAACCCGAGAGGATTCCACTCAACCTTTCCCTCCTGCCTCAGTAGCAATCGTCAGCCACGTTGACAAGCTCCTTTACCTTGAGCTCCTCTACCAGCGGGGAAGGCGTCCACCTGTCGGCTGAGGCCTGGTGTCTCTGCAGCTCTTTCTCCAGCGGGTACACGTTCTGCTCCATAAACAGCAACAGCTGGTCATACAACTTTCTGACCCGAGGAGACAAGCCCTCTGGAGAGATGATCAGGCCTCCCTTTGCCTCGTGAGAAGGGGAAGCAGCTGCTACGGTGCTGTGACTCCTCACACCCAGGACGGTCCTCGGGGGCAGCGGCCCAGCCCGTGCATGGTAGGATCTCATTAGTGGTTTGGTGGCTGGCATCTCCTTGAAAACCCGGAACCCTTCTTTGGTGGCAAAGTCCCATGCCAGCTCAGCCATGGACTCAGTGAGCTTCCCGCTTTGTTCGGCTGTGGCTGAGCTTGCCTGTCCTACGTAGAATGGAGGGAAACGTGATTACCCCTAGCCACCCTGGTGATGTGAGTCAGTGACACAGCCCGTACTCTGAGGGCAGACACAGCTGCTGGCTGAACCCCTGCTCCACACCACGGCCTGGGCCATGCTCGCCCAGGCAGCAGCATTTGGTGGACAAGGAGACTGAGCCTGGGGAGCCTAGAAGTTGGAGGGTGGATGCCTCCTGCTGCTTGCCACTTCCTTTCTTAAAAACAAAAATCCACAATTGATTCAAGCTGTGGTGGCACACACCTTTAAACTAGCTTTTATGGAGGCAGTGGCAGGCAGATCCCTGAGTTCGAGGCCAGGCTAGGACAGAGTGAGTTCTAGGACAGGCAGGGCTACCCTGTCTCAAAAAACCAACCAAACCAATCAAAAAAAAAAAAAAAAAAAAAGAAGCTAGTTTAATTAGTGACACCCCAATCACTTCTGCAGCACCAGGGGACAGTAAGAGACCCTACATGACCTCAATTGCCCTGTAGAGAGAAAGGTAGGGCCAGTTTCTAGGCACCATTTTCTCTGGATAACAATGCCAGAATCCTGGAGCGCACTGGCACTTCCGTCTCTCTGCTTTTCTGTTTGTTTGTTTGTTTTTGAGGCAGGGCCTCCTGGAGCCTCCAACATGCACATGAGGGTGACTTTGAACACCCTGTCCTCATACCCCCACTTTCCAAGCACTGGGAACAAGTGTGTGTCACCACATAGGCTACGCACACACACACTTTCATGATGACTGAGAAAACTGAACTTTATGCTTTTCTGGCCAGACTTATCTCCTCAAAGCCTCTATGACCATCAGGCTGGCCAAAACTCACCGGTGAGTGACCGCTTGTAGACTCCCTGTAGAATGGCAGCCACACGGAAAAAGGAGAAGGCCATGTAGAAGTTCCAGTTGTCGATGGGTGGGATGTCCATGTGAAGACAGTACATCCGGAAGTACTCCTCCACGGTGGGGATGCCCAGCTGCGTCACGTCCTGGTCCCTGAACCCTGAGAGAGAGACAGAGCCGGCCCTGAGTGGTTGGTACCTGCACTTCCTATCACTAGCAACCCTGAATCCTAAAGGCCACTATTCTCCGAGCAGCTTTCACAGTCATGAGGTCGGTCAGCGGCTCCTTGCTCTAGCCGAGGCCTGAGGCAAGCGTGACGCCGCTATTTCGATTGTTCCCTCAAGGGTTCAGAACAGATTAACAGTAAACAGAGCATTCCCCCTGGTCCACAGTCACAGATGGACACCATCCTCAACTGGTCAGTTGATTAGAAAGAGTCCTAGAGGGGTGGAGCGGAGTGGTACAGCACTTGACTAGCATGTTGCAGGCCGTGGGTGTGATGCCCAGCACCACACTCAGAGAGACACGCAGACACAAACACACAGACATATATACACACACAGGCATCAGAAAAGCAGTCCACCATACTATGAAGCAGATAATGACAAGACAGTAGCTTCATTAATCTGCGTCCTCTGTGACGACTGACTAGAAGGTTGAACACTCAGAGTGCCTGGGAATTAGATGACAAGAAAGGATGTCCAGTGCACTACTTTATGGGGTTGCAAGGGAGGGGACAGTGACAACAGCAACAATCCTCTCAGGAACAAAGCATGCAAATAAGAAAGAAAGAAGGGGGCTGGAGAGATGGCTCAGAGGACAAGAGCACTGTTTGTTCTTCCAAAGGTCCTGAGTTCAATTCCCAGCAACCACAAGGTGCTCACAACATTCTATAATGAGATCTGGTGCCATCTTCTGGCCTGCAGGCACACATGCGGGCAGAATACTGTACAAATAATAAATAAATAAATCTTTGAAAATAAAAGAAAAAAATTTAAAAAAGAAAAAGAAATCAGGGGCTGGAGAGATGGCTCAGAGGTTAAGAGTGCTGCCTGATCTTCCAAAGGTCCTGAGTTCAATTCCCAGCAACCATATGGTGGCTCACACCCATCTATACTGTGATCTGATGCCCTCTTCTGGCCTGCAGGTGTATATGCAGGTAGAGCATAATAAATAAATCTTTAAAAGAAAGCAAGAAGAAAGAAAGAAATCTTACATTAATCCTATGTGATAAAAACTGTCATTGCAAATGAGTCATCAAAGAAATATTTAATGAGCATCTGTCCATGCCATGCAACTAGTCTGGGCGTGGCAGCACAGGCCTGTAATCCCAGCACTCTGAAGCAGAGGTAGGAGGCTCACTGGAGTTTGAGGACAGCCTGGACCACAAGCAAGTTCTAAGATAGTCAGGGCTACATACTGAGACCCTGTCTCAAAAAACAGAATAAAGGGCTGGAAAGAGATGGCCCAATGGCTAAAACTGCTTGCTGCTCTTGCAGAGGGCAGAGTTAGGTCCCAGCACCTATGCTAGGCAGCTGCCTGCAACCCCAGCCCAGAGTGTTTCAATGCCTGCCTCTCAATTCTATGGTACCTTCACTCACCACACATATGCACACAATTAAAAACAAAACATCTGGGCATGCTTGGAGCATTCCTTCAACCCCAGCACTCACTCGGGAGGCAGAGGCAGGCTGATCTCTGTAAGTTTGAGGCCAGTCTGGTCTACAAAGTGAGTCCAGGACAGCCAGGGCTATGTGGAGAGATCCTGTCTCAAAAGAAAAACAAAGCAAACAAAACACACACACAAAAGAACAAGAGGAAAGAGGAGAGAAGGAAAGAAGATCAGCCACTACAACGCCCCCAAACAAAAACACCAGACCCAAGCAAAGCATACAGCTAAGTGGGGTAATTACACTATAAAACTATATGACAGTATTTTGTTCCAACTGTAGACTGAATGCAGTAGCACTGCACCCAGGAAGTGGAGGCAGGAGGATTAGGCCAGCCGTCCAGGAGAGCCCATCGCAGAGCATACAACCCAGAAACAACCGAAACAAAAGACAAAGACAGAGAGATACGCAACAGAATGGAAGGCACGAGTTGAGCCAGGGCTAATCAGCAAGAGCTTGTCCAGAACACGCAGAGCAAGATGCAAGCTGGTGCCTCCGCTTGATTCCAGAGTGTCAGCTAGCATGCACGAGGCACAAGATTCAACCCCAGTGCAAAAGAAAAAAGACAAGTTTGTGTGCAGTGTGAATGAAGGGAGATACATCCCATTCCCACCCCACATTCCAGTGACACCATCACTTGGTCCCACTTTCAGGCCCCAGCCCAATCACACTATGTCAGCCAGTGCATGCTCCTACCTCTCAGCATTGGAAAGCTGGATGGCAGGTAGTGAGCCATGCAGCTGTAGGCCACGTCAGCAAAGGGGTCCCCTAAGGTGGAAAGTTCCCAGTCCAGGACAGCGAGCACCTCCGCCTTTTCAGGGTGGAATATCAGGTTGTCCAGCCTGAGAGGCCACAGAAGGAATGGAGACAGCTGGGCACACACCCCTACGGTCCACCCTCCCGCAGCCTGCAAGCTGTGCCAAGGCCAACCTACTGGGCTCCCAGGTCCTCTGACTTCCAGCTGTCCTGGCCTCAGCCAGTAGGAAGCACCACAGGGACAGGAAGAGCTGAGGAAAGCCAAGGGTCACAGCTCCCCGCCAGAAGCCCTCTCTGAGGTTACCCCTTCTGGATTCATGCCCTCCTTGTGATGTCACTAAAGCGGGCCTGCACATTTTTTGACATACTTGCCACTAATTCTACACTCCATGAAGCATCCGGCTTCCAATAAAACATCAAGTGGAGGAAGTGATGCTGAGGGACTTCCGGGGTGGTGGAGGTCAGTAGAGATAACAGTACATGTGGAAACCCAAGGTACCAGCTAAGTCCTGCTACCCAGGGACCACCGTGCTGGGAAACCACAAAACCGCCCAGCCCAAGCCTGAAGATGACTGTAGCCCCAGCCAGAGAGCTACCCTGGTGGAAATGTGCTGCCCTGCCCTGTCCCTAAGGGCTGTCAGCTAAGGGGCCATGGCAAAGTTCGTTATGCAGTAGCTTCAGCTGAGCATGCTAGCCCAGGCAGAGCCAGCTGGCTAGGAACCCACGGCAGTTCTGGTTTGTTCAGTGGCCTCTGAGGCCTTCTGATCCCTGAGGGGACACTAAGGCGGGCTTGATTTAAAATAAATGGAAGGTGCTGGAGAGGGGGCTCAGGGCTTAGGAGCATGCGCTGCTCCTGCAGAGGTCTCAAGTTTGGGTCCCAGCACCTAGCTGGATGTGGCTCATAGCCACAAGTTCCAGGAGATAACTCCTTTCTGGCTCCCACTGGATACTTGTACTCACACCTACACATATACACATAATCAAAAAGTAAAATAAGTCTCTAAAAGAAAAATTATCAGCCAGGTGTGGTGGCGCATGCCTGTAATCCCAGCACTCAGGAGGCAGAGGCAGGTGGACTTCTGTGAGTTCAAGGCCAGTCTGGTCTATAAAGTGTGCCCAGGACAGCCAGGGCTACACAGGGAAACCCCCTGTGCAATCAGGAATGACACACAGAGAAGACACTGCTGCTTTGCAGGTTTTCCTTCACCTCACTGTTCAGCTAACGGCCTCCTCCCTCCCTCCCCACCTTGGTGATCATGTGTCTCATGATAGATGATGCTTGACCTCCTAAGAGGTAAAACAGCCCTCCATGACATGAGACTGTCACAGTGTTGATGCTGAGACATCCTTTGCACAGTCCTTCCCCCTGGCAGCTGTGTCTACCTGAAGTCGCCGTGCACTACTGTGGTTCTTTGTTGCGTGGGAAGGTGCAGTGGCAGCCACTGGATAAGCCTCTCCATTGCTGGGATGGTGCTGGTTTCAGCTGCTCGGTACTGCTTGGTCCAGGTTTGCACCTGGCGAGGAATATAGTCCCCTGAGGGGAAGAGGGTTAGGATGTGGTTTGCTGCTCCAACAGCCGGCAATGCCTTTGCGTGGTCTCCAGTGCAGTGAAAACCACAGCAGCTCTGGGTCAGCGCTGCGTGTGTGTCTGCACTTGTTCCTGGGGCAGGGAAAGTCCTGCCAAAATGGAAGGCACCAGCTACTTGGCCTCAGCCTGATCTGTACCACCTAGGTACTCTTCCTCCACAGTGAAGCTTCAAGCCTGACCCCTGACTCTGGGGTCAGACTACCAGGTCTGGACTCCAGCTCTGCGCAACCCTTCTGGGTCTTACTTTTCTCATCTTGGAAGAGTCCTCCCAGAGATGAAGGAGAAAATACATGAAGTTGAGCCTGGAGCATAGTGATGCGCTCCTTTAGTTCCAGTACTGGGGAAGGGGGGTAAGAGGGGGTGTGTGCAGCAGAGATAGAGGCAGAGGCAGAGGCAGGTGGATCTCTGAGTTCAACGCTAGCACGGTCTAAAGAGAGAGTTCCAAGACAGACAGGGCTATACAGAGAGAGGCCCTGTCTCTAAAAGCCAAAATGAATAAATAAAATAGTATTAAAATAAAGCACGATAAGTTAAAGATCATTTGAGGCACCAAGAGGTGGTGGCGCATGCCTTTAATCCCAGCACTCAGGAGGCAGAGGCAGTCGGATCACTGTGAGTTCAAGGCCAGCCTGGTCTACAAAGTGAGTCCAGGACAGCCAAGGCTACACAGAGAAACCCTGTCTCGAAAAAACATACAAAAAACAAAACAAAACAAAAAACAAAGATCATTTGAGGCAAGTTCAAGGCCAGCTTGGCAACATAGTGAGACTCCTGACATAGCAAAAAAAGCTTTTCCTTTTTCTTTCATTCATTCTTTCTTTCTTTCTTTTTTGAGAGGCCATGTGTGTAGCTAGGCACTCAGGGAAGCAGAGGCAGGTGGATCTCTGTGAGTTCGAGGCCAGCCTGGTCTACAAATCAAGTCTAGGGCAGCCACAGCTGTTACACAGAGACACTCGGTCTTGAAAAAACTATAAAACAAAAAAAACAACCCAACCAAATAAAAGAGGCCACGTGTGGCCAGCTGTGGTGGTGCAAGCCTTTTATCTTAGCACTCAGGATGCAGAAGCAGGTGGTTCTCTGAGTTCCAGGCCAGCCTGGTCTACAGAGTGAGTTCCAGGACAGCCAGGGCTACACAGTGAAACCCTGTGGTGTGGTGCACCCTGTGATCCTCGCACTGAGGAAGCAGAAGCAGGAGTTTTGTTTTATTATTATTATTTTTTGGTTTTTCGAGAAAAGCTCTCTCTGTGTAGCTTGGCTGTCCTGGACTCACTTTGTAGACCAGGCTGGCCTCAAACTCACAGTGATCCGCCTGCCTCTGCCTCCCAGGTGCTGGGATTAAAGGCATGCGCCCAAGCCTGGCTAGAGCAGGAGTTTAAAGCCATCCCTTAGCTACATTTGTTTGTTTACTTTATTTTTTCGAAACAGGGTTTCTTTGTGTAGCTATGGCTGTTCTGGGATTTGCTCCATAGACCAGGCTGACCTGATCAGAGATCAGCATGCCTTTGTCTCCCAAGTGTGAATATTGGGATTAAAGTTGTATTCTGGCTCAAATAGAATAAAATAACTTAAAAAAAAAAAAAAGGGACTAAAAGAAGGAAAAGATGGAAGGAGGGAGTAGAAGGAGAGAATATATGTTAAACATTTGATCAGCATTAGAAAGAAAGGATTAGGGGCTGGAGAGATGGAGCCCTGTCTGCTCTTCCAAAGGACCCAGGTTCAATTCCCAGTACCTACCTGGCAGCTCACAACTGTCTGTAACTCCAAGATTTGACACCCTCACACCAATGCACATAAATTAACATTAAATAATTTTTTTTTTCAAGACAGGGTTTCTCTGTGTAGCCTTGGTTGTCCTGGACTTACTTTGTAGACTAGGCTGGCCTCAAACTCAGAGATCCGCCTGCCTCTGCCTCCCGAGTGCTGGGATTAAAGGCTATGCGCTACCACACCTGGCTTAAATAAAATATTTTTTAAAAAGAAAGGATTAAATAGTTTAGCGGCAAAGAAGCCTTAAGGAGAGCAGAGTCCTTAATTAAGGCCAGAACATCCTTATCCAGGGAGGAACGAGCAGTAAGCAGAACCAGTTATGATCAGCCTGGGTTTAGCCTGGGCAGGATTATAGGACAGCGCCCCTAGCCACCCAGACCCCAACAGCAGAACTTCACTTTGTGAGAGGAAGTGTCAGTGAAGGATGGGCTGCCCCTGCACACCTTGCTTCCTGAAGCTGTCCAGGCCCACGGCCTGCAGGTCCACACTGTGAATTTTGCACAGGACTTGGTTCATGGCAGTGTATATGGCTTGCCGCTGGCTGGGCTCCAAGCCTGGCAGGGAGGGGTCTTTGTAGATGATGCCCGGGCAGTACTCCATCAAGTAGAAGGGGGTGCCGATGATGCTGGCAGGGATACAGACGGGGATGAGCACTACAGTGGCTGTCAGTCACGGCACCCCTCCATTTCGGTGGGGAGACTCTGGGAGAGGGGGGCAGAGCATCCAAGTGCAGAGAACTGGGAGTGCCCAATGCCCCCTCCATGTCCACCTGTGTGCAGCCAGCCAGCATGCTCTCTCTCGCTTCTCTCTGGCCTATGTGTAGAAAGCAATGAAGAGTCTCAAGTGTGATTATTGTGGAACCAAATGACTGCGAGAGGAATAGGTCTGTGGTCATTCAGGACCAGCGTGGAGTCCCACTGCTGCCCAAGGAGACTTGCTAAGATGCCACTCTGAAGGTTTTCATTTCTCTTAGGTCACATTACATAGCATAAGTTGTCTCTGAAATCTAGATCCTCCTGCCTGGCCCTTCAGAGAGCTGGAATTACAGGCCTGTGCCTTATTATATATGTGTGAGGCTAGGTGGGGCACACACCGGTGTCATGCAGCACAAGTGTTGGGGGGGTCAGAGGGCAGCCTCAGGTGTCTGCTCACCTTCTGCCGGCTCGCTGGCCCACAGCTCCGGGACTCTCCTGTCTCTGCCTCCCACCTTGCTGCAGGAGTGCTGGGATGGCAGGCACTCTCACTACCACCCAGCCTTCCTGTGGGGTTTCAACTCAAGTCCTCATGTTTGTGCAGCAAGTGCCTCGACCCACAGAGCCGTCTGTTGTCCCCAGCCCCTGCTGTCTTTTCTCCCTTCATTTTATTTTACGTGTATGGCTGTTTGCCTGCATTGTGTGTGTGCGCGCCATGTGCCTATGGAAGCCAGAGAGAGTGCTGAATCCCCTGGGACTGGAGTTATAGGGGGGTCCTGTTGCTTTTTTCATCTGTAAAACTTAACCAGTTTTAAGACAAAGAGACCAAATACCCAGAGGCCCTGCTAGAGCATCTCCTTACACAGGGGGGCAGTCACTTGACATCCCTCTTTATTTATGATGTTACCTGTACCAATATTTAAAGGCACTGAAGGCACAAGTACCACGTTATGGTGTTCAGGTGATGTGCTGTCATGTTGTCAACCATCGCTTAGTTATGACTAGAAAGAACTTTTACTGTTCTAAACAGTGGTTCTAAAAATTCTTCTATTCTGCGTGTTTATCCTGACTTGACGCTCTTTCTTTCATTCATAATGTGTGTGGGTGTTTTGCCTGCGTGTGTATCTGTGCGGCACATGTGTGCTTGGTGCTTGTGGTGGCCAGAAGAGGGCATTCTCTGAACTGGAGTGGCAGCTGGGTGCTGTTGTGTGGATGCTGGGAATAGAACCCGGGTACTCTGCAAGACTGGCAAGTGCTCCTAAGTGTTGAGCCATCTCTTCAGCCCACATTCTTGGAAGAGCTAGGGAGATAGCTCTGTCAATAAAATGCTTGTGGCACAAGCACAAAGATCTGAGTTTGATCCCCAGAAATCACAGGGAAAAAAGTAGGTATGTGGTATGCACTAGCAATCAGAGCCTAGAAAGGCAGGTATGTGGATCCCTGCGGGTTTCTGGCAAGCCAGCCTAGCCTAGAGAAAATCAGGTTCCAGAGAGAGACCCTTTATCAAACTAACAAGATGGCTCTTAAGGAGCCACACTCAAGGTTAGCCTCCATATGCCTGCACATACATGTACACTCGTACTCATGAACATGCACACACACATAACATTCTTGGGAGGCAGTTGTAGTAATCCTGGTACTGGGGAGACTGAGGCAGAAGCACTGTGAATGAGAAGTCAGTGTGGGCGACATAGTAAGACCCTGTCCCAATAAATGAATAAATAAATAAACTGGCAGGTAAATTACTCCACATATATGAAAAAGACTTGTGGCAAATATTAACAGCATTTTAACCCAAAGTGTAACTAGATGTTTCTGTGTTGTGTTTTCTTTAAATTGTTCTGTGTTTAAAAAAAAAAAAAATTGTTCTCTGTTCTAAAACCTTTCTAATGAAAAATTAAGGAAAAAGAGAGACTCATCTGGGAAAACAGCTGAGAGGAAGGAACAGCGCTGGCTTAGCATGCACAAAGCCCTGGCTTCTATCCCAGCACCACAGAAACAGGCTGTGAGCTGCACCTTGTGACCCTAGCACTTGAGGTATAAGCAGAAAGATCAGCCATTCATCCTTGGATACAAAATTCTCAAAGACAGACAGACAGAAGACAAACAGGCACACACACACACACACACACACACACACACACACACACACACAAAGTTACAGCAGTTGGGGCTGGAGGTGGCAGCACATGCCTTAATCCCAGCACTAGGGAGGCAGAAGCAGGCAGATCACTGTGAGTTTGAGGACAGCCTGGTCTACAAAGCAAGTCCAGGACAGCCAAGGCTACACATAGAAACCCTGTCTCGAAAAAACGAAAAAAAACAAAAAGTGCAGGGCATGGTGATGCACACTTTTAATACCTGGAGGAAAAGGCAAGTGGATTGCTGTGAGTTCAAGGCCAGCTGGGTCTACACATTTCAGGATAGCCAGGGCTACACAGAGAGACTTTGTCTCAAGAAACAAATAAAATACTTCAGAACACAATGAAAAAACCAAAACCAAGCAACTTGAAACTCAGTGGACTTTGTTGTGTGATGTGGTGTGTGATGTGAGTACGTCTGTGGTATATGGTATCTGGTGTATGTTTTGTGGTGTGTGGTGTATACTGTGTATATGTTTGATGTGGTGTGTGTATATGTTTATGGTATGCTGTGTGTATGTGTGATATATGTATGGTGTGTGTGTGATGTGTGGTTTGTGATGTGTATGGTATGTGATGTTTGTGTGTGGAGGTAGTGTGTGGTTTGTGGTGTGGGTGTGTGTGTATGTGCCTGTAGTATGTGGGTTTTAGTGTGCATGTAAGTGGTTTGTATTTTGTGGTGTGTGATCTGTGGTGTGCATGTCCTGTGTGTGTAGTATGTCATGCGTACAGTGTGTCTGTGTGTATGTGGTGTGTATGTAGTATGATGTGTGTGTGTATGTAGTGTGTGGTGTTTGGTGTGTAGTATGCATGTGTGTAGTGTGTGTATGGTAGGTATGTGTGGTGTGTGTGTAGTGTATGGTGTGTGTGTGTATGTATTATTTGCTTAAGAGAGGATCTTCAAGCTGGTTAGTGGTGACGCACACCTTTAATCCCGGCACTTGAGAGGCAGGCAGATCGCTGTGAGTTTGAGGCCAGCCTGGTCTACACAGCGAGTCCAGGACAACCAAGGCTAAACAGAGAAACCCTGTCTCAAGAAAAAACAAAAACAAAAAAACCAAAAGAGATAGAGAGAGAGGATCTCTCAAAACAAATAAACAACAAAACAAATAAACAACAAAAAGTAGCGAGAGAGAGAGAGAGAGAGAGAGAGAGAGAGAGAGAGAGCGTGTGTGTGTGTGTGTGTGTGTGTGTGTGTGTGTGTGTGTGTGTGTGTGAGTGTGTAGCCTCCTGCCTCTGTTTCCCAAGTGCTGGGATCATATACGAACCATGTCCAGCTACGTGGGCATGTATGTGGAATATTAGGAAAGCAATTCTGGACGTGGGCATGCTTTCTGAGTGACAGGGTCTCGGGGCTTCTGGACGAGGTAGCTGTAGGTGATTTTCTCATCTTTAAGAAATGGGCGTTTGAGTTAGAAAGTGGGTTTTTCCCTCCTGTAGCCTGAGGAGAAAATGGCAACATACAGGAGATCTTTACCTTGAATCTTCACAGAGGTCAAGGACAGTGGGGACAGGGACATCAGCATTCCCAAGGGCTTTCATTATCCTGTCAGAACAAATGCAAACACATCATTGTGGGCTAAATTGATAAGATTTTCTTGAAATTGCTTTTCTGATTGAAAAAACAGTACAGTATTGGGATGGGGAGATGGCGCAGTTGGTAAAGTCCTTTGACACAAACACAAAGACCTGATTCTAGATCCAGAACCTGTATAAAAAGCTGAGCACAGCAGCTAGTGCCTATAATGTCAGCCTCAGGGTGCAGGCGGGGTGTGCACAGGCACACTGCTCAAGGCATGGCTTCAGGGTCACCATGACATCTTTATGTCAAAACACAAAGGTGGATAAGCCCCAACATGGCAGTGCAACCTGCAACCCCATACTGTCTGTTCTCGCAGAGGATTTGGCTTCGGCACCCACGTGGCAGCTCACAACACCTTCTTCTGGCCTTTGCAGGCAACTGTATGCAGACAGTACATAGACACACATGCAGGCAAAATACCCATGCACAAAAAATCATGAAGGTAGAGAGTGACGGAGGAGAGTGATTTTGACCTTGGCTCTCTACATATATGCACACATGTACAGGCACATGCACATACCACACACACACACACACTTAAATAACATACAACACAATAAAATTAAATTAAGAATATTATGTTGGGGGTAGGGCTGTGCCTCAGTGCTAGGAGGCTCACCTAGCATACACAGGCCCAGGCCTCCACCCCCAGTGTGGCAGAAGGAAGGGAGGGAGAGAGGGGGGGAGGGAGACTACACCAAGCACAGGTGTGTGCTTGTGACCCAGCATCAAAAGCTAAAAGCCATAATAAGAAAGAAGCCATGGGGCTGGAGAGATGGCTCAGAGATTAAGAGCACTGACTGCTCTTCCAGAGGTCCTGAGTTCATTTCCCAGCAACCACATGGTGGCTCACAACCATCTATAATGAGACCTGGTGCCTTCTTCTGGCCTGCAGGTGTACAGGCAGAGCAATATGTACATAATAAATAAATCTTAAAAAAAAAAAAAAAAACAAAGAAAGAAAGTGGCCAGGGCATCACACTGTCCTTGGGCCCCACACTTCCCCTTTGTCTCACACACTGTACTGCAGGGGAAGGAGAAAAAGCCTTCCTGGAGAGACTTCAGGCCAGGGTTCTGACGGCTCTGCCCTTCCACTTTAAGAGATCTGGAGACAGGATTTTTCTAGTACGCATGTTTAAACTGTCCTGGTGGTACACGTCTGTAATCCCAGCTACTAGGGAAGCTGAGGTCAAAAGATCACCAGTTCAGGCCTTAGCTGAGAACCTAGGAAGACCACAGCTGAAAGAACATTTACAGAAATCTACTGATCTATTATTGTGGGTGCCTGTATACGAGACGTGGAGGTGCATGTGCACGCATGTGGAGGATAGAGGGCGACTCTGGGGGCGGCTCTCTTCCTCCACCTTCATGTGGGTTCAGGAGTGAGCTCAGGTCACTAGGCTTGTGTAGCAAGTGCCTTCACCCAACATGCCATCCGTTTTAAAAGGGCTGGAAGTAGCCAGACTGTGGTGGCGCACGCCTTTAATCCCAGCACTCCGGAGGCAGAGGCAGGCGGGTCTCTGTGGGTTCAAGGCTAGCCTGGTCTACAAAGTGAGTCCAGGAGTCCAGGACAGCCAAAGCTACACAAAGAAACCCTGTCTGAGAGGCAGGGGCGGGGGGGGGGGGGAAGGCTGGAGGTTAGCCCAGTCAGTACCACAGCTTTGCACAAGCTTCTAAGCACCTGAGTTCAATTCCCAGTACCACATAAAAGGCCCAGCACAGTGGTGCATGCTAGCAATCCCAGAGCTGGGAGGTGGAAATGGGAGGTTTAAAAGCTTCAGGGCGCTGGGCATACTGTGGCACACGACTTTAGTCTTGGCACTTAAGGCAGAGGCAGGTGACTCTCTATGAGTTCAAGGCCAGCCTGGTCTATACAGCCAGTCAGTCGGGGCTACATAATGAGACCCTGTCTCAGAAAAAAAAGCAGGGGTCGGGTGAGGCTGGAGAGATGGCTCAGTAGTTAAAAGCACCAGCTGGGGCTGGAAAGATGGCTCAGTGGTTAAAGGTACTGCCTGCTCTTCCAGAGGTCCTGAGTTCAAGAGTTCAATTCCCAGCAACCACATGTTGGCTCACAACCATCTATAATGTTATCTGATGCCCTTTTCTGCAGATAAAGCACTCATATGCAATAAATACAATAAATAAATCCTAAAAATAAATAAATTAAAAAATAAAATGAAAGCACCAGCTGCTTTTGCAGATGACTTACATTCAGTTGCCAGCAACCACATAGTGGCTCACAACCATCTATAACTCCAGTTCCAGGGGAGCCAACACCTTCTGAGTTCCACGGGTATTTGGTAAACGTACGTACATACATGCGTACATACATACATGCAGGTAAAACATTCATACACATAAAATAGTGTGTGCTGCTCCCAACACCCACATGACAGTTCACAACTGTAAGTCCAGCTCCAGGGCACCAGACATCCTCTTTTGGCCTCCGTGGGCATGGGCACCCATGCACACGCACACTTAAATATAAAATCTTGTTTTCTAAGGAGGGAGGGACTTCAGGGCAGCCCACAGAAGGGACTTGACAGTTTAGGTCTAAGCTTGTGTGCTGGGGACACCATCTGGACAACCACCCCCTGGCCCCCCAGAAACTTACCTGAACTCCCTCTCTATGGCATGGGCAGAGGGAAGCAGGGTCCCCGGGGGCTTCTTCCTCAGAACCAGCTGCCGGTCACCCAGCCTGATGAAGTATGTTGGATTTGACTGTCCGTGATCAAACTGAAGCAGCTCCATGGGGCCTGTGTTTGACAACACAGAGCACTCAGAAGGGAGCCAGTACCATGATCTGGACGGAAGGATAGTCCTTCTTCCCAGGGAGGTGTGCCTCTGGCATGGCATGATTTCTTCCTGGAAGATGCTGAGCAAGAGACACTGCCCTTCCGGGGTACAGCTGAGCCCCAGACATATATACTCAGAACTACATGCTATTTTTTTTTTTTTTTTTTTTGGTTTTTCGAGACAGGGTCTCTCTGTGTAGCCTTGACTGTCCTGGACTCACTCTGTAGACCAGGCTGGCCTCGAACTCACAGCGATCCGCCTGCCTCTGCCTCCCGAGTGCTGGGATTACAGGCGTGCGCCACCACGCCCAGCTTGAACTACATGCTATTATAGCCTCAAAGGCCACATTTTTTTGTTTGGTTGGTTTGGCTTTTTTGTTTTTATTTTTCAAGACAGGTTTTCTCTTATAGTCCTGAACTTGTTTTGTAGACCGGGCTGGCCTTGAACTCAAAGAGGTCTGCCTGTGTCTGCCACCCCCCCACCCCCCCGCCCTGAGTGCTGGGATTAAAAAGGCCACTTTCTTAACACAAATGTACAAAGGTTACCTCCTCTCTGCACAGATGTTCATCTCCTTGCTAACGCCTGCCTTGTGAGCACATGCACACGGTTCTGTTTATCAGTCTTGCAGTCATAACAACACATCTGGCCCATGGAATGTCCTAAGCCCCTGTATGTCCTCACCTGTGCGCCACCAAACCATGCCTGACACCGACACGAGAGCTGACACATGGCAGGAGCTAAGCAGAGGCAAAGCTGTCTACAAGAGACTTTCCTACTCTCTAGGCTAAGTTCTGTGGCTCGTTCACAGGCTCCTGGGAGAGGCAGACCTCATTAGGCCTCAGCTTCAGAGTAAGATGGGTTCCGCTCGGCAGGAGGCTGAGCAGGCATGGCAGTTGGCTGGCCTGGCTGAGAGGGGCCTTCAGCTCTGTGGGTGCACTGCCAAGAAAGCCATGGCTAGGAAACAGCACACTGTGCAACTATAAATAAGAGTCTTCTAGGGGACCAAATCAGGGGAAGGGACTGTCACCAGGAAAGATTTCAAAAGCTCTGTCTGCGGTGCCTACCTCAGAGGGAAGAACGCAGAGAACAAGAGGATTCTGGGAGAGGAGTCCCCGTGCCACTTTTTAAATCACGGAGGGTTTTCCCCCTGGTGCTAGGAGACGAAGCAGGGCCTCACCCATGCTGGGCAAGTGTTACCACTGAGCTGGACTCCCAGGCTCTGAAACCCTGTAACATACAGCCACTGTCTCAAACAGTCAGAACTGCTCACTCCATACACTGTGTCTCTGAGCTGCCCCCTCCTCGGTGGCTATGCTCAGGCAAAGGCTGCCCCACTGCAGGCCTTGCTGTGGGCCGAGTTCCCTCAACAGGGAGCCTTACCTACCTGTGTAGTTGGTCCCCAGCAAGCCTCTCAGGTACTTCTCCAAGGAATCTTCTGGAATCTCCATGGTTTTCCTCACAGGACGAGTGTTGGGAACACCCACACGCAACGGGAAACCCAGAAGAGCTTCCAACTCCTTCACAGCTGTCTCAGGATTGTCAACCTGGTTTCAGGAAAAAAATCAGATGGCCTGTGCCAGTCAAAGGCCGCTTTCCTCACACTTCAGATAGGAGCGGCTGGTTACAGACTTCATAATTAGCCAAAAGCAGGACAACTGTTCAGAGAGAGGCACCAAGGAAAGCTACAGGCGCAAACAGGAAAGATAATGTGGATGTGCTTGTATTAACTGTTGGGTTTCAGACCCAGGACAAGTGGCTGAGGTGCAAATTTAACACACCAAAGCAGACCTGGCCTCCAGATTTTCCCGGCATCCCTCAGTCCCTACCTGTTACAGGGCATGACTGGCATACCCCACCCTCTATCCTGAACTAATCCAGACATTTTGGTTTCTCCTTTCTCCTGTGTCTCTGTCTCTCTCTTCTTTCTCCCTGCATATACACACTCTCTCTCTCTTCCTCTTCGTCTCCGTCCCCATGGTGACCTCCCTGGCCTCTTTCCCTGGGACCAGGGAACCGGCCCAAAAGCTGCACCCAATCAACCTGCCTTTAAGCTTTAATCTGATTTGAACTGGCTCATTTCCTCAGAGGGAGAAAACCTATTATTAACTGGTGTGCAGTAGGTTCAAGAGACTGTCAGGTTACCTTAATGGTGTGAATGCCCAGGCTGGCTGCAGTAGGTTCAAGAGACTGCCAGGTTACCTTAATGGTGTGAATGCCCAGGCTGGCTGCAGTAGGTTCAAGAGACTGTCAGGTTACCTTAATGGTG
>OU015754.1:27754270-27781306 GCA_907169655.1 Acomys percivali | reverse complement strand
AGATTTAGTCCCAGGTCGTCAAGAAAAATGGCCTCTGAGGGCTGCAGGCTCAGCCGCTGCAGGCACAGCTGGAATATCCTGGGATCTGGTTTACAGATGCCTTCCAGGCAGGACTCCACCACCTGGGGGAGACAGGGGTGGCTATAGAGGGGCAGCTGCCACATAAGCACCCTGGCACGGGTTTTGAGAGAATGAAGAGGGTGCAGGGTTACTTATAATAACAAGAAGTGGTATTATGCAAAACGATGTTGCCTTCTTAAAGCAAAAGCAAAGAACTGGAAAATTGGAGGATACAACCTAGGGGCCCACAGCCGGTGCCAAGCCCAAGAAAAGGAGCTGGGAACCTCACAAATGGCTGTCATACTGTGGGAAAGGCGGGTTGGATGCAGGTTGCCAGGCTCTATGGCAAGCACCTTCACCCAGGGAGCCATCTCACAGACTAGCAGTGAGATATTATGGGATGGCACTAGTCTGCAATCAGTGTCAGACAAACAGTGGAAAGTCAGAATCCACATGGGCTGTGAGGCTGCTGGCAGTGTGTGCACGCAGGTGGGAGTTTGAGTGTGGAGTGTGAAGGGACCTCATCAGTGTGTGGCTATGAGCACAATTATGCTTTAAGAGCCCATTTTGCTGGCCGTGGTGGCACAGGCCTTTAGTCTCAGCACTCGGGAGGCAAAGACAAGTGAATCTCTGTGGACTCCAGGCCAGCCTGGTCTACATAGCAAGGTCTCAGTTGCCAGGGCTATATCACAAGACCCTATTAAAAAAAACTAGGGCTGGAGAGATGGCTCAGTGGTTAAGAGTGCCAGCTGCTCTTCCAGGGGTCCTGAGTTCAATTCCCAGCAACCGCATGATGGCTCACAACCATCTATAATGTGATGATACAATAAATAAATTCATTAATTTTAAAAAACTAAACTAAAATGAGGCTAGGCCTTTAATCCCAACCCCTGGGGAGGCAGAGGCAGGCAGGAGTTCCAGGACAGCCACGGCTACACAGAGAAGCCCTAACTTGAAAACAAACAAGCAAACAAAATTTAAAAATAAAATAAAATGACAAAAAAAAAAGACCATTTAAAATTTATTACACCTGCCATGCGGTGGTGGCACGCCTTTAATCCCAGCAATCAGGAGGCAGAGGCAGGTGGATTTTTGTGAGTTCGAGGCCAGCCTAGTCTACAAAGGGAGTCCAGGACAGCCAAGGCTACGCAGAGAAACCCTGTCTCAAAAAACAGCAACAACAAAATTTATTACACTAAACCTAATTCGAGCAGCTATGTGAATGAAAACCCACTCACTGGAGACTGCTAGTGGGCAGCATGTAAAGCTGTACTCGGACCGTCTCCTCCTGTCCATCGCCTGTACTTACCACATCAAACTGTTTCCGGTCCAGGGGCAAAAAGCTTTTCCCATTGGAAAGACAAAAATTATTGGTCAACACTGCAGTCCGAAGGCCCTTTGCTCTGATCTGAGAGATTGCCTGTGTCATCACTGGGAACTGCTTTGCCACCTGTTCACTGGTAAGCAGCGAGAAAAAGGAGCTCACAGGCACAGAAGTCTTTGCCTGTAAACAGGAGAGGAGACAGGAGAATCGGCAGCCATTAGTATGGTCCCTCGTGGCCCACAGGCAAAATCCATTCCGGGCATCCTACTGCTGCCTGGATGCTCTTGTGGGTCAATGGCTTTGTGTGTGTGTGTGTGTGTGTGTGTGTGTGTGTGTGTGTGTGTGATCTTGAGACAAGGGCTCACTCTGAAGCTGTGGCTGGCCTGGCACTCACAGAGACTCTGCTGCGCTTGTCTCCCTGGTGCTGAGACTAGAGGTGCAGCACCATGCTCAGCTGTTTTGTTTTACTTTGCTTAATTCTCCTCCCTCAGCCGCCTGAGTGATAGGCATAGAGGGATGGACCCTTCACCCAGATAATAGGTTTGTTATTATTGTTTTTCAAGACAGAGTTTCTCTATGTGGCCCTAGATGTCCTGGATTTGATTTGTAGACCAGGCTGGCCTCGAACTCACAGAGAACCCCTGTCTTGAAAAAAACCCTACCCAAGCTGGGTATGGTGGCACAGGCCTTTAATCCCAGCACTTGGGAGGCAGAGGCAGGTGGATCGATGTGAGTTCAAGGCCAGCCTGGTCTACAAAGTGAGTCCAGGACAGCCAAGGCAACACAGAAAGACCCTGTCTCGAAAAACCAAAAAAAAAAACCCAAAAACAAAAACCTACCCAAACCAAACCAAAAGAAACGTATTTAAGTGTGAGTGCCCAAGTGGCATCTTACATGTGCGAAGGCCAGAGGACAACTTTCAAGAGGCCCCTTCCATCACTTAGATTCTACCAAATAAACTCAGTTCATTGGGCTGCGGTGGCATACCCCTTAACTGTCTGGGCCATCTTGGTAGCTGCATTGTAAAACGTTTTAAAGCATATTAATTCAGCAGCATAAAATACACTTTCTCTGGTGTCCACCATCATACAGCCCTTCAGTGGAACTTTTATATTACTATATTTTAAATTGTATTTAAGATACAATGTGAGCTTTGAAGGTTACAGAAGTCACTGTACATGAAAAGCTTAGAATAGTGCACAGTGCAGAGGAAACGGTCAATGTTTATTGATTTAAAAAGCTTCGGCTCAAACCATTAAGCTGATGGCTCGGGTTTCAGTGTCTGCTGTAGCTTACGGTAAAGAGTCCAGTAATTTATTCATACACAAACTTGAGGCAGGATGGCTACGAGTGGAAGAAGAACTTAAAAACATAAAGACGGGTTATTAGGTTTTCATTTCAGTTCATTTACATCCATCTGTGGCTGGATGCTAGCATATTTAAGGCAAAGAGGAAAAAAAGTTACCATGCCTGACATGGGGGCTCATGGCTATAATCCAAGCACCTGGGAGGCGGGTGCAGGAGGATCAGCAGTTCAAGGTGATCTCGGTGAGTTCGAGGCTGCTGTGGGCTACACACCTGTCTCAACACCCTTCCCCTGAAAAAGAGAAGAGAAAGAAACAAGAAAAGAAATGTCCATCACTCACGATTTCGGAGCACAGATTTCCGAATTCTTCCAGGAAGCCCTCTCTTGTCATCTCTCCTCTCATAAACCTCATCCAGGGCCCACTGTCGCCATCCCTGAGCAAAGCCTTCAGTATGGTTCCAGAAGGGACACGATTCTGCACCTCCCATTCTGTAGGACACACACAGAGGGTAAGGAACAACAACAAATGGCTACAATTTGGGGAGCTTGGGAGTGACGGCCCTAGGCCCTGTGACATGCTGTGGGGGCTCCGGGCAAGTCTGGACGCTCACTCTGACTGACACGGACAGGGAGCACAAATAGTGAGGGTCCAGTCTCACCCTCACTCAAGCTGCCTGCAGAGGCCAGAAGAGCCAGCGGATCCTCTGGAGCTGGAGTTACAGGCAGTTGTGGACCATGGGCCAAGGAACCAACTCGGGTCCTCTGCAGGACCAGGAGGTACACGCAACCACCAGCATCTCTCCAGCCTGCGTCTTCTAAGCACTTTTTCTGAGAAAGTGGAACCCATGACTTGACACTATTTGGCAATATGGAAAGGTGTAAAGAGAAGAAGCAATTACGTTCTTCGGAAAAACTGCTGTCAGGGCAGCGTAGGCACGCAGAGGACAGCGAGGTCTTAAAAGCAAGGATTCCTTAAGCCCTGAGCACTCAGAAGGGCACGGCCTTTCAGCTCTCTTGTCCCGGAGCTGGCAGGCACAGAAGGCACCTGGCACCCTCGTGTTTTGTTCTTGGATGTAACCAAGCACAGCCTCTGTGGAAAGCAATTTGGCACTTTCTGTCAAAAAAAAATCTTCAATGTATGTTTGCTGTCATAATTTCACTTCTAGGAATTTCTTCCTGATATAATTTACAAAGCAAGTGAAGGTTTTGTGCAGGGCTGTGTGTACAGACTTGCTTGCAAAAGAAAGATTTTGAAAGGTAAATGTGTACGGTTAAAGGGCTTCTGATGCCAGCTATGACTGTGGCTCAGGGGTTCATCAGTTTCCCTGGGTTCTTGGGTTTTGTTCCCTCAGCAGTGGGATTCACACAAGGCAGGCATCCTACCAGAGGCGCACCCTAGCCTCCTACCTGTTCAGTCTCACTGGGCGGCAGCCACTCCTATTCTCACAACAGTGACATAGGTGACTACCTCAGAAACCTGCTTGTGGTGGAGATGGTACAGCTCATAAAACTGACACGGTCCTCAAAGGAAAAGCATGCTAACCCCTGGGTTACACCTATGTCAATCGCCAGGAAAGTGTAGGGAAGGGTGGGGGGGGGGTGGAAGAGCTCGAGTGGTGGGGAGAGAGCTCCATGTAGAGCATGTGCTTAGCACATGCAAGGCCTGCCTAGATCCCACCACCACAAAAAAGAAAAATGGGCAAAATTGTCTACCATGTAGAAGAAAAAAAAAGACAGCATTCTGTATAGAGTGTTCTAATGTGTGTAAGTGCGTGCTCTTGGGCATCAATGGATACTTTCATAGACAGGAACGTTCACAGGGACTTTCTTTCCTTACGTGTGTGAAGGCAGGATGACAACCTCTGCTGTTCCCCTCAGGAATGCCATCCATCTCCTTTAAGACAGGTTCTCTCACTGACTGCAGCTCACTTCTCAGGCTAAACTGGCTGGTCATCCAGCCCCACGGATCCTCCTGCCTCTGCCGAATGTGCGGCATCACAAGCACGGCCCACCACGTTCACCATTCTGACATGGATCCTGGGGCCACAGCACAGCTCCTCCTGCTTCTGAGACAAGCATGTTCTCGCCACTGAGCCCCCTCCCCAGCCGTGCATGCATAGTCTTATAGGCCTGAGTAGTCCATAAATGAGGTTGGTACACCTGGGTCTGTAGCCCAGGCTAGCTTTGAACTCTCAGTGATCCTCCTGTCTCAGACTCCAAGTGTTAGAATTACAGATGTGAACCACCCCGTCTGGCTAGGAAAGAATTTCTTCTCTCTCTCTCTTTTTTTTGAGGGCGGGGAGACAGGGTTTCTCCATGTAGCCTTGGCTGTCCTGGGCTCCTTTGTACATCAGGCTAACCTTGAACTATAGAGATCCACCTGCCTCTGCTTCCCAAGTGCAGTTCTTTTTTTTTTGTTTTTCGAGACAGGGTTTCTCTGCGTAGCCTTGACTGTCCTGGACTCCCTTCGTAGACCAGGCTGGCCTCGAACTCACAGTGATCCGCCTGCCTCTGCCTATCGAGTGCTGGGATTAAAGGTATGTACCACCACGCCCGGCTCTTTTCTTCTTTTTTCAAAGATGTATTTATTTATTATATATACAGTGGTCTACCTGCTTGGACACCTGTATGCTAGAAGAAGACATCAGATCTCATTATAGATGGTTGTGAGCCACCATATGGTTGCTGGGAATTGAACTCAGGACCTTTGGAAGAGCAGCCAGTGCTCTTAACTTCTGACCCATCTCTCCAGCCCCCCAAGTGCAGTTCTTAACTAAGACTCAAAAGTCTAAAAGTGTAAAGAAAAAAAGGAAAAAAAAAAAAAACAACAACAACAACAACCAGATGGTTCTAATGGTACTTAGAAAATGCAAATTTGGCATAAATCCTTTTTCAAAAGGAAAAAAAAAATCTCAAAAACATTATATATAAAATCAAAAGACTGGGGCTGGAGAGATGGCTGAGTAGTTAAGAATGCTCACTGCTCTTGAATGGACCTGACTTCGGCTTCCACAGGCACCTGCAGAACATAAGCTCAGGCAGGTGCACACAAATAAACATAATGAATAAATATCCCCAAACATCAAAGATGCTTAATATAACTGAGAAAAGGCAGTTTTCTGCAGCTTAGCAAGAAACACAGGACTGACAGAAGAAGAATTCTAAGTGACCTACAGTCATAAAAAGAGAGGTAATAAGTCCAGGAAGTATTAGAACAACAGAGTGTCAGGCACAGTGGCACACACAGGTCACCTAGCAGTGCTAGGCAGACAGGTCCCCAGCTACATCCCTAGCTGGGTTTTGCTTCTTTCTTCACTCAGTTCGGCTTAAGTGAATTAGTTCATCTCTAAGACTTAGAAAAGATAAACTAGCCTCGCAGTGGTGGCGCACGCCTTTAATCCCAGCACTTGGGAGGCAGAGGCAGGCAGATTGCTGTGGGTTCGAGGCCAGCCTGGTCTACAAAGGAAGTCCAGGACAGTCAAGGCTACACAGAGAAACCCTGTCTCAAAAAACCAAAAAATAAAAAATAAACAAACTAGGGACTTGCACTGGATAGTTTTTGGTCAACTTGACAAAAGCTAGGGTCATCTGGAAAGTGAGAACCTCACCTGAGAAAATGCATCCATCCAATTTTTCTATAAAAAGTCTGTGGGACATTTCTAATTAGTGATTGAGAGGGGAAGGCCCCGCCTACTGTGGGTGGTACCACCCCTGGGCTGGTGGTCCTAGGTTATATAAGAAAGCAGGCTGGGCTGGGCACTTGGGAGGCAGAGGGAGGCAGATCTCTGTGGGTTCAAAGTCAGCCTGGTCTACAAAGTGAGTCTAGAACAGTCAGGGCTACACAGAGAAACCCTGTCTTGGAAAAAAGAAAGCAGGCTGGAAGGCTGGAGAGACAGAGATGGCTCAGCGTCAAAGAGTGCTGGCTATTCTTCCAGAGGACCCTGATTCAATTCCCAGCACCCACATGGCAGCTCACAACTGTCTGGTCTATGACTCAAATTCTGATGGATCAGATTCTCACCCAGACATAATATATATATATATATATATACCAAACACAAAATGTGTTGTGGGGAGCTGTGATAAATTCTGCCATGTCAGAAATCCCCGTGCTAAGGGTGCATGCTGTGACCTTCCAGTTGCTGGGCTTTGCCAGAGGAGGTCTTTGTGTTCCAGGCCATCCTTGGACTATTTACCTTTGAAAGAAGTAGGGAAGTCCCTACTGAGAAACACCTGGAGGGTTAAGGAAGTTCCTACAGAGAGCTACTCAGGCTATTGTGTTCTTCCGGCCTGGGTCCTAGGAAGAGAGGGATCAGAATAGATCCTATTGACCTTGCTATAAAAAGTCTTACTCGTTGGCATTAAAGAGACTCTTGATCAGAAATTTCCAGACCCGACTCGTTATTCTCATGTCTCTGTACCCCACTTTCAATCCCCACTCCCTCTTTCAGGTGAACCCTGGTTCGATTCTTACCACGGGCCGGGGCACGTCAATGTACATAAAAATAAATAAATTTTAAGAAAAGAAAAGAAAGCAGGCTGGGCAAGCCATGGAAACCCTCTTAAATAAATTTTAAAAAAGAAAAAAGAAAAGAAAAAGAAAGCAGGCTGGGCAAGCCTTGGGAAGCAGACTAGTAAGCAGCACCCCTCCACGGCCTCAGCATCTGCTCCTGCCTCCAAGTTCCTGCCTTGAATTCCTGCCCTGATTTTCCTCCAGGCTAGGGTGTGGAAGACAAAGAAAACTCTTTCCTTCCCTGTTGCCTTTGGTCAGGATGTTTTCCACAGCAAAGGGAAGGGGGTGAGAACAGGAACGCAATAAAAAAACTTTTTTCTTTACACTCAAACCCAGGTATATGGTACACAGCTGTGTGACCTTTGTGTCCTCCTGGTCCCCTCCCCCAACCCCCTTCTTGCAGTGCTGAGAATGGACATCCAGGGTATTATGGGTACTAAGCAAGCCCTCTACTACTGAGCCGTAGCCCAGTCCAAAAACTGTACCCCCAGGGCTCAGTCGGCCAGCCTTTGCCAAAGCTAGCCACTGTCACTTTTTATATGATCTGTGAGTCAGAATGGCTTTACCTTCTTTAAAGGTTGAAAATTAACAACAACAAAAATAGTTTGTGACACATGAGGATCCCAGAGGCACCTAGGAGACTGTCTGAGCAATGCCTTCACTTTGCCCTGGCTGCTCTGACTCTGTGAGGACAGCATGCAGGTGCTTCCAGCACAGACCTGATGGCTTAAAGGTGCCTAAAGCCCTTGCCCTCTTGGAAATGCTAGCCAATCCTTGGCTTAAGCTTTGAGCTCACAATAGAGCCATGCCGCATATTAAAAACTCCAGAGTGCATGAACGCTTGAGCGCTGTTGTGGAGAGCGGTAGGGTGCGCTGGGGTGGCTTCAGTTTGTAGCTGATGGGTGAGCATTTCATTTTTGTACTTTTTCTCCTTGTGTTACTTGTTTATTCTTTTGGGGTTTTTTTGTTTGTTTGTTTGTTTGTTTTTGTTTTTGAGCAGAGTTTCCCTGTGTAGCATGCACATCCGTTTCTGAGGGAGGAAAGCTTTACTTGGGCTCACAGTGTTGGAGGGTTCAGTTCATGGGTAGGCAGGCAAAGCAGAACACATCACCATCATAAGCAGGAGGAAGACAGCGCTCCTTGTGTTATTCATTTATAGATAAGGTTTCCTGTAGCCCAGGCTACCCTTGAACTTGCTGTTTAGCTGAGGATGACCTTGAACACCTGATCCTCTCCTCTCGCTTCAACCTCCCGAAAGCCACACATGGTTCACCCCACCACCCCAGCTACCGTATTTTCTGTGGACCATTTCATTTAACTCTCCCCCAAATGCCAAGGACAGAAGGTCTATTATTAGCCCTGACTTAATAACAAGGACCAAGGCTCAGAGAAGCTGAATAACTTGCCTCAAACACTGCCATTCAGTGGGGCTTAGAATTTAACCCTAGGAAGCCAGGAGCGGTTGTGCACGCCTTTAATCCTGGCACTTGGGAGGCAGAGGCAGGCAGATCTCTGTGAGTTTGAGGCCAGCCTGGCATACAAAGCGAGTCCAGGACAGCCAGGGCTACACAGAAAACCCCCTCCCCCAAAAAAAAGAATTTGACTGTAGGGCCTGTCTGTCTCCCCTACCGCCCTCTATTTCCCTACTCCCACTCAGCCCTCACAAGGGGAAAAAAGTGAGCTCACCAGTAGCCACTGTCCCTGGAGAAGGCACGAGAACTCCACCCATGTCAAAGATGACTGCTCTGTAGCTGTGGCCTCCAGAGTGTGTCCAGCGGAAGGCTCCCTGCTGCCTGCCCAGGGTGTGCTTCAGGGCAGCAGTCCTCCATGCCCAGTGGAGAGAGGAAGGCTGGAAAAGCCTCCTTATGCACATGGTGAGGCAGAGGCTGTAGAGGGAGAAGGCACAGGGCCACTTGACGTGCAGCTTCCCACAAGCTGTACCTCTGCGCTCAGTGCCACCCACACCTCTCAGCTGACACCCAACACTCAAGTCCCACTGGCAGCTGGCTTCAATGACAGTTCACCCCTCAACTGCTATATCCACAGAAAAGGGGGTTTGAGCCCTGAATTTCCTCAGTCCCAATCCAGCTGCCCCACCCCTGCCTGAACCTCCTCCCAGGTACCTCCGTCTTCCAGCTTCTCTCACTGCACAAGCCTCCTCAGGGCCTATGAAAGGTCCCCTACCTCTTCTCAAACCTTCTTTCAACCTCCCTCCCTCCCTCCCTCCCTCCCTCCCTCATTAGCCAGAGTAGTCAGTCCTTCAAAGCTGCAGATGGGATCGCATCTTTTTTTAAAAATTATTTTTAAAATGTATTTATCTTTACTATATGTACATCGGTGTTTTGCCTGCATGAATATCTGAATCAGAGTGTCAGATCTTAGAGTTACAGACAGTGGTGAACTGCCATGTGGGTGGAGGAATTGAACCTGGGTCCTCTGGAAGGGCAGCCAGTTCTCTTAACTGCTGAGCCACCTCTCCAGCCCCCTGAATTACATCTTAACCTTTGTTTTTAGACAAGGTTTCTCTATGTAGCTCTGGTTGTCCTGGAACTCTGATCTATAGAGCAGACCAGCTTAGCCTAGAATTCAGATTTTGCCTGCCTCCTGCACTACCAGACTGGCTTAACCCCATTTAAAAACTTCATTGGAAACAGTGTGCGGCAGCCCAACTACAGGAGGTGTTAAGGTGGGACTGCTGGGTTCCAGGCTCACGCGGGCGACTTAAGGAACCTGTGTATTGCTAACTTTTTTGTTGCTGTGACCCATTCCTTGACAAAGCAACGCAAGGGAAGGATTTGTCCTGGCCTACGGTTTCAGAGAGCTCAGTCCATGGCTGTGTGGCTCCATGCACTTGGTGAGAACATCATGGGGTCAGGAAGTGTGACAACAAAGAGGCATGCATTTCATGGGCAAGCAGGAAGCAGAGAGAGGGAACACGGAAAATGGCCAGGGCAAGACGCCAGGACGTACATCACTGACTTGCTTCCTCCAGCTGGACCCCACCAGCTCCCAGCAAAGCTAGCACATTAAGAATCAATCACGAGATGAGCCCACTGATTGGGTCCAGAGCCCTCAGAGGCAAACTGTCGCTGGACCCCTTCACCAGAACACCAATAGGTCTCCTTCCCTAACTGTGGAGGCCTTTTTAAGCAAGTGTGAGAAAGCAGGCATTTATTGGGGCTTGCTGGTGCACACCCTTAAGCCCAGCACTGGGGAGATAGAAGTAGAGGAATTTCTGCGAGTTCCAGGCCAGTTAGGGCTACATCAAATGAGACCCTATCTCAAACACATAATAAACTCCGGGCTGAAACAAAAAAATTCTCAAATAAAACCAAGACCTAAATAAGGAGTCTTCTCTCTCTCTCTCTCTCTCTCTCTCTCTCTCTCTCTCTCTCTCTCTCTCTCTCTCTCTCTTCTTTCTGAGATGGGTCTTGCTCTGCTGCCCAAGCTGGTCTCCAACTCATGGGCTCAAGCAATCCTGCCTCAGTCTCCCCAGCTGGTATGGCAGGCACGCATGAGCCAGGGTACCCAGATAACAAAAGAATCTAAAGTATTGAAAAATAAGGATTAATGTACTTATTCATCAAAAAGTGGCGCATTTGGTAGGTAAACAAACAGAAAAAGGGAAGCAAGCACCCCCAAACCCCACACTTCATGGTTGGTGAACCCTACTTTCAGTTTTCCATCTTTCTATGCCAAGGCCAAAGTCCATGAAGGACATAGAAACTGACGTGGAGGCAGAGGTTACAGACTTGTCACCACTTCTGGGTTACGTGTTGCTGGGGACTGGGACTCTGACCTTTGTGCACACTAGGCAAGCGTTCCGCCTCTCCAGGCCTTGGCACCTGTCCTAGCGGCAGACCAGAGCCCTTTCCCCCTGCTTCTTCTGCCTGGTGAATTTCCACTCACGTTTACACCTCAGCCTTGCTTTCTTTTCTCGTGATTTCATTTCTCTTCCCAAGCTGACTTGTGGCAGTTTGGTGGTGGGCTCCCTGCCCCTACCTGATGTTCCTTCTGCATCTCTTTAGTGGAGTATTTACCGCTCTGCTCGGTCACTGCTCTCCTCTCCAGCTGTCCTATAGCAGGCTCCATAAGGCAAGAACTGTCTTAATCATCTTTTAGCCAGCCAGCCATCCCAAACACTGGTGATGTTTCTAAAGTCAGAGCAGTTCCTCGGGCTAAATGAGCTGAAGGATGAATGACCTGGCCAGGTCAGCAAACAGCAGGGAGTGGGGATGCCTGAGTGAGTGAGTGCGACCCTAGCGCAAAAGGAAGCAGAGGGAGGCCAGCCTTGAATGGCAGGTTAGCTCAGGCTACACAGCAAGAAAAGGGGACAAAGGTTGGAAGGATGGAGGGAGGGAAAAGCCAGGGACACACTTAAGTGGCTGACAGCCACAGAGAGCTGTGACAGCTTACCAATGCTAGTTTTTCCTGGAACTGGCCTGTTTTTGTTGTTGTTTGTTTGTTTGTTTTTGTTTTTTGTTTGTTTGTTTTTCAAGACAAGGTTTCTCTGTGTAGCCTTGACTTGCTTTGTAGGCCAGGGTGGCCTCGAACTCACAGCGATCTGCCTGCCTCTGCCTCCCAAGTGCTGGGGTTAAAGGCGTGCGCCGCCACCACCACCACCGCCGCCACCTGGCTTGGAACTGGCATCTTCTACACCACAGAGAGTGTTTGTTTTCTCCTTGTCAATGAGAATGAGGCTAGAATAATGTAGTCTTCCTGCCTGACTATAACTTTGCAAGGATCCACACTCTGCACAGTGGGTTAGTGTAGACGTAAGAGATCTGAGGGGGACTGTCTGGTTTCCAATTCTGGCCCTGTGGTGTATTGAGAGGGGGATGCTGAGTACATTACTCCCGCTCCTGCCCCCCCACCCCAGTGCCTCAGGTTCTTCCTCTGTAAAATGGGAAGAATTACAGATTACAGTACCTATTGCAAAGTGTGTGTGTGTGTGGGGGGGGGGGGTGCGTGCTTCACCACTGCCTAAGGTAAAGAATGTAAAGCTATCAAGTTAGAATGTGGCGCGCCATGCCACTTAAAGTTATCTGACACTTGAGTTTGGGGGGTGTGCCTCAGCCGCAGGGCAGGTGCTTAGCCGTGCCCTAGGTCAATCCTCAGCACCCAAAGCAAAAGTCTCCTACTGACTCATGGCCAGGCAATGTACTCCACGTGGACAGCTTGCACATCTTCACATGTGACAGTGATTCTCCACAGGGGTGATCTGGGCCGCCGAGGGACATTTGGTAATATCTGGGCACATTTCTGGCGGTCACCAGCAGGAGAAGAGCACCACTGTATATGGTTCACAATCACACACACCTGCACCCTGAAAGGCGCTATCAGGACCTGAGGTGGGCGCAGGACAGAAGTCGGGAAGCTCTGGCACTAAAAGGGTGTGAGAGGAGCCTGGTGTGGCGGTGCGGGCCTTTAATCTCAGCACTCTGGATCTCTGTGAGTTCGAGGCCAGCCTGGTCTCCAAAGAGAGTTCCAGGTCAGCCAAGGTATGAGAAATATTACATGGGGCATAGCATAAGCATGTCCATGTATCACGTGTTCCTGTTACAGGTACAATTTGTATACACATCCTCCCACAGATCTCATACATTATAGCATATATACAGAATTCTCTCCTATCATTTCCGCCGCCCCATGCCGCACTGATTTTAGCTGGCCTTTCTTTTTATTTCACTCTCTGTCTGTCTGTCTCTCTTTCTCTCTGTGTACGTACCAGACATTGTGTGTGTGTGTGTGTGTGTGTGTGTGTGTGTGTGTGTGTACTGAACATTTAACCCAGAGCTTGTACCCCAAACATTCTACCACTGAAGTACATTTCTCAGTGCGTGTATGTGCTCAGTATGGCTCCTGCACGAAATGCAATTGTTGAGTTAGTCCTATTCTGACATAGATCTTCCAACAGCAGCCTGTGACTCCTACCACTGTGGAGGTCGAAGAGGGCGAAGGGTCGGAAGTTCAAGGACATTCTCTACAATAGAGCCGGGCTTTTAATCCCAGCCCTCGGGAGGCAGAGGTAGGTGGATCGCTGTGAGTTCGAGGCCAGCCTGGTCTACAAAGCGAGTCTAGGACAGCCAAGGCTACACAGAGAAACCTTGTCTCAAAAAACAAAAACAAAAAACAAAAAAACAAATAATTAAAACAAGAACAAACCCACAACCAAACAACAAAAGCAAATTTAACCATGACTTATAAGGTTCCTGGCTTAACCATGTCCCCACACAACCGTGCGGTGTTTCTTAGGCAACGACTAGCTCAGGATCGCAAGAGTGCTAAAGGTCGCCCTGTCAGGGTCTGTTTTCTGTGTCTGCAAAAGTATCCTCCGCAGACCCGCTATGTCCAGCTCTCAGAGAACAACTGTAAAGCCACTGCGCTCCTAACCAGCCCATCGCCATACCTGCATAAAGTTTCAGCCCTGAGGTCGAAGGCCCAGGAAACCTTGCACCTAGGCGAATCCTGCCGGAGAGTGGGCGGGACACAAAAAGCGAGAGGTCGAACGCAAAAAGAGACTGTGACTCTCTTTACAGACCGCAAACTCTCTTATAGGCGGTCGGCCAAGGGTCAGCAGTGGCTGCGGAAGGCGCATGCGCGCCAGGGGCCTCGTTTCCCCCCCCCCCAATCTCCCGCCGGCGCGCGCGTGCGTGCGTGCGCGTGCGCGACCCCGCGGGTCAGCGACGGCGGCCGGGAGGCGGAAGTGGAGCTTGTTGTGGCTCGGTCGGCTGCGCGAGAGAGCTGCCGCTGCTGAGGCGGCGGCCGCGGCTCTGAGGCAGTGGCGGCGCTGCCGACCCCGGGCCGCTCGGCCTCTGGGCTCGGCCCTCAGCCTTCCCCGAGCCCGCTGGGGCCCACGCCGACCAGCGCCTGTCCTATGAGTGTGTCACTGGTGGTCATCCGACTGGAGCTCGCGGGTCACTCGCCGGTCCCCTCCGACTTCGGCTTCAACGCCGCCGGTGAGTCCGCGGCCTCGCGCAGAGCTGGCGGCTCGGCGGCTCCCCGACCTCCCCGCGCCCCGAGCTGTCAAGTGCCTCTGCTCGACGTCGCCCTCGCTGCGAGAAAGCGCGGCCTCGGAGGGTGCGGGGTGGGTGTTATACAGCTTTTCCACACTGTCAGACTAGCCTGTGCTTAAATGTTTTGCCCAAAGTTAGATGGGGGGGGGAGGCTGGGCTGGAGACAGGGATTCTAACCCGCCTGGGCCCGAGAATCTGATGTGTTCACCACCTGCCACAGATTTCCTTAGTGGGCCATGCAGTTGCCACTCTCCCTTGGTCGTCACAACATTACCTGAAAACATCGAGACTCCCGAGGTGGAGGCAGGAGGACCGGCAACCACCAGCCAGTCTGGGTTACACAGGGAAACCCGTCTCCACAAACAAGCAGAAAAGGTGTATATGTGGGAGGGTGGTTGCTTGGTGTCTGTCACAGCTGCGTCGTGCCGAGACTCAGGCGTGGTCTCGAATTTGTGGCATAAGGACTAAATGCGTTAAGTTGATGGAAAAGAGAAACAGGAACACTTAATTAGTTTGGAGAGCAGGCCTGGCGCTTGTTCTTGGGAGAGTGGCATCAGTTGACGCTCCGTGAATCCAGCCTTTGGAGCGTCAGTGGAAGACTTAAGTGTGTGTTGTCCCTTGGGTGTGATTTATTTCAAGGTTGCAAGTAGCTTTCAAGGGCTCAAAGTGACCCCTGGTCCTGAAAGTCTACTAAGTTGGCACTTAGGCACTAGGCATCTTCATGGGCCCAGTCATGGCGACATTTATGCAACCAAGATAGAGGGAGAGCTTCCTACTGTGTGCTGGGATGTGTGGGATGAGTGCCGGGCAGGACAAGCCTGGGGTCTGCCTCAGAGCTGACCTTAAGGGCCTCTGAGGCCATGCCTCAGGGTGCCCGAAATGCTGTCTGTTCACGAGACTTACATTTTGGCCACAACATAGGCTCACAGTTTTCTGGTGCAACTCGTGTTAGTTCATCTGGAAGTAAATCACTGTGGAACCTTCTGGAAGGCCTTTATTCCTGAGAGTTTGTTTAAAGTCCATGATTTCACTAGAACAGCCGAATGTTTCAGAGATGATTGGGATGGACGCCGTCTGACTGTTTGCCGGGGCTGCTCTCTGAGCCCTAGAGGGGCTGAGGCAGACACTGCGAAGGCGCCTTGCCCGCTGGGGAATCGCGGTAGACGAGGAGGAAACCTATTGATTGGAGTGCCGAGAAGTGAGGGGAATTTGTCCTGTCATCAGGTATTAATCTTTCATGTGTTCTTCAGCTGGGGAGATGTCCGATGAGGAGATCAAAAAGAAGACACTGGCTTCAGCCGTCGCCTGTCTGGAAGGGAAGTCACCAGGAGAAAGAACAGCAGTCATCCACCAGCACCTTGGCCGCCGGGAGATGACCGATGTGATTATTGAGACCATGAAGGCCAGCACAGGTGTGTCCTCAGGATGCCTAGCTTTGCTCTTGTGCTCTGAGCCCCTGGCTGTGTGTGTGTGTTTGTTTTTTTTTTTTTCCCCTTTGTGGTTGATCATGAGGTTCACCTCTGGCATATATTTTTTTTTTCCTTTATTTGCTTATTTGAGAGAAGGTCTTATTTAGCCCAGACTGACCTCAAACACTGTATGAAGCAGAGGATGACCTTGAGCTTCTAACCCTTCCACCTTCACCTCCTGAATGTTGGCGTTATGTGTACACATCACTACATGCAGTTTATGCAGTGCTGGGTACAGACCCAGGGCTTTAGCCATGTTGGCTAGCACTCAACCCACTGAGCCCTACTCCAGCTTGCTTTTTCTCCCCCCTACCACTTGTGTGCTTTACATGATTTTGAGAATCCACATTTTGCTGCCTTTAATTTTTTTCTAAATACTACTAAAAATGGGTGCAGAGGTACATACCTTTAGTGCCAGGCACTCAGGGGGCTGAGGCAAAAGAGTTATTTATTTTTACATTTTTAAAAATTTATTAATTTGTTATGTATACAGTGCTCTGCATGCATGACAAAACAGAGCATCAGATCCCAATCAATATAGATGGTTGTGAGCCACCATGTGGTTGCTGGGAATTGAACTCAGGACCTCTGGAAGAGCAGCCAGTGTCGTAACGTCTAAGCCTTCCCTCCAGTGCCCCAAAAGGGTTATTTAAACCCTGGAGTTTGGAAACAGATAACATAAGAAGATCCTCTTTCGGAAGTATAATAAAGGGGAGAGAATTGATTGACTGCTTGATTGTAACAAAATAGATTCTTAGCTCTGGTGGAGTGCTCATTACCACTAACTGGGCTCCAGAGGAGCAGTCCATCCAGTAAGCCTGCTGTGGCCTCCCTGCCCTGCTGGCCTGGGCAGCTGGGGAAGTGGGTGCTTTCTGCATCTTTAATATAGGTGTGGTCAGAACCAGAAGGTCCAGTTTTCAGAGAGCCTTGATTGTCTGTCTCACTGAGGAGCATGTGATAAATATTGCCTGCTTGTGTTGTGGTGCTGGATGTAGGAGGAGCCCTTCTTGGGTTTTGAGGATGTTAGGAGATTTTTACAAGGGTATAAAGAGATGTTTTTCGGTAGAGAGAGCTTTAAAGTTGAGATGTTCCCAAACCTCACAGTTTTCCCAATATGGTTTTCTTGTTTGTTTGTTTTTGTGACAGGGTCTCTTACTGTAGCCCACACCTGTAGCTGTCCCACTTCAGCCTCTTAGTGTTGGGATTACAGTGTGAGCCTCCGTACCCAGCATGACTGTGGTTCTTAATGTAGTACAGTGTAGTTTCTCTGTCACAGTTCACTGCTCCAGCTTGAAATTCTAACTTTATTAGGCACCTTCAGCATATCTTCAGCTGTTGTGATCTGTTAACTTTTACTTTTGTAAGATGAGTTGAGAGACGCAGTGGAAGAAAAGAAGTCTTCAGCAGCCCCCATCTCTACCCAGAGAAGTAGAGAGCAGAGTGAGTCTGTGAACACGACCCCAGACTCTCCATCCAAACAGCTCCCAGACCAGATTTCCTTCTTCAGTGGCAACCCCTCCGTTGAAATCGTCCACGGCATCATGCACCTGTATAAGACGAAGTAAGAAAAGCTCTTTTTTTTTTCCAGACTGCTCTGATTTTGCTTTGAGTGTTTAGGAAACTCTGTGGCCTGTGGGCCTGACAGCTGAAGCTTTGACAGCTCACTGCCTTCAGATACTGTGGACTAGAGAGTTCTGAAATGCTTTGCCTTTGACAGTGTCAATTGGGCCAAAGCTTTCCCTATTCAAAAATAAATATGTAGATGCACTTTATTAGCTGTTGGGCATGGGTATTGATTGGGGAGTTACAAACCGAATGAGCCAAACCATCCCATGTTCATGTTTTTACCACAACATACCAAAGCTACGAAACCAGGCAACTGTACTTCTGTTTTTTATTTTGTATTGAGGGTTGGTGTGTGTGTGTGTGTGTGTGTGTGTGTGTGTGTGTGTGTGTGTCTGTTTGGGCGTGCACACATGCGTTTGTTTTGTTTGGAACAATGTCTCACCGTATAGCCCTGGCTGGCGTGAAACTGATAAGAGATCAGCCTGTAAAGGTGTTCACCACTAGACCTGATGTTTTACAACTGCCCCCTGCCCCTGTATTTAAAAAAAAAAAAAACTTTCTTCCGGAAGCCCAAGGAAAGGAAGCACTTGGACAGATAACGCACAGCAGGGTCTTCAGCTCTTGTCTAAGCAACTATTCTTGCCCTAACTTGTTCGCCATGTTCCTCTTGGGAAACTGAAAAACAACTAATCATCAGGTAGCCATCTTGGATCCCAGCTCACAACTCGGTTTTCAGCATATCAAAAGCAAACTTGACCGTGGAAGGTGTCCCCTCCTCCCTCCCAGCTGTTCTGCTCCAAGGAGGCACTTTTTGTACTCTTCAGTCACATCTTCTGAGTTTAGAATTCTCACATAGATTTACAGCTCTTTCTTCTAGAGCTCTTAAGAGAACTTGACAGTAGCACTGTGTCTCACAGTTGTTCATTAAAGGGACTGAAACACAGGCCTAGAGTGATGGCCCAGAGGTTAAGAGCACTCGCTGCGCTTGCAGAGGATCTGGGTTCAATTCCCAGCACCCATAAGGTGGCTCACAACCATCTTTGACTGTAGTTCCAGGGGATCCATGCCCTCTTCTAAGCACCAGGTCTGCATGTGGTGCACAGACATATGTAGCCAAACACTCATACACATCAAAATAAATAAATCTTTTTTAAAAAGAAAATAAGCTGGGCGTGGTGGCGCACGCCTTTAATCCCAGCACTCGGGAGGCAGAGGCAGGTGGATCACTGTGAGTTCCAGGCCAGCCTGGTCTACGAAGTGAGTCCAGGACAGCCAAGGCTACACAGAACAACCCTGTCTTGAAACCACCCACCCACCCCCAAAGAAAAAAAAAAAGAAACACTGAGTCTGGCCTGTGTAGATTAGCAACTTTTAAGTCAAAATTGAAATTTCTGGAGAAGAGCTGGATGGGGTGAATACAATCAAAATACATTGTGTGGAATTCTAAAAGAACTAATAAAATATTTTTTAAATATTGGAAACTCTGGTCAGGTGCAGTGTGGACCTTGTAGAGCTTGCCTTAAGGGGCACTGTAGACAGTGGAGTCTGTGTGCTTTCAAGTCAATGCTCAGGCTGTTTAAGTTGATTTGTGAAATACTAGCCATTTTATTTTTCATATCTTCTCGAACAACGGTTATTTGGTTAGTGCTCTTCAAACTCTTCAAGATGGTCTCATTGTCTTCCTCTTAGTAAGATGACCTCCTTAAAAGAAGATGTGCGGCGTAGCGCCATGCTGTGTGTCCTCACTGTCCCTGCCACCATGACCAGTCACGACCTCATGAAGTTTGTTGCCCCATTCAATGATGTAATTGAACAAATGAAAATCATCAGAGACTCTACTCCGAATCAGTATATGGTGCTGATCAAGTTCAGTGCACAGGTAAAGGTTAAGATGCTAGATGCCTCTGCCGCAGACATGCTACAGAAACGGTGATGCCCGTTGTGTGTGGTTTACACTTCAAATACAGTTATATGGCTCCTAGGTGTGGTTAACTGTGGTTGTAGCCCCATAACTATTAGAAATACAATTACAGTGGCTTTTTAAAAAAAAAATAGGGTCTCACTATCTAGCCCTGGCTGGCCTGGTACTTGCTTTGAAGACCAGGCTGGCCAGGAACTCACAAGAGATCTGTCTGCCTCCCAAGTATTGGGACAAAAGGTGTACACCACCACACCCAATAAGAAAACCTTAGATGACCAAACCAGCCAGAAGTTGAAACTGGCATCCCCTGATCAGTATTACAGGCATTATCCATTATTCCACTTGTCTGTACTCCCATAATTTAAAAAAAAAAAGTTTTTAATGTGTTTATTTATTTATTGTTAATTTTCATGGTTCTGGAGATTAGTCCCAGCACCTCACACATGCTAGGAAAGTGCTCTGCCACTGACTACGTCCCCAGCCTTTTTTTTTTTTAAGCTTTTTGTACTTTGTGACAGGGCTCACTAGGCCCAGGCTGCCCTTGGTCTCACTCTCTAGCTCTGGGAGGCATTGAACTTGTGATCTCATCCCTTAGTCTCCCATGTAGCTTGATGACACACCTGCACTCACCACCTGACTCATGGTTTCTATGCAACAGATTGAGTGTGAGATCCAACACTGTGTTTGTTTATCCAGTGGTAATTAGTCCAGTATCGCAGAAGCCTGCATACTTCTGTGGTTGGTGTCACTGTGCTATTTGTCATTGTCCCCACTTCTTTCATTCTCTGTTTATAAGATGTTCTTTGAGTGCAATGCCCATAGAGGCCAAAAAAGTGTGTCTGTCATATGCCCTGGAGCTGGAGTTACAGGCTGCCCCATGTGGGTGCTGGAAACAACCCTCTGTACTCTCTACTGCCTAGCCAACTCTACTTTCCTGGGTTATTTTTTCTTGGTTTTTGTTATTGGTGGTGGTTTTGTGGGGGTTTTTTTGGTTTTGCTGTTGTTTTGGGTTTTTTTTTTGAGACAGGGTTTCTCTGTGTAGACCAGGCTGGCCTCAAACTCACAAAGATAGGCGTGCACCACCACCATGCGGCTTGAATTTTTGTTTTATTTTGTTTTTGTTTTTTTTTGAGACGGATTCTCTATATAGCCCTGACTGTCCTGGAATTCATACGCCACACTCACACTCTCTTTCTGGGATCTCCTATTTTTCTTTCTCAGAGTCCTAAACCACATCCCTCTCCTTGCCACACAGGGCAGGCTGTTAACAGCTGGCAAAAAGACCATGTCCTACAGGAGGCAGTTTTCAGCTGTGGACAAGCTAAAGCCCAAACTAAAATCCCACACTTGTAATTAAAACAAAAACATACTTATATAACATAACTGAGTCTACAAAGAAACCAAAACACAAATTTGGGCTTAGTACATTCTTAGACATTTTCTAGTTTTGTTCTGTGCCTTTTTTTCTGTGGTATCTGTTGATCAGTTGTAGACATATAAAGTATTGCTGTTACTAGTGACTTCCAGTGACTATCCCTTTACCAACACCTGTGTCCCACTCCTAGGAGTTAAAAGTGGCCTCCCAGCACTCAGGGAGGCAGAGGCAGGCGGATCTCTGTGAGTTTGAGGCCAGTCTGGTCTACAGAGTAAGTTCCAGGACAGCCAAGGCTACACAGAGAAACCCTGTCTCGAAAAGCAAAAAAAAAAAAGAAGAAGAAGAAGAAAAAGAAAAAGAAAAAGAAAAAGAAAAAAAAAGTGGCTTCCTCCATCTTATTGATGTCTAGGAGTGCAACTTTAGTCACTAACATCGCTAACCTCTCTGCAGCCAATTTTCTCACCTTTGAAACAAAGAATACAGGATCCTCATGCCTCTAGGGGACATCTGGCTAGCTTGCAGAAGAATGAGCACAAAGCTCTTATCACGGGCCTGTGATGTTATCGCTATTCTTTCTTTCTTTCTTTCTTTTTTTTTTTTTTTTTGGACTTTTCAATACAGAGTTTCTCTGTGTAGCCCTGACTGTCCTGGACTTGCTTTGTAGACAAGGTTGGCCTTGAATTCACAGAGATCCACCTGCCTCTGCCTCCCCAGTGCTGGGATTAAAAGGCCTGTGCCATCATGCCCGGCTGTTATTGCTATGGCACCAAGTCTAGCTAGCTTAGGGAACCACTGCCCCACTGTCTCCAAAGTGCCTCAGGAGACCTTCTGTCAGTCAGGGATGAGGTATATTTCCTGTCTTTGTGCCAACCTCTGAATCTGGATCTACAGAGGAGTTGAATACCTTGCCTTTTTGTTGTTGTTGTTGTTTCGAGACAGGGTTTCTCTGTGTGGCCTTGGCTCTCCTTGATTCGCTTTGTAGACCAGCCTAGCCTCCTGCCTCTGGAGTGCTGGGACTAAAGGTATGTGCCAACACGCCCAGCTATACCTTGGCTTTTGCGTTTTTGATTTTTGGATTTATTTTGTGAGCCGGCCAGTGGTGGTGCATGCCTTTGATCTCAGCACTTGAGGAGCAGAGGTAAGTGGATCTCTGTGAGTTTGAGGTTAGCCTGGTCTACAGATCCAGTTCAAAGACAGCCAGGACTATGCTGTCGCCCCATGGCGGGGGTGGGGGGGGGGGGACGCGGGAGGGTGCAACAGTGATGATATGTTTTGTAGGGTCCCACATGCCTTTAATCCCAGCACTCAGGAAGCAAATGCAGAAGAGATCTCTGAGTTTGAGGACAGCCTGGTCTACTTAGTTCTAGGACAGCCAGGCTAAGTAGAGAAATCTGTCTCAAATAACAACAAGAACATTGGTATTTCACATGTGTAGGTAATTGCTTGCGTGCATATCTGTGCACCGCTTGTGTACAGTGTCCATGGAGGCCAGAAGAGGGCCTCCTTCTGCAGCATGAGCCAGAAATGGTTGTGAGCACTTTGGGTTTGGGTTTTAGTTTAGTTTTTGTTTTTCGGTTTATCGAGACAAGATTCCTCTGTGTTTCCCTGACTGTCCTGGAACTCACCCTAGAGAACAGAGATCCTTGAGTCATGTGTTGTTGATCTAAATCTGAGTCCTCTGAAAGGACAGACAGTGCTGTTAACCACTGAGCCATCTTTGTAGCTCTTGAACACATTCTTAGTATTCCCAGTGGTGGGGGACTTTGTAAAGTCAAATTGACAACTGTCTCCTCTTACACTCAGAGCTCTGCAGATATACACAGAACAGGTGCAAATAGGATCCAACTAGTCATTTCCCAAAGTTAGATCTGAAGTGTCATGTGAAAGTTGTCGCTTGAGGCCATATACAGGCAGCTGTCCACGTTCTTGGCCCCTCTTTTCCTGACAGGGCAGTTTTTCATGAGAACTTGCAAGTCTTCTGAATATTTTGTAGTTCTGTTGGCCCTAACTGTCTATATTTACTTTTTTTGTGTGTGCATGTATGTATGTATATGTGTGTTGGCAGCAGTCAGTTCTCTCCTACTATGTGGGGTTCAGGAGTCAAACCCAGGCTATCAGGCTTGGTGGCAAGTGTCTTTACTCTCTATGTCATCTATCTAGCGCCTGTTCCTTAGCTTTCATTGGAGGTCCGTGAGTACTCAGGAATCGATAGTATGACCTTCAGGAAATGCAGTCTTTGAGGAAGGAATCTGTAGATCATCAGGATATGGAAACAGAAATGTATGGGACAGGAAACCACTCAGCAGTGTGGTGGGCTTTCTCCCTGCTGTACTTACTCGAGACACCTAGGACTCTGGTCTTCTTAAAAGTAAAAACACAGCCGGGTGTGGTGGCACACACCTTTAATCCCATCACTCTGGAGGCAGAGACAGACAGATCTCTGCAAGTTCAAGGCCAACCTGGCCTATAATCTGAGTTCAGGACAGCCAGTGCTCTTACACAGAGAAACCCAGTCTCAAAAAACCTCAGAGAGATCCACCAGCTTCTGCCTCCTTGAGTGCAGGGATCACAGGCATGCGCTATCACATCTGGCTCAGCATGCTTTTTTTTTTTTAAAGATTTATTTATTTTATGTATGTGAATGCTCTATCTGCATGTACACCTGCATGCCAGAAGAGGGCATTAAATCACATTATAGATGGTTATGAATCACCTTGTGGTTGCTGGGAATCGAACTCAGGACCTCTAGAAGAGAAGACCATCCAGTCTGCTTATTTATTTATTTATTTATTTATTTATTTATTTATTTATTTACATCTCCAGCAGATTTATTTATTTTTTGTTTGTTTGTTTTTCGAGACAAGGTCTCTCTGTGTTAGCCTTGGTTGTCCTGGACTTGCTTTGTAGACCAGGCTGACCTTGAACTCACAGTAATCCACCTGCCTCTGTCTCCTGAGTGTTGGGTATTAAAGGTATGTGCCACCACCGCCTAGCTCAGCAGACTTATGTTTAAAGGAATGGCTTAAGGGAGAAAAAAATGGGGTAGAAAAGTATGGACTAGAAAACAAATACAAATGTAAGCTGTTTTACTAATTATTTTATAACCACAAACTCATATAGAGATGATGCCCTGTACAAAACAACAGATTCAAAGAAGGTGTTCCCTTAACAAGGCTGAGGATTTAGTCTCTGGTATTGGAAGTTAGGATGCAGTCCTTGTTTTTGGATCAATCACTGGGTGTTTGCCACAGTCCACACTTCTAACCAGACTTGAATAGAGGAATGGCCACTCGACCTAGGTAGAAGTAGATGGAGTGTTTGGGTTAATGTGTCACATAACTACCGAAGTTCCGCCCCCAGTGCAGTGCCAGGTGGGGCTGTACTTGTCCAGCGCCTTGATAAGGGCCGCAGTATCCTTGTCTCTGTTGTACTTCCTGCCTCTCCAACCCCTGAGTAGGGCCTCTGCTGAGTGCCGTTGCAGCTCTTCCCACGTCTGCATTTTTATCACCGCCTTCAGCCGCACATGGTCACCATGGAGCAGGGGCCAGGAGGCTGCTGTGAGCTCCTGGGGAGCATGCTGGCACCACTCAAGCAGCAGTGGAGAGCTGCTTGCTACCAAAGCCGTGGTGCATCTCAGCCTGCATTTTTTTTTTTAAAGATTTATTTTATTTTATTGTTATGTATACAGAGCTCTGCCTACATGTAGGCCTGCAGGCCAGAGAAGGGCATCAGATCACATTATAGATGGTTGTGAGCCACGATGTGGTTGCTGGGAATTGAACTCATGACCTCTGGAAGAGCAGTCAGTGCTCTTAACCGCTGAGCCATCTCTCCAGCCCCTCAGCCTGCATTTTTAATACCTACATTGTAAAGAGGATGCCAGTGTGTTGACATTGTAGATTTCCGCTGTTGACAGTGTCATTTCAGAAAGAGGTATATTTTCACTGGGTATGGTGGTGCATGCCTGTACTCTCCACAAGGGAGAGGCAGAGTCACAAGGATCAGGAATTTGAGGCCAGCCTAGACCACACAAACCCATAGAACAACAGCAACAAAAACCCACTTTGCTTGGTATGGTAGACCACACCGGCAGTCTTAGCACTCAAAAGGCAAAGGCTGCATAGTCAAGGCCAGCCATGGTACAGTGGTGGTGCCTGTCTCATGCAGCAACAAAACAAAATGGCATTTTGTTGTTTTTGTTATGTTTTGTTTTTGAGACAGAGTTTCTCTATATAGCTTCGCCTGTCCTGGACTGACTTTTGTAGACCAGGCTGGCCTCAAACTCACAGAGATCCTCCTGCCTTTGTCTCCTTGAGTGCTGGCATTATAGGCATGCACCACCACGCAGGCTGGGCATTTTTTTTTCAAGAGATTTTCAAATTTTATATGTATGTGTGTGTGTGTGTGTTTATATGTTTGCCATGTGCATCCATACCTACAAAGACCAGAAGAAAGCATTGGGTTTCCTAGAGTTACAGCTGCTTATAGGCCATCTGGTTCCAGTGCTGGGAATGAATTCAGATCCTCTGTAGAAGAGCAGTATGTTTTCTTAACTGTGGAGCCATCTCTTTAGCACCTGAATAGTTACCATTTTTCATTGCATTGGGGTGTGTGTGTGTGTGTGTGTGTGTGTGTGCGTGTGTGTGCGCGTGCTTATGCTCACATGTCACACACTTGAAAGCATGCTACAGTGTGCATGTACCAAGCCTCCCCCTAGCCTGGATGCTCCCTCAGTAAGTATCTCAGCCTGAGGGATCTACCTCCTTATCCAATAATGTCTCTTAGATGAAAGAAAGTTGTTCCACAGCCAGCTTTACACATCTGAACTTAAAATGCACTGCCTCTTTAGTAAAACGAGATCAGAACTCATTGTCCTTCTCAGAGCTCAGCTTACTGGCTTATATGAAGAAAGCATAAATAGCCAAAACTCCAAACTGTGGGGTTGGGGAGATGGCTCAGCAGTTTAGAGCACTAACAACTCGTGAAGTGGGAGTCTGAGCTCAGTCTCTATCAACTACATGGCAGCTTATAACCAGCTGTAACTATAGTTACTGGGGGCCAGCTGCCCTCTTCTGGCCTCCTTAGGCACTGCATGCATGTGGTGCACACGCGCATGCACACATGCAAAACACCCTTACACATAAAATAAATTAAAAATCTATGAGATTACATCACTGGAATGGAATTAGAAAATGTTCAAGAAACTTGTGGCGGCTGTGAGGTTGAAATGCTGAAAAAGAGAGGTAGGATGTTTTGGTAGAGGGTGAAAACATTCCAGGCCTAGGTTAGATTGTATGGAGGCTAGAAGCTTCCAGGACTAGACCTAGGTTAACAGGAGGAGGCAGTGAGCCTCCCAGACAATTGAGTCAGAAGAATAAAAGATACTTTTACACCTCAGCCTTTTGCTACCGTGAATAACTAAGTTTAAACACTGAAGTTGCCTTGTTGCTTTCCATTAAGCCTGAGCCGGGCTTTGATTTGCCTTTACTCTCACTGTCTCTATTGCATGCAGCCTCCACCATGAGCGAGCACAGCTTGATAGGATACAGGCTGCTTAGTGTTGGTTGTGAAGTGCCATGTGGGGAAATGCACCCTAGAACTTTGTGAGAGCAGCCAGTGCTCTTAACACCTGAGCCATCTCTCCAGCCCCAGTCTTGGACACATTGGCCTGCACTAGGGGTCCTGACTTGTGGTGTTGGGCCTTCCTGGTGGGTGCGTACTCAGGTTACTGAAGAGGAGCTGGGTGTCATTCATGCTGGTCCTTATTCTTTAACACAGATGCTAGGTTTGATTTGGTTTGGTTTGATTTGATTTGATTTGATTTTCGAGATAGGGATTCATCTGCTTCTGCCTCCCTAGTGCTGGGAATAAAGGCATGTGACACGAAGCCTGGCCTTTTTTGTTTGCTTGTTTTTGTTTTGTTGGGTTGTTGGGTTTGTTTGTTTGTTTGTTCGTTTGTTTTTTCAAGACAGGGTTTCTCTGTGTAGCCTTGGTTGATCTGGACTCACTTTGTAGACCAGGCTGGCCTCAAACTCACAGCGATCCGCCTACCTCTGCCTCCCGAGTGCTGGGATTAAAGTCATGCGCCACCATGCCCAGCCCTTGTTTGTTTTTTTTAAAGATTTATTTAATGTATGTGAATTCTCTGTTTTCATGCACACCAGAAAAGAGAATCATATTTTATTACAGATGGTTTTGAGCCTGCCTTTGCCTCCCAGAGTGCTAGGGTTAAAGGCGTGTGTCACAGTGCTCTGCTTTATTTATTTATTTATTTATTTATTTATTTAAAAGAGAATTCTGGCCGGGCATGGTGGCACACACCTTTAATCCCAGCACTCGGGAGGCAGAGGCAGGCAGATTGCTGTCAGTTCAAGGCCAGCCTGGTCTACAAAGCGAGTCCAGGACAGTCAAGGCTACACAGAGAAACCCTGTCTCAAGAAGAGAGAGAGAGAGAGAGAGAGAGAGAGAGAGAGAGAGAGAGAGAGA
>OU015754.1:27735037-27754260 GCA_907169655.1 Acomys percivali | reverse complement strand
AGAGAGAGAGAGAGAGAGAGAGAGAGAGAGAGAGAGAGAGAGAGAGACTTCTGACTGGCTGCCCAGCATGGTGGCACATGCCTTTATTCCCAGCTCGTGGAGGCAGAGGTCGGCGAATTCTGAGTTTGAGGCCAGCCTGATCTACAGAGAGAGTTCCAGCACAGCCAGGGATACACAGAGAAACCCTGTCTCGGGGAAAAAAAAAAGTGTGACTATGATTAGTTACGATTTAGCTCCAGAATTTTAATGACTAGCTGGGAAAGAACCCCCCCAGGAGCATGTTGGTGGTGCTGGGTTGACTGTTAGCAGTACACAGCTCTCTGTTAAGCATACTGCAGTGCCTTCTGTCTTGTAAGCAGCCTGACCCTGTGCTGCAGAGCTCCAGGGAATGCTATTCCTATGCTCGCCTTCTCTGTTGACTGTAAATGTGTGAGATGAGGGATTGGGAAGGTGTCTTCCCTGACCAGCCTTTGTTTTTGCCTCTCCCCTTCGGTGCACGCAGGCTGATGCGGATAGTTTCTACATGGCATGCAACGGCCGCCAGTTCAACTCAATTGAAGATGACGTTTGCCAGCTGGTCTATGTGGAAAGGGCGGAAGTGCTGAAATCTGAAGATGTGAGTGTGAAGACATCTTAAGTCTGATGAGCAATGTTGCTGCTTGGTGTAGAATCGAATGTTAGGATGCTTGCGGAAACATCCAAAAATAGGCCTCACTGTGGAGACAGAGAGCAGAGACAAGGGACAGGCTCTGGGGTCTCGGAGGGAAGTGGAGTGGGGTGGGCCAGCCGACGGTGCAGAGGCTCTTTTGGGCTGATAGAATGTTGGCAAATTGGATGGTGATATTTGGTGCACGATGGATGGTGGTGTGAATGTATGAAAAGCCAGAGTTTAAAATGGAGAATCTTAGCGCCTAGGCTATGGGGGGGGGGGGGGAGGGTGGATGGATTCACAGGTAGCATGGCAAGTCCAAAGCTAACCTGTGCTACATTGCAAGGTCCTGCTTTTTTAAAAAACATGGAAAAATTATATCTTGTTTTTAAAATGTAGAAAACAGGTGTGGTGGCACATGCATGTGACCCCAGCACTCAAGAGGCAGAGGCTATGGACTGGTGAGGTGAAGGTCAGCCTAGGCTATATAACCAGACCCTGCCCCAGATCAAAGTAAGAGGAAGTCTGCGCTGTTGACGCTACCCCAGAACAATGGAGCACTGTTTGGAACATAAAGAAGCATTTTTTCCCCCAAACTATTCACGCAAATCTCCTTCCTAGCTTTTTTGTTTTAGGGTTTTTCTATGTCACCACGCTGTCCAGAAACCCAATGTGTAGACTAGGCTAACCTTGAACTCATAGAAATCCACCTACTTCTACCTCCCAGTGCCAGGATTAAAGCCTTTTGGTTTTGGTTTTTTTGGTTTTTTTTTGGGACAGGGTTTTCATGTGTAGCCCTGGCTATCCTAGAACTCACTATGTAGACTAGAGGGGCCTCAAACTCACAGAGATCCTCCTGCCTCTGCCTCTTGAGGTCCAATCTTGGTGTGCACTTGCTCTGGCTCTCATCTGCAGCAGGGCAACTCCCCAGGGCCTGGCCTCAAATACTGGCTCACTTGGTTGATTATAGGGAATAGCTGGTTCAGCTCTTCAGGCCGGAGAGCCTCTGTGAGGCTATAATAGTTCCTTCTTTTTCAAGCAGACCTAAGAATCTGGCTCTCTAATGCCTTTAATCCTAGCACTTGAGGCAGAGGAAGGTAGATCTCTGTGTGTTCAAGTCCAGTATCTGGTTGAGAACAGCCAAGCTTCACAGACTCAGCGGATAAAGCAGATTAAGCACTCTTAACTGCTAAGCCATCTCTCCAGCCCCTAGTCTCTCAAATTCCAGGCCGACATCACTGTGGCCAGCTCTTGGATCTACTTTAAATCTTTTCAAATTATTTTTATGTGCCAAGTGGTGGTGGTGCACACCTTTTAATCCCAGCACTTGGGAGACAGAGGCAGGTGGATCGCTGTGAGTTCGAGACCAGCCTTGTCTACAAAGCAAGTCCAGGTCAGCCAAGGCTACACAAAGAAACCCTGTCTCAAAAAACAAACAAACAAACAAAAAAGAAAAGAATTAAAAAGAGGACTGGAGAGATGGCTCAGAGGATAAGAGCACCATCTGCTCTTCCAAAGGTCCTGAGTTCAATTCCCAGCAACCACCTGGTGACTCATGACCTTCTGTAGTGAGATCCAGTTCCTTCTTTTGGCAGGCAGGCACACATGCGGGCAGAATACTGTATAAATAATAAATAAATATTTTTTTAAAAAAATTTTAAAGTATTTGAGGACAGCCTGGTCTACAAGGTGAGTCCAGGACAGCCAAGGCTACACAGAGAAACCCTGTCTCAAAAAACCAAAAATTAAAATTAAAAAAATAAATAAAAAGGTGGTGATAAGAGGATTAGAACATCAAGGCCTTCTTCAACTATTTCAAAAGTTTGAGGCTTGCCTGAGTTCTACCTCCAAACAAACAAAAATCAAGACTTGAAAAAAGGGCTAGGGGCCAGGCATGGTCGTGGTGGTACACGCCTTTAATCCCAACACTTGGGAGGAGGCAGGCGGATCTGTGCAAGTTCAAGGCCAACCTGGTCTACAAAGTGATTCCAGGACAGCCAAGGCTGCATAAAGAAGTTCTGTCTCGAAAAACCAAAAAATTTTTAAAATTTTTAAAATTTAAATTTTAAATTTTAAATTTAAATTAAATTGTTAATAAATAAATAAATAAATAAATAAATAAATAAATGAGTGGTAGGGTACTGTAGAGATGGATCAGCAGTCAAGAGCTTTGGCTGCTCTTGTGGACAACCTGGGTTCAGTTCCCAGATGGCTCACAGCCCTTTGTTAACTCCAATTCCAGAGGAGATACTGCCCTCTTCTGGCCTTCATGGTCACTGCACATACATGGTACCCAGACATGAAGGGTAGGCAAAATACCAGTACATATGAAAGTTCAATCAATCAATCTCAAGGCTATAGAGATGGCTCAGCAGTTAAGAACACTTGCTGTTCTTCCAGAGGTCTTGAGTTCAATTCCCAGCAATGACATGGTGGCTAGCAACCATCTGTAACACAATCCAATGCCCTCTTCTGGTGTGCAGGTAGACAGTGTACTCACATACATAAATAAATAAATCTTTAAAAAAAAAAAAAGATTTATTTATTGGGGCTGGAGAGATGGCTCAGTAGTTAAGAGCACTGCCTGCTCTTCCAGAGGTCCTGAGTTCAATTCCCAGCAACCACATGGTGGCTCACAACCATCTATAATGTGATCTGATGCCCTCTTCTGCAGATAAAGCACTCATATACAATAAATAAATAAATCTTTTTAAAAAAGATTTATTTATTATGTATACAGATCTCATTATAGATGGTTGTGAGCCAACATGTGGTAGCTGGGGTTTGAATTCATGCCCTTTGGAAGAGCAGTCAGTGCTCCTAACCTCTGAGCCATCTCTCCAACCCTAAATCTTTTTTAAAAATTAAATCTCTTTAAAAATAAAAGAAAAATCAGCAGATGCCAGACATGGCTCACTCCTCCAGTCTCTTTGCAAAGCTGAGTCAAGTAGATTGCTACGAGTTCCAGGTGAGCCTGGTCTAGGATGGAACTCCATCTCCAAAATGAACAAAAAAACCATCAGGAACTCTCTTGTTTAAAGAAGTCGACAGCAGAGGATGAAGGGTGGGGCTTAACCAGATTTTTCCTATAGGGCGCCAGCCTCCCTGTGATGGACCTGACGGAGCTCCCCAAGTGCACTGTGTGTCTGGAGCGAATGGATGAGTCTGTGAACGGCATCCTCACAACGCTGTGCAACCACAGCTTCCACAGCCAGTGTCTGCAGCGGTGGGATGACACCACGTGAGTGCAAGGGGCCCTTTATGACCCCTTCCCAGAATTCAAAATGACTGCCAACAAACACTGCTAGTCCTTGACTCTGCAAAGCTGGCATCTCAATAGTGAAGAGAACTCAATGTTCCTCTCAGGTCTTGTGGAAACTGCCATTGATGTTTTATGTGTGTGTGCTCGCGCGTGCCTGAGTTTACATGTACCACATGCATGCAGGTGCTCCAGGATGCCAGAGCGTGTCAGGTCCCCTGGGACTAGAGTAAATGGGTGGTTGTGAGCTGCCATATGGGTGCTGGGAATGGAGCCCAGGTCCTTCTTGTGCAAGAGCAGTAAAGGCTCCTAACCACTGGGCCATCCTTCAGTCCACATTGTTCTTCAAATACCAAGACTTCTTAAAACCTTTTTTTAGCCTCTGTGGGCACCTGCATACATGTGAAGACACACACAGAAGTAAAATTGGACTGGATGGTGGGGTTCAAGCTTTTAATTCCAGGACTCAGAGCCTAGCACTCAGGAAGCAGAGGCTAGCCTGGACAGAGTTCCCGGACAGTCAAGCCTACACAAAGAAACCCTGTCTCAAAAAATAAACAACAACAAAAAGTAAAAATAGAAGAAATTGTTAAAGCTTAGGCCTAGCAAAATGACTCGTTGGTGTCACATGGTGGATGGAGAGAGACCACCAGTTCCACGGAACTGCCCTTTGACCTTTATACACAATAAATAATTAGGCTGATTCAAAAGCCCACTGAAGTGACCACACCTGTAATTCCACAATTTGAGTTGGAGTTTGAAAAGTCAGGAGTTTAAATCTGGGCTACAAAGTGATCCCACCCCACAAAAAGGTTGAATCCAAGCATTGTGGTCATGCCTTCAATGCCAGGTAGACAGCTGGGTTTTGGCAGGAGCTTCCATCATTCAATACACTTGATGTTTTCATAGGTGCTGTGGAATGTCAAAATGCACTCACTATGTGCTACAAAACTTTGGTTTTGAATATTTCCCCTAGATTCTGTTATGTGACCTAGTCAGTGTCAGAACTCAGTGTCAGTTTATTTTCCTGTCCAGTGTCTGCCACAGCCAGCATATATGCAATGCAGAAGGCTGCAGGAAGCCACTGTCTCCCTGTGCAGCTGCTTTGTCTACACTGGCAGCCATTTCAAGCACTACTTCCCAAATTCTTTCTCTCCCCCTTCCTTCTCCCTTCCTCTTCCTTTTCTTCCCTCTCTTTTCCTCTCCTCTCTCCTTTTTAAGTGCAGTTCTACCATTAACTCTCAGCCCCTGTCTGCCTGTTGTTTTACTTGAACTGAGCTCTCAGGTCTAGAGCTGGAGTTGCGTTGGTGAATTCTACCTAGCATAGTAGCTGGCATGCCCACTCAGAAAGCCCTGGGCTCCATTCCTAGCACTTGCTAAGCCAGACATAGCGCATCCCTGTACTAGGGAGTTGCAGACTGGAGAACCTGAAATTCAAGGTCATCCTTGAATACACAGAAAGTTTGAAGCTAGCCTACTCTACATGAAACCCATTTCAAAAGCAAGCAGGATGCTCAGCAGTTAAGAATACTTCCTGCTCTTGCAGAGACCCAGGTTTGGTTCCCAGCATCCATGTTGAACAGCTCACAACCAGCTGTAACTCCTTATCTGGGGAATCCAATGGTCTCTTCTGGGCTCGGCAGGCACTGCTTCACATGGTGCATAGAATACACTCAACCACACACTGCACCTGCCCATCTTCCTCAGTACTAAAGAAAGTCAGATGGACCTTGGTTGCCCTTCTGCCTGCTTGCACATTTTCCGTGCTCTTCATGACCTGGCCAAAGAATAAATGGATGCTTGTTACACCTTGAGCTTGCTTTCTTGGTGGCAGTCCAATCACCTACAACTGTATCCCACTTTCTGTTATATTGATCCATTAAACAAAATATATTGAATATTAGTTCCTCTTGCATGTGATAGGAAAGGGTTACTCCAGTTGGGCATGCTGGCACACACCTATAATACTAACACATAGGAGGTGGAGGCAGAAGGATCAGGAGTTAAAAGTCATCTTCAAACTGGACTACCTGAGGGGGTAGGAAGTGTCCTGTGTATGTCTCTGGAAGGTGGCTCAGCAGTTAGTGCACTGGCTGCTCTTGGGGAAGACCCAGGTTAAGTTCCCAGAACCCACACTGCACTATTCACAGCCACTTGTAACTTCAGCTGACACACTCTTCTGGCCTTGGTGGACACATGCATACAAATAAAAATAAACCTTTATAAAACATTGGCTGAAGCCAGGCGTGGTAGTGCACACCTTTAATCCCCGCACTCAGGGAGGCAGAGGCAGATGGATCTCTGTGAGTTCAATGCCAGCCTGGTCAACAAAGCAAGTACAGGACAACCAAGGCTACACAGAGGAGCCCTGTCTCGGAAAAAGCAAATTTAAAAATGAAAAATTGGCTGGGAGCAGAGTATGGTTGCAAATGCATTTAATCCCAACACTCAGGAAACAGAGTCGGCAGATTTTTTTTTTTTTTTCTTTTTTGAGACAAGGTTTCTCTGTGTAGCCTTAGCTGTTATCCTGGACTTGCTTTATAGACCAGGCTGGCTTTGAACTCACAGCGATCCACCTGCCTCTGCCTCCCAAGTGCTGGGATTAAAGGCGTGCACCACCACGCCTGACCCCCAGATCTTTTATTTTTGAGGTTGGCCTGGTCTATAGAGCAAGTTCCAGGTCAGCCAAGACTACATAGTGAGACTTGTCTCAAAAAAGCAACAAAAATAATTGGCTGGGTGTGGTAGCTCACATCTTGAGTCTCAGCACTTGGGATCAGAGGCAAGCTGTTCTCTATAAGTTTGATATCAACCTGGTATCCATAGTGAGTTCAGGCTGGCCAGGACTGTGGAGTGAGATCCTGTCTCATTCAAGTAAATAACCTTTAGAAAAGAAAGACAAAGAGAAAGCATAGAGAGGGGTGGGTTATAGTGCAGGTTACTGCCTGTGTATAATCTCAGACTTACCTTCAATGTCCCGGACAGGTGTCCTGTTTGCCGGTACTGTCAAACACCAGAGCCAGTGGAAGAAAACAAGTGTTTTGAATGTGGTGTCCAGGAAGTAAGTAATGCTGGTGAGGAGGGATCAAGAGCAGCTTTATTCGCCTGGGATTTTCTTCTGCCTGGTGCAGTTTAGATTCCTTGTGCAACTAATTCTTTTTTTTTTTTTTTTTTTTTTTTTTTTTTTTTTTTTTTTTTTTTTTTCTTTTTTTTTTTCTTTTTTTCTTTTTTTTTTTTTTTTGTCTATCGTCAGGTGTGTGAATGCACAGATTCTTCATGCTTTTATTTGCTATTATTCTCTTAAAAGACTGAAGTGCCTACCAATCACTTGTGAGTCTGTACTTAGGACTCTGCAGAAGCCAGGGAGGGGAAGTGGTAGACCAGTAAGGACCCTGGAAGGTTGGGCTTCAGAGCCTTCTTATTCAGAAGCAGCTCCTAAGTCTTCCTTCCAAGCCGCCATGTGGGCCAGTCATGTGCCTCCCCTCCCCCATCACCAATTCAGCTCTCCTCTCTTGGCAGAACCTCTGGATTTGTTTAATATGCGGCCACATAGGATGTGGACGGTATGTAAGTCGACATGCTTACAAGCACTTCGAGGAGACCCAACACACATATGCCATGCAGCTCACCAACCATCGGGTCTGGGACTATGCTGGAGGTGAGTGAGTGCACAGCTGTTTTCTGGTTAGGATCCTGTTGAAACTCCTCACAGTTTACAGTGGCATCCTCCTAAACGGCTACAACAATCTCAGATTACATGGTTGCCCTCAAAGGTGCCAGGTTAAGGATGACCCAAATGGAGAGTTAGACAGTTTAGATGTCTGTTCTTATCCTACCCCCTCCCCCAAATTCAAGTGATTTGACCCATTTTTAAAGAAAAATTCTACATCATTTAGATTTATAAAAGCAAGAAAATGTTTCTGAGTTAAAAACATGGAGAACTGGCCAGGTTTTGGTGGCACACGCCTTTAGTCCCAGCACCCGGGAGGCAGAGGCAGGCGGATCTCTGAGTTCAAGGCCAGCCTGGTCTATGGAGTGAGTCCAGGACAGCCAGGGCTACACAGAGAGGCCCTGCCTTGAGGGTGAGGGGCGTAGAGAACTCTTCATTCTTAAGAAGCCGCCTCTGGCCGACTCCTCCTTTCTTTAGATAATTATGTCCATCGGCTAGTTGCAAGCAAGACAGACGGAAAGATTGTTCAATACGAGTGTGAGGGCGACACCTGCCAGGAAGAGAAGATCGATGCCTTACAGTTAGAGGTAAGAGGGCTACTAGCTGTCACTTAACAACTACTCTTGCTACCTTTCATTGTGTTTGGGCTTTTTTTCTTTCTTTCTTTCTTTGTTTTTTCTGAAATGGTTTCTCTGTGTAGCCTTGGCTGTCATGGAACTTTTAAGTCTTGTCACTGCTGTGAAGAACTTCTAAAATGTTTTTTTTTTTTGCAAGTTGAAGCCATTCTGTGGTGTCCTTGTTTGTTGGTGATGTTTTCGTCTTACTGTTTGCAGTGTGTTGTTCCTGATTGTCTTGAGTTTGGGGTCACTGGTTACAGCAGTTCAGGTCATCTTCCACAGCAGCATAAAGCAGGAAGGCAGTGTTTTCCCATCACTGTCTCTACAGAAGCTGGATGTGGAATAGGCGGGGTCAGAGGGGACCCTGCAGCCTCTTTTCTTCCCTATAGCCTTTTATGCGTAGCTGTGTGTTTAACGTACATGGTTTCTGAGTTAGGCTCATTTATGTAAAGGCAATTCTGAGTTTATATGTTTGAAGAAACAACACACTTAGCACACTCAGATTTTTCTTCTGAGTGGTGAAGTCTGTCCGCCACAGACTGTTATCTGTGCAGAGCAGTCATGTAGTGTTGTTTGTTTGGCTGGTAATGTCCCATTGTTTATGTGGGTTTGGTTTGGTTTAATTTGAAGACAGCGTCTTTTTTTTTTAATATTTTATTTAATTTTTTAATTTATGTGCATTGATGTGAGGGTGTCATATCTTAGAGTTACAGATAGTTGTGAGCTGCCATGTGAGTACTGGGAATTGAACCCAGGTCATTTGGAAGAGCAGGTACTCTTAACCACTGAGCCATCCCTCTAGCACCCCCTCTTTTTTTTTTTTTTGAGACAGTTTCCCTTGTAGTGCTGACTGTCCTGGACTCGCTTTGTAGACCAGGCTGGCCTCAAACTCACAGAGGTCCACCTGCCTCTGCCTCCCGAGTGCTGAGATTAAAGATGCTTTCTCTGTTTCTTGAAATAAGGCCTGTCTATATAACCCTGTCTGGCCTGGAACTAGCTAGATAGACCAGGCTGTCTGCAGTGTTAGGATTAAAGGCATGCACCATCATAGCTCAGCAGCTCTGTTTGTTTGTTTGTTTGTTTGTTTGTTTGTTTTCTAATTTCATTTGGTTTTGTTGTATGTGAGCACCACTATGCCCATGGGGACCTGGAATCTGGAAATGGTTCTGTTGGCTGTCATGAGGTCAGTGTTACTGGATTTCAGAATTGGTGGTGGCTCTCATCTGGGTGCTTGTTCTGTTTCTAGTATTCTTACTTGCTAACAAGCCAGCTGGAATCGCAGCGGATATACTGGGAAAACAAGATTGTTCGCATAGAGAAGGACACAGCAGAGGAGGTAAGTGACTTAGTGACTGAAGTGCCAAAGCAGGGCTGCTGACAGATGGGAGAGGGCAAAGTGCAGGGAGAGGGACTCTGAGGATGTTCCCGTTGATGCGTGATGATGGGGAAGAGAACTATTTTGTCTCTAAAACTTAAAGGGGTTTGATAGTTGAATGGTAAGGGTATTTGTCTTTCACCTGTCACATCTAGCTCTTTGTACAATCCCAGTCAGAAGGTAAAAGAGGCAGGCAGTACTCTAGTGGCTGCCTAGCCTACTGCTTCCTCCCAGTGTCCTCAGTCAAGGGTTCTTCTGGCACCACTTAGAATTTATGCAAGTATGGAAGGTTTTGCATCGTGGGTCAGCTTCTGGCATGTCAGCTTGGGAACCCTAGGAGCTGGGTGTGTGCCTGCAGCTTTGTGAACTGACAGAAATAAATTAGGCAGAAATAGTGGCGCTTCTTTGGTCACCCTGAGAATTACTGGTTCAGGGCTGCAGTTACCACAGTTTAACTAAGTGATCCCTTAAATGTGTCATGCATGGTGCCTGTGCCTGTAGCTCTGTGTACTCAGGAGGCAGAGGCCGGAGGATTGTTTAGTCCCAGAAGTTTCAGGTCACATAGCCTGTTTGTTTTTAAATTTTTATTATTTGAATATTTTGTTTACGTGTATGAGTGTTTGACTGTATGTCCAAGTGTTCAGTACCTGTGGAAGCCAGAAGAGAGCATGAGCTCCCCAGGAACTGGAGTTAGAGGTGATTGTGAGCAACAATGGGTGCTAGGAACTAAACCAAGGTCCCCTCCCTGCAAGGGAGACACTGCTCTTAAGCAATGAACCATCTTTCCTGCCCTCAAAATAACTTTTTTGTTGGTTTAGTTTGGATTTTTTAAATCTCAAAACACAGAAAATGATGTGACTTTTCAGAAACCTGTGCAGAAGGCCTGAGCTCTGTGTGCTTGATTTTCTTAGTTTGTAGGATGTTCAAGGAACCCTGAGAGTTCTAGAGAAGACAGTCTGAACGCACGTGTGTGCATCTCCAGCAGCCACTTCTCTTAGCAGTAAATGAAGTGTTAATTTTCTAAATGATCCCACTAGTAATTTAATTCCCACCTCCCTAGCCACAGTAGCAATGGCTTTGAAATGATTTTTTTTTTTTTACCATTTTTTGTGTTTTATTTCTTTTTTAATTTTTTTAAATTTTTTAACATATACATTTATTTTATTACACATGAATAAAACAAACTACACACACCAGGGAAAAACATGAGACAATCATGAGTTCTATAAATGTTACATTCATAGTGATTTGGCTATTTGTATTTGTCAAACTTGCAGTAAACATCTTTCCTGTCTTGTTGGGTCTAAATTTCTGAATGAAATTCAGTATCTATCATAGCTTATCTCTATTAACTTAAATCCTTTTTTTGTTTGTTTGTTTTGTTTTTGTTTTTCGAGACAGGGTTTCTCTGTGTAGCCTTGGCTATCCTGGACTTAACTCCTTTATCTTGATCTAAAAAGATCTTATCCCCTAACTAACTAAACTTGATTGTAAAACTAAACTATCTGGTCTTCAACCCCCTCAAAGACTTGAGAAGGAATAAAACTTAAATGCCTGAGTGAACCGGTAGTGCAGGTTGGCAGCTTCCAAAATGAAAAAAATGACTGAGACAGTTTACTGCCTGAACAGTCACACAACACTGTCTATAACATTGGAGCCTCATCTTCAGTCTTCTAGCCCAGTATTTCTGCCAGACTTATTCTCCAGGCAGGAACCATTGAGGACTTGCTTACCCTGTCTTGGCAGAGTTCAGCTGTCGTCTTCCTGCGTCTAAATTGCCCATTTTTAGGCAGAATTCTGTCTGTGACAGAAACGAGGACATTTTGCCCAGTGGCTTGTCTGCCACATTTGAACCAACTCCATAAGGATGTTCTTTGATGCTCATCATCTTCTTTGAGGTCAGCTGAGTGTTGTCAGGCATTAACTTGTTTTGTTGTCAAAGATGCTTTAGATTAATAAAATCATCTTTAAATGCCATCTTCTGTTTGTCTCTGAGGCTTTTGAAGACCACAACTATTTAACCTTATACATCTATAGAATCATATCTATCTATTAGACTTAGTATATATTCTTTTGAATATATATATATTCTTGTGCTAAATCAGACTAGTATTTGACATGACCATGATTTGCATCAGTAATACAAAATTCTATACCAATGACTTAGAGATAAGCTTCTTTGTGAGTAACATTAAGGCCTTGAGTTAAGGAGTAGGTTCAGTCACCTACCTTTTGTTCTGTTCTCCCTCTATATTTCTATATCCCCCTTTCTTTCTTTTCAGCTCCTATCTCCTTACCTATGGGTGAAAGATAAAGGAAAAGAGAGACATCACTGAGTTCAGCCTAGTTTTCCCTATCTATAAGACCAATAATAACTTATAACCACCTCCCGATGAAAATAAGCATTTGTAGTGAAATGATCCTTAGTTAAAAGTCATCGATGAGGGGCTGGAGAGATGGCTCAGCGGTTAAGAGCACCATCGCTCTTCTAGAGGTCCTGAGTTAAATTCCCAGCAACCACATGGTAGCTCACAACCATCTATACCTTCTAAAGCCTTCTTTGGGTGGATAGGTGTACATGCAGATAGAGCACTCATATACATAAAATAAATAAATAAAATATTTTTTTTAAAAAGTCATCAATGAAATTCTTCTCAGAACTTTCCAGGCAGTGGAAGTGCCAGTGCAGAGACCCTAGAGGACACTTGACTTTACATCCTGAATTGCCACCCAGGGAAGAAAAGCCCGTGCAGGTGCTCAGGAGCAGACCAGGGGTGCTGTCACTCACATTATAGATGCCCAGGGTGGTGTGCCACTGCAGACTCACTAATGGTTTTCTGTGGCTCTACCAGCTTGACCACTCAAATTGTTTCACACAGACCTTTGTGAGCTGAGCTCAGGACCCTCTCTGCCTTGTAAGATTCCTCAGGATTAGTCACATTCCCTAAGACATGCCAGCAAAAGCAAACCAGGGCCAGGGAAGGGAAGTCCCAACAGTAAGTTCATGGCTGATGTAAGCCTATTGTCCTGCAGTGTCCTTTTGTGACTGGTGTGCTGTCCATTTGTGCTCCAAGAAGTAGAGCATGCAGAGAGACATGGGCAGGTCTCAGTTGTGGGCCTCATAGCACATTCATGGGGATAGTGAGGCTGAAGGCAGTAATAGGCCAAGCACTTGTACACTTAAGGGTGGCTTAGTACAGCCTTCATGGAATTAGGGGCAGGCACCCAGAGCCATGAGAGGGCCCTAGGTTTTCTTTTTTTGTTGTTGTTTTTTGTTTTGTTTTTTTGAGACAAGGTCTCTCTGTGTAGTCTTGGCTGTCCTGGACTCCCTTTGTAGACCAGGCTGGCCTCAAATTCTCAGTGATCCGCCTGCCTCTGCCTCCCGAGTGCTGGGTTTAAAGGCGTGCGCCACCACGCCTGGCTAGGTTTTCTTTCTTTTTAAAAAAATATAATTTCTGCCAGGCAGTGGTGGCATAAGACATTAATCTGAACACTTGGGAGGCAGAGGCAAGCAGATTTCTATGAGTTCGAGGCCAGCCTGGTCTACAAAGTGAGTACAGGACAGCCAGGGCTACACAGAGAAACCCTGTCTTGAAAAACATAGATAGATAGATAGATAGATAGATAGATAGATAGATAGATAGATAGAAAGAAAGAAAGAAAGAAACCCTGTTTTGAAAAACATAGAGGGGGTGGGGCGGGGAGAGGGAGAGATAGGATGGACAGACAGACAGAAAGAGAGAGAGATGGAAAGATAGATAAAACAAGGCAAGAAATAAAGGCTAGAGTGTGACCATAGTGTTAGATGTACCCCAACCAGAGGACATAAAGCTTTGGCCTTCAGCTTCACGGTGGTTTAGAGCTTGGCTTTGGCCAAGCTTGGTTGTGGACAGGCTCCCTCACCCTGAGCTAGAGACCTTGGGCCATTGCCTTGTCTTTCTCTGAGTCTGTTTCCTCAGAAGCTCATTGACTGAGAGGAGTGAATATAAAGGCTACTGGGCTCCTGGATGCTAGTGCGTAGCAACCAGGCCTCTCACCTCCCCTGCTCCTCTCATTTGCTCCCAGCTTGTAAGATTTGGGATTGAGGCAGTTCCCAGTTCTGCAGCTCTTTTTGTTTGTTTGTTTTTCTTTTTTTGTTTTGTTTTTCGAGACAGGGTCTCTCTGTGTTGCCTTGGCTGTCCTGGACTCACTTTGTAGACCAGGCTGGCCTTGAACTCACATCGATCCACCTGCCTCTGCCTCCCATGCTGGGATTAAAGGCGTGCACCACCACCACCCGCCGGCTGAGTTTTTTTTGTTTTTTGTTTTGTTTTACATGTGTGTGCTCCCAATGTCCCTAGCTCGACTCCGGCGGGCTCTTGGTAGGACTGCTGTTGCCTGACAACATATCATTCAAAACTTAGGTTCTTCCTAAATCTCTGAAATATGAATTTTTTCTATAGATACATGACTTACAGATTGACCCAAGACAAGTATGCAATTCTTTCATCTTCATGACACATCAGGAAATCAGGGGAGACCAGTCTGGGTTTCTTTTGTTTTTAATTTTTTTAGTTTACTGAGACAGGATCTCCGTATATAGCCCAGGATGGCCTGAGACTCACTGTGTACCCCAGTGTCCTCTTGGCAATTCTCCTCTTGTAGCTCCTGAGTGCTGGGATTGGAGGTAGGAGGCACCCCCCTTGCTCTTCATTAGCTCTTCATGTCCATTGGCAGTTTCGCTGGGTACCCAGCAGCCTCTGGGCCTTTTTTATCCTAGAAGGAAGTCTTTCTCTCAGGGTCTCACAATTTTTGTTGCTGTCACAATTCCTTTGAAGTGGCTCAGGTGGACTTGTCTAGTTTGTCCTGGTGTAGAGACGTTGGGGGGGGCAGTCCCAAAACCTATGGTTCTGCCTGACCTCCATTTGCACTTGCAGATTAACAACATGAAGACCAAGTTTAAAGAGACTATTGAGAAGTGTGACAGCCTGGAGCTCAGGCTCAGTGACCTCCTGAAGGAGAAGCAGTCTGTGGAAAGGAAGTAGGTATCTTCACTTCTTAGCAGCCATTCCACAGAAGCACCTCGATTCCTTGGGAACATACCATTTTCAGCATGTACTTTCCTTATGGTTGCAAAGTTACAGTTACTTCTCATTTGTGCCGTTGGGGTGAGCAAGATGGCTTAGCTGCCAAGCCCTCAGCCTGTGTGTGATCCCAGGACTCAGATGGTGAAAAGAAAGAACTGACTCCCTCCCACACATGGTCCTCAGACCTCCACACGTGTACCTTGGCACACGTGTACAGACACAGGAGACAAATGTAAAAAACAAAAAAGGTGCGATTGGTGTTCCACTTGAGGTGGGTGCCAGGTGGAACACTGAACTCTCCTGCGAGCCGTATGCAGATGGCTTTCGTTTCTGCTCGCAGTTTCTGAGCCGTCTTGGCTGAGAGCTGGCAGTGAGGAAAGAGATTTTGTTTAAGCCGATGTCGCAGTTCCCCCTTGGCAGGACCTAACAACTAATGATGCTGAGTGTGGAGCCCATGAGCAGAATGACAAGAGCACTTGCTCTGCTGCAGTAGGGACAGTGGGTGTCACTGGTGGCCGTTGCTAGCCTGTAATTCAGTGGCAGAGCATTTCCCAGCATGCACAAGGGCCTGAGTTTTTCCCAAACTCTGAAGAGGGTAAAGTTCCCTCCCTGGCTTCAGTTATATATAGTGTGAATGTAACAAGATTGTTAATAAATAAAGCTGCCGGGCATGGTGGCGCACACCTTTAATCCCAGCACTTGGAAGGCAGAGGCAAGTAGATTGCTGTGAGTTCAACGCCAGTCTGGTCTACAAAGTGAGTCCTTAGTGTTTGGTCCTTAGTGTTGTTTCTCGTGAAAATAGATTTTACAGGAAAGTCTCAAAGAGTTCTAAAACTCTCCTGTGATCCCTGCATCCATTTTCTTCCACTATCAAGTGAGTTTCTAGTGTATGTTGTTGGTTACTTTGTTTTGAGACAGTCTTATTATGTAGACCAGGCTGGCCTCCAACTCACAGAGAGCCACCTATTTCTGCTGATTATAAAGGCTTGTACCACCATGCCTGGCCTAATTTTTTTTTCCGAGACAGGGTTTCTTTGTGTAGCCTTGGCTGTCTGGATTCACTTTGTAGACCAGGCTGGCCTCGAACTCACAGAGATCTGCCTGCCTCGGCCTACCAAGTGCTGCATGTGCCACCACACCTGGCCTAATGTTTATTTTTAATCGTGGACAATTGTGTAATATAAAATGTGTGTGTGTGTGTATTCAAAGGTGAGCCTGTGGAGGCCAGAGGTGAGAACTAGTTGTTTTATTTTTGAAACACTGGCTGGCCTGAACTCACTATGTAGACCAAGCTGGCCTTGAATTTACAGAGATCCACCTGCCTCTGTCTCCCTAGTGCTGGGATTAAAGATGTATATACCACAAAACCAAGCTTTGGTTTGGTCTTTTGGGATGCAGTCTCATGTTGTAGCCTATACTGGCCCTGAATTCAAAAATTGCTCATGCCTTAGCTTTCTGAATTCTAAGATTACGGGCTGGAGCCACCATAACTGGCTTCTTTGGCATTCTTATACATAAAACCTAAGTCGGGCAGTGGTGGCGCACGCCTTTGATCCCACCACTCGGGAGGCAGAGGCAGGCGGATCGCTGTGAGTTCGAGGCCAGCCTGGTCTACAAAGTGAGTCCAGGACAGTCAAGGCTACACAGAGAGACCCTGTCTTGAAAAACTAAAACAAAACAATACGGTACCTCCTGTGTTGTCTTGATTTATAATTCTCTACTTAGGAGTGAGCACTGAGGACAGAGTACCCTGACTCTTGACCCCTTTCCCTCCTTGAGCACTATCTCTTTGAGTGCCATTTCCCTGGTGGCTTCCTCGTCATGGCCGTGTCTCTGTTAGAGCTGCTGCTTCTGAGGTCCTGGAGCAGAAAGGGACATGGAGCAGGTGAAGCCAGCTCTGACTCCCTGTTTTGCTCAAGGTGTACTCAGCTGAACACCAGGGTGGCCAAGCTCAGCACGGAGCTGCAGGAGGAGCAGGAGCTGAACAAGTGTCTACGCGCCAACCAGCTGCTGCTGCAGAACAAGTTGAAGGAGGAGGAGAAGCTGCTGAAGGAGACCTGCGACCAGAAGGACCTACAGATCACCGAGATCCAGGAGCAGCTGCGTGACGTCATGTTCTACTTGGAGACACAGCAGCAGATCAGCCACCTGCCTGCGCAGACAAGGCAGGAGATACAGGAGGGGCAGATCAACATCGCCATGGCCTCAGCCCCCAACCCACCCTCCTCAGGTGCTGGTGGGAAGCTGCAGTCCAGGAAGGGGCGCAGCAAGAGGGGCAAGTGAACTTCTGAGACTTCTCCCTGGGACTTCCGGGGCACCGCAGGGTGTGCCGGGACCTTTGCTGAGCGGGAGGGTGGGCCCTAATAAGTACGCCTGAGGATGAACTGTGGTCATGTGGCTCCTTCATTTGTTGCGTGTGATGTGAGGAGACTGAAAGAGGGGTGGCGTTGGCAGCACTCCACAAGGGTAAGTCTCAGACCTCAGACACCTCATGGCCATTCTGCCTTCCAGCTGGGTAGACCCCAGGCTTGTGCGTTATCTGTTGTGTTTATTCAGTTGGAGCACTTGCCGTTGAGTTCTGGGGTCGGTCAATGACACAATGTGACCTCTGAGGCAGCCGCACCTATCTTCTAAGCACAGTACCTCCCAGCTGCCACAGCTGCCCTCAGGACAGGAGCCTGATGCCTACTGCAGAGCATTCATCTCTCCTGGCATCCCTTTCTTGCCCCATGGAGCTGAAGAGCTGCTGGCAGGTCACAGTGAAGAGACTAGGTTGTATACCAGGCACAGATGTGTCCTCAGCAGCCATCTTGCCTGGCTTGAGGGTAGGGAAAACTAGCAACTGGGGCAGCCGGAGTAGACTCAGCATAGGGAAGCTGGTGACAGCTCTGTTTTTGATGGCTTCATATGAAATGTGCCTGACAAATGAGAAAAGGCTTACTGCCTCCTCCTCAGCTCAGGTAACTGAGAGTGTCCTCCATCTAGCAGGAGTCAAGGGGCAAGCCTGTTGAGAGGCCTCTGACAAGCTCATGTGTGTTGCTGGGGTCACTGTATACTAACTGTTTACAGGCTGGCACATGTTTAGGTCCCAGCTAGAGGGAGCTTGGGCAGATTTCAGTTAAGCTTTTATAGAAAATCTAGCAGAGCCCCTTTCAAACAGCCATACAATACTTACTGTGACCAACAGGGGGCTGCGTGCCTCTTTCTAGAGCCAGGAACATCAAGTAACTTGTAATCGAACAGAATTGAAGGGACACCATGTTGGGATTTAGCTTCTAGAAGAGTCTAGGTAGTTAGGGCAGCCGTGTGTATTACAGTTTAATTTTCTGCTTTTATCATCAGCCAAAGGTTTGAAATGTCACGCTTTAGGGACTCTTTTTCTTTTCTGGCTGGACCTTGTCCTTTTACCCAAATGTCTGACGTGTTGTCACCACATTGCCTGTGTTGCTGATCATCCAGTTCTGTGGAATGTGTGTGGCATTTTTCAGAATGCCACCTGTAACTGCAGAATGAGTGTGCTCAGACTTTGTGGCTCTTCCTTAGGGCAGACCAGCACTCTGGTCAGATCCTCAGGCCTGAGCCACACAGGCACCAGGAGCAGGGCCAGGAGCAGGGCCACCCCTTCAGAGCTTCTATTTTATCTAGAGTTTTACACTGTTACAGTCTTGCTGGCTCGGCCCTGCTTGTCGTGCACATCTGACCTTGCAGAAGCTGGGGTGGGTGGTAGCATGCTAATTAAGTTTCCAAAGCAGGCTCCTCACTTCATTGCAATCCACCAAGCAGCCTGCCGCCCAGCCCAGAGAACAGCACTTCCCAGCCCAGGTTGGGGGAAATGCCTGGGAAGGCTGTGGCCAAAGGAAGCAGCAGGTGGGCAGAGGGTTCCAAACTACTTGAAGGTCTTTAAAAAAATGTTCCAGGAAAACAAAAATCAAGATGTGTAAATAAAATGTTATTTTAAAAGGTCAAAGAGTTATGTTTGAGTCTGACATTACACAGAATGGAAGCTGTCAGTGTGTTCTTCAGAACAAAGATGAACACTCGGCTTTCCCATACTCCCCTGACCAATGAATTTTTTTTTTTTAAATGATATGGAAACGTTTATTAAATGAGCATGTAGAGAGAAGGAAAGGGGGGGGGGAAGGTACCCCAGAAAGAAACAGAGGAAGAAAGAAGGAGAGAGGTGAACCAACCAGAGGTTATTCTGCCCTGTGTGAAATTTGCATCTGTGCTGTTGCTTCAGAGCATGTGTCTTAAGTGTCGGTGGCCTACTTCTCCTTATTTGTTTGTTTGTTGAGACAGGGTTTTCCTATGTAATAACTTTGGCTATCTTAGAACTCACTTTGTAGACCAGGCTGAGATCCACCTGCCTCTGCCTCCCTGAGTGCTGGGATTAAAGGCATGCGTGCGCCACCTCACCCAGCTTCCTTAAGCCATTTACAACAAGGGAAGTTTTCACATGCGTAATAGGAGAACTTACTCTTGGAGAGAGGTAGTGATCCCTTTATGTTGACCAGTCACTGCCACATCATGTTAGACCCTCGTGTGTGTGTGTGTGTGTGTGTGTGTGTGTGTGTGTGTGTGTGTGTG
>OU015754.1:27723486-27734104 GCA_907169655.1 Acomys percivali | reverse complement strand
GTAGCCTTGGCTGTCCTGGACTCGCTTTGTAGACCAGGCTGGCCTCGAACTCACAGCGATCCACCTGCCTCTGCCTCCCGAGTGCTGGGATTAAAGGCGTGCGCCACCACCGCCCGGCGGTTTTGTTTTTTCAAGACAGCGTTTCTCTATGTTATCTTGGCTGTCCTGAACTGGCTTTGTAGACCAGGCTGGCCTCGAACTCACAAGAGATCCACCGGCCTCTGCCTCCTGAGTGCTGGGATTAAAGATGTGCACCACCACTGTCTAGTAAATCTTTTTAAAACTTAAAAACATCAAGTGGGCATTATTTCCAGTGCTGCCATACAAGAGGAGCCTACAAAGCTCTGAAGCTGCAGGGCTTCTTCCCTGAGGCAAGCACCTTGGTCTGTCAGACAGTTCTGGTTAGGTCTGTAGAAGGAGGTACCCTCACCACCTGAGAAACTGGCCTGTGACGCCTCACATTAATTAGAAACACTTTGTACCATGAAGTCCCTACGCGGAGTGAGACGGGCCACAGGCTCCCTTCTGGGGTGGAGCGGATCTCAGAGAAAGGCCTAGAGGTAAAGAGTCAGCAGAAACTCTTAGGAGACAATTGGAAGTTCCTCTTGGAAATGCTCCAACAGAGAACAACCAAACTGACTTATCTCCTTTGGGCAGAGGTTCTGCCCACTCGGCTAGAGTCACCAGAAGCGTCCCTTAAAGTCATCTGTGCTGAGACATACAAGCTTGGCCCATTCATCTTCTGATTCCTTTCCAATCAGGCAAATGCACCCAGCCCCAAACAGCACCCAGCCCCCCTCCAGCCTCCTGAAACACCAGAGCCACGTCCTTGGTAGGGGGAAAAAGCCACTAAAATCCTTTTCTAAGTGCAGAGAGGCCTTGGGAAAACAGCTTCTTGCATTTGTTCCCAAGCTGCTAACTGGCTTGGATCCCAGGCAGGGCCAAGTGCAGGACGCAGGACTCTGCAGGAAGGCCCAAAGGCCTCCATCCACCCCTCCCCCAGCACATTCGTCTTCAATTAAGTAGGAGTCTGCCTGGGCTGGGGGCTGCCAAAATTCTGGTCCAGAGGCAAAGGCTCCACGCTGAGGCCTAGAACCTGTCCTGAATGTCCATGCCGGGCTGTACTTGCTTCCAAGTCCGCACTTTCCCTTTGGCAGGATTCCTGCAGAAATGCTAAACTTTGCTGCTTTCTTTCTTCCTCTGGAAATTGGCTGCTTCTCCCCCATGCTGCCCCTCTGCCTCTCAGGGTTGTAAATCAGAATATTCTAGGACTTTAAAAAAAATGCTTTCAAGTACTGATGTGTGTGTATATGAGAGCCTGTGTGCACAGGCCACATGTGAAGGTGAGGCAGGGTCTCTTTCTGCTTCTGGGCCATGCGCTTGACTAGGCGACTTTCCTGACTCTGCTTCCCTTCTTCCCATGGGAGGCTGGGGTTACAGACACACAGCCACTGTTTCTGGCTTATTACGTAGATCCCAGTTCTGTGGCTTTCAAAGACAATTTTGAAAAATAAAAATAAAAGAAACCTAGGGCAAGCAAGATGGCTCAGCAGGAAAGAGTGCCTGCTGCCAAGCCTGACAAACTAAGATCAATCCTTGGGATCTACATGGTAGAAAGAGAGAAGTGATTCCTGCGAGTTCTTCTCTAACCTCCATACATGTGCCATTATGTGTGTGTGTGTGTGTGTGTGTGTGTGTGTGTGTGTCCATATGGATCCTTGGCTTCTGTGTGGAGGTCAAAGAACAACCTTCAGGAGTTGGTTCCCTTCTTTCACCGTGTGGGACCCGGGCATCAAACTCAGGCAGCCAAAGTTGGTAACAAGTACCTTTACCCACTGAAGCATCATACCAGACCCTAAATAATAATTTATTTATTTATTTATTTATTTTTTTACCAATTAAGTCAATTTAATAAAATAGTTGACTTAGGTGTCTGCACTGGTGACTTCAACCTCCACTCCTGGCTCAATACTGATGGAAGTAAATCTCAGAAGGGCTGGACTGTGGTGGCTCACGCCTTTAATCCCAGCACTTGGGAGGCAAAGGAAGGTGGATCGCTGTAGTTCAAGGCCAGCCTGGTCTACAAAGAGAGTCCAGGACAGCCAAGGCTACCCAGAGAAACCCTGTCTCAAAAAAAAAAAAAAAAAAAAAATTCAAAACGAACAAAGCAAAACAAAAAAACAATCTCAGAAGGACTCTAAGTCAATGAGTCGCTTGTGGATTCTCATCTGGAAGTGATCCCAAATCTTGGAACCTTCACCACAAGGCAGTTTTTCTTGTAGAGATTCTCAGTGTCTTGGTAGGCAGGCACACCGTCCTTTCACTTTCACATTCTTTTCCTTTGCGCCTCCGATCCAGTCGGCACACACCTTCTCCAGCTACTTCACCTTGCGACTGGTGAGCATGATTCGAAGTTGGTGAATGGCAGCCACCTTGGGTTCCCAAGGGCGTCTTTCCAGTCTCTTTAAAAGCCACAGCTGCAGCGACGCTTCCTGACCAACTTGTTCCTCAGCAGGAGCGAACAGTGGTGACTCAGGACAGGAGCAGAGTGAACAGAGCTCCATTGCACACACCACCACGTCTCAGAAAGCAATAATAATAATTATTATTCATTATCATTTTATTGAACCGACACCAAGTCCCTCCTTTCATCAGCTTTTTGTAGTTTCTAGAAAACTATGTCCTCACTAATGGAACATTTGGGGAAGGAACATGGTTGATTCTAGGGGACCCACAATAGGTTACCATTAGCATATGTAATACAGGAAAGTCGAGAACGTGCCTATGTTCTTGTGGTTCTTCTGGAGGTCTGTCTTCCAGTTAAGCAATTCCAGGCAAGCAGACCCAATCCTGCTGGAGCGGCCTTGCACTTGCCAAGTGTCTCAGTTGGAGCCACTCCTGAACCCCAAGGCCACATCACATCTGGACACAGCCCTGTCAGGCTAACACAGTCACCACCATGGCCACTGTAAAAGCTCGCCCATTGCAAACACTGGGAAAACCAAGGGCTCACGTGGAAACAGGCAGGGACTTGGCCAGCCTGGACTCTGGTCACTAGGCTGGGAAATGACAAGGCAGCAGCGGCCTCGCTGGAATTCTAAGCTAGGACTCCAGCTGTTGGGTGGCTACTCAGACATTAGAAGTCGATTGCAGATGGGCTCCTCCTGGCTCCTCAGCAGCCAATAGAACCAAGGGCTGAAACTAGCATGCTGAATACTGGTCAGAGGAGCAGCTGAGGGACAGCTCTGGCCTGGGTGGAGGCAGGCCATCCCCAACTGTCTGAAATACTACCATCTGTTAAGGAACAAAGACTTGCGCCCGCACCACCCTTAGGAGTTAACCCAAATGTGTCTGTCAATCACTTACTGCTTGAGAGCACCTCTCAGGAATGCCTTCTCTTCCATGGACTTTTAATAGTTTAGGGGCCTGGCATGGTGGCGCACGCCTTTAATCTCAGCACTCCAGAGGCAGAGGCAGGTGGATCTTTGTGGGTCTGAGGCCAGAATGGTCTACAGGGTGAGTTCCAGAATAGCCAGGGCTCTGTAGAGAAACCCTGTCTCATCAACAACAAAGCCCACTTAGGAGGCAGCAAGATGGCTGGTTCAGCTGGTAAAGGCACCTGACCACCACCTGACTTCCATCCTTAAAATGACCCACATAAAGGCCAGAGGAGGGAACTGGCTCCACGAAGATGTCCTTTGACCTCCATACTTATGCCCAAACCACAATCAGAGTCACCATCAATAAAAGAGATGGCTCCGCAGTTGGGAGGGTTTGTTGCTCTTTGCAGACCCGCCCAGGTTCAGTTCCCGGCACCCCTAGGGTGGCTCACAACCATCTGCAACTCTAGTTCCAGGGATCCCACGATCATCTTCTGGTCTCAGGGGGCCAAGCATGCACATGGTATACAGACGTACAGACGTACAGGCAAAACACCTGTACACATAAAAATCAATAAATGGCAGGGCATGGTGGTACCTGGTCTACAAAGCGAATCCAGGACAGCCAGGGCTGTTACACAGAGAAATCCTGTCTAGAAAAACCAAAATAAATAAAAAAATAATTTATTATTATTATTTTTTTACAGCTGGGCATAGTGGTACATGCCTTTAATCCCGGTACCTAGGAGGCAGAGGCAGGCAGATTTCTGTGAGTTTGAGGCTAGCCTGGACTACAAAGGGAGTCCAGGGAAGCCAAAGCTACACAGAGAGACCCTGTCTTGAAAAGATATATATGTATATATATATATATTTATTTATTTATTTATATATTTATATATACACACACATATATATGTATGTATGTATGTATATGCGCATGCCATGGCCATGTGTAAAGGACAGAGGGCATCTCACAGGAGTGGGTTCTTGCTTTCTACCATGTTTGATTCGGTGCTCTCTGCTTGGGGGATCCTGAGAGCCCTAAATGGAGAACGCTCTTGGGATCTTTTTTTTTTTTTTTAAAGATTTATTTATTATTATGTATACAGTGCTCTGCTTGCATGTACTCCTGCAAGCCAGAAGAGGGCACCATATCACATTACAGATGGTTGTGAGCCACCATGTGGTTGCTGGGAATTGAACTCAGGACCTTTGGAAGAGCAGACAGCGCTCTTAACCACTGAGCCATCTCTCCAGCCCCCAGCTCTTGGGAATCTTACACGGGGCCCTTAGAGACAGACTTCTCTTTCACCTCCTCATGTGTTCAGACTGATGTAAGTCATGGAGCCATTTCTATCTTCTCTTCGTTTTCCTGTGGGGCTGGCTCCGGGGTTAGAAGCACTTGCTGCCCTTGCAGAGAACTTGGCTTGGTGCCCAGTAGCTCACAAATGCTCCTAACTCAGTCCTTTTTATTTTTTATTTTTTTATTTTTGGTGTTTCAAGACAGGGTCTCTCTGTGTACTGTTGGCTGTCCTGAACTTGCTTTGTAGACCAGGCTGGCCTCGAACTCACAACAATCTGCCTGCCTCTGCTTCCCAAGTGCTGAGATTAAAGGTGTGTGCCACCACTACCCAGCTCCTAACTCAGTCCTAACACCCTCCTCCAGCCTGCATGGGCATCTGCATGCAAAGGAACATACCGCACATATGCACCTATTTTTATTGTAATTAATTAATTAGATTTTCTTTTTTTTTTTTTTCTTCTTTTAAAAATTTTTTAAGGGCTGGAGAGATGGCTCAGCAGTTAAGAGCACTGTCTGCTCTTCCAGAGGTGCTGAGTTCAATTCTCAGCACCCACATGGGAATTCACAACTGTCTGTAACTCCAGTTCCAGAGGATCCGACATGCTCTCACAGACATACATGCAAACAAAACGCCAATGCAAATAAATAAATAAATTAAAAATAATTTTTAATTAATTTGATTTTTGAAATAGGGTTTCTCTGTATAACAGCCCTGGCTCTGCTGGGATTAAATGCGTGAGCCACCACCTACTGGCTACACATAATTTTTGAGGCATGCAGATTTCTGTGGGTTTGAGGCCAGCCTGGTCTACAAAGGGAGTCCAGGACAGCCAAGAGCTACACAGAGAAATCGTATCTCAGAAAAAAAAAATTATTGTGTGTGAACGTGTACAAGTTTGTGTGTGAGTAGAGGTGTGTGTGTGGGAGCGTATGTATATGTATGCACATGCATGTAGAAGGTGGGAATTATTCGCCTTGGTTTATTTTTATTTTATGTACAAGGGTGTTTATTGCATGTATGTTATGATCACCATGTGCATACTATGCTCATGGCAAAAGAAGGCTTCAGATCCCTGGAACTGGAGGTCTAGATTACTGTGAACCAAGCCGCAGACCAGGCTGACCTTGAACTCACGAAGATCCGACTGCCTCTGCCTCTCAAGTGCCTGTATTATAGGCGTGCGCCACCAAGCCTGCCTTCAGGAGGCATTCTTAACTAGTGAGCCAGCTTCCCAGTCACTCCACCTTATTTTGTGCATCAGGGTCTCCCTGAGACCTGGGGCTTGCCCAGTAGACTAGGCTGGCTCCCCAGAGCTGGGATTGTAGGCGTTTACTGTTGTACATAGTTTTTCCATAAGTGCTGGGGATCCGAACTCATATTCTCACGCTTGCATGACACTGGCCCAGCTCTCTTCCCAGCCCTGCGCGGTGTCAGTTCTGAATAAACAGAATCCTGAGGCTGGGGAAACAAAATTGGTCTTGGGAACAATTAGAAGTGATACTGTAGGTCTCCTTGCCCTTTGCTATCATTTTATTTGGCACTTTCATTTATTTATGTGTGAGTGTACCCACAAGCACATACATGCCATGGATGGCATGTAAAAGTCAGAGGGCCACTTGTGTAATTGGTTCTTTTGTTTGTTTGTTTGTTTGTTTGTTTGTTTGTTTTTCCAGACAGGATTTCTCTGTGTAGCCTTGGAAGTCCTAGACTCACTTTGTAGACCAGGCTGGCCTCGAACTCACATCGGTTCCACCTGCCTCTGCTTCCTGAATGCTGGGATTAAAGGCGTGCGCCACCACGCCTGGCCCGTGGAATTGGTTCTTTTTTCCAACCATATGAGCTCTGGGGATTGAACTCAGGTTACTAGCCTTGGCAGCAAACATCTTTAACCCACTGGGCCATCTTGCTCACCCTTCACTGTCATTTATAGACGAAGAAGAAGCCAACCTCCTTCTAGGTCCTGTGGTCTGTTGTCTCCTGGGCTGTCACCAAACCTCTAGAAGATACTTGAAGGGCAGGCCTGCAGTCACTCTGGTTGACACTGTGTTGTACCCTCCACTCCCTGCTGTGATTTTTTTCTCTCTCTCACTTTTGACACAGAGTCTTGCTTCATAACCCAGCCTGCTTTTATTTATTTGTTTGGTTGGTTTTTGGCTTTTTGAGACAGGGTTTCTCTGTGTAGCCTTGACTGTCCTGGATTCACTTTGTAGACCAGGCTGGCCTTGAACTCACAGCAATCCCCCTGCCTCTGCCTCCAGAGTGCTGGGATTAAAGGTGTACGCTACCGTGCCGGGCTTCAGCCCGCTTTTAAACTTCAGATCCTCTTGCCTTGGCTTCCCCATGGCTAGGATTACAGGTGCACACACCGCTATGCCTACTCCCCCTGTGGTTGAAAACTAGTTCCACGCTGTCGGCTCCCAGCTCCAGCTTCCTATCCCTAGCCTGGGCCCTGCACTGAGCTCCATGACACAGGCCTGTCCAACAGGCAATCTCTGCTAGTTGGATGCACACATTCTGCCTTTCCTTCTCTCCCACAAACTCAGGGAAAGATGGTGGCTCCTTGTCAGGCTGAGGAGGGAGAAACAAAGGGGAACATTGTTCCCTTGTTCCTTAGGCCAAGGTTAGTGAGCACAGTAAGGGGCAGGCACTGGGCTGGGAGGGAGGAGGGGATGCCTGAAAGCTGCCTGTGTAAGCAGACCAACACCATCCCATTGTTAGAAAGACAAGATCTTGATATATGGCCCAGGCTGGCATTGAATTCGCTATATAGCCCAGGTTGGCCTGGAACACAAAATCCTACCTCAGCCTCTTGAGTGCTGGGATTATAGGTGCCTTTTTTTTTTTTTTAATTCAAAATGATATAATACCTTTTTTTTTGTTTGTTTTGTTTCTCAAGACAAGGTTTCTCTGGGTAGCCTTGGCTGTCCTGGAACTCTATCTGTAAGACCAAGCTGGAAGCTGGGCATGGTGGTGCACACCTTTAATCCCAGCACTCAGGAGGCAGAAGCAGGCACATCTCTGTGAGTCGAGGCCAGCCTGGGCTACAAAGTGAGTCCAGGACAACCAGGGCTGCACAGAGAAACCCTATCTTGAAACCCCATCCTCCACCAAAAAAAGGAAAAGAAAGAAAGAAATATGTTTGAGAGCTGGAGAGATGGCTCAGAGGTTAAGAGCACTGTCTGCTCTTCCAGAGGTCCTGAGTTCAATTCCCAGCAACCACATGGTGGCTCACAACCATCTATAATGAGATCTAATGCATACTGTATACATAATAAATAAATCTTTTTTTAAAACAGAGAGAGAGAGAAAATACATTTGAGAAACTCTGTTTCGGGGGAAAAAGACCTATATAATGTACTTCAAGCGTGTTCTCCTCCACCCCTTGTCCATTATTGTCCCCGTCACTAGTGCCCTTTGTTCCCCAAACACTGTCACATCTACTTCCAGGTCACATAAGCACGTGTGATTTTATGTGCCTACGTTCTAGGTTCCGCAAATGATAGGCAAATGCAGTATTTGTCTGAGACATAATTTTGTACTTTAAAGCTAATTTCTTTTTGTACGTGCGTAACGTTTTGTTGTTGTTTTTTTGTTTTGTTTTGTTTTTCGAGACATGGTTTCTCTGTGTAGCCTTGGCTGTCCTGGACTCCCCTTGTAGACCAGGCTGGCCTCGAACTCATAGAGATCCACCTGCCTCTGCCTCCTGAGTGCTGGGATTAAAGGCGTGCGCCATCACCACCGGGCTCTGTGAGCGCTTTAAAAAAGATATTTTATCTTTAATTGTGGGTCTGTGTGAGGGTCTGGTCATGTGTAAGTGTAGGTGTCCTTAGTGAGGGGAGGGTCAGCAGATCCCCTGGAGCTGGAATTACTGTCTGTGAACCACCTAAAATGTGGTTGCTATGAACAGAACTTGGGTTTACTTCTTTTTATTTTCATTTTTTTGTTTTTCGAGACAGGGTCTGTCTGTGTAGCCTTGACTGTCCTGGACTCGCTTTGTAGACCAGGCTGGCCTCGAACTCACAGGAATCTGCCTTCCTCTGCCTCCCAAGTGCTGGGGCTAACGGTGTGTGTCACCACTGCCTGGCAAGTTTAGTTCTTTTAAGAGAGATGGCTCAGCAGGAGTGGTGGCCCATACCTGTAATCCCAGCACTCCAGGGTTCAGGAGGCAAAGGCAGGCAGATCTCTGAGTTTGAGGCCCACCTGGTCTATACAGTGAGTCAAGGATAGCCATAGAAACTCTGTCTCAAAAAGAAAAAAAAAAAAAAAGAGGCGAGGGAGGGAGGGACAGAGAGACAGAGAGACAGAAAGACAGACAGACAGAGATAGAGACAGAGACAGAAACAGAGACAGACAGACAGAGGGCTCACCAGATTCGGATTCAATTTCTAGCACCTACATGGCAGCTCACACCTGTCTCTAAGTCCAGGTCTAGGATTTCTGACATTCTCAGACATACATGCAAGCAAAACACCAATGCACATGAAATAAACACACACACATACAAAGTGTGCTCCTAACCCCTAAGATATCTCTCTAGACCCTATGTTGGTGTTTTGAGAGAGGATTTCATATAGCCCAGCCTGGTCTTAAAATGAGGATGACCTTCAGCTCCTGAACCAGCTGTCCCTACCTCCAAAATGCTGGGATTACAGACCTTTGCCACCCCAACCCCGTGTTTGTTTTTAATGGCATTTTTTCAGTGTGTTTACAAGTTCCACTGTGTGCTGCAGAAGTCGAAGGACAACTTTTAGGAATACTTCTCCCACTGATGGGTGCTGGGGGTCAAAGTCAGGTGTTAGGCTTGCCCACAAGCACCTTTTCCAGTTGAGCCCTCTCTTGCCTGTGCTGTTTGTGGTTATTTTTGAGACAAGCTCTCACTAGGCATGCAGCCCTGCCTGTCTTGAGACTATGTAGACCAGGATGGTCTCGAACTCACAGAGATCCACCTGCCTCTCACTGCAGAGTCCTGGGAATAAAGGTGAGTTCTACCACTGCCTGGCTCTGTGCTTTTTTAAGACCTGATGTTGTTCTGATGCCCACACTGGTCTCCAAATCCTGGCTCCAAACCTAGATGCTGGGACTGCAGCAGGTGCTCACTGCTGGTCAGTGTGGACACCTGGGGCTACCAGGGCCATTTTTGTGAGCCTCCCAGCCACCATTGCTCAAATTCGGGGCCCACATGGCAGTCTGGCAGAGAGAGTGGCTCATCTCAGCCTTAGTCACTGCTGGGGCTGGGGCTGCTCGCGACTTCCGCGTGGGAGCAGGGGAATGCCTGAATGAAGGAGGCAGGAAAAGCGGAGGCTGGCAACGCATGGAGGCTCCAGGTGCTGGGGGCGAGAAGCTGTGACAGGCAGGGAAACGGCTTCGGCTTCGGAGGAAGGCCAGCTAAATTTAACTCTCGGTTAAACCCCGGCTTCATTCCGAGTGTATGTTTACCAGAAGTCGAGGGAGACCATGAATGGGGATTCATTTCTGACTCAGAGCCCTGTTGTGTCCGCTCTGCCCTGGAAATTTTGTAATATTGTGTCTCTTCTTAATTGCCCAGTCTTAAAAAATTGTTAACTATTTCATAATGAAAGTCAAGATGTTAAGAGAAAGATCTTTTTTTTTTCCTCAAAAATAAAATTATAAAAGCAACTGTTTTATTTTCATTTTCTTTATTTTATACACAGAGTCTTGCTGTGTAGCCAAATGGCTTTGAACTTGAGGCAATCCTCCTGTCTCAGCCTCTGAGTGCTGGGATGGATCGCAGACTGGCCTCATCAAGTAGCCCAGGATGACCCTGAACATTCATTACCATGCCTGAGTGACGTGGCACTTCAGGCAGGTCCCAGGGCTTTGTGCATGCTAGGCAAACAGCCAGCTGAGCCACATCCTTTTCTTTCTTTCTTTCTTTCTTTCTTTCTTTCTTTCTTTCTTTCTTTCTTTCTTTCT
>OU015754.1:27694671-27709516 GCA_907169655.1 Acomys percivali | reverse complement strand
CCCTCCCCGCGGGCCGCGCTCGCCGCCCTGCGCTTCAGACTGTTTTGGTAGCAACGGCAACGGCGCGTCCCGGCCCGACTCCCGGCGGCTGTTCGGTGTCTGTGGGCCTCCCCGCCCCTTCGTCGTCGTCTTGCTGCCCCTGGCTCCCGCGACCGCGCCAGCCCGCGCCTGCCCGCTCAGCGTCCGCGCGTCCCCGCTGCGCTCCGGCGTCTCCTCTGCGCGCCCGGTTCCCGGCTGTCCCCGCCCGGCGTGCGAGCCGGTGTATGGGCCGCTCACCATGTCGCTGAAGCCGCAGCCGCAGCCGCCCGCGCCCGCCAGTGGCCGCAAGCCCGGCGGCGGCCTGCTCTCGTCGCCCGGCGCCGCGCCGGCCTCGGCCTCGTCGTCCTCGTCTTCCACGGTGCCGGCCCCGGCCGCGCCGGTGGCGTCTTCCCCGGCGTCCGCGGGCGGCGGGCGCCCCGGCCTGGGCAGGTGGGTGTCGGCTCCCCAGCCCCCTCTACGCCTGTCGGGCCGATCCCGCGCCGCTCGTCCCCTCCCCCGCCTCGCCCCGTGACCGGCCGGCGACGCGGTGGGCTAGGGGCCCGCGGAGGGGCGGGAGGCGCAGGCGATTCTTCGGGCTTCTCGGGCCATGTCCAGCCTCCCGCACCATCGCGTCCCCTCCCCCCCCCAAGACGGCCAAGATGGACGGCCGAGGCGGCCCCCTGCCCCTGGTGTGTGTGAGAGGGGCGATTGGTATCCCCGCCCCACCCCCTTACTGCGTCCCCCTACCCGTGGTGGAAGGGCGACCAGGCCAGGGTGCAGGTCGCAGGGGGACCCTCTCCTGAAATGATCCTCTTTGCCGGGTGGGGGAGTCAGGAGGGAGGAGGAGACGTTGAGGCCCAGCCACCCCAGGTAGGGTCAGCCGGGTGTCCTGCGTATCCCCCACCCGTCAGACCCCGGGAAAGGTGGGCGACCGAGGCGAGGTGGGTGGCCAGCGGCCTTTCGCACCCATCCCCCTTTAGATCTGGGCCGGCGGGGTTCCCGCAGCGGGTTGTCCTCCCCCATCTGGGGAAGGGGTGGGAGTGCCGGCTCCCTCCAGGCCGGCCTCCCTCCTTCCCCGCAAGGTCCCCTGCGCGCGGGTGGTGGCCGATCCGCATTGCTGTTCCGAGTCCTCCGAGCAGAAGGCTCCTTTGAATAGAGGTGGGCGAAGGCCGGACTCGGGAGGTGGGTTGGCGGCAGGCATCGGACACGCAGCGCGTTTTCCCCTCCCAACCCCCGTCCCAGTTCCTGAAATTTTCAGGGGTGAGGAACCGCAGCAGAGGAGTTGGTACGGGTCCCGATGGCAACCACGCGGGTGTTGGCTTGCTCTTTCGCCCCCCCTCTCCCCCTCCCCTGGGCCCGATTTTGTTGATAGGAGCTAGAGGCCGGGTGCTGTCCTGTGTGACTGGGCTTGACTCTGGAGGGTGTGTGCGCGCGAGGGTAGGGGTGCTTGTCAGTTCGTATTTCACGAACTAAGAAAATGCTTAGTGTTAAAACGGTGAGGCGAATGCCAATAGACTCCATTCCATTGTGGCCGGTGTCCTTAACTTAGGAAGCGCCGCCAGAGCTTACCAAGGGCATGCAAGTCCATTTCCCCTGTGCCCCGAGTCCATTCGTGTTACAGGCACTACTGTGCCTCCCTCTGGCCTAGGCCTGGTGGCAGGCCCTTGAGCAGCCTCCTCCTTAAATAGACATCCAGGACTTAGGAGGTGGGCAAGGGGATTTGTCACGTACTGAGTTTTCTTTTTAGCCGCATTTTCCAGCCGTCCATTTCCAGAGAGTGTTCCTCTACAGCAGAAGTTAACCAGTGGGGTGAATCAGAGCAGGCTTTTAAGGAATTCTGCTGGGAACAATCTGTTTTTTACTTTATTTTTCTCACACTCCCAATTTTGCTAGCATGAGGCATTTCAAACCTTCCTAGCCCACCTCGTTCAAATTAAACTATTATTTATTTACCCAGCTCCGTGAAGTTAGGGTTCTGTAGCTGGAGTCTTTTTGCTCTTGACTTTTAGTGAAAGACGAAAAATCTTTAAATTTAAATTTAAGGATGCAACCTGTTTTTCTTTTCCATGTTTTCTCTTTAGTTATCAGAAAATTACAGATGTATTTAACTTGTTCAAGTACAAATTAAAACTAAAGTTTCTAAGGTGCAGGCTTGAAGAGTAGATTGTAGGTGAGTTGACTTGACAGGGAGGTGAGCGTCCCAGGTGAGCTGGCTATGAGCACCACCAGTTTTTTTCTGTTCTTGAGGCTCCGAAAAGTTAAAGGCATTTAGAGTCTTCCTTGCTTTAAGTTCTTGAAGCATATATTTTAGCACTTAATCTTTTTGGCAGTTTTTCATCCAATATCAGTCTCAGAATGTGCAATTTTGTTCTGTACAGAGCCTTGGTTAATATAACACTTGTAGAATTGCTTCCAATCTTATTCTCCTATGGGTTCGTTATAAATTCATTGAAACTTACAGAATTTTGATTGGTTTGTGTGTGTCATTTAAAATAAGACTGGCAGCATGTTTGAGGAAAGGAGACGGGCTTGTCAACTTGGATTCCCACCGCCTGTCACCATAGCAGGAAGCAACTGACTGCTGCAAGTTGTCCTCTGACCTCCACACACCTGCCAGGGCCATGTTCTTCCTCCCCCACATTAAATAAACTTAAAAAAAAAATAGAAAGAAAAAGAAAAAAAGAAGGAGAAACAGTGGCCTTGATGTCACGTTTGAAATAGCAAAATGTTCTTCACGGTCTAGAAGTTCACTGCTCCTTAAGCACTGTGTTATTCCTGGACCCCTCCCTGGAACTCTCACCCAGGAACTTGCTTTTGCCAGACAAGTACTTTGTTACTCAGCTGCCTGGATCTGACTTTTGTCTGAACAAATTTTGTAACTTTGAGAACAATTTTGTTTCCTGTCAACGCTTAGGGGCTGCTGCCTACGAAAAGAACTGTGTGATCACTTTGTTAAACTCTGACCACAGCTGCACCTGAACCTACTTCTTACTCTGGACTTTGACCTCTTTGTTGGGAGGTTGTGCTTATGTGTGATCTGCCGTGTTCCCCCTTAACCTGGTGATTTTTTTGTTCTTTTTTTTTTTTTAAACAGTGACTTAACCTATTAAGCTAAGTCTGTGCCAAACTTGGGATTTCAGTCTTCATATTTTTGTTCTTGTAGAGGTAGTACAGTGAACTTCATACTAGGAACTTTTTGCTTCATCTTAATTTTTCCCTAGAGAAAGTGCTAGAGGAGTGGTTGTGCTAGGTCAAGGACTCTAAAGTTTGTGGCTCTCATGAGCTGTGCCATGTTATTTCTCAGAAGACTCAATAAGTTCTGGAGCTAAGGAGGCAGCTCTTCAGGGCACAGTTTCTGTGTGGTAGATATTGTTGGGCAATGTTGGCATTCAATGTCAGGGTCACTCACAGGCAGGCGCCATCATGTGTGTGTTTCTGGTCATTTCTAGTTTTTAAAGATTTATTTTTATTTTCTATGTATGAGTGTTTTACCTGCTTGTATGTTAGGCACACTGCGTGCGAGTCTGGTGTCCACGGAGACCAGAGGAGGGCCCTGTATTCCCTGGAACTGGAGCTTCAGACAGCTGTGAGCCGCCATGTGGTTCTGGAATCCCAGGGTCCTCTGCAGGAGCAACTAGTGCTCTTAGCCCCTGAGCCATCGATCCTCTTCCTCTTGTTTTTATGTTTGGAGTTTACAGTTTTGTGTGCATGTTCAGAAGTGCCCCATTTGCTTGCTTGTTGCCCATAGAGACCAGAAGAGGGCTCTGGATCCACTGGAATGGAGTTAGGGATAGTTGTGAGACACCATGTAGGTGCTAGGATCCTCTGCAAGAGTAACAAATGCCAGGCATGGTGCCCCATGTCCCAGCACTAGTAGGCGGGGCAAGTGGATCTTTTGGGTTTGAGGCCAGCCTGGTCTATATAGGGAGTAGGCTTACAAGACAACAGGTGCTTTTACCACTTCAGCCCTTATATTTGAGTTTTCACTGAGACTGTATGTGAACATGTTTTAGAGTCTGTAGTGTACACTACCCATGCAGACCCATGATATCTGAGCTGTTCTAAAACTTTTAAAAAATTGTTAATCTTTTAACTGCTGTTATTAGCTGTTAGTTTATGATAACTTTTGAAAAAAATTAGCCTGCTATGGTGGGGCACACTGGTAGGATTTGCTGAAGAAGGTGGTGACAGGAGGATCACAAGTTCCAGGCCACCCTGAGCTACATGTTTACTGTGTGGTGGTGGTGTATAGTCTTTAATTCTAGCCCTGGGGAGGCAGAGACAGGTGGATCTATGTGTGTGAGTATTTTACTATTTGTTTACAAGTGCCTATGGGAGGCCAGAAGGGGACTTCAGGTGGCCTACAACTGTAGTTCTGTGTGCTTGTGAGGCACCGTGTGGATGCTGGGAACTGAACACAGGTCCTCTGCCAGAGCAGCCAGTGCTCTTAACTGCTGAGCCACCTGTCTACAACCCTACCTTTTTATTTTTTGGGATCAGGTCTTTTTTTTTTTTTTTCTTTTTCTTTCCTTTCCCTGAGACAGGCTTTCTCTGTGTAGCCCTGGCTGTCCTGGACTCCCTTTGTAGACCAGGCTGGCCTCAAACTCACAGTGATCTGCCTGCCTCTGCCTCCCAAGTGCTGGGACCAAAGGCGTGTAACACCACACCCTGTTCAGCTCCCCCTCCGGCGCCCCCAGACAGGGATTCTAAACTGTGTAGCTTGGCTGGCCTTGAACTCCCAGAGATCCACCTGCCTCTGCCTTTGGGATTAAAGTCACGTGTCATCACTCCTGGCTAGGTCAGGTCTTTTGTATCCCAGGCTGACCTTGAAAATGGGAATGACCTTGAATTTGGGGTCCTCCTGTCTTCCCCCTTCCAAGTGTTGAGATTGTAGTTGTGCACCGAGTTTATGCAGTGCTGGGGATGGTAATTCAGGGCTTATCTGCATGGTAGGCACACAAGGTACCACTGTAACTACATTCTCAGCTCCTATTTAGTGACTGTACTGGGTCAGCCGGGGTTAGTTAATTCTCTCATCCCTTCCTTCCTTTCCATTTTGTTGAGTTTAGTGGTGGGTGGAGCAGCATCTACTTTGCATACCAGGTTATCCTAGATTTTGTTTTTGTTGTTTTAAAGATTATTTATTTTATGTATGACTATTCTATTTACATGAACATCTACATGCTAGAAAAGGGCATTAGATCACATTACAGATAGTTGTGAGCCACCGTGTGGTTTCCGGGAACTGAACTCGGGACCTCTGGAAGAGCAGACAGTGAACTGCTGAGCCATTTCTCCAGCCCTTGTTTTTGTTTTGTAATGAGACAGAGTCTCACTGTGCTGCTTGGCTTAAAGGCATGTGCCATGCCTGGCTTAATGGTTTAGACATCTTTTTTTGTTTTTGTTTTGTTTTGTTTTGAGACAGGATTTCTCTGTAGCCTTGACTATTCTCGACTCTCTCTGCCTCCCAAGTGCTGGGGATTAAAGGCGTGCGCCACCACTGCCTGGCTAGACATATTTTATTTATTTACTTATTTATTATGTATACAGTGTTCTGCCTGCATGTACACTTTGCCAGAAGAGGGTACCAGATCTCATTATAGATGGTTGTAAACCACCATGTGGTTGCTGGGAATTGAATTCATTGTCTGGAAGAGCAGACAATGAATGCTTTTAAGTCTCTGAGCCATCTCTCTAGCCCTTAATTTGGTTTTTTTTTTTTTTTTGTTGGTTGGTTTTTCAAGACATGGTTTCTCTGTGTAGCCTTGGCTGTCCTGTACTCTGTAGACCAGGCTGGCCTGGAACTCACAGAGATCTGCCTGTCTCTGCTTCCTCTGCCCAGCTGCAGTAAGCACTCTTTTTTTTTTTTTTTTTTCCCCGACACAGGGTCTCTCTGTGTAGCCTTGGCTGTCCTGGACTCACTTTGTAGACCAGGCTGGCCTCGAACTCACAGCGATCCACCTGCCTCTGCCTCCCAAGTGCTGGGATTAAAGGCGTGCGCCACCACGCCCGGCTGTGCAGCAAGCACTCTTAATCGAGGAGTCAACCTTCAAGCCTGACACTTGTTTCGTTGTATTCGTTTTCAGACAGGTTCTCTTATTATGCAGTTCTGGCAGTCCTGGAACTCACTGTATAGTCCACACTGGTCTCTTAACTCTCAGAGGTCTGCCTGCATCTGCCTCCTGAGTTCTGGGATTAAAGGTGTGCACTATCTTATCTATCACACCTGGTTTAGTTTTGCATGGATTTGTTTGTCCAGGACAGACAAGGGTACATAGAGAACCTGTGTCTCAAAAGAAAGAGTTGATTGTGTGTGTGTGTGAGTGTGACAGACAGACAGACAGACAGACAACTGGGAGGAGATGACTCTCTTTTCACCCTGTGGGCCAGGGAAATGGAAGTCAGGTTGCCTGCCAGACCTGGGGGCAGGTGCCTTTACTCATTAAGCAAGTCTTTCCAGGCCTCTCACTTTTTAAGAACCTTTCTCTGATTTTTCAGCTTTGTGCTTTTTATGCCTTTATTTTCTTTTTTTCTTTTTTTGGCTTTCTTTTCTTTTCTTTTTTATATTTTATTTAATTTTAATCTATGTGTTGGTGTGAAGGTGACAGATCTTGGAGCTACAGACAGTTGTGAGCTGCCATGTGGGTGCTGGGAATTGAACCCGGGTCCTTTGGAAGAGCAGGCGGTGCTCTTAACCACTGAGCCATCTCTCCAGCCCCATTTTTTTTTTTTTTTTGGTTTTTCGAGACAGGGTTTCTCTGTGTAGCCTTGGCTGTCCAAGATTCACTTTGTAGACCAGGCTGGCCTCGACCTCACAGCGATCCGCCTGCCTCCCGAGTGCTGGGATTAAAGGCGTGCGCCACCACGCCCGGCTTCAGCTTTAATTTCTTAAGGCACTGCATTTTACGAATTGTTCCATTTAAATGTCAGAGACATCTCCATAAGTTCATATCCCCTAAAGTGCCTAAAACACTGCAGAGCACAAATTGTTGAGCGTTTGTAAGTCGGCGCTAAGTTCTTGGGGTGTGCTCATGATTAAAACAAAGGTGATTGCTCTGCTGGAACTCACATTCCGCTTTTGAGCCTTAAAGCCAGCTAGCTCCCTGTGTGACCCAGACGGTCCTGTGTGAGCCCTGGTTTGCTGGGATTGCAGGTGTGTACCACCACACCTAGCTTGCCTTGACTGAGAGGGAGAGGCAGGCAGGCATCTTTAAACAGCACATCTGTGGACAGCATTAGACAGGACTGGAATTAGAGGAAGCAGATTAAGAGCATACAAAGTTTGAGGAAGGGGATGGCTGTAAATTTAAGTGGATTAGAGGAGCCTCCTTGAAGAGGTAACAGTGGAGGGATCAGGTCCTTGAGCCATTCATCTTGAAGTTGATTACAGTTCATGAAATTAAGACTGGCTTATTATGTCATCTTCTGAAGGGGTATTGATAGCCATTTGATTATGCCAATCTGAAGTTAGCAGAAAAATTAGTTGATATTTAGGTCATTAGCGTTAAACTACTAAAGTCTGCTAGTAGAGAAGAAAGATGTTTTCGCTGTTCTCTTGGACTTAATATGTCACCTGATTTGTTTTGTCCAAATATATGGAGATTGCTTATCTGTGTTTGAAAGGAAAAACAACACGGGAGCTACTCGACCCCTGCATGCTAACATTTGACAGAGGAGGCGTTTGTGGGATCAGGAGTTCTTGTTTTGTCTAAATGTGAACTTGTGTTTTTTGTTTCTTTAACTGCACAGTTGCAATTTTACACCATCCTGATTAATAGCCACATGATGCAGACTAAAAGAACTATCTCTCTCTTTTTTTTTTTTGTTCTAAATAGCTTCAGCCATGTTGGAACTTCGTTTTACTACAGCCCTGTGTGTGTGTGTGTGTGCGCGCGCGCGAGCGCTCTCTCTCTCTCTCTCTCTCTCTCTCTCTCTCTCTCTCTCGACTTTTCCTTGAATTGTATGTTCTATTTTGGCTAGGTAGAAATTGCTTTTAGTATTATATAGTGCTGAGCGGGTACAAGTCTATTTTTATAGTTATTTGAAGTGATGGTGACAGCTTCAGTGGAGATGTAAATGGAATTTATCAGCAGGCTAACCTGATGCTGGAGGTTTTGAATTGGAAATGCGTGGGGGAGGGATGTAGCTTAGTGGTAGAGGTTTGCCTAGTATTCAAGAGGCCCTAGATTGAATCCCAGGTTCTGTTAAGAAAGAAAAACAACATTGATTTGAAGTTGCCTTGAAAAAAATTAAAAATACATGGGTGAGTGAGTTTGAGGACAGCCTGGTGTACATAGTGAATTCCAAGCCAGCTAGGGCTGCATAGCTAGACCCTGTTTCAGAAAGGTGGGGCAGGGCGGCTGAGTGAATAATGATAAGAGTGCTTGGGGGTGTTTGGAATGTGTGTGGGGTCACTGTAAAGGGCGCTGTTGCCTGTTGAGTGTACCACGGAACTATAAGTACATTGCTACTCACCTGTCAATGCTTCCTTAGTTGGCGGAGACAAAGTACGCTTCTCAGGAAACTGCCCCTCCATGGGCGATTAAGTCTAGAACTTAAAGACACTTTTGAATCCATACCTTAAAACTAGTACCACGTATGAGAGAAATGTGATTTATTTATTTAGGGACAAGACCTTGCTTTTTCTAGGCTTGCCTTGAATCTGGGCTTCTCTTGTCTCAGCTTCTCAACTGCTGGGAGATATGGTCTGTAATTGGGGATCTATATGGGATGTAGTCTGTGATAGAGACAAGTACTGCCCTGGGTGCAGAGCAAATGTGTTTGTGAGATGATTAGTAAGCTGAGGTGTACCTATTCCCTTATTTATAGGTGGGTTTGTTTGTTATTGTCTTATAATTTGACCTTTTAGGTTACTCACAGGAAAGTGAAATACTGCCAGGCGCGTTGGTACACGCTTTTAATTCTAGCACATGGGGCTGGAGAGATGGCTGACAGGTTAGTAGCACTGGTTACTCTTCCAAAGGTCTTGATTTCAATCCCCAGAAACAGCCAGGCACACCTTTAATCCCAGCACTCGGGAGGAAGAGGCAGGTGGATTGTTGTGAGTTTGAGGCCAGCTTGGTGTACAAAGCAGATCTAGGACAGCCAAGACTACACAGAGAGACCCTGTCTTGAAAAAACAAAACAAAAACAACAACAATTCCCAGAAACAACGTGGTGGCTCATAATAATCTATGAGATCTGATGCCCTTTTCTGGCATACAGGCATACATATAGAGCACTCATATACATACATTAAATAAATAAGTTATATAAAAAAGTTCTAGCACATGACAGGCAAGAAGATCTAGTTCAAGGCTACTCTGAGTTCTAGGCCAGTCAAAGCTACATAATGAGAATCTCAATAAATAAAATCTCACTGGGAAGCCTGGTGTGGTGATGCACACCTTTAATCCTAGCATTTGGGAAGCAGAGGCAGGCAGATCCTGTGAGTTCAAGGCCAGCCTGGTCTACAAATCGAGTCCAGGGCAGCCAAGGTTAACACAGAGAGATCCTGTCTTGAAAAACTAAAACAAACAAACAAAAACCCCCCAAAACTCATTGGAAAGCAAAAAACCTCGGATAATGAAAGGATCTTTATTTTATTTTTTAAGGTAAGCACTATTACAGGTTTGTATACAATACAAAGAGAAAGATGGTACATAGATTCTTTTTCTTCTTTTTTTTTTGGTTTTTTGAGACAGGGTTTCTCTGTGTAGCCTTGGCTGTCCTGGACTTGCTTTGTAGACCAGGCTGGCTTCCAACTCACAGCGATCCACCTGCCTCTGCCTCCCGAGTGCTGGCATTAAAGAAGTGTGCCATCACCACTCAGCTTTTTTTTCTTTTCTTATCAGGGTTTCTCTTGTAGTCCTAACTGTCCTGGCTGTCCTCGAGTTTACAGAGATCCCTCTGCCTCCGAGTGCTGGGTTTAAAGGCATGTGCCACCACACCCAGCTAGATTGTGTGTGTGTGTGTGTGTGTGTGTGTGTGTGTGTGTGTGTGTGTGTGTGTGTTTTGAAACAGAGTTTCTGTGTGGGGCCTTGGGTGTCCTGGTCTTGAACTCACAGATATCTGCCTGCCGTTGTCTCCCAGAGTGCTGGCATTACAGGCATGTATCACTGGACTCACTGGATCTCCCTCCCTGCCCAGATATGAGGGTTTCTCTGTGTAGTCCTGGCTGTCTTGGAACTCAGAGGTCTGCCTGCTTCTACCTCCCACCTGGCAAGATTTTTATTTTGTTTTTTGTTTGGTTCTTCAAGACAGGGTTTCTCTGTGTAGCTTTGGCTGTCCTAGACTCCCTTTGTAGACCAGGCCGGCCTCAGTGTCACAGAGATCTGCCTACCTCTGCCTTCCTGAGTGTTGGGATTAAAGGTTTGTGCCACTGTGCCCAGCAAGATTTTTATTTTTTATTTAAAAATATTGTTAGATTTATGCCATTTACCTTCATATATATTTGTGTGCCATGTAAATACTTGCTTTGGGAAGTTAATAGAGGGGCATTGAGTTGCTCTGAGAATAATTACAGAGTCACCATGTGGATGCTGGGAACTGAACCCTGGATCCTCAGTGCTTTTTACCACTGAGTCATCTCTCCAGCCTCTTATTTTTATTTTTTAGTTGATGTGATACCTGTGTGTCTGTGGGAGAAATGTGCATATGAGTTTTCAAGGAGCCCAGAAGATGGTATCGGATCCTCTGGAGCGGAAGTTAACAGGCTCTGAGTTGATCCCACGGGTGCTGGGAACTAAACTTACTGCAAGGGCACTAGGCACTTTTACCTGCTGAGCCACTCCTCCAGCCTCATGGATTAAGTGTTGAGTTCAGTAGGTTGTATCTTAAAAAAAAAAAAAAAAAAGATTTATTTATTACGTATACAGTACTCTGTCTGCATGTATACCTTCAGGCCAGAAGAAGCTATCAGATCACGTTATAGATGGTTGTGAGTGGCCATGTGGTTGCTAGGAATTGAACTCAGGATCTCTGGAAGAAATGACAGTGCCCTTAACCTCTGAGCCATCTCTCCAGCCCTCAGTAGTTTGTATCTTTTAAAGAGTGTTTCTTTTTTCCTTGAGTTGTTAGAATTTTAGAGTATGCCCAGCACTGTGGTGCATGTCTATAATCCCAGCACTTGGGAGCCAAGGCAGACAGCCTAGGACAGCAGGACTACACAGAGAAACCCTGTCTCAAAAAACCCAAAACTAACCAAATAAAAATAGAAAAGAATTTTAGTGTATGATAAAAGAAGATGGAAAAAAAATCTTACCGAATAGGAAAAAGACTTTCAGCTGTGAGAGATGAGGTGACTTGCTGAAAGCAGCATTGTTGATTTTTATTATGTGCCCCCTACCCGTGCCCCAGTAAATGCAGGCATAAACAAGATGGTAGCTGCACATGCAACTCATCAGTGCAGGGTTTGCCTAGCTTGTATTAGGTTCTGGGTTAGATCCCCACCCGGTACCACAGGAAGTACATAAAAACAGCATGTTGTGTGTTTTACAGAATACAGTTGTAGACAATCTTTGCCCTTCAGGAGTTCTTTGAGTTTGGCTCACTTAAATAAGTCTTGTTTTCTTAATTGTTTTTAATTTATGTAATTCTGCATAAGCATAATGTGAAATCTACTTAAATTTTTTTTTAAAGGTAGTTTCATATAAACTTGGTACGTAGCCAAGGAAAGGTTTTTATTTCAGTGCTGGACATTGAACCCAAGGCCTTGTATGTACCAGGCAAGTATTGCACTCCCTAGATTCCTGGATAGTTTAATGAAAAAAAAATTACTTATGCTTTTAAGTTGCCAGTGAATCAAAAGTAGAACTTTCAAAGGCAAATGTAATTGGCAACAATGAGATAGAATAGTGTGATACGATCTTGAGAGACTGGAGGGTTATAGCCAGTCATGAGACGTCAAAAAACATAGCCTGCTGGGTGTTGTGACTGAATTGATGACCCTGGGCCTTAGGCCCCAGAGGCATTACTGCCTTATAGCACATTGTAGTTGATTCGTGTGCTCACTGTGGTGACTCAGAAGGTTAAATTATTTTTAATGTCTTTCAAAGAAGTATTTTTCAAACTGCAGGTCATGACTGGTTAGATTATGAAATCACTTTAGTTAAAGTGTACTGGCTGATGGGTGCTGGTGGTGTAGTATTCCTCACTATGCAGCTCTGGTTGGGCTGCAGTTGGCTCTGTAGACCAGGCTGGCCTGGGACAGATCTGCCTGCCCCGCCTCTCTGGTGCATGAGTTAAAGGTGTACATCATCATGTCTGGCCCTGCATTGTTCTTTGTAACCCTGAGTCCAGCTAGTTACCTCTGTTGAAATGTGGATTGACACTGGCTTGCCCTTGTTTAGGTCTTGTGCAAGAGATTGTAGCTGCAGTGATCTCACAAGTGCAGCGAGCATATTGTGTTCAGAAAACAGCATTTCATAACACTCCTTCCTATCCCCTGGTTCTTAAATTATTTTTCTGCTCTTTATCTCATGATGTTGCTTGAAGCCTGGGGCCAAGTGTTTTTGATATAAGCGCCCTATTTAGGGCCAGGCACTTAACACTTAGTCTCAGCATTTTGGCCAGTTACGAATCTGTGTTAACTATTGGCCACTGCAGAAGAAACTTCTGTCAAAGTTGAGAGCAGCCCTAATCTTTAGGTATAAGCTGCAGTATTTAGAAGGCACTTGGACACGTGTTATTTAGCAGAGCGGCACAGTTAGGTCCCTCTGTAAGGTTACGCCCTCCTGAGCCAGTGGCTCTCATCAGGGTCATGTTATCTCAGGGGTTGCAGTAGTTGGAGCTGGAGACTTGGTTCACCTCTTTAACTCAGTTAAGCTGCCTGAGGGCTGCAGTTTTGTTGTTTGATTGTATCTCTTGGCCCAAAGAAGGTGATTGGCTGTTTTAAGTGAGGGCTCAGCTTCTTTGTTTAATAAGCACAAATAGGGCTGCGGTGGAGTGCAGGTCCTGCCTCCATCCCTGGCACCACACACACAAAACTGAGGCCTAAATTCTCTTTACCTTACAATCTTGTCAGCTACCTTTCCTGAAGCTGGAAGATGCTGGTGGGTTTTAGCACTCAGTTCTATTTGCAGGTGAAGAAACTAAGGCCGTGGATGTCTTTCAAGTCTCACCTTTGGCTGCATAGGTGGTATTAGAATGACCCCCCCCAAAAAAAAAAAAAAAAAAGAATTAAGCCCAGGGCCTCACATGCTAAGCCTGTGCTCTGACAATTGAGCTACACCTGGCCTGGATCTTGTCCAGGCACTTTTTGTCCCACACACTCCAGAGCCTTGTGATCACTATCTTTTCACTCTGTGGAGAGACTGTCAGTGAGTCTCATTCTTGTCTTATTCAAATCCAAATCATTTTCTCTGGTAGTCAAGTCCCTCCATAGAGCACACAGTATTTATTCAGTGTGAGATGAAGTCTGTTGCTCTTGTCATCTGTCCTTTTTTTTTTTCCCCCCTTTTCTTTTTCTTCTTCTTCTTGAAACAGGGTTTCTCTGTGTAGCCTTGGCTGTCCTGGTCTTACTTTGTAGACCAGGCTGGCCTCGAACTCACAGAGATCTGAATGTCTGTGCCTCCCAGAGTGCTGGGATTACAGGTGTGCACCACCACACCCTGCTGTAGGCTTCCATTTTTATGGGGAGTTCTGAAATAGGAGAAAAGTTACCAACTGCAATGTAGGTGGGTTTTGCCACCAGCCACCAACAGACAGGTAGCTGTTTGTTGCTACTAATGGTCAAATTCAGTCACCCATCACTGTCATTTTAAAAATGTTTATGTGCTCGACAGCTTATTTTTAATGTTGTCATATCCAAGTACATCAGTAGTACATACTGACAGAATTATAGAAGAAAGCAGTTCGTGTTGCAAATGGCAGATTTTAAAAAATAAGATTTTTTCCTCCCCTTTGAGACAGGTTTATGAATTCCTGGCTGCCTTGAAACCTGGTATGTAGATCAAGCTGACCTCAAATTCACAGAGACTCTTAAATTTCTACCTCCCAAGTGTAAAATGATTTTTATTTGTGTGCGTGCGTGCGTGCGTGCGTGTGTGTTTGGAGCCCAGAAGAGGGTGTTAGATCCCTGGCAGTTATGAGCCACCTGATAGGGGTGCTGGGAATTGAACCCAGGTTCTTTGCAAGAGCAGCTAGTGCCAAGAGTCAAATTTAGATAGTGACCAATGAAATCGTTGATGGTGAAAGGGAAAAACTTGGAAATTTGGTCAGATTTTTTTTTTTTTTAAAGGCAGGTGTCTTAATTGTGGTTGACTTCAAACTCCTGGTAGTTATTCTGTCTTGCTCTCCCAAGTGTTGGGATTACAGGTGTGGAACCACCATACACGGCCAGTCCCCCACCCCCCCAGACAGTGTTTCTCTGTGTAGCCTTGGCTGTCCTGGACTCCCTTTGTAGACCAGGTTGGCCTCGAACTCACAGGGATCCACCTGCCTCTGCCTCCCGAGTGCTGGGATTAAAGGCGTGCACTACCACCCCCCAGCTTGTGTCCAGTTTTTAACTAATACTTGCCCTGCCTCCAGTACTACAGACGGAAACCAGTACTGGTATATGCTCTACCTCCCAGTGCTAGTTTAAAGAGAAGACTTAATGTAGCTAAAACGTAACTACCTCCAGCCCAATGCTTGAGTTTCCTAGTTCTGATTCTTCTGTCAGCCCCTTGATTTAGCAATCAGTAGGTGTGCAGTGGTATTCCAGGACATTTCTCCAGGGAGTCTAGAGATAGCTCAGTGGTTAAGAGAGAGTACTGGTTTCTCTTCCAAAGGACCTGTGTTGAGAGAGAGAGAGAGAGAGAGAGAGAGAGAGAGAGAGAGAGAGAGA
>OU015754.1:27673224-27694571 GCA_907169655.1 Acomys percivali | reverse complement strand
AGGGGGAGAGGGAGATTGTGTGTGTGTGTCTGTGTGTACTGGTTTCTCCTCCAGAGGATCTGGATTTAATCTCAGTACCCACATGGTGCCTGACAGCTGTCTGTAATTCCAGTTCCAGAGGATCCAGTGCCCTCCTCTGGCTTGTATGGGTACCACAAGCATGTTTTACACATATTTGTATGAAGTAAAACACCCATATACACAAAATACAAATTAAATAAAACCTTTTTTAAAAATGCACTTCCGCTGGGCGGTGGTGGCGCACGCCTTTAATCCCAGCACTCGGGAGGCAGAGGCAGGCGGATCGCTGTGAGTTCGAAGCCAGCCTGGTCTACAAAGTGAGTCCAGGACAGCCAAGGCTACACAGAGAAACCCTGTCTCAAAAAAAAAAAGCACTTCCTTAATGCCCAGTACTACTGAGCATCTTTGTACATATTTATAAGCATTTATTGTATCATCTCCGGTTGGGATCAGCTTGCATGGTCTTCTAGATATAGACTAGAGACACAAATGGCCCTATAAAACCTGCGTGTTTTGTAGCTGGTTCGTGATTGACTGTTGGAGTGGTTTCACTGTGGGAATAATGTGTTAAAGCCCCCTTTCTGCAGAAATTCCTGTTTGCCAGGCTTGAGGGCATCATAGTGGACAGGTGAGATGAGCTGTCTTTCTCCTGAGTTCCCACCCTAGTGCAAACAGCTGAAAGTAGTTCTAAATGTCCACTTACCTATGCTACTGAGGCAGTTGGGGAGCTAGTGTGTTGTCTTGCAGAGCTTCTGAATGCTTAGGCTATGGAGTTGGGGTCCTACCTTAAACCCCTAAAAAGGGGCCAGCAAGTTGGCTCTGGCCCAAGTTTGGTGATCTGAGTTGAATCTCTAGTCCACATGGTGGTAGAGATTGAACCATCCCTCCAAGTTGCCTTCTGACCTTTATACACATGTAGTGACATGGACACTTTCCTCCAATAAATAAATGTAATAAAATATATTTCGGGGGGCTGGAAAGCTGGTTCAGCAGTTAACAGCATTGTCTACTCTTCCAGAAGACCCAGGTCCGGTTCTCAGCACCCACACAGTGATTTATAACTGCCTCTATCTCCAGTGCCAGGGGATCTGATACCCTCTTCTGGCCTCTGGGCAATATATACAGTGTACAGACATACATGCAGATGAAACACACACATAAATAAATGTGATTAAGAAAAAAATTTGAAAAAAATTTTAAAAAAAATTTGAAAAGTTCCTTTTAAATGTTAAAAATATTGAAAGGAAGAAGTCAAAATACCCTCATTTACAGATAAGAGTCTATATATAAAAGATCTTAAGGACGATATCCAAAAGCTCTTTGGCATTAATGAATATTTTCAGCAAAGTTGCAGGATATAAATTTAACATAAAAATCTGTAGCTTTTCCTGAATACCAGTGACAAACATGAAGTCAGGGAAACAATTCCATTTACAGTAACCTCAAGGGGGCTAGTCAGGGGCTGAGTGGTTGTGGCTCGCGCCCAGCACCAAGGAGGCAGAGGCAGGTGGGTCTCTGTGAGTTTGAGACCACCCTGGTCTACAAAGCCAGTCCAGGACAGCCAGGGCCACACAGAGAAACCCTGTCTCCACACCCCTTTCCTCCCAAAAAAAACCAGCCCGGCCAGAATAAATCCTCTAACTCTGTCAAGACTGCAGCACTGATCCTTGGGCCTGTTTTCTTTTGTGAAGGACCAACCACTTACTAATGCTCGTACTCTTCAAATGATGTTAATTGCATCATGTAGTAAATGTTCACATTTTTTTTTTTTTTGCTGGCCTTGAATTCACAATTTAGTTCACTGCCTCCTAGACTATAGTTGTGAGTCACCATCAAGCATATGTTCAATTTGTACCTTTGTATCTGTTAGACAAGGATTTATTTGTTTACTTATTTTGTATACAGTATTGTACCTGCATGTGCACCTGCAGGCCAGAAGAGGGCATAGATAACATTATAGATGGTTATGAGCCACCATGTGGTTTCTGGGAATTGAACTCAGGGCCTTTGGAAGAACAGTCAATGCTCTTAACCTCTGAGCCATCTCTCCAGCCCTAGACCAGGACTCTTAAGATAATGAGGGTCTGGAGAGATGGCTCAGAGATGAAGAGCACAGGCTGCTCTTCCAGAGGTCCTGAGTTCAATTTCTGGCAACCACATGGTGGCTCACAACCATCTACAATGAGATCTGGTATCCTCTTCTGGCCTGCAGAGACAAATGCGGGCAGAATACTGTATACATAACAAATAAATCTTATTTAAAAAAAAAAAAGATGAGGGAGGGAGGAATGGGAGGATACAAGGGAGGGGATAAACATTGAGATGTAATATGAATAAATTAATAAAATAAAATTAAAGATGAATGAAACTTCAACTCTCTTTTGAGGTTCCTAAGTGGGAGAAGAGAACAGACTGCAAGTTGTCCTCTGACCTTCATGAGCACCCCATACACATGTAAACAACTACATGGCTTTTTCAGACAGGTTCTCTGTAGCCCTGGTTGTCTTGGCACTCTCTCTATAGACCAGGCTGGCCTCGAATTCAAAAAATCCACCTTCCTCTGCGTTCTGAGTGCTGGGATTGAAGGTACACACCACCACTACCCCATGCAATTTTTAAGAAACATAAAATGAGGGCATGGGGAAATGGCTTAGTAGTTGAGCCAGTTCTGGGTTGGCCAGGGTTGGTACATGGAGGACCACCCCCTCCCCACACACCCCAGAAGTCTTGTTGTATAGCTCAGGCAGGTCTTGCTTGAACTATGGTAATGAGCTGCCATATTTGATATTACATGAGGTTTTACACAACTGCATGTAAGTTAGTAGAAGAACGTGTGTTCTGTTTGACACAGGGTTTCTCGGTAGCTTTGGCTGTCCTGGCCTTGCTTTGTGCGGGAGTAAATGCACCACCACACCTATCCAGAAGACCAGATTTTTTGGTGTTTAAACTAGCTTTTATTGTGCAGTTACCTTTACTCTTCATTCTATGGTTTTTTTTGTGTTTGTGTATGTTGTGGGGCAGGTTGGGTATTTTGTAAGCCAAAAAGCAACATCCTCACAGAACTGTGAGAGACTGGGGAGATGCCCTGCCCTCTTTAGGTCTTGTAATGTGTTTTGTTCTGCAGGTTTATTATCTTGTCTTGCTACAGGTGTTGTTGAGCCCCTTCAAGTAAATTTGAGTTATACTTGTTCTCATGAAATTTTTTTTTTCCTTCTTTTTAAAATATTATGTATGCCTTCTCCCACCCCACTGTTTGTGTAGGCTGGCCCATCAGATGTCAGAAGAGGGTGTTGGAACTGGAGTTACAGATGGTTGTGAGCTGCCAAGTGGGTGGTGGGAATTGAACCCAGGTCCTGTGGAAGGACAGCTAGTGTTCTTAACTGCTAAGCCATCTCTTGAGCCCACTCACTAAATCAACTATTAATTTTTTGTTTTAATGTCAGGGCTCTGATTATGGGGCCCTGGTTGGCCTTAACTCCTTCTGTAGGCCATGCTGGCCTGGAACACACAGAGACTTCCCAGTCACAGATTAAAGGCATGGATACCTGTTTCCCTTGCTGTTTTATTATTTTTGTATGAGTGAGGGCAGGCATGTGCCCAGGAGTGTGGATAGGTCAGAAGACAGGTAGGAGTAAGTTCCTGCCTCCTGTCAGCACTAGCTTCAGGCTCAGGCCATCAGGTTGCAGGACAGTTGATTTTACCCACTGAGCCATCTCCCTGCTGGGGGATTCATTTCTTTTCTTTGCCCGAGGATGTCCATTCTCCAGGTGAGCGCTGTAACCCTGAGTTAAACCCTGCTGTCTCCAGTGATTTCTCCTTATGTAGTTTTTCAATGCTGTATAGTAATTAATCACACTATCTCTGCTGCCTTACTCATAGTTGAGCTTGTTTTTAGTGACTACCTTTGGTTTTAGAGACAGGGGCTTTCTATTGTATGCGTTTGAGACTGCCTGGTGGCTCTTCCTGCCTCAGCCTCCCAAGGCCAGGCATTATAGCTGGAGTCTGCCGTGCCCTGTTATTTTTAGTTTTATTTTTTAAACTGGACTTGGGGTCACAGAAGCAGTTTCTGTTTTTTCTGCTTTGTTGGTAAGATCATGATTTCCTGGGCTTTGTGGTTTTTTTTTTTTTTTAATTGAAAAGTGGATATTTTAGACAACACCTTGTAGCAAGTCTGGGTCTGGAGCTAGAGGAGAGCTGTTACTACTATAGTTGGGCAGTGTTACAAGAAGATAAGGAAGCTGTGCTATTGGGAGTCGTGTAGAATAACATACAGTGTAATTACATAACACATGGTGTCCCTGTAGTTCTTAGGCAGTATAATCTTGTGGAAGCACTGTACATGGTCTGTGTGTGATGCGTCAATGTATAACTGACGGCTGAATGACTTCAGTGAAGTCAGACCTACTTCACCTGGCTGGCTAGCCCTCAGGTCCTCAGTCAGTCTGGACCACAGTGGGTTTTGCAGTTAATCACGTTAATTGTTGATTGGATGATACTATTTTGTATTATTTTGGTGTGCATGTGTAGATTTATGTGAGCATATAAATGTGTAGAGGACAGAGATCTGTCTTAGATGCCACCCACTACCACCCTGTTGTTTGAGCTGTCAATAAACTTGGATCCTGCTGAGAGCTGGGTGTGGTGGCGCATGCCTTTAATCCCTGCACTTGGGAGGCAGAGGCAGGTGAATCTCTGAAGTTTGAGGCCAGCGTGGTCTACAAAGTGAGTCCAGGACAGCCAGGGCTCTAGAGAAAGAACCTGCCTAAACAACAAATAAAGTGGGTGCATTGTTGCGAGCCATTTCTAGTTCAGCCAGCAGGATTCAGGTTCATTGAAAGTTACATGTGTGTCTGTGTTTGTGTGTATGGCATACATGCATGTGAGTTTAGGTGCCCACGGAGACCAGAAGAGGGCATTGTGTCCCTGGAGCTGGAGTTAGAGGCAGTTGTGAGCTGGGAACTGAACTGAGAATCTTGTGCAAGAGCAGTAAGTTCTTAACTATTGAGGAGCCGTCTCTTCACTCTGGAGAAAGAACCTTATTTATTTATGATTAACATAGCATTCCATTGTAGGCTGGGCTACATTTCGTCACCCCGTTCACTCACCCAGCAATGTGCATTTGAATGGTCTTCTGTGGTGAGTGACTCTGCTGTGAACAAACGTGTGTGTAATTGTCTTTTGACTCACTGCTTCAGTCAGTTTTTTTGATATATGCCCAGAAATTGAACTACTGTGTCTTCTGGTCATTTTATTTTATTTAACCTTTTTCCAATGACAACTTTTGAAATATTTTTTTGATGTACAAAATGTTCTTGAGTAATTTCATTGATGTACATGATGAACTTTGTTTGCTCCTTACTCTGATAATTCTCTTACCTGCTTCCACTCCTGCTAAAACCCTTTCCCCAGCGAACGCCCTTCCTGTTTTCATTCCTCCTGTTGGGTTATTTTAGTGACCACTGCTTTTGATTAGCGGGTTGGGAGTTACTACAGTAAGAGCGTTACACCACTGAAGAAACCAAGCCTTCCTCCAGCAGTTTCCAGTGAAGAGTGGGGCTGGAGGATCCCCTGCCCCGTCTATGCTGGACTGTGGTTGGCCCAGTCCTCTACAGGTAACCTCAATTGCTGAAAGTCCTTGAGTGCAGTGGCCACATCGTGTCCATACTCTGGCTTTTAAACTTGTAGTGCTTTCCCCTTGTTTAATACTCGCTGAATGTTGGAGGGGGTGATACACACAGACGCCTCACTCAACCTGCCTCTGCCTCCCAAGTGCTGGTATTAAAAGGCATGTGCCACCATGCCCAGCTGTGTTTAATGATTTAAGGAGTCCCCATGTTAAGTGTGGCACACCACCTTCCCTTCCCACCAGTGGTACACAAGGGTTCTGATTTCCTCACTGTTTTTGTCTACTTGCTAATTCCTGATATTTGTTGGAGAGATTGCTGGAAATAAAGTTCATGGCCTCATGTATGGCTAAATACTTTATTTCTGAGCTACTATAAGCTGCCATAATGAATGTGAAGTGTAATTTCCTAAAACCTAGTGGAACCAAGAATATTTTATTTTTAAATATTTTTTATTTTTATTTTTTTATAATTTATTTACTTTTTTATTTTATGTGTATTAGTGTGAAAGTATCAGGTCCTTTGGAACTAGAGTTACGGATAGGTGTGAACTGTCATGTGGGTGCTGGGAATTGACCTGAGTCTTTTGGAAGAGCAGACAGTGCTCTTTTTTTTTTTTTTTTTTAAGATTTATTTATTCATTATGTATACAGTGCTCTGCCTGCATGACAGAAGAGGGCATTAGGTCACATTGTAGATGGTTGTGAGCCACCATGTGGGTGCTGGGGATTGAACGCAGGAACTCTGGAAGAGCCGTCAGTGCTCTTAACCTCTGAGCCATCTCTCCAGACCCCAGACAGTGCTCTTAATCAGTGAGCTGTCTCTGCAGCCCCTGAGAATATTTTATTTTTATTTGTTTGAGACAGGGTCTCATGCAGTGCAGGCTGTCCTTAGGCTCACTATGTAGCCAGGATGCCCCCAGTCTCTGACTCTTACCTTCAGCTCTTGGTTGCTGAGGTTTCAGGTGCATGCCACATGTGCAGCCTGAACATCTTTGTATTTTAAGATTAATTTCATCATTTATTTATGTGTATGTGTATTGGTGTCTGGAGAGGCCAGCTCCCCTTGGAGCTGGAGTTGTGCCCATCTGATGTGGGCACCGGGATCTGAACTTGGCTCTTTGGAAGAAAGAACGTCAAGTGTTCTCAATTAACCCTTGAACATCTTTTTGCTGATTATTGATTTGGGAGGGGGGCTGGCTGTATTTGAGCTAGGTTATTGGTTATATTTTTGTTAGTGAATTACAGAGTTCATACACAGCTCCCTCTTGATATTGAATGTTGGCTTAAAGAGACATATTGCCATGTTGTTAAAGCTGTTGCTGAATTCCTGAGCTTAAGAGCTCCTCCTCAGCCTCCGAAGCAGCTGAAACTATATCATATATCACTGCTCCAAAGCTAACTCTCCAGTTGTGGTGTTTTTAATGTCATATTTAAGAATTTAAGGTCATAGCTGGGTGTGGTGGCACACGCCTTTAATCCCAGCACTTGAGAGGCAGAGGCAGGCAGATCTACAGGAATTTGAGGCCAGCCTGCTCTACAGAGCAAGTTCCAGGACAGCCAGGACTACACAGAAAAATCCCTGCCTTGAAAAACAAACCAACCTACCAAACAAAAAAATTCAATGGGGCTGGAGAGATGGCTCAGAGATTAAGAGCACTGACTGCTCTTCTAAGAAGTCCTGAGTTCAATTCCTAGCAACCACATGGTGGCTCACAGCCATCTATAATGAGTTCTGGTGTACACATAGGCAGAACACTGTATATATAATAATAAATCTTGAAAAAAAAAAGAATTCAATGTCATGGTGCTGATTTTCATATTTTTTCCCCTTTCTTTCTTACTTTTTTCTTTTTTTTAAACGAGGTCTCAATATGTAGCTTTGACTGGCCCAACACTCACCGTCTAAAGCCAGGCTGTCTTTAAACTCAAAGATCCACCTGCCTCTGCTTCCCAAGTGCAGGGATTAAAGGCGTGTATTCCTCTCCCTCAGCTCCCTTCCCCCACCTCTTCCCAGACAGGGTTTTTCTTGTAGTCCTGGCTGTCCTGGACTCTTTATAGAACAGGCTGGTATCAAACTCAGAGATCCGTCTGTGTCTGCCTTCTGAGTGCTGGGGTTACAGCAGCATCCAGCTTCAGTAGTGATTTATTTTTATTTTTATTTTTTTGGTTTTTCAAGACAGGGTTTCTCTGTGTAGCGTTGGCTGTCCTGGACTCACTTTGTAGACCAGACTGGCCTCGAACTCACAGTGATCCACCTGCCTCTGCCTCCTGAGTGCTGGGATTAAAGGCGTGCGCCACCACCACCCTGCTCTTCCTTTCATTTATATGTGTACTCTATCTGCATGTACACCTGCATGCCAGAAGAGGGCGTTAGAGGGTAACAGATGGTTGTGAGCCACCATGTGGTTGTTGGGAATTGAACTCAGGACCTCTGGAAGAACAGACAGTGCTCATTTTTTTTTTTCTAAAAGATTTATTTATTTTATGTATATGAGTGATCTGTTTTCTTGTACACCAGAAGAGGGAATCAGATCCCATTACAGATGATTATGAGCCACCATGTGGTTGCTGGGAATTGAACTCAGGACCTCTGGAAGAGCAGACAGTGCTCTTAACCACTGAGCCATCTCTCCAGCCATTGTGTATTTATTTATTTTTTGGGGGGGAGTTTGAGACAGGGAGGCCTGCCTCTGCCTCCCAGTGCTGGGATTAAAGACGTGTGCCACTACGCCGACTCTTGTTTATTTCTTAACAGAATCTTTTTTATGTTGGCTTGATCACATTCTGGATTTAGCTGACAAGTGTAACTTACCAGTGATAGTTAGGATCTTTTGTGTTTGTGTTTTCCCTGTCCTCATAGGTGTGGATGCTCAGTGAACTTCTGTTGTAGCACTTGTTTTTAAGGGGAGTGTAGGAAAGTGGACAGACTGGTATGATGACCCTTGTACACCTGCTGCTTTCCTTCAACACTTAGCAGGTCATACTGGTGTTGTTTCATATGGCATCCACTTCCTCCTTCCTGTTACTCACAAGCAGTATGGAAACTGTGCTATTTTATGTGCAGGTTTCTTTTTTTTTTTTTTAAGATTTATTTATTTATTACATATACATGTATGCCTGCACACCAGAAGAGGGCCCTAGCCCTCATTATAGATGGTTGTGAGCCACCATGTGGTTGCTGGGAACTGAACTCAGGACCTCTGGAAGAGCAGACAGTGCTCTTAACCACTGAGCCATCTCTCCAGCCCCCAGGTTTCTTTATATTAATTCAACTAGCATTTTAAATTATTTTTAAGTTTGTATTTGTGTGTGTGGCAAGGGTGGGCGGGCACATATACTTAAAGAGGTCAGAGGATGGGTATTTGAGGGAGTCTGTTTTTTCCTTCAGTGATGTGGATTCTGGGGATTCCACTGAGGTTGTCTGCAAGTACTTTTGCCTCTTGAGACATTTTGCTGGTCCTTTTTTACTGAGAGTCAGTATTTGTTTCAAGTTGAGCCTCCCTGGCTGGAAAATGAGAAATTCCACATTTCAAAGTCTGAGTGTATTCAGTTCCAGTATGATGCTACAGGTGGGAAGTTCTGCATCAGAACAAAAGTGATGTAGTCAGAATGTCTGGCCACTTAAGGCTTTATACAGACACCTTCCGCTTATGTGCAGAAGATACATATCAAACATTAAACTTGGGTCCCATCTCAAGATACCTACCAAAAAGTCCAAAGAAATTGGAAATCCAAAACCCAAAACCTTTCTACTCTCTTAAGTACTTCTAACAAAGCATACTTCGTTTTTGTTTGGGTTTTTTGTTTGTTTGTTTGTTGTTTTTTAATTAAATAGACGATTGGGTCTAAAGTACTAGTGAAGAAATTGAGAGTTGGGAATGTAACTCAGTGAGTAGACGGCTTGTCTAGAATGTATGAGGACCTGTGGTGGATCCCCAGCTCTGCATGAACCTGGGCGCGGTGGTGCTCACCTGTAATCCCAGCACTTGGATGGTAGAAGCAGGAGGATCAAGAGTCCAGGCTTGTCCTCTGCTACAGACTGAGTTCAAGGCCAACGTGAGATACCTGAGACTGGTCTCCAACCGCTCTCCCCAAATAAACCCAAAATATTAAAAGTAAGTGGGTCATGACCCCTCTGGAAAACACAGACACTTACATTATAATTCATAACAATAGCAAAATTACAGTTATAAAGTAGCAACAATTTTATGGTTGGGTGTCACATAAACGTGAGGGTTGCAGCATTATAAAGGTTGAGTGTTGTTTTTAACAAAATATCAATTGTTCAGTTTTACCACTAAAGACTTGGAACCCAGATGTTGGTGTGAAAGCCTTCTCGCTCAGAGAGGCAGAGAAAGCACCCAGCTGACCTTCCTCTTCAGCCCAGAAGGAATCTCTCTCTCCCAAACCTCTCAAAAGCCCTCAAACGCAGTGTCCCTCCCTTCTACTTCCTGTCCTCCTGACTTCCTCTCTGTTTTTATTTTGAGACAGGGTTTCTCTGTGTAGCCTTGTCTGTCTTGGACTCCCTGTGTAGACTAGGCTGGCCTCGAACTCACAGAGTGCTGAGATTAAAGGCACATACCACCATGCCTACCCTTCTACTTCACCTCTTGACCCGTGGTTGACTTTATGTAATCCTGTTTACAATATTCAAGCAGAATTGAATTAAAGGTGCATGCCAAAGCTGAGCACACCACAACTAAAAACAGGTTTTTCTACCCCCCCTACTCCCAAGACATGATTTCCCTGTGTAACCTTGGCTAGCCTGGACTCTGATTTGTAGACCAGGCTGGCCTTAAACTCAAAGAGATCCACTTGTCTCTGCCTCCCCAAGTGCTGGGATTAAAGGCAACAGGAAAACTCTGTTTTGAAAAACAAACAAAAACCAGGGTTTTCCAGTAAACAACACAATCTCTGGGTTCACAATATGATCTCATTCTGCAACATTTCCCCCTTTTTTTTTTTTTTTTTTTTTTTTTTTTGTTTTTCGAGACAAGGGTCTCTCTGTGTTAGCCTTGGCTGTCCTGGACTCACTTTGAAGACCAGGCTGGCCTCGAACTCACAGCGATCCGCCTACCTCTGCCTCCCGAGTGCTGGGATTAAAGGCGTGCGCCACCACGCCCGGCCATTTCCCCTTTTTTATCTAAATAAAAAGGGAGGATTTCAACTCTAACACAGTAAAGCTAGTTACATCAGTGAAGCTATTTCTGCCAAACTTTCCATAATGTACAGCCTGGTTGTATTTGGCAATTTTAGGATTAAGTTGTTTTTGTTTTGTTTTGGTTTTTTGAGACAGGGTTTCTCTGTGTAGCCCTGGCTGTCCTGGACTCTTTGTAGACCAGGCTGGCCTCAAACTCACAGAGATCTGCCTGCCTCTGCCTCCTGAGTGCTGGGATTACAGGCGTGTGCCACCACCACCCAACAGGATTAAGTATTTTTGAGTTCAAAATTCTTTAAATTGTTTGTGTCTATCTCCTATGAACTCAGCAATTTGAATGTTTTGAGTGAACAGTTTGTAGTCTGAAGCTAATCTTTGGGTTGTGTTTGTCATTTTAGTGGCAATCCTGTTTAGGTAGAACACAGCAGTCAACCCAAAGGTGTCATGAGGCGGCCAGGCGGTGGTGGCGCATGGCTTTAATCTCAGCATTTGGGAGACAGAGGCAAGCAGATCTCCATAAATTCAAGGCTAGCCTGGACTACCAAGTGAGTTCCAGGACAGGCAGAGTTGTTACACAGAGAAACCCTGTCTCGAACCCCCCCCCCCAGCAAAGAAGAAGGAAAGAAAAAAAAAAAAAAAGAAAGAAAGAAAGAAGGAAAAGGCAGGCATGGGGCAGTTTTTCCCAGTGGTTAGTGTTACCACAGTCCAGGTGGATTCATTGTTGCAGGGCCCCAAAGACTTACTGTTAGGAACGTCATGGTTTATTGTGGAAAACTTAAACATTGAAAATGCCATATTCAGATTTTTTCAAAAGGTTTGAGGACCACAATCAATTAAGTACATCCAAGGTACATAAACTTAGTTTTCAGTTACCTGCTTCAGACTCAAACCTGAAAACATGTACAGGAAAATAGATGAAGCTCATTTTGAGAATTAGTACTCTGTATGACTACTAGTATCACAACAGAAAGTTTATATATACATAATAATCTTACAGATTTTGAGATATTTATACCTCAAGTTTTAGAGTCAAATGAAAACCAAAAGATTATGAGATCAGTGGCCATAGAATAGTCCCTTACTTTCTGTTTTCCTCTATCCCGTACAGGTGGCTCTTCTGATATGAGACAGAGATTTTAGATTTTTCTTTAACATGCATGCGTGGGTTTGGAGAAGGAGAGAGTGCCAACTCCAAAGCCAGCGTTAATTTTTAATTAAGTTGGGACCATATGAAGACCACTTGCCACTTACGTCTGCAGAGGGCAGCAGAGACAAGCATTTGGGAATCTGCCAGGGGTGGGCCAGCTGCATGGTGGGAATTAAGAAAGGAGCACCTGCCCAGGCTGGTGTGTTTTGTCTGCACTTCCCTTCCCATCAGGTAGTCTAGTGGGAAGGACTGGTCCCTCAAGCAAGATGGTGGCACAGGTGCCAACAGTAGTCCAGGGGACATTTTCTCTTGATGATCTGTCACTTGTCCAGTGATCTCCGAATACCTTAGTTGGATGCTTTTTTTTCTCCTGGAAAGACAAAGGCAGAATCTTGCCTCAACCTTAACTCTGGGGGTTTCTGTTTTGGAAACAGAAAAACTATTATCTTTTAATTGGAATTTTTAAAACTTTCAAGTTTTTTGAATATGTAATCTTATCATTTGTGTTGATTTATTCTAAATTTGTTTTCTGGCAAACTTTAGTATTCTAGTCTTTTTAAAAATTTATTTATTATGATTTATTCGCATTATACCCCAGTTGTTATTCCCCTTGCTCTTCCCATTACCACCTTTCTTCCCTCTTCTGCCTAAGTAGTCTAGTCTCAGTTACACAGGATTCCAATTTGCCCCCTATTTCAGCCTCGTCAGATGTTTTGTCTGCCTTGCCTGTGTGACCTATATAAAATTTGATATGCTTGCTAAGTTTTGCTGTTTGCATTCATACTTCCATGGCCTGATATCTCTGTCATTTATCTTCCAGTTAGTGGCTTCCACTTTGATGACCGTGTAGCTATAGCGTTGTACATGCGGCATGCATCGGAGAAGCTGTTGTCCTTTTGCCTTCCTAGTTGTCTCTTGCAGTTCTGAGGCTTTTGGCATATTTCCTATTAGGAGCTGATCAATTTCATCATTACCTTGTGCTGGAGGGCCTGGTAGACCTGTATGGGATCTGAAATGTGTTATATACAATGGATGTATTCTATTTCTGATTACCTGTTGTAGTTGAATAAACAGTGAAGTTAATTCTGAATCATCTAGAACACGTTCAGTAGTTTCAATATATAAAACAACTCTGCATATTGAGAAAATCACATAATACTCTAAGAATGACATACAACTCTGATTTTTGAACTGAATCATAAGAGCTCTGAGTCAGTCACTTCACTTAATTTTCCTGACCTACAACCTGCCTTTTCTGATTTTTTTTTTTTTTTAAATAAACTGAAGTCTTTTGGGACATTGTTGTTAATCTCTCCCAAAAACTTACTACAAGCTCTTTGCCCATGTTCATTGTCTGCCCATAATGAGGCGAACTCTGTATATTAGTAAAGGGTACAATTTCTGATGGGTTTATTCCTGCTAATTGAAGTTTCGTTTTTCCTCTCACAATCGATTCAAAAACATTTTCTACATAAGTCTTTAATGTTTTTACTCTGTGTGCTAAAAATATCCATTCTAAACCGGGCATGGTGGCATACACCTTTAATGCCAGCGCTTGGGAGGCAGAGGCAGGTGGATCACTGTGAATTCGAGGCCAGCCTGGTCTACAAAGTGAGTCCAGGACAGCCAAGGCTACACAGAGAGACCCTGTCTCGAAAAACCAAAAATAAAACAAAAACAAAAACAAAACCACATCTATTCTAATATACTATCTTTTTGCATAATAATACCTGTGGGAGAATATGTAGAAAGCAAAATAACGAAAATACGGCCAGGCTTTGAATCCAAGCAATCCATATGTACATCCTGTAATCTCGTTTCTACCAGAGCCAATTGTCTGTTAGTCTCAGTTGATAATTTTTGTGGACTATTTTAAGTCCTTCCCACCTTGTACGGTTTAAAATAACTTACGTAGTTCTTCAGTAGTTATTCCAGTTTGGGGCTATAGCCAGTTAATATCTACCAGCAGTCTTTGAAAATCATTAAACATTTGTAATTGATCTCTTCTGATTTGTACTTTCTGTGGTTGGATTTTCTGTAAACCTATCTTATATCTTAGATAATTGATAGAATCTCCTTTGTATTTTTTTTTTTTTCAGGAACAATTTGTAATCTCTAGCAAGGCAAAATTCTCTTACTTCATCAGACATTTTTTAAAGATGCCAATAAGATATCATCTATATAATGGTAAATTATAGATTGAAGAAACTTTGCGAATTATTTCTAATGTGTGTTTTATAAAATATGGCACAAAGTAGGACTTTCTCTTGTATATAAAATATGGCACAAGGATTTCTCTTGTAGTCCTGGCTATCCTGGACTCACTTTGTAGACCAGGATGGCCTTGAACTCAGCGATCCTCCTGCCTCTGCCTCCCAAGTGCTGGGATTAAAGGCGTGTGCCACCATGCCCAGCTCCTGATTTCTTTTTTTTTAACAAACACAGGGGAATTCTGTGGGCTGGTAGATTGTGCAGTGTGTTGAGCATTAGCTCCCATGCCAGCTGTTGCAGTACCTCTAACTTTTCTTTTGTCATATAGGCCATTGGTCCACAAATACAGGCTTGTCAGCCATTTTAAAGGTAGGGTGGTTGGTACCTACCAAAGTATTGTATGCCACTGTTGCACTCTTAGCGTCTCTTTGGGGATTATAAGCATCATAGCTGGGTAGGACTGTTGGTTGTTAGCCTCCTTTGTAAGCCTACACCATGTCTTCTGGTACCATGAAAGCTAGTCCTCAGGGTGGAGGCATTGGGGTTAATTCCAGCTCAGGGTTCTCCAGGTTCTGATTCTGATGTACATGCTGTTTTCAGCAATAGAGACTTATCTTCCACTTCTCGGGGATCACTCATGACCAGAAGCAATAAGCTGTGTATTTAGGAGTCTTTTAGACATCCCTGATCAACAACTCAGAAGAGGGCTCTCCATGTCTGGGTGTTGGGTTTTTTTTTTTTTTTTTTTTAAGTCTTTGGTTCTTGGAGAAAGTGACGTCAGCTCAGATAAGAAAAGTTCATTGAAACTATGTATGCAATACCTTCTTTCCTCCTTTAGAAACTCCCTGAAGATTTCCCCTCCCTTCTGCTGTTTTCCTGATCAGATCACTTGTAGGCTACTATTACTATTCCCATCTCCTGCCCCACCCCTGCTGCCTCCATCAGCATTCTTCTTTTTTTTTTTTTAATTTATTTATTGTATCTGCATGTACACCTGCACATCAGAAGAGGGCACCAGTCTCATTATATAGATGGTTGTGAGCCACCGTGTGGTTGCTGGGAATTGAACTTGGGACCTCTGGAAGAGCAGACACCACTCTTAACCCAAGCCATCTCTCCAGCTCCCCCCATCCCCCGCTTTTTTTTTTTTTTAAGAAAGGCAGTGTCTCTGTGTAGTTATGGCTGTCCTCAAATACATAGAGATCATCCTGCCTGTACCTTCTAAGAGCTGGGATTAAAGGTGTGTACCACTATACATGGCTTCAATGGTTGCTTCTTACTTTCCTGGTTTCTGCAGTTAATCCAGGATATATGTACTCAAATCTGAAAATTTGTAACTAGGCACTTCAGATAAGAGAGGGCATGTGCCTTTATGGGACTGGGTTTCTACCCCCCCCCCAATATTTATTCATTCATTCATTTATTTATTTTTACAGTATTCTGCCTGCATGTATGCCTGCAGCCAGAAGAGGGTTCCAAATCTCATTATAAATGGTATAAGTCATCATGTGGGTGCTGGGAATTGAACTCAGGATCTTTGGGAAGAACAGCCAGTGCTCTTAACCTCTGAGCCATCTCTCCAGCCCAGGGACTGGGTTTCTTTACTAAATATGATCTCTTCTAGTTCTCTCCATTTTCTGGGCTAGACACTGGAGGAGGAGGAGGTGGCTCTTCTGTTTATTTTTTATTTTTCCAGACAGGCTTTCTCTGTGTAGCCCTGGTTGTCATGGAACCCATTCTGTAGACCAGGCTAGACTCAAACTCATTCACAAACATCCTCCTGCCTTTGCCTCCCAAGTGCTGGGATTAAAGGTATGTACCACCACTGCCCTGCTGAGGTGGCTTTTTTCTTTTCCTTCCTTTCTTTCTTTTAAGATTTATTTATTTATGTATATAATGTTTTGCCCACATGTACACCTGCAGGCCAGAAGAGGGCACCAGATCTCATTATAGATGGTTGTGAACCACCATGTGGTTGCTGGGAATTGAACTCAGGACCTTTGGAAGAGCAACCAGTGCTCTTAACCTCTCTCTGGTCCCTGAGGTGGCTCTTTTAAAGACAGATACTTAAATAGTCTAGGCTGGTCTCAAGCTCTTGTGTAGCTGACGCTGGCCTTCAACTGCTTCTGTTTTAAGATTAAGTGTATGTCTGTGTATGTGTGTGCAGTGGTTACAAAGAAGGAGTTAATATTCCCTGATACTAGAGTTACATGCAATTTCAAGGCACCCCACATTGGTGCTGAGAACAGAACTGGGCCCCTGGAAGAGCAGTAAGTACACCTTTAACAGTGAGCCATCTCTGTGGGCCAGACCTTGAGCATCTGATCCTGCTTTTACCCGCTAGTGCTAAGGTTGCAAGTGTGTCTCACTTTACTTCTTTTTTTTTTTTTTTTTTTTTTTTCCTGTCCTGGTGCTAAAGCCAGCACTGGCTACATTCTATGAACTGAGCCTGCTTTAATTGTAAAGTTTGTAGGGTGCCAGAAGTTCTTGGGATGTGATTCCTGAGGGAATCTAACCCAGAAACAAAAGCCTGGGTTAGACTAGGTGCACCTGGTTTCAGTAGGACTTTACCTCCCATGAACTGGGTTGGGTGGTTTGGGTTCATTTTTGTTAACCGTGAAACAGGTGGTTGGTTATAGCATCCAATGGTTACTAACATTGTACTTGGTGATAGTAATGTCTGTGACAAGTTACTTGTTCAGGTTCTTCAGGCTTTCACAACTTCTTTTCTTGGGCCTGGAGAGATGGCTCTTGTAGAGGTCCTGAGTTCAATTCCCAGCAACCACATGGTGCCTTACAACTTTCTATAGTGTGATCTGGTGTCCTCTTCTAGACCCGACAGCATTCATATACATTAAATAAATCTTTAAAAGATGTATTTATTTATTATGTATACAGTGCTCTGCCTGCATGCACACCCGAAGGCCAGAAGAGGGCATCACATGACATTACAGATGGTTGTGAGCCACCATGCAATTGCTGGGAATTGAACTCAGGACCTTTGGAAGAGCAGGTGGTGCTCTTAACCACTGAGCCATCTCTTCAGTCCTAAAAAAGTTTTTTATGTTGTTTTTGTTTTGGCTTTTTGAGACAGACTTTGTCTGTGTAGCCTTCGCTATCCTGGACTCTTTTTGTAGACCACGTTGGCCTTAACTCAGAGATCCACATGCCTATGCCTGCCGATTGCTGGGATTTAAGGTGTGTGCCACCACACCTAGCCAAAAGAACATTTTTATAATGTGTGAAGCAAAGGGTTACAGAATCCCCAAAAGAAATGAGAGGTCAACTGGCCTAATTAAGTGAAGTGAGGAAGAGAACAGTTGGGGAATAGGTAGGTGAGGACTGCTGCAGAGTTCCTGTTACTGTGGCTGCTTAGGAATTGGCAGCACTGCTCCAGGCTTTCGGCTGTTTATTGAATTTTGTTATTTATTGAATATTTTAATTTTTGACTTAATTAGAGTATATGGTTACTGTATTAAAATGGGATTGCAGGGGCTGGACAGAAGACCCAGTGGTTAAGAGAGAGCCCTGACTGTTCTTGCAGAGGACTTGGGTTTGTTTTTCAGCATTCACTTGACTACTTATAATTTTCTGTAACTCCAGTTCCTGGGGATCCAGTGTCCCCCTCTGGCCACTGGGACACCAGGCATGCACAAGGTGCATAGGCATATAGGCAGGGACCTACCCACACATAAAATTTTTAAAAAGACCAACAACATTAAAATGGGATTCCAGTGGTGGTGTTCCACAATGTGTGGAACAGAAATATAATATTTCTTATATATGAGGAACCCAGTCTTTTCCCATAGAATAAGCCTTAGGTTGTACAGGTTCCAGATTTGCAGATTGAACTAACCATGGGTAGAAGTGACACCAGCAGAACAGTGCAGCATGGATTTATTTTCTTGTTATTCTCTAAATAATACAATTGGAATATATAGCATTTACATTTGACAGAATATTATAAACAACAAAGTATGTGGGTCATACAGATAACACATAAGGGATATGAACATTCTTAAATATTGTTCTGATGGGGTCTTGGACCAATCCCCCAGAATACAAACAGTGTTATTGTTTATTATGATTCAGTTCACTTGAAAACAGGCAACATTACAAGGCAACATTTGATAATTGGCTTTTGTGTTGTTTAACGTGGGTTTGTTTGTGCAGTGCTGGAAACTGAGGTAAGGGGTAACACACATTGACATACTCTACCACTGAGCTACATTCCCAACCCGGTAGTTGAGTTTTTGTACCGTATCTTTTCCAAGGGAGATAATTCGTAGGAAAAGCACTTGTTGGACAATTCCTGAATTTCAGGAAGCTCCAGCCTCAGCTGGGATTATAGCTGTGGGTCTGCCATATCACATGTTAATTCTGACAAAGACATGTATTTAGAAGCAAAAGTGTTCAGAATTATTTGATGTTTAAACATTTATTTGCTTACTGCATGTATGTGTATTTGTCAGAGTACACATGTAGTGGCCAGAGTACAGTTTGTGGGAGTTGATTCTCTCCTCCTGTCATATTGGCCTTGGTGATTGAATTTAGGTCCTTAGGCTTGGTAGCAAGGGCCTTTACTTGCTAAGCCATCTAAAAAGGCCTGTTTTATTTTTTAATAGTTTTTCTGCGGCTATAGAGATATCACCTATTTTTAGAGATGAGGAAAATGAGATGTGATTAGGGTATTAGTCAAATAGGCTGATGTAGGTGTGCACTGCCATACCTCACTTTTAAGAATGCTATTGCTTTGTGCTTAATGTCCTTTTTTTTTTTCCCTGCAGTGGGCTTGTTTGAGGTGGGGCGACAAGGCCATATGTTCTAGCCCGACTGTCCTCAGACCCACAGCACCCTATTGTCTCAGCCTCTCAAGTGTGAGGTGCAGCCGTGCACCACCACACCCAGCTAGACTGCCTTCAGTCATTGCCTTCCTCCTCCTCCTCCTCCTCCTCCTCTCTTCCTCCTCCTCTTTTTCCTTCTCTTCCTCCTTCTACTCCTCCTTAAGGTTTTTTTTGAGACAAGGTTTCTTTGTATAATAGCCCTGGCTGGCCTTTAACACCCAGAGATCAGCCTGCCTCTGTCTCCCAAATGCTGGGATTAAAGGCGTGAGCTATTCAGCCTGGCTCATTCATTTGGTTTTGATAGAACACGCCTGCTCTTTCTTCCATCTCTCTGGTGATCTCCCTCTGCTCAGGTAACGCAGCACATGGCCACTTAGAGTTCTTGTCATACAATATTGGATGACTCCTTCCACAGACACCTAGCTGTATTTGAGTAGAATTATAAGATTATATTTGACATTAAGTTTATGTAGTCTTTAATTTAAATGTAATAAACATTTAATTTAATAAAAACAATATTTAATTTTTGCAGAGGTCGGAACAGTAGCAAAGGACTGCCTCAGCCTACGGTGAGTAACTTTCATGTTGTTTGGAAAGTATATAAAGTGTGATTTCTAATGATAGACTTAATAGGAAAGCAAAGAATAAAATCTCTTGAATTGTACTACAGATAATATAGATGAGTCAGTTTAATACAAAGTTGCTGATTCTATGAGTTGTTTTTCAGTAAGGACTCTGAAATGTACAATTTTCTGGTAATAATATTTGTGGTATGTATAACCCTGACACCAAGTCAAGTTTTTGATGGTCCAGGACCAGAGTTTGCAAAGTTCTTTGGGCTTCTTGTTTGATTTAATGTGTTATTTTAGGGCTAGGCGGTGGGGGAGCACACTTCTAGCACTTGGGAGGCAGAGACAGGCGGAGCTTTGTGAGTTCGAGGCCAGCCTGGTCTACAAAGTGAAAAGTGAGTCCAGGACAGCCAAAGCTACAGGAAGAAACCCTGTCTTGGCAGGGAGGGGAGATGTGCCATTTTAACTCAATTTCATTTTTCTTCTTTGGAAAATACTTCTTGGTCTGATATTTTCCAACTTTTTTTTCTAGACAGGGTTTCTCTGTGTCAGCTTGGCTGTCCTGGACTTGTAGCCCAGATTGGCCTTTAATTTACAGCAATCCATCTGCCTCTGGCTATTTTCCAATTTTTGTCAGGGAAGTTGTAAAATGAACATGCATAAAGCTACATATGAGAAGCTGCCACTGATAGTGTTTTTTGGTTTTTCGATACAGAGTTTCTCTGTGTAGCTCTGGCTGTCCTGGAACTCAGCTCTGTAGACCAGGCTGACCTCAAACTGACAGAGGTCTGCCTGCCTCTGCCCCCTGAGTACTGGGATTAAAGGCTACCATTGCCCTGCTGTTTGTTTGGTTTTTGGTTCAGGGTCTCTGGCTGTCTGGAACTTGGTATGTAGACCAGGCTAGCCCAAAACTCAATAACGCTCTAGCTGCCGCTGAGTTTTTTTATTGGTCAGGTTGTCTTTTTGAACTTAAGGGTCAGGGTTAGGGCTAGTCCAGCCTGAAATAGTACTATTTTTATTCAGACATGCTGAGCGAAGATGGTTGTGCAAGGTATGCCCTGCTCATCATTTCTATTTCTCTGCTCTATTAAGATATACTACATCCCTTTTGGGACATAGGTGGTGAGGTCTTTCTTCACTACCCGGCTCCCTGGATGCTGGATGTAGGCAAGTACTCTGCCATCCAGGTCCTCTCAGGGCCAGCTGATAGCTGACTCTGTTGTGGCGTACACTTGTTTTTATTTAGTGTAGGGTAGTAGATGTGCCGTGGTGCACATCTGGTAGTCAGAGGACTACCATGAGGGGACAGAACTCAGGACGTCAGGCTCACCTGTCTTTACCCACTGAGCCATCTTATTAGCCCCTGTCTGAGGTTTTTGCATATGTATCTTTTGAGACAAGGTCTTAATATGTAACCTAGCTGTCCTGAAAACTCATTGTGTAGACCAGGATGGTCTGGAATTCACAGAAATCCACCTGTCTCTCCTTCCAGAATGGTGAAATTAAAGTTATATACAGCATAAAATGCCTAGGCATTTTTAAAAAGTTTATAATCCTACAGCCACTACTGCACTCAAGACAACATGACATTTGATTTGCTGAGACTTGCTTTCTCACACATGGAGGTGTAGGTCTGCTGTTTTGTGTCATATTAATTATTAGTTAGACTCATTGTTCTTGTAAGGAAACAAAACAAGGTAGTACCCAGCTCTTCCTTCAGGCATTTATAACCCAGCATGTTACAGCTAGAGAAGCCTCAGGATTATAACCC
>OU015754.1:27641553-27673214 GCA_907169655.1 Acomys percivali | reverse complement strand
AAGCCTCAGGATTATAACCCAGCATGTTACAGCTAGAGAAGCCTCAGCTTCAGCATACAGACAGCTACAAAGGCCGGCACACAGTGACGCTTATTTGTCAAACATTTCAGATTTCTTTTGACGGAATCTATGCAAACGTGAGGATGGTTCATATACTTACGTCGGTTGTCGTAAGTTGCCTGATTATTGGGGATAAACTTCTTTGGGGTGGAATATTTCATGGAATTAAAACAGACAATTTTTAGCCTAATATTAGGTTATTCGTAATGAAGATGACTTTAAAAATACATTAGAATGCTGTTCAGTTGATTATAACTCATTAGTAAAAATATTCGTGCTAATCCTGTGGTGTGTAAAATGGTGTTTTAGTTGATTGTCCTCTGTGTAGTATTTCTTGTCTGATGGTACTTGGGACAGAAGTATGTAGCTTTAGTTAGTATTCAGTTCATGTTCATTTTGGAGTTGCCGGTGCTATACCATGTAGAGAAGTTTGTGTAATGTTAATGTGTTGAAACTTTATCATTGCCAGCCAATATCCAATACTGAGGCTTTATATAAAGTGAAATGAAAACACTTCTTTCTGATGGTGGGTAGCACACTATTTTTTAAAACTTGTGTCTTTTAGGGATCGAAATGTGAAGTTCAAGTGAAAAATGGAGGTGTATATGAAGGAGTTTTTAAAACATACAGTCCTAAGGTAAGTTTTACTATTTGTTCACCTTTTTATGGTCATGTCACATCCTGAGAGTGTCTTGACATAGACTTGAGCTGACTATGGAGTTGGCAGTTGAACTGATGAGATGGTCTTTCTTTCTTTCTTTCTTTCTTTCTTTCTTTCTTTCTTTCTTTCCTTCCTTCCTTCCTTCCTTCCTTCCTTTCATAAGATTTATTTATTTATTATGTATATAGCAGTGTTTTTGCCTGCATGTATTCCTGCAAGCCAGAAGAGGGCACCAGACCTCAGTATAGATGGTTGTGAGCCACCATGTGGTTGCTGGGAATTGAACTCAGGACCTTAGGAAGAACAACCATCTCTTAACCTCTGAGCCATCTCTCCAGCCAAGATTGTATTTCTTATAAAGTGAAAGTGTTTTCCTGTTCACCACACTCTACCTGTTTTCAAAACTACTTGGATTTTTCTCTCTAGTAACAATTCTTACTATTTAATGACTGTTTGTAAAACTGAAACTATTGTGTGTGCTTATGATATGCAACCATTTTCAGACATCATGAGCTAAAAGAGGGAGGGCTGGGATGAGTTACTTCTTCCCTTTAACATTAGTGACTGCAGATACACTATAGTAAGAACCTTTAGAGCTGGGCGCAGTGGCACACACCTATAATCTCAGCAGAGGCAGAGGCAGGCGGATCTCTATGAGTTCGAGGCCAGCCTGGTCTACAGAGGGAGTCCAGGACAGCCAAGGCTACACAGAGAAACCCTGTCTCGAAAAACAAACAAAAACACAAAAGAAAAGCATGATAGATCTAAAGAGGATATGATTTCTCCTGATGCCTACTTTTGCCAAAGGCTTAAAAAGTGCGTGCTTTGATGAGCTAAGTAGCCCTGTGAATTTTACTTAATGTTTTTAATGTTTATTAATATTTTTATTTTAGTGTGATTTGGTACTTGATGCTGCACATGAGAAAAGTACAGAATCCAGTTCGGGGCCAAAACGTGAAGAAATAATGGAGAGTATTTTGTTCAAATGCTCAGATTTTGTTGTGGTACAATTTAAAGATACAGACTCCAGTTATGCACGAAGAGGTAGGCTTTGGTTTCCTAAATCACCCTAATCCTGGCGTGATAGGCTCACTCCAGCAGGGATTCTACAACAATCAGATAGACTTGGTTTTCCCTCCTTTGAGATAGGATCATGCTATGTGGCTTGGGCTGACCTTGAACTCTTGATTCTCCTGCTTTTGCCTTCCCAGTGCTGAGGTTGTAGGCCTTTGCCTTCAGGCCTGGGAACGAGATTTTCATTTTTTTAAACTAGACCTATTTTCTAAAGTAACATAATTAATGCTTTTTTAATCCAATAAAAATGGGAGTTTTAATGCATTTTTTGATAGAAAATATTTAAAACTTAAGGGGAAAATAACTGGGTACTAGTAGAAACATAATTAGTTGAAGTATACGTTTAAAAAAAAGTTTTTAGATTTATTTATTTTATGCATATAGGTGTTTTGCCTGAATGTATTTATGTGTACCATGTGCATACGTGGTACCATGGAAGTCAGAGGTGTGCAGTTCCCTCAGAACTGAACTTCTCAATGGTTATGAGTCACCATGTGGGTGCTCCTAACCACTGAGCCATCTCTTCAGCCCCAGTATCCACTCTGTTAACATAAGAGCATGTAAAGGCAGTGGTAGCTCACATCTGTAAGCCTCAGTTTCAGAAGCTCAGTCTGGGCTTTATAGTGAGACCACCTCAATGAAACAAAATGCTGTTCAGAATATGTGTATTTTGAGAATTTAAAGGTGGTTTTATATATATAGTTATGTAGGTAGGGCGCGCGCACACTATGTACGACCACAACCTGTTGCAAGTGTTGATTGAAGAGGGGCATGTAGGAATTAGCTCCTCCTCTGGAGAGGCATTTGGAAGCACTGGGAAAGGACCTTTGCAATTCAAAAACTCTGAATGATATTGTCATTAACTACAATTCAATTTCATGCTTTAGTTGGTGCTAACAGTTGGTTTTGCTTTTGGGTTGAACTTTTCATACTGAAAGCTCTAAGGCACAAAAAATTACAGCTACCCCTACTCCCCTTTGTTTGATGAGGCAGGGTTTGTAGCTCTGGCTGTCCTAGAACTTGTTCTATAGGCCAGGCTGGCCTTGAACCCTGAGATCCACCTGCCTCCTAAGTGTTGGGATTACAAGTTGTGTGCACTATGCCCTGCATTTGTCTAGGTTTTAAAGACAGGTTCTCTTGTAGTCAGGACTGACCTCCAATGATAGTGTCCTACCTTCACTCCCGAGTATTGAGATTACAGGTGTGTTCCAACATCCTAGGTTCTCCTTAGTTTTAGGAATTAAGCCCCAGACCATGCATGCTAAGTGAGTATCTAGCAGCTGAGCTACATCTCATTATTTATTTCTTGTTGTTTGAGATAGGAACTTGGTTTGTAAGTAGCTCTGTACTCCAGATTTGATCCTTTTAGAATGATGGAGTGTGACCATTGCCTGGTTGTTTGCTTTGTTTTGTGTTTTGTGTTTCTGAGATTATGAGTCCACAGCCTTGAGCATGCTATTGTTGTTTAAAGTTTAAATGGCCGGGCGTGGTGGCACACGCCTTTAATCCCAGCCCTTGGGAGACAGAGACAGGAGGATTGCTGTGAGTTCCAGGCCAACCTGGTTTACAGAGTGAGTCCAGGACAGCCAAGGCTACACAGAGAAACCCTGTCTTTAAAAAAAAAAGTTTAAATAGTGAATTGGCACTTCTCAAATATGGATGGAAATAAGTAAGCATTACTTCTGAAGTAGTTTTTGCAGAGCATTCTTAATCCTTTTTGAAATCAGTGGTTTTATTTTGTTACTACATTTGTGTCTTCTTTTCTCAGGTGGTTTAGGTTCTCAAGCATGCCAAGAAAATACAGATGACAGCAACAGCTTTCAAAATTTCAGTGTACCCCTGAGGGGAAGGATACCTTTTACTGTGTGTGTATTAATGGGTTAATTTCCCTTATGAAGACAGAAGTATTGACATAATTTCAAGTACTTTGTAGAAAGCCACATGCGACAGGAGGAGGAGGTAGAGGCAGATAGACATATCTGAGTTTAAGGCCAGCCTAGTTCTCAGAATGAGTTTCAGCACAGCCAGAGCTCCACAGAGAAACCAAACCAAACAAACCAAAGCCCATAATGGTTTAGTTAATTGTACAGTTGTATTTTTTTGGTGCTCTCTGATGAGGCTAGACAGCAGACTTTAGTGAACCACCTGTCTCTGCCTCCCCAGTTCAAGGATTATAAACATAATGGTGCTTGGCTTTTATATGGATGCTAGGGATTGAACTTGGATCTTGGATTTGTATGCTTGCATGGCAAGCACTTTGACTGAGCCCTCTACCAAGCTCTTGAGTCAGATCCTCTGTGTGTGTGTGTGTGTGTGTCTGTCTGTCTGTCTGTTTGCTTTTTAATTTCTTGGAGTAAAAGAAGATAGAATTTAATCAGTGCGTACTAACACCGAGTTGTAGTTAAACACTTCGGGACTTTTTCCAGAAAATCAGTCAGCCTTCCTTTATATTCTAATTTACTAATAATCAGCTTGTGGAATGGAGAGATGGCTCAGAGTTTTAAGAGCAGAGGACCTGTTTTTGTTTGTTTGTTTGTTTTATTTATTTATTTTTCTTGGTTTTTCGAGACAGGGTCTCTCTGTAGCCTTGGCTGTCCTTGAGTCATGTTGTAGACCAGACTGGCGATCCGCCTGCCTCTGCCTCCCAAGTGCTGGGATTACAGGCATGTGCCACCACCCCTGGCTGAGGACCTGGTTTTGATTTCCTAATACCCAAACAGTGGCTCACAACCATTTGTAACTTCAGTTCCATTAGATGCAGCACACTCTTCTTGCCTCATTGGACATTGTACTCACATGATGCACAAACATGTGCAAGCAAAACACCAATACACATAAAATAAACATGTATAAACACACTGCTTTGGGTTTGGGCATTTGAGGTATATGAGAAGTGAACATGGGTTTCTAGTGCCGAGGAATGTCTTAGCTCTAAGTGTCTTGAAGGCCCATGCTTTCTTTCCTTGACTCAGGGTCCTTTTTTCTGAGTTAACCATTATCTTGTAAAGCTTTTGCTGATACGCTAATATTTTAGACCTTGAAAGGGTAGATGGGTGGAGGACTTCTTAGAGGCTGACAGGTGAATGACTAATAGGTTGGTAATTTGACATTAAAGCTTTCTAAATGAAGAAGACAAATTTCCTCCTGGAGCTTCTGTTTTCACCATTTTTTTAAAACACCACTGTCAGAATCTTGAGGTTGTTGGCTAGGGCAGTGGCTTACTTGTTATTCCAGCACTCAGGGTGCTAGGGCAGAAGACTGCTGTGAGTCAAGGCTGGTGAGATCTTGTCTCAGACAACAACAAAAACACACAACAGATGTGCTTGGAGCAATAGCTCAGTGATTAAGATCATGGGTGCTCTTCCAGAGGACTCAATTTTCAGTATCTATGTGACTTCACTTCCAGAAGATCTGACATCCTCTCTTTTCCGTGCACAGATGGGACCAACCATGCACAGATACACATACAGGCAAAACGTGTGTACGTACGTACACACACACACACACACACACACACACACACACACACACACCACTTTAAAAATAAAAAAACAAAACCCACCAAAGCAATCTAGTAGTACCACTGGGAGGAATGTGTTTGACCACTATGTATGAGATCCTAGGTTTAATCACCAGTGGGGAAGGGGGAAAACCATGGCACATCAGGTTGAAGCTGGCAGTATTTTAAGGGCTGATCAGGTGGCTCAAAGGTAAAAGTGTTTACCACCAATCCAGAGTTTAGTCCCCGGATCCCACATGGTGGTGGAGAGAACCAACTCTCACAAGTTGTGCTCTGACAACTACATGCATGTGTATACTCTCCCAACAAAACCACTGAGCTCTCTTCCACAACTCCCATTTTAAAAAATAGCTTTATGTTGTTAGCTGCCTGTGGGTGCTGTGATTAAACAGGAGTCCTCTGGTAGAGTAGCCAGTGCTCTCAACTAAGTCGTCATCCTTCCAATCCCATATTCCTCCCTCTTCACACATGCTTGCAAGGGTTAGAAATAGTCAGTATTTTATGGGCCAATATGGTTCATAGGCGTGGTGTTGCACGCCTTTAATCTCAGCACTCAAGAGGGAGAAGCAGGCGGATTGCTGTGAGTTTGAGGCCAGTCTGGTCTACAAAGCAAGTCCAGGACAGCCACCAAAAAAAAAAAAAAAAAAAAAAAGTATCTTCCTACACTGAGTTCACCTAACTAACTAGAACAGGTCATGAGATTTCTTTCATGATGTCTAGACAGGCCTCTCTCATGTAGACCAGGATGGCTTGGAACAGGTTTGAAGAGAACTTCTGCTCTTCCTGCCTCAGTCTCCCAGGTGGTGAGATTGCAGGTGATTGCCACCCAAGCATAGCTGTAAAGATCAGCTTCTAATTGGAAAGTTGGCTTTTAAAAAATATGTTTTAGGTTTAATTTTTTAAAATATTTATTTATTATGTACACAGTGTTGCACCTGCATTTACACTTGCACACGAGAAGAGGACACCAGCTCTCATTATAGATGGTTGTGAGCCACCATGTGGTTGCTGGGAATTGAACTCAGGACCTCTGGAAGAGCAGCTGATTCTCTTAACCTCTGAACCATCTCTCCAGCCCTTAGATTTAGTTTTAAAAGATTTTTATATTTTTATTTATATGTAGTAGTAATTGCCTGTATGTATGTATGTATGTATGTATGTACGTACGTGTACCACATGCCTGCAGTGTCCACAGAGGCCAGAAGAGGAAGTTGGATCCTATGAAACTGGAGTTAGAGACAGTTAAGCGCCATGAGGTGTGTCCTGGCTCCAAACTAGAGTCCTCTGAAAAAGCAGTATGTGCTATTTCTCCAGCACTGTGGCCTTTTTTCTTTTTTCTTTTTCTTTTTTTTTTTAATATTTATTTATTTATTATGTATACAGTGTTCTGTCTGCATGTACACCTACAGGCCAGAAGAGGGCATCAGATTACATTATAGATGGTTGTGATGCACCATGTGGGTTCTGGGAATTGAACTCAGGACCTTTGGAAGAGCAGGCAGTGCTCTTAACCACTGAGCCATCTCTCCAGCCCTGTGGCTTTTTTTCTTAATTGAAGTATACTGCAGATAAATTGGGAATGCTTTCTTTTTCTGTGTGTGTGTGTGTGTGTGTGTGTGTGTATGTGTGTGTGTGTGTGTGTGTCACAGGGTAGTGTGAAGCTCAGAGGATGTCCAGCCTTGGTTTCTTTGTAGCTTTTCTGTGGTATACAGCGACAAGTGTGAGCTTAAGGGGTTCTTGTTTTCTCCCTCATGTTCCTTTAAGAGGAATTTAGGAACTACAGAAGCTGATGCTGTATGTCTGGCTTTTATGTGAGTTCTTGGGATTCAGATGCAGATCTTGGAGTGCACATGGCAAGTGCTATTACTACTCACTGAGCCATCTTTCGAGCCCTAAGGCACTTTTCTGTGTGTATAGTGTATGTATGTGCTTGTGGGCCTCTGTGTATGTGTGGGTCAGAGGTAAATGATGGATGGTAATTTTGTTTTTCCTTTTTTTGTTTTTTTTGTTTTAAAGATGTATTTATTTTATTTATTGCATATGAATGTTTTATCTGCAGATGAGGGCATCAAATATCATTATAGATGGTTGTGAGCCACCATGTGGTTGCTGGGAATTGAACTCAGGACCTCTGGAAGAGCAGGCAACACTCTTAACCAATGAGCCATCTCGTCAGTCAGGCCCCCCTCCCTTTTTTTTTTTAGACAGGATCTCTATGTAGCCCTGGCTATCCTTGAACTCACTATGTAGATAAGGCTGGCCATGAACTTAGAGATCTGCCTACCTCTGCCACCTGAGTGCTGGAATAAAAGGCGTGTGTTTTCCTCAATCGTGTCCTGTCTTATTTGTTTTGGAACAGGGATTCTTACTGAACCTGGAGCTCACTGATTGGCTAGACTGGGTGGCCAGTGTACCCCGGGGATTTTCCTGTCTCTGCATCCCTAGCACTGAGATGACAGCTGCGCAGCAGCACGTGAGCAATATTTTCTGGGGCTTAGGGTTTGAGCTCAGGTCTTCATGCTTGCTCTGCAAGTGGTTTACCAACTGTGCTTGCCCTGCCTTCATTTTTTTTTGCCCTCTTTGACACCTACATTTTAGAACATGTGCTCCTTTTGTTGCTGTTTGTCTTGTAATCAGATTTCTGTCTCTTGCTCTACTCTTTTCCGATCTTTCCATTGTGCACCCCGAAGTTCTCATCCATGCTAACCATCAGCTGTCACTGCCTGTTTCCCAGTCCCTAGTGATTAGTGATCTTGAGTTTGTATTGTGTTCTTTGTTGTGATGATCTGCCTGTGTTTCAGACTTACATGGCCCCTCTCTTGCTTGTCTATCATGCTGCAGCTTTACTGCTTTGTCCTTTGTGTAGTCTCAGCCAGCCAGGATAGCAGGTCAGCAGATGGACACGGTGGTATACAAAGTTTGATTGTAACAGCACTGTGTTCCTTCATTCATGTGTTGGCTGCAGCTGCTGTCCTGTAGAGCTGGAGGTCAGTCTTACAACAGACAATAGGCCTTGCACATAGAACTCATCTGGCCTTTCACAGGAAAGCTTGCCAACCAACTCTTAGCTAAATCGTTCTTGGTTCTATATTGGAGCTATTAAGAGCTACATGTTGCTACAGTTTTGGTGCAATAGGAGAGCATGCTATGCGTCTAATCTCATGTTCAGCACTGAGGCTTGGTCTAGTATTATGCGTATCATCTCATTCAGTTTCTTACTTATGACCACTCCAATTGGAAGCAGTCCAAATAATCACTTGTGCTTTCCCGATGCCACATTCAGGAAGAAGTAATGAGCAAGTGGTTTGTTGGGAATGCCCTCTGGAGTTACTACAACTACCACTTACTCATCTACAAATTTGATTCTCTTTTCTCTGGCTTTGTGGCCTTCCACAAACTAAACTAAATTCACCTTTCCATTGGTTTCCTCCACAGCGTTCCTACTCCCTCCCTGATGTTGGCTTTTACCTATTGTGTGTGTGTGTGTGTATGTATGTTACTGTGTAGAGGGAGGAGGACCTCACTGTGGCTCTGGGTGTTGAATTCAGCTGTTAGGCATGGGCCACCATGTTGGGCTTTTATACCACTTGTTCCTGGACTCCATGCTCTTCATGCTACTGACCCCTTCACTTGTGCCTGCACATTATTCAAGTCTCCTTCCCTGAAAAAAAGATTGCTTTCCTCCTCTTCATACATATAGCCCTAGCTGAGGCCGCCTGGAGCCTCATCCCCAGGTCCTCTGGGACTCTTTGACTCTCAGGCCACATTGGACACATTCTGATTTACTGGTATGTGTACCTGCTTTCCTGTATTACTCATCCCCTTTCTGCCTCATTCCTGACTTATTTTCCTTCATACTGCCCTCTCACATGCTTGTGCTTTCCTGGTTTATGCCATGTATAAGCCCCTGCCCAGTGCCTGTGCCACTACCTTTAGACCCGGTTGTATGAGGGTGATGTTTCTCCCCGTTCCTTAATTTTGAGTCGTGTCTTTATTTTTTAGTTTGTATTTCATAGACAAGACCTCACTCTGTAGCTCAGGCTAGCTTGAACTGTGAGCTCTTTGCAGTTCTCTTGTTTGAGTATCCTCTGTAGTAGGCTTACAGACATGAGCCTCTATGTTTTTTCTTTGGTTTGTTTTTAATCTTTTTTTTAAAAAAAGATTTATTTATTTATTGTATGTATAATGTTCTGCCTGCACATTCACCCGCATGCCAGAAGAGGGCACCAGGATCTCATTAGAGATGATCATGAGCCACCATGTGGTTGCTGGGAATTGAACTCAGGACCTTTGGAGCAGCAGTCAGTGCTCTTAACCTCTAAGCTATCTCTCAAGCTCAGTTTTTAATCTTTTAAAAATTCTCATTATTGTTTTTGGCCTTGACTGCAGAAGCAAGATGACAAAAGGAATGACATCCAGGCTGGAGCGATGGCTCAGAGGTTAAGAGCACTGACTTCTCTTCCAGAAGTCCTGAGTTCAATTCCCAGCAACCACATGGTTGCTTACAACTATCTATAATGTGATCTGGTGCCCTCTTCTGGCCTGCAGATGTACATGCAGGCAGGGCACTGTATACATAATAATAAATAAATTATTAGAGAGAGGGGGGGGGAACATCATCCTTTGGAAAATGTCACCTTAAGATGCACACACTGTGCTGCCTCAGTGGCTCTAAGGCCTACCACCTTCAGAGTCAACCTGTGGCAAATGTGGCTACCCTGCCAGGCTCAAGAGAAAGTATAGCTGGGGTACCAAGGCTAAGAGATAAAACACTGAGACTGCGGATGAGGCACCTAAAAATTGTCTACTGCAGATTTAGACATGGGTACCATGAAGGAACAACACCTAAACCCAAGAGGGCAGCTGCTGCAGCATCCAGTTCATCTTGAGGATTTCAATCAGTCATAAAGTAAATGCTCTGGTTTAAAAAAAAAACAAACCTCTTTATAAGCCAGGCATGGTTGTGCACGCCTCTAATCCCAGTACTCAGGGAGGCAGAGGCAGGCATATCTCTGAGTTCGAGGCCTGCCTGGCCAGTTCAGGACAACCAGGGCTACACAGAGAAATCATGTCTCAAAAAAGAAAACAAAAAAACCCCCACTAAGTCCAAGATTCAAGGAGGGACTCTGCTTCAAAGAAGGAAGATGGAGAGTAACAGCGGAGAAGAGCTGACACTGTCCGCTGGACTTCTGGCAGGTACCTGAGTGTGGACCTCTTCACACATGTGTGCGTGTGCTCACCCAAATCCACACCCAAAAATAAATAAAGCCAAAGATTAACAAAGTGTAAGAAAGCTAGCAGTGCTTATAACCTGAGCTGTCTTGCTAGGCTCCAGAGTTGTCATTTTGCTGAGAGGTGCAGAGAGGTGCCCAGATCTCTTCTGAGTTCTTTTGAGAACCTAGTGAAATTTCCTCACTCTATGGAACTACAAACAAACTTGTGCATTTAAATACCACTCCAGGTAAATAATGGCACAAATAGTCACAAAAAACAGGACTGTTAGCTAGATGTGATAGAAAGCATTTGCCAAGTTATTTTCACACATTTTCAGAAAATACAGAAATTCTTTCATATTTTTCTTTTTCTTTTTCAGACAGGATTTCTCTGTGTAGCTGTGGCTGTTCGGGACTTGCTTTGTAGACCGGGCTGGTCTCGAACTCACAGAGATCGCCTGCCTCTGCCTCCCAAGTGCTGAGATTATAGGCGTGCGCCACCGTGCCTGGCCTCATCTGTATTTTTCATGTGTATGCCCAGGTGTTGTATGACTGATGTCTGGAGTGACACAGCATACATCAACTCAACAGAACCCAGGACAGACCATGGTAAAGATGATCACACCACTGTGAAGTCATGAACTAATGAGTTTTGTTGGGGTTACTAGGAGTGTAGGTGAGGAATTACAAGGCAGCTGTACCCCAGAAAGCTCACCCCACGGTGGGTGATAGCATCTGAGTACTGCAATCTGGAGCTTTCTGTGTAGCTTGGAGACAGTTTTGCTTTTTATACTGTTGGTAGGGCCATCAAGAATTTTCCAAGTGGGCTGGAGATATGGCTCAGAATCTTACAAGTTTTTTGTTTTGTTTTTTTCCTGGATATGTAACTGTCATAGCGAATCTCTGTGAAGAGACACTGGGACCATGGCAGTTCTTTTAAAAGAAAGCATTTAATTGGAGCTTGCTTATATAGTTTCAGAAGTTTAGTCTGTTCTCATCATGGTAGGGTCAGGCAGACACCGTTCCAGAGAAGGAGCTGAGAGTGCTGCATCAAGACTCCTAAGCAGCAGGAGGGGATGACACTGGGCTGGCGTGGGCGCAGCAGGAGGGGAATGACACTGGGCTGGCTCGGGCTTTGGAAGCCTAAAAGCCCAGCCCCAGTGACACACTTCCTCCAACAAGGCCACACCTCCTAACCCCTCTCAAGTATTGCCTCTCCCTTATGAGCCTATGGGGCCATTCTTATTCAGACCACCACTGTGACCTTCTGTTTATCTGTTTGTGAGGCCTCCTTCTCTCTGGAGGGAATGTTGCAATTGTGTAGAACATGCTGTACAAACAGCAGCAGGTCAGAGCATGAAAAACAAGTTTTGTGAGCGGGGCGCACGCCTTTAATCCCAGCACTGGGGCGGCAGAGGCAGGTAGATTCCTGTGAGGTCAAGGCCAGCCTGGTGTACAAAAACGAGTCTAGGACCACCAAGGATACATAGAAAAACCCTGTCTAAAAAAAAAAAAAAGAAAAAAAGAAAGAAAGAAAGAAAAAGAAAGAAAGAAAGAAAGAAAGAAAGAAAGAAAGAAAGAAAAACAAGTTTTGCTGGGCTTGGCTATGCTTCCTGTAATTCTAACCAGAGGCTGAGGCAAGAGGTTTCAGACTACTATATAATATTAGTAACAGTTAGGTGGCCTGATTGGTTTTTACATATTTCATCTAAAAATTATATTTATTTAATATATATGTGGGCATGAATGCTATGGCATCTGTGTGAGGGTCAGAAGACAACTTGTGGGGACTAATTTTCTATTATGTTAGTGCCCTGGTAGAATTCAAATTATCAGGCATTGTGGAGATGCCTTTAACCACTGAACCATCTCACTGGGGTATGAGTTATTGTCTAGTCCCCCATCCCCAAAGGGTTTCCTGTATCCCAGGCTACTTGGTATGTAGCCAAGGATGATCTTAAGCTTCTGTTCCTGACTCTACTTCCATGTCCTGAGGTTACAGGGGTCCACTAAAACCACAGTCTTAATGTAAGGGATCCAGCCGTGGTGTTTCTGTATGATAGGAAAGATTCCGCCAGCTGAGCTATATCTCCTATTTTTGCCCTGTCTGGGGTCAGTGCCCAACCTTCCAAAACACAAAGATACTAAATAAATACAAACACTATTGAAGTAGAATTGGGTAAATTGAAGATTTTTGCTGTGCTTTGAATGAATGCATTTAATATTGGAGTGTGGTCACTGATCTTGTGATCTCTAAAGAGCATCATTTTTGTAGATACTGATGTGATGATAAAGGTTCTGTCTGTACTTTCATGTATTTATAAAGAGTATGAGAAGGTGGGACTTGCCTTTCCAGATGTGAAAGCGCAGTAGAGTTCAATGTTTGTAGTGACAGAGAATAGAGAACCCCAAACAGTCAGTTCGTGCCTTTGTGTGTACAGCAAAGTAATGCTTCATCGAGACAAATAGATCATTGGCCAGTGGCATTGAATAGCATTTAATAGATCAGCTTTTTATTTCCCACCCTGTCTGCGCAGTCCAGTGCAAGACAAGACACACCTGGCATTCGTGCAGTCTTGAGAGAGTAGAGCCTTGTGAGCATGTGCTGACTATGACTAATCTTGGTTGCCTGATTGACACAGTGGAGAGAGAGAGAGACCCTTGGTTAAGAATATCTTCCATCAGATTGGCCCTTGGACATGTCTGTGGGACATGTTTTGATTGCTGATTGGAGGAGGATCAATCTCTGGGGAGGTGTCACCTCTGGGCAGGTAGCTGGGGCTGTGTAAGAGTAGCTGTGTGTAAGCCTGGAAGTAAACCAGCCTGCAGCATTCCACCACAGCGTCTTTTTCAAGCTCTTGCCTTTAAGGCAAAAGACCTTTCTTCCTCCAACTTGCTTTTTGTTGTGTTTATCACAACAACAGGAAAGCAAATTAGACTAAGGCTGACCATCAAAAAGAAGAAAATATTGAAGTAAATTTTGTTTTATACAAAGCTAATGACTTATCTATAGAAGATTGCTGAGAACTGGAAGCTGAGGTAGGTGTTTGCAAACAGAATGGTAACTTGCCTCCCACTAACCAAAGAGCCACAGCTTAAAGGAGTGAGTGGAGTGTGCCTCTCCCTCAGCTGGGTGGTGAAAGAGAGGAATCTACTCCTGTCTGTTGATAGTGAGGCAAGGCTCTGACAGTATGTGCCTTGGTTATTGAAAGCAAGTGACATCCTTTAACTCCCCAGCAGGTAAGCAATTCACAAGAGCCCCAACATGCTCAGTAGGTCTGTGTCCATGCCAGCCTGGTAGCACAGAGCTTGTCAGCTCTGGTATAGTTATGGTTTCATTTTATCTTAGGAGCTGCAGATATGCTAACACTGGGCACGAGGCCAGCAGTGAAAGCATGAAGACCAATTGCCTCACTTTCTTCCTGTGTCCCCATGGAATGCTGAGGGATGGATGCCTTTTCACTGAGGGGTCCTAGCAGGATGTGGTGTAAGCATGTTTAGACAGTTTTTCTTCTGGTCTGTACTAGAAACGAGCAGTCTGAATTTAAAATGCTGGATGTGTCTGCCAGGAAGACACAGGTATTGGCACAACTATAATAACTAGAATTTAATTCTAGTCACTTTTTCTTCACCTGTTCTGCACACTGGGCAGTTTGGGCTAGGATCAAAGGTGTTCAGTAAAATAACTCCTTTTAAAAATATCTAAGTAGGATCTATATATCTGATGGAATGTTTTCTCTTTTTGTAATAGTTTGTCATAAAGTTAGATCATTTATTTGAAGAAGATAGATTTCTTATTGCTGCTCTGTTACAAACTGGTATGCCTATTATAGCAACTGGTCTGATGGTGCATTTAGGTGAAAACTCCAGGCTGTATACATGTCAGGCAGACCATGAGCTATATCCCAGTCTGTCTAACTAGCATCATGTTCAAACTCTTGGGTCAATCTCACAGCAGCTACAGGGTTGGCATGGTTCAGTGGTGCTTTGAATGAAAATGTTGTTTCTAGTTGGTGGACTATTTAGGAAGGATTAGGAGGTGTGACCTTGTTGGAGGAGGTGGGCTTTGAGGTTTTACAACCCACACTACCTGCTGCCTGCAGATGAGAATGCAAACTCCTGCTTCAGCACCATGCCTGCCAGGCACCATCAATGGACTCCCCTTTAAAAGCCTCAACTAAATGCTTTCTCCTATGCGTTGCCTTGGTCATGGTGTCTCTTCTCAGCAGTAGGGCAGTAACTTAGGTTCTTTGCTATGGAAGCCATGTCTGTGCTCACCCCACTACGTGTTGTCCATGGTGTCTGCCCTCTTTTCCATGCAGCTCTATGGGGCGGGGGGAAGACCAAGACACTTTAAAACAGCAAATTGTTTTTTTGGGTTTCTTGTTTGGTTTGGTTTTGTTTTGATTTTTCGAGGCAGGGTTTCTTTTCTCTGTGGCTGTAGCCTAGCTGACCTTGAAGTTGGCCACCTTTTTTTTTTTTTTTTTGGCAAAAGTAACTTTCTTGACGTGTCATTTCATACCCCCTCCACCCTCATCCCCACCCCTTCACCTAAAGTTCTATTTACTTGTTTTTCGTCTGTTTTTTTAATTTTGTTTTGTTTTAGACAGGGTTTCTCTGTGTAACAGCTCTGGCTGTCCTCGAACTCACAAGCCTCGCTTGGAGATTTTTATGTGGCTGAGAGTAACTTCTGTTCCTCCTGTCCTCGCCCACTACATAGTGGGGACTGCAGGCATGTACTCATTGTGCTTTGGTATTTTGAGGGAAAAAGAAGTGAGGTAGATTGTGTAACGTTAAACTTGCCTATGTACTTGTGCTAGGGCTTGAAATCAGGCCTTTGGTTCTGCCGTTGTCTATCCCTAATCCCTGTCTGCTCTGTTTGCTGGACCTCCTTCAACTTTAGCTCTTTGCTTGTTTCTGATTAGCTGGGCATGGTGGCACATGCTTATAACCTCAACATTGGCATGCTGGGGCGAGAGATTTGCTGTACTTCACAGCTTAGTCTAGGTCACATACTGAGTTCCAGGTCATTCTGGGCTGTTATAGAATGAGCTCCAATCTCAAAGACGACTGAGCCTTCTCTCCAGCCCCGTATCTCATCCTTTTTTTTTTTTTTTTTTCTTCGAGACAGCCTTTCTCTGTGTAGCCTTGGCTGTCCTGGGACTCACTTTGTAGACCAGGCTGGCCTCAAACTCACAGTGATCCACCTGCCTCTGCCTCCTGAATGCTGGGATTAAAGGCGTGCGCCACCACGCCTGGCCCCGTATCTCGTTCTTAAGGTAGTATTGAGGAAATGTTTTGGAAAGGGATGGGTCACTTACAGTGGTTTTACTTACTACATGTACTGTCAGAAGATATGTTTGGATACTGGCCCCTAAGAGACCTAAGCTTAGAAAGTTAAAGTCAGTCTGCCTAGATACACATGGTGTCACTTGCTTGCCATCCCAGCATTGATGAGGTAACAGGCAGGAAGAATGAATGCTATAAGTTCAAGGCCAGTCTGGGCTACATACTGCATTTTAGGCCATCTAGGGCTGCATAATAAGATAACTGTCTCAGAAACAAAAACAACTAATGGTATTTGCCTATTCAGAGATGTGTCTTAATTGGTGGATCTGTTAGAGGGTGGTGTGATGGGTTTTGATGCTGATTACTGCTTGCAGTCTCTGTGCCCCACCATGTACCTTTCCTAAGAGCCTAACCTGTTTGACCAATAAAAGGCCATCACACCTGGGCAGAGCAAATGGGATAGGTGTGGCTAAGGTTCCTGGGCTTTGGGGGAGAGAATCTTAGGAGGAGAGGAGAGGAGGAAGAAGGCTGCACCATGGGTTAGGGGGAGGCGTGGATGGAGACTTGGCCCAGATGAAGAGCTAAATTATCAAGTATTTGGGATTATGGATGGGAGGTAGCCTGATAGAAATTATTAGAAGCAGATGGTACGGGATTGGGGCAGGTATAACAGGTGTCTGTGTCTTGATTGATTGCTAGCAGGTTAGAAAATACTGCCGTAATAATAATTATAGGCCTAATCATAAACATTATTAGGCCATACTGGTAAATTAACCACACATGGATCCTTCAACAAATGAGAGCTTGAACTCACTTGAATGCACACAGTGCTTCACAACATGAAGCGATGAGAAGAAATGTCTTCACTAACCACTGTGCTATAGTTGACCGGTGTATTCTTACTTAGATACCAGAAGTCGCTTTGTCATGGTTACTGCTCTGTGTCTGAATGTCGCCTGCCCGCTGTCATCTTCACAGATGCTTTTACTGACTCTGCCGTGAGCGCTAAAGTGAACGGTGAGCACAAGGAGAAGGCCCTGGAGCCCTGGGATGCTGGGGAGCTCACAGCCAGCGAGGAGCTGGAGGCTCTGGAGAATGATGTGGTGAGTGCCCTTTGGGATGGCGCAGGGTACTGCACACACCAGCTCACAGTGTAAGCATGCTTCTGTCATAGGGAATACATTTAGAGCAGCACTCTCTTTGGGCAGTAAGTAAAGAACAAGAAAAGAAAAGAATTTCTCTTTGCTGTGAGGGCTTATCACTCATAAACTACTCCTTTGTGATAAAATAGTGATGAGCAGTTTACTCCTGGAAAATGGAAGCTAAGAGATGACAGTCTGTTTGTTTTCAATACCTGCAAAAAAGCAACCTAAGGCAACTGTGTGTTGACTTTCCTAGAGATGAGGTCAAGTTGGCCTTTTTGTCTAAGGAAGAGAGTTATCCTTAAGATAAAATTTGGGGGCGCTGGAGAGATGACTCAGAGGTTAAGGGCACTATCTGGTCTTTAGAGGTCCTGAATTCAATTCCCAGCAACCACATGGTGGCTCACAACCATCTATAATGAAATCTGGTGCCCTCTTCTGGTGTGCAGGTACACATGCAGGCAGAGCTCTGTATATATAATAAATAAATCTTTTAAAAAAATAAAATAAAATTTTAAGTTGGGTGTGGCAACTGTGTTGTCAGCACTCCTAGAAGGGTTAGGAGTTCAGCCTCCACTAAAGAGAAGGTTTGAGGCTAGCCTGATTTAAAAAAAAAAAAAAGAAAGAAAGAAAGAAAAAGAAAAACCAAAGCAGCCAGGTGTGGTATTGCTTGGCATTAATACCAGGAAGCAGAGAAAGGTCTAAGTAGGAAATTTGAGGCTAGCTGTGGCTGTAGGAATTAGATCTTGGCCATAAGATATCCACAAAATATAAATAATTAAGTTACATTAAAATTAACACATTGCCTGTATTTTTTGAACTTTAATTAGTACCATTCTCCACAGAAACTTGTTTCTGAAATGCCTAGTTATCATTTATTATTTTGTTGTTTTCTCCTGGGCTACCATCAAATCTGAGTATATTTTGTGACAGAACATAGAGCTTATTATTATATTGTATTTGATTAGAATTTTTATTTTATGTGTATGGACTTACTGTATGTATGTTTGTGTACCTATACTGGCTGCCTTTAGAGGCCAGAAGAGTGTGACAGATTGCCTAGAACCGGAGTTACAGATGGTTGCAAGTTTCCGTGTGGGTGCTAGGAAGTGAACCTGGGTCCTTTGGAAGAGCATCCAGTGCTTATAACAGTTGAACCATCTCTTCAGCCCCCTAAAGCATAGCGATTTAATGATGAGCTGTGCCATAAATAAGGTTAAGTGAGCAAAGAGCCTTCTGTTGTGAACAGAGAACCCGAGTTCACTGTCTAAGGCACAGTCGTGTGATAAGTAGTGTCATCTCTGAGCGCTCAGCTAGTCAAAGGAACAGGGCTAACCTGGAAGGCTGTTAGTGCCACCTTCAGACTTTAAAGAGTCACCTAAGTACTATAATGGTTTTCAAGGGTGTGTGTCACTTTACCTTTGGCATGGGAAACAGGTACAGTTTTTACTTTATTAGTTAGGGGGATAAGTTCATTGAGGATTTCAGGGAGGGTTGGCTGTGTTTATCAAAATTTAAAATCTAAGTATAGTTTGTTTTGTTAGTCTTACTACTAAGAATTTACTTTAACTGGTTGTGGTCCATACTGTTAGTCCCAACACTTAAAGGGCTTGATATACATAGCAAGATCTAGGTTTCCCTGGGCTGCAATGAGAACCTGTCTTTTTGTTTCTTTCTTTTTATTTTTATCTTTTTAAGTTTTGTTTATGAGTACTCTATCTGCATGTACACCTGTGTGCCAAAAGAGGGTATCAGATCCCAGTTGTGAGCCACCATATGGTTGCTGGGCATCAAACTCTGGACCTCTAGAAGAGCAGAACACTGAGCCATCTCTCCAGCCCTTGGTTTTTGTTTTTAAAGACATACTTTTTCTGTGTAGCCCTGGCTGTCCTGGAGCTCACTCTGTAGACCAGGCTGGCCTCTAACTCAGAGATCCACCTGCCTCTGCCTCCTGAGTGCTGGGATTGAAGGCATGTGCCTGGCTTGAGACTCTATCTTTAAAAAAGAAGAAGAAAAGGAGATACATAAATTTACTACTGGGCCATCCAACCTGTCAGGCTTTAAAAGAGTTGGACGGGAGAGAAGTTAAGTGGCAAGCCATCCATTGATACTTGCCACTGAAGATTCTGGCTGCATTCTGCCTCAGTTCCTCCACATTGAAGAGTGCAGCCTATGTTTTGAGAATGTCAATTTCCTTCTTCACTGATGGAGGGCAGCAGTAGTGAGGCAGGAAGTTAGGGTAGTGGGACCCATAGCTGTTCCTGAGATCCTCCTGCAACCTTTCATGGCAAAACTGTTGTAAAACTTAGCGGGTGTGACATCATCCTATTGCCTTCCTCTGTCCTTAATGCTGCCCTTCCTCACCGGCCTAGGGGAGGGGAAGGCCAAGGGATGGCTTTGTTCTGGCATGGATATCCAGTAGAAAAAGTTTTGACTTTGCCTTTCATTACCCCAAGCTGGAAGAAATGTTTTTGGCTGTCACAATACACCTCTTGTCCTTCTCTAACCCAGTTTAGCGAGGGAAGTTTCTGGGGAAAGATGTCAGTACAAGTGAAGGCCCTGCGGTCCTGGGGTTGTGGTGTGACTGGATTGTCTAAGTTGTCCTCACATCCTGTCAGATAACTGATATAATCACCTTCTTGTTTAAGGAGATGATATGTGTAAAGAAAGCTTCTTTTACAGTGTTGGGTTTGTTTTGTTTTGTTTTTGTTTTTTTTTAAATAAGACCTTTTAAAACTGTACCCAAGGTGGCCTTGAACTCAAAATACCCTTCTGTCTCAGTGTCCTAAGTACTATTATGCCAGGTAAAGTTTGGTCTTTTTGGTGGGAAGAGGTAAGAGTTACAGCCAACTAGTACAGTTTGTTATATTTTTCTATAAAAATTGATTGCAGGTGAATTAAAAAGTTGCATATTGAAAACTTACCTTCATTTTTCTTCTAGTCTAATGGATGGGATCCCAATGATATGTTTCGATATAATGAAGAGAATTACGGTGTAGTTTCCACGTACGATAGCAGTTTATCCTCATATACGTAAGTTCACACAGTTCCCTTTTATTTTAGTACATTTGTCTTTGATTTTTATCAGCTTAGTTTATGTTGTTGCTTAAATTTTGTTTTTAATTTTAAATATAAAAATATGACATTTTTATTAACTATTTAGGCTAAAAAATGGAATACAGCTGGGGACCTACACACCTATACACCTATACACACCTGTAATCCCAGCACTCAGGGAGATGGAGGCAGGCAGAGCTCTGTGAGTTCAAGGCCAGCCTGTTCTACAAAGCGAGTCCAGGACAGCTTAGCTACACAGAGAAGCCCTGTTTTGAAAAATCAAAAAAAAACCCTTCAAACAGGGAACAAATGTAGTTTTCTTCCCTGTACCTTGTTTTCTGGCCAAAATACATTTTGTATTTGTTTTTAAATTGTAAAAAAGTTAAATTTACAGGGTAACGATTATTGTGAACCAGTTCTTAAAATAGTAAATGTTAGCCGGGTGTGGTGGCACATGCATTTAATCCCAGCACTCAGTGAGGCAGAGGCAGGCGGATCCCTGTGAGTTTGAGGCCAGCCTGGTCTACAGAGTTAAGTCCAGGACAGCCAAGGCTACACAGAGAAACCCTGTGTCAAAAAAAAAACCAAAACAGTAAATGCTCTTCTATGTAAGAAACCAGTGCATAGTGTGGTTTGTGATAGCAAGGCCCCTTACTTTGATAGTGCCCTTGGTGACCCCATGCTGTAAACATTGTTATTGTTGGGTATTGAAACGATCACTTATGCCTTTTCCCTTTGTGTTTAGAGTTCCCTTGGAAAGGGACAACTCAGAAGAATTCCTAAAACGGGAGGCAAGGGCAAACCAGTTAGCAGAGGAAATTGAATCCAGTGCTCAGTACAAAGCTCGTTTGGCCCTTGAGAATGATGACAGGAGTGAGGAAGAAAAATATACAGCAGTCCAGAGAAATTGCAGCGACCGCGAGGGGCACGGCACAAACACTAGGTATTTAAAGGAACCATAATGTAGTGTTTTGGCCCTCTGATACGAGGTCTTTACGAGAAGATACAGTCTGCTTGCTCTTTCATGGAACATAGGTAGAAAGTGCTGATAAATTTGGCTTAAGACTCTGTTGGAGAGCTGGTAAGTGGTGGTGCACACCGAGAGGCAGGTGGATCTCTGTGAGTGCCACGCTAGCCTGGTCTACAGAGTGAGTTCTAGAGTAGCCAGGGCTATTACACAGAGAATCTGTGTCTTGAAAAACCAAAAAAACAGACAAACAAACAAACAAAAAAAAGGGTGGGGGGAGGGGATCTGTTAGAGAAAAGCTCATGGCCATCTTAATAGTATCTTTTGGGATTCAGCTCTCTGGGAGTCAAGTGCTGGACTCATGTAAGTAAAGACTCAGCCCAAACCCTGAAGAGCTCCTTAAAGCAGGGTCAGAGTGGAGCCCAGTGACCTATAGCAGTGCACTGTGGTTTGCAGGTGAAGCTCTGTTGAGAGCACCAGGTATATGTGGAGTAGGGAAGAACTAGAGTTGTTCAAGAGAGCCTCAGCAGAAGGCGAGGTGACACTTGTGACATGGTAATGGGGCCTATCTGCCACTGGGAGTGTGGGAACTTTTTTTTGCTTTTGCAGAAACATGGTCCTGTAAGAGAATCTGGCCTCTTCACCTGAGGTAAAGGCTAAGAACTCGGGGTCAGTATTTTGGATGTCATGGTGGCAGGTGGCAGGAGCACTGTCTCATGCTTGAAGAGTAGCCTGTAGATAACAGTGTGGCACAAACATGCTTTTAGTCAGAGATCCTGTCAGTGTGACACAGTATTGCAGTTCAGAGAAAGTGGCAAGCTGCTAGACAGACTCACAGTGGGAAGGCTGGAAAAACTAGGGAGACATGAGCCTTACTTGGAAATTCAACTTTTGCTGATGTTTGTCCTGAGAATTCATGAACTAAAGACAGTGTGAAGTAAATTTGAAGGCAGAAAGAATGGCTCAGGGGTTGAGTGCATTTTTGGGGCTTGTGGGTCTGTCATTTATTCGTAAACATGGTGTGGAACACCTACTGCATTGTGGGTAAAGCACAAGTGCATCCTAGCTTCAAAGTTTAACAGCTGAGTCTTAGGACTTTCCTAATCACCACAGAGTGTTGGGGGCATGAGTGAGTGCGCCTTGTTAAACTGCTGGTAGGGAGACCCGCAGGGTGTGAGGCCATGTGGTGGGGACTGTGGCTTATGTGACAAATCCTCTCTGTGTTTTGTTAGCCTGGGAACCTTTTAGCATAAATAATTTAGAGGATCTCTCATTTCCAGGGAAAATAAATATATTCCTCCTGGACAAAGAAACCGAGAAGTCATATCCTGGGGAAGTGGGAGACAGAGCTCACCACGGATGGGCCAGCCTGGACCAGGCTCCCTGCCAGCAAGAGCTGCTCCTCACACTTCAGATTTCAACCCGAACTCTGGTTCCGACCAGAGAGTAGTCAACGGAGGCAAGTATTTCAACCGTCTTTGTTAACGTTTTTTACGAGATACAGAGCATCTAAATATTTACATACGTGGTAGGAATGAAATAGCTTTTATTTTATATAACTTAGTTTGTTTTGTGGCTACCAGATAGTATAACATCACATATGTCCTTGGCTCATTTTGGGTGACAATATGGTCCTGAGCTGTTGCATTCCTTTCATATATTTATTTGGCCTAAAAACACTCCACAACAAATAAACTGGAAACTCTTGAGTAGGTTCTCAGTTTTAAAGTCACTGGGTAATAAAATTGTAGGCATAGTTCATGTGGCAGACACCTGATTTAGTGCAGACAACTTTTCATTAACTAGGATGGATCTTATTCTTTATGGGGTAATTTGTAATGTCAGACATGACCAAGAATCATGTGAAGAAAGTCCTGAGAGATGTGTGCTGGAAAACACAGCACAGACAGCCTTGATTTCTGAGGGGACATGTTAAGAACGTAGCACCTTAATCTTTAGTAGGAAGGCACTTTCTGTAGTGTCTCCAGTCAGGTGAATATAGACTATAGGTGTGTATAGAAATCTGGCAGGCAGGAAAAACAGAAGTAAGTTATTTGGGAATATGGTGATTGACAGGGAAAAGAGTGGACGTCCAGCCAATTTCAGCTGTTGAAGGTTAGAATAGCTCATTCAGGTAAGAGCAAAGAAAGGCCAGTCGATGATCCACAGGAAGTTTGAGCCATGCTGGGTCATGTGAGACTTCATGCAAAAGAAAGGAAGGAAGGGAGGGAGGCAAGGATGTGTGAAAGCGGCACACAAAGTTTCCAGTTTCATTTGTTCTCACTGAGTCTTTTCTCCAGAATTCCTCTCCAAGAAAGCTCTCTTGAGCATTTTCTCTACTTAGTACTGATGATGAAATGTATTTGCTTACTGAGTAAAGATTTTCAGTTATTTATGAACAGAACTTTCAAGTTAAAAACTTGAAGGGTGCTGAGAAATGTATGAGACTCCCATGTATGGAGCCCTGGCCTGTTGGAGAGGAGCCCTGGACTATTGACAAAGCACCAGAGCCAAGGCCATGGTGCTGGGCCTGTTGTCAGAGTTCTTCCCGTTCGTGTAGCAGATGTAAATAAGCAGGCCTTTCTCGTCTGTTGGAAGGACACTTATTTTACAAAAGCCCAGGGTGCTGTTACTCCAGCATTCTAGAAAACACTAGAAGTTCTTATTTTTACCTGAATGGGACTCAGTAAAGGTTTGAAACTGACATTAGGTTCACATATAGACTTGAGGAAAATCTCAGGTGAGAGTAAGAAAGGAGCTTTTTACAATGCACTAAGTAGCTGCTGTTATTTACTTGTTGAGAGCCAAGCCCAGTGAAGGTGATGGCCTTCCTCAGCAGGGCACTATCTGTGTGTGTGACATTCTCCTCCCAAGTGATGGCTGACAGCAGCTGAAGAAGTAGGCCTTACTAGGCAGAGTCTTAATTGTCTTCTTCAGTAGTATGTGTAGATCCTAATTAACCCTTTGGGAACGTGGATTCATTTAAACAGAATTTTAAGGAGGTTAAAATGTGAATTTGTGTCAGTTAAGTTATGCTAAAACTTAGCACAAATCAAATGACTGTCCTCAAAGGGTTAAAATGTACAAGAAATCATTTTTGTCATTTTACTTTTTTTTTTCTGTTTACTTTTTCCCTCATTTTTTTCTTTAGTTTTTATACTTTCCTTCATATCATTTGTTCTGTCAGGTGTTCCCTGGCCATCGCCTTGCCCATCTCCTTCCTCTCGCCCACCTTCTCGCTACCAGTCAGGTCCCAACTCTCTTCCACCTCGGGCAGCCACCCCTACACGGCCGCCCTCCAGGCCCCCCTCGAGGCCATCCAGACCCCCGTCTCACCCCTCTGCTCATGGTTCTCCAGCTCCTGTCTCTACTATGCCTAAACGCATGTCTTCAGAAGGTACAATACCACGATTTGTTCATATTTTTGTTTGTCTTTGTTTAACTCCTTTGTGAGTTTATGATGACAAAATAGTTTCCTCTTCATTATTTAATAACCTATAATTTCTGTGGTTTAACTTTAGTTTATTAAAGCTATTTCTATTAACCTTTTCTTCACTAGAGTGAAGTTTGATAAGTGCTTGTATGTAAAGCTCTACACTGTCCTGGATGTAAAGATGGGGCCTGACCTGTCTGGTAGTGGTGCTCCTGTGCAGCCCAGGAAGGTCACAACCCTGGCACAGTAACAGTGATGAACCGGGCGCTTTCTGGCCCTGGGGGGAGTGGGGTGCGGGTGAGGTTGCCACATTCCAGCTCCCTGGCCGTGGTGCCAGTAAACCTTCCTGTTGGCCAAAGGCAGGGGTACTATTCTGGGGTCCCTTGTGATCCATGACATACATCCCTTGTAGTGGCCTTATATGTCTGCCCTCAGGTAACAGTAGTTTTTAGAGTGCCTGAGGAATTGGAAATTTAATTGAATAATTAATTATTTTAAATCATTTTGCAATATCACTATAGTGAAAGGCTACTTTAATCTGGGAAGAGATCTTTACCAAAAGTTTATCAACTAAAAAAAAAACCAGGAATAGATTTTGGGCTTTTCTGTCCTTTGTGCTCTTATCAAATTGTTTGTATTTGATGCTGGATTCAGCATTGTTGCATATCATATACTTTGAATGGTGGCACATGCCTGTAATCCCAGTGCAGGGACCCTGTTGCAGCCACCCCGACACCCTGCCCGAAGTAGGTAGCATTCTGATTTAATGCAGTTAATAAGTTAAAAATTTCTTTGTTTTAAATGACAGTGTCCTTTGTTCAGAATATTTTTGTTAATATTCTAATCATATTGTCTTGGTAAAGTCATGATGAATATTAGCTGATCAAGACTGATAAAGTTTACAAAAGAGAAGCTGTTTGGGGATAAACTATATTGGCTACTGTTAAATTTTCACGGAGGCAGAAGGAACTTCCTGGCTGAAGATTGTAATGTTGTAAAGGCATATTTCACTGACTTTTAATGCATGCCTCTCATAGTGGCCCCCAGCAGCAACATGGTGCTGTATTGCAGACCGTTGGGGTAAAGGTGTTTATTCTACAAGAATGCTTTAGATGAACACTGAACGCAAGTGAACTGTGAGAATTGCATTGTAGTCAGATGGGAGGGCTGATCCTGGACTACCCACTAAGAATGTTCTACGTTGTCCAGAGGTGCTGCTACCTCCAGGTGAAAGCTCTAACAGTAAGCTGTCAAGGTAGCTCTGTGGGTAAATGTACTTGCCATGCAAGCCTGATTACCTCAGCTAGGTCTCTGGAACCCATGTAAAGGTGGAAGGAGAGAACCGTCTCCACAGAGCTGACTCCTCACCTGCACACACACGTCATAACACATACAAACCCACCCCCATACCACATGCATGTAATAATAATACATTTTTTAAATGAAAAAGGAGAGTCCTAACATTAGTTAGCATTTTCTCAGAGATCATGTCTGACTTTGTTCCCATTTAGAACACAGAGAGCAGAGTGTGTGTTAGGAGCTTCACACAGTTAGTTTTGGGCTTGTGTTTTTATTCAGTGGCTTAATCTATTACACAGTTGTAAACTTAACAGTCCCTGATGGCTGGCAGAATCAGTGATGGAGAGTGCCCACAGTTCACACAGTGCAAATTTCTGCAAAGTATTCTTGTGCTGGTCTTAATGTGGCAGCTGCTTATATGTGAGGACTGTCGGGAGCCATGGTTTGAACAGTTGATGACTGTGGCAGAAGAGGGGGAGGAGAGCTGGGTTTTCCTGCAGCCTAAAGGGTGGAGCTCAGGGATAGAACGCAGGCCTAGCAACTGTGGGGCCCCGGGTTAGAGTCCTAGTACTGCAAAAAAACCCCAAAAACCTGTTTTGTTTTGGTTTTTGTCTCATTTTGGAAGTAATAATAAAAAAAAATCTGATAGAAAAGTAAAAGGTAAACTGATAATATCCCATCATGCAGCTGTAATTCCTCTTAAAACTTTATTATAGCTTAAATTTGTATGCAAATGTAGTTATACAATATTATGCCATGTTTGATTTCTCGACATCAATTTTATCTCTCCCTTGCTTTAAAAATAAAAGGAAATAAGGAAAGATGGGTCAGCCGATAGAGAGCTTTCTGCTTTTCCAGGGGACTTGATTTCAATTCCTAGCACTCTTGTCAGGTGGCTCAGCACCTGAACTCGGTGCACATACCCTCACACAGACAGAGACATATAGACAATATAATTAAAAGCAAAATAAATCTTAAAGGGAGGAAATAAAATGTACTTACTTAATTGACATCCCACAAAATAATTCTTAGTTTGGTCTTTTTTTAACAATGAAGATTTGTTAAGAGTAATGTCTGTGTTTAGCAAAAAAAAGCAGTAAGGTGGACAGTGCAGGACTTACATGACATCCATCGTGTCTTCCTCAGGCCCTCCAAGGATGTCTCCAAAGGCACAGCGGCACCCTCGGAATCACAGGGTCTCTGCTGGGAGAGGCTCCATGTCTAGTGGCCTAGAATTTGTATCCCACAACCCCCCAAGTGAAGCAACTGCTCCTCCAGTGGCAAGGACCAGCCCTGCAGGGGGAACATGGTCTTCAGTGGTCAGTGGGGGTAGGTATGACGCTGTGACAGTGTTGATTTTGTCTTTATGGTACGTGTACTGTAGAGGGCCAAGCTGAAGGTCTGAGAGAAGTACAGAAATAGGAATTAAATATGATGCCATAAACAGGAGTTGCCAGTTATAAAATATCAGAGATTCATGACATTAATTGAAGGACCATCCCATCATTCTGGCAGTTCTGTCCCTGTACTTACTTTCTAAATCCATTTGGGCTGCTTCTTTTTTTTTTTTTCCATTTGGGCTTCTTAATGCAGCATGTTCCCATGGCATCTGCTTGTGGAATAAATAAATACTTGCTCTTCAAGGAATAGTCTACCCAAGGAGAAGTTCAGCTTTTACTGTGCGTGCTCGAGAAGTGCTGACTGTTTGGAGCAGATTTAGAATTAGGCGGGACTCTCTGCTGCTGTGCTGGTCTGTCAACTCTGTAGCGCTTCCTCCAGGACTGCAGAGCTGCAGCTTGTGCCTCATCTGCTCTTCTGGCTTTACTTTTCTTAATCAGTCAATAGACCTGTAGCAGAAAGAGGTTTTTTGTTTTTGTTTTTGTTTAAGAAAGAGGTCTTTAAATGTAAACAAAAACTTAGAACTGTTAAATGTGTGTTTTTATTTGCTATACCCTTATACGCTCATCCTCATACAGTATGCAGTTTTAGTAATTGCCCTGTAAATTCCTTTGTGCTATTTCTCCTTGACCTTCTTAACTGAAAATTAAAAGGAAAATAGAAGATGAGAAAAGAATCTTGAGGTGTTCTAATGGATGGTCTGAATTGAGTTTGAGAATAGCAACCTAATTAGAAATTAGAGAGTAGAAACAGTTGCTAGGGATACCATCAGAATCATGCTACAGGGTTGTTCTTTACACTTCACTGGAAAAAGTTAACAGTAGTGAACAGTTTCCTCCTATGAAGCTTGTGACTTCAAAAAGAAAAGTCACTAAAGTGATGCAAATTGAGCCATTTTTGTTAAGCCCATGAGTCTGAACTCTGCAAATAGATTTTTAATTGACTATGAAACATTAAGGGTTACATCAAAGTCATTCATTCTGTGTTAGATACCCCTTTAGGTTAATTCCTATTTCCTTCGGCACTGGCTGTGGATCTTAATGTTGCGAGAAAAAGCACATAGGCTGAGCAACAAGCTACCAACATAGTTTTACTTAGTGTGTTGATGGAAGGAGAAAGGCATAATAGGGTTGCCTCACCTTAAATAAATAACCTAGGGGCTGGAGAGATGGCTGGAGAGAGGTTAAGAGCACTGACTGCTCTTCCAGAGGTCCTGAGTTCAATTCCCAGCAACCACATGGTGGCTCATAACCATCTATAATGTGATCTAAATGCCCTCTTCTGGTATGTAGGCATATATATGCAGGCAGAACACTGTATATGTAATAATAAATAAATCTTTAAAAGAAATAAATAAATAACCTAGTTGGTACTGTGGACATCTTTTTTTTAAAGTGTGATTTAGCTTACCATTAAACTCGGTGCTGATCTGTACTCAAAATACTTCCAAGTTAACACATTTAATTAGGAGAGAAACTACAGTGGTGCTTAGATATTGGTAATTTCTGCTATAAGATATTTCTGAGAATTTAATGAATATCTTTTTGCTTCTAGTTCCAAGGTTATCTCCAAAAACTCACAGACCCAGGTCTCCCAGGCAGAACAGTATTGGAAACACTCCCAGTGGGCCTGTGCTTGCTTCTCCCCAAGCTGGCATCATCCCTGCTGAAGCCGTTTCCATGCCTGTTCCAGCTGCATCTCCTACTCCTGCCAGCCCTGCATCCAACAGAGCTCTGACACCATCTATTGAGGGTACAGAATGAAGGCCTTTCCTACTTGTAACCTGCATGACCAAGAGCTGTGTCTGAACACACAGTGATGTTTTTATGGATGCAAGAGACTGTCTATGATGCCACTGTTGCATCTACATTACCTCATGTTTGCATCAGAATTTCTGAGCTACTCTCGTGTGCCATGCCTGTTGTATGAGCATGCTTATTGAGTTTTGGTGTGAAGACTAGTTGAGAGGAACCTCTGTTTAATGAAACTCTTTTCCACTAAACCAGAAAGTTAGAAGTGTTTGTGTTTCTCATGTTACTTTCCTAACTAATGTCTGATGCTAGTTTTTCATTTTTAAAACTTGTTTTCTAGCTAAAGATTCCAGGCTTCAAGATCAGCGGCAGAACTCTCCTGCGGGGAATAAAGAAAATATTAAAGCAAGTGAAACATCATCTAGCTTTTCAAAAGCTGAAAACAAAGGTTAGCGTTTGTTAAAACTTTTAGATAAAATTACAGAAATAGAAAACTGTTTTATCTAATTTCACATTCTATACTAAGTACTCCCTTTCTAAAATTTGTTTATGTGAAATGCACATGTTAATAAATGTCTAACCAGAATGTTAGTCTTCAGGTGATAGAGCTGTTCTTGTTTCTTAATATTTATCTCCTTCACCATCACCCTACCCCCTCCCCACCCCCAATCCCACTGCTGGGATTAGAGGTGCCAAAGGTATGTACCACAACAGCTGGTGGCCTCTGTTCTCATTTGTAATACTCCATACTAACAATTACAAGTTTAAGTTCAGAAGTAAATTGAAACCTTAACAGGTTTTGGTTTTACAGGTATGTCACCAGTTGTTTCTGAACATAGAAAACAGATTGATGATTTAAAGAAGTTTAAGAATGATTTTAGGGTAAGTTCTCCATTGAATGATTGTTAAAATTTTTTTTTAAAAAATCAAACTGATCGATCGATCTTTTTCTCTCTGTCTCTGTCTGTCTCTCTCTCTCTCTCTGCCTCCCTTGTTAAGCCATATATGCAGAAAGCTATTTTTTTTTAAGTTTTTTTTTTTTTTTTAATGCATATGAGTGTTTGCATGATATATGTGGGCCATGGGCCTACCTGGTGTTCTTTGAGACCAGAAGAGGACACCAGACTTCTTGGAACTGGAGTTTCAGATAGTCGTGAGCCACCATGTAGGTTCTGGAAACTGAACCTAGGCCCTCTGGAAGAGCAGCCAGTGATCTTAAACTGCTAATTTTGCTCTCTAGCCCACAGAGTTTAAATATGTGTGTATATATGTGTGTGTTGTCTTGTCTGTCTGTGAGTATGCACATAGATGTCCAGGTGCCCTCTGAGACCAGAAGAGGTTCTGGGGTTGGGGTTAAGGTGAAGGAGAGCTGCCTGGTGTGGGTGTTAAAAACTGAATCTGGGTCCTCTGGAAGAGCAATAACACTTTTAACCACTGAGCCATCTCTCCAGCCCCTTGACAATTATTCTTTTTGCTTGCTTGCTTGTTTTGTTTTGTTTTCTTTTCTTTTCAAGATTGGGTTTCTCTGTGTAGCCTTGGCCGTCCTGGGATTACTCTGTAGACCAGGCTGGCCTCATACTCATAGAGATCTTCCTGCCTTTGCCTCCCCCCAAGTGCTGGGATTACAGGCATGCACTATTCTTCTTTTTTTAAAAAAAAAAAAAAAGATTTATTTATTATGTATACAGTATGATCAGATCACGTTATAGATGGTTGTGAGCCACCATGTGGTTGCTGGGAATTGAACTTAGGACCTTTGGAAGAGCAGGCAGTGCTCTTAACCACTGAGCCATCTCTCCAGCCCCCTGCACTATTATTCTTAAAGATATCTTTGTCTGGTCTAAGTGCAATAACTTAAAGTCACAATTTTTTTGTTTTGTTTTGGTTTAGTTTTTTTAACAAGACTGCAGGAACAAATAAAAGAGTATTATCTTACCTTGGAAACAGACTTATTAGAACTCACTGCTTTACTGTCTGAGCAGCTGGCTCAGTAAGTCTGTAGTTGAGAATAAGGCCATGTGTGTGCCCTGGAAGGCATAATGCATCCTGGGGGCCTGAGCTAATTCAGATTCCACATTGTGAGCAAATTCATTTACTTGTTCATTCATGTTTTTCGTGCTGAGGATTAAACCCATGGCTGATGTGGTTTCTTTCTGTAATGTCACTTTTTATCCTAAGACAAGCTTTCCTGGTGTTTCCAGAGCACTCCTGTTATTTTTTTATTCTTCTGCACAAAACTACATTAAACTGTATCTTAAATATCAAATCACATTTATTTGTTTATTTAAGACAGAGTTTCTCTGTGTAGTCCTGTACTCATTTTGTAAACCAGGCTGGCCTTTAACTCACAGAGATCCTCCTGTCTCTGCCTCCTGAGTGCTGGGATTAAAGGCGTATGCCACCACGCCCAGTCACTAATTGATCTTTTAAAAACTGGGTTCTTATCAATGAATTGCACATGTTTAGTGGATCAGAACTGATGCATCTTGCTCAGTGTCAGCCACACAATTGCTAGTGTTGGAGGCCTATAGCAAATATTCACCATTTTTTTCTTTCTCCTGAGACGGAATCTCTATAGCCCAGTATGGCCTTGAACTCCTAGCTGTCCTGTCTCTGGCTTCTGAGTTCTGAAATTGCAGGCATAAGGCACCATACCACGCCAATAAGTAACTCTTTTGTGTTTGGGCTTAGGGGAGGCAGGGCCAGGGGTTTGAGACAGAAGGGTCTCTCTGCATAGACCTGCTGTCCTGGAACTCACTATGTAGACCAAGGTGGCCTAGAACTCACTATGTAGACC
>OU015754.1:27619516-27641543 GCA_907169655.1 Acomys percivali | reverse complement strand
GAACTCACTATGTAGACCAAGGTGGCCTAGAACTCACTATGTAGACCAAGGTGGCCTAGAACTCAACAGACCTGCCTCTGCTTTCTGAGTGTTGGAATTACAGGCTTATGTCTTGAGTCTTAGGCACTGGTTGCTAATGTTGTATATCATTCTGTTATTGGTGCCTTAAAAAGACGTATTCTGAGACAGACGTAGTGACCTTTAATTCCTTCCAGCACTCAGGAGGCAGTGAAAGGCAGATCCCAGTGAGTTCAGGCTAACCTGGTCTACAGAGAGAGTTGTACAACAGCTAGGGTTACACACAAAGACCCTGTCTCAACAAACAAACAAAAAGGCCCTATTCTGAGAATACAAACAAAGGCCTTATTTAAAGTATTTCATTGCCTTCAGATACTACTTTATTTATTTATGGGAAATTATTTCTTATATTTAGTTACAGCCAAGTTCTACATCTGAATCTGTGGATCAACTACTGAGCAAAAATAGAGAGGGAGAAAAGTCACGAGATTTGATCAAAGACAAAATTGAAGCAAGTGCTAAGGATGCTTTCATTGACAACAGCAGCAGCAACTGCACCAGTGGCAGCAGCAAGACCAGCAGCCCTAGCATCTCTCCTTCTGTGCTTAGTAACACCGAGCACAAGAGGGGGCCTGAGGTCACGTCCCAAGGGGTGCAGACTTCTAGTCCAGCCTGCAAACAAGAGAAGGATGACCGAGAAGAGAAAAAAGACGCAGCTGAGTGAGTAACCTGGGCTGTAGCATTCCCTCTATCTAAGTAAAACTTCTTAAGGGATTTCTTCCTTCCCACTGGGAATTGTCTTCACAAAGTATATGTGGAGCTGGTTTTATAAATCTTAGCTAAATCCAGGCATTGAATTCTTAACATCTGTCCCATGCTGCTTTGCACCCAGCTAAGGGGTTAAGAAAAGCTAGCTCTGTATAGGACAAAGAAGTTCAAATTTCAAAAGCCCTGTCATGGGACTCTAGTTCTGCCTAACCTGCTGTCTGTGAGAACTATTTGCTGCCCCAGCTGAGGAAGAGAGTACAGCTTGAACCATAGTTGTAAGACAGTTTCTCTCAGAAACAAATGTTTAGTTAAAATGTACATCTTTATAAATCTTAGTCCTGTACATCTGGCATAATAAAACAATTAAATAGACTAGTGGGCTAGGCTCAGACCTATTGACCACTGCTTTTTGTATTCTGGATTTAAAAACAACAACAAGGGGGCTGGAGAGGTGGCTCAGAGGTTAAGAGCACTGGCTGTTCTTCCAAAGGTCCTGAGTTCAATTCCCAGGAACCACATGGTGGCTCACAACCATCTATAATGTGATCTGATGCCCTCTGAATACTGTATAAGTAATGAATAAATAAATATTTAAAAAAAAAAAACTAATTGTATTTGAACTCTTAGAATGGCAAGTTGTGATGGCTTATTCTTGATTTGCAGGGGAAAAAAATACTAGAGCAATCGTTTTTCCCAAGGCATGTGATTTTTAAAATCTTTGACAAATTTAAAATCACTGTTTATGCTACACATGGTGGCATAGTCTTTGTTATCACAGCACTTGTGCAGCTGAGGCGGTGAATTCCAAGTTGGAGTCCAACCTGTGTTGCATTGCAAAGCCCTCCTGTCTTTTTAAAAATAACAATTAGAAATACTGTAAATTCATATATTAAGCATTGGGGTTTTCTTAAAATAGATTTTTTATTATGTGTGAGTGTTTTGTCTGCATGTACATCTGTACACCACATACTTGCTGTGCCTCCAGAGGCCAGAAGAGGGTTTCAGATACCCTGGAATTTCTATGGGGCTACTGCCTTGTCAGTTGAAATACTCCTTGATCGCCTATGAGCAATAGAAAGTGTGTTTGAGTAGAGGAGACTGACACACTGAGAATTACTTCAGTCTGACCTGTGTTAGCAGTCCTTTGAAACCTGACAAGTGTGGCAGAGCGGAGACAAGCATGGATTCTATGCATGTTTCACTGGCCTGCCTGTTTGTTCTTTTCTCATTTAGGCAAGTTAGGAAGTCAACATTGAATCCCAATGCAAAGGAGTTCAACCCTCGTTCTTTTTCTCAGGTGAGTTTGTGGCCATTTATATAATTTCTGAAGAGATTTAATTGTGACCATCTTGGTTTTTCCTGTGCTCCATCTAGCTAACCAAGCTGTACAGCCAGGCGTGGTGGTGCACGCCTTTAATCCTAGCTCTTGGGAGGCAGAGGCAGGTGGATCGCTGTGAGTTCAAGGCCAGCCTGGGCTACAAAGTGAGTTCAGGACAGCCAGAACTACACATGTTTCGAAAAACAAAAAACCAAGCTGTAGGACACTGAGATGGCTTGATTTTCCCTGTGGCTGTGAAGAACAGCTCAGAATGTAAGGTTGCTGATTAGTGATGCTGCCACTAACTACAGAAAAGAGAGTGTGTTTACTGCCATTTGGGAACATCTTTAAAGGGAGCTATGTTAGCTAGAGCATGCCTGTAATCCCAGCAAACAGGAGGGCTGGGCAAAGGATCATGAGTGTGGTTAGCGTGGGCCATATAGTGCAACCCTGCCCAAAAATATAAAAATCAAAAGATAATAAAAATGGATAGACCTTTCCTGGTTCCTTGTAAAATTACCGTTTTTATACTTTTTTTATTGGTAAATACTTTAGTTTTATATCAAAGCCTTTTTTGTTTTTATGTATGGTTTTTAAATAGATGTAGATACAGTTCTGGGGAATATACCAAATCCATGCTTACGTCAGCCTTCTACCACTGAGCAATGCCTGCAGCCTATGTTTTCCCTTTTTACCCCCAGGAAACTGAATCTATTTCTTATATGCTAGAGCTGGGGTTTTTTGTTTTGCCTTTCGAATAAAAGGTGCTAGTTAAAAACAAAGCAACAGAAAGATTGGGGAAATTGCTCTGAAGGCTGCATTCATTGTTACTTCTCACCTTGACATAGCCAGATGTTATTTGTTTTTGTAGCCAAAGCCTTCTACTACCCCAACGTCGCCTCGGCCTCAAGCACAAGCCAGCCCATCCATGGTGGGCCATCAGCAGCCGGCTCCAGTGTATACCCAGCCTGTTTGTTTTGCACCAAATATGATGTATCCGGTTCCAGTGAGCCCGGGTGTGCAAGTAAGTCCATGGATTGGAATTTGCTGGGTCACCATAATTAGTATTTAGCACAACTGTCCTAGATTTGCACTAAATGGGACACCTGATGGCACATAGGGCTACAGAGGGGTGGTGGGTATGGGTTGGGTGTGTCATTAACATGTGCGTCTGAGTTTTACGATTAGTTTTCAGAAAAATGCCTTATATTTACTGTAGGCCAGAATTATTCCTTTTTGTTGTGGGTATTATTTTAATTTTGAATAACTCTTAGGGAATCAGGAAAACACAGACCAGATCACATTAAAGACAGTGATAGATAGAAACATTGTTACCATATGAATCTCATGATGTGTTTTCCATCCCCTTAAGCCTTTATACCCAATACCTATGACGCCCATGCCGGTGAACCAAGCCAAGACATATAGAGCAGGTAAAGGTGAGAATAATCGTGCCTGTGTTTGCTTATAGTCTGCATGCTGCATGAATTAAGCACCAATGTGCAATGGATAGGGTATGTTTTACCTTCTGATAGCTAATGTGAGCGTTCAGGTGACTCTTGATGAGCAGGTAGCACATAGTAGGCCTGTAAAAAAATATTCTTTATATAATTGTGCGAGTGCATATGGAGATTGAGAGAACCCTGTAGGAGTTCCACCATGTGGGTTTGGAGGATCAAACTCAGGTCATCAGGCTTAGCCACAAGTGCCTTTACCTGCTGAGCCATCTTGCCAAACCAGAAAAATGTCCCCTTGTCCCCGGCCCACCTATGAAACAGAGTCTCTCCCTTTCTCTATGTAGCCTTGGCTAGCCTGTGACTACTATATAGACCAGTCTGCCATGGAATACATAAATCTACCTGCCTCCCAAGTGCTGGGATTAAAGGCATGCACCACCATACCTGGCATTCTCTGTTAAGATGTATTTTGAGGCTGGAGAGTTGGATTGTCAGTTAAGAGTGCTTGTTTGGTACCCAGCACTGACATATCGCCTCACAGACTGTAACTAACTCCCAGATCCAGGGTATCTAATGCAGGCGAAACACTCATACACATAAAAATATTTATATATTTTATTTTTGTTCTATGCATATGAATGTTTTGCCTGCATATTTGTACTTACACTGTATGGGTGCAAGGAAGCCATTAGAGGGCAATGGAATGCCCCCCACCCCCACCCCCGCAACTCATGTCACAGATAGTGGTGAGCTGCCATGTGCATGCCTTTAACTGATGAGCCATGTCTCTAGCCCATGTTTGGTATTTTCTTCCAAAAGAAATAAATTAGGACATTTTAACCTGACATCTAAATTGAAATTTTAAAATAAATTATTTTTTGTGGTTTATTTGGTTTTATTTTCAGACAGTCTCACTGTATAACCCTGACTGGTCTAGAACTGGCTATGAGAAGAGGCTAACCTCAAACTCATAATGAGCCACCTACCTCTGCCTCCCTAATGCGTGGAATTAAAGTCATATGTAAGAATAGATAGTGTGGATTTTTCTATGCCTGTTCTTGCTCACAAACAGTGACCTATTACGTTTATTTATAAGCGTTAAAGCGTTATAGCTGGGCAGGTAGTCATGTATTCTAGCCCAACTGTGCTGGTCTGGAATATTCCCCAGCTACATGCCCCGTTATCTGCTCCTGCTCCACCTTTGTCCTCATGGCAACTTTCTCCTTTTCTTACTCTGCTTTACCTGGGACCCCCTACCTCAACTCTCCTGCCCTGCTGTTGACTGTTCAGTTCTTTATTAGCCAATCACAGATGATGGAGAACCATTTTTACCCAATATTGAGACAAGAGATTCTTCATAGAAATGATAATGCCCATGTCAGGACTGCAACCGGCTCTCTGGGCACAAAAATCAACATCTGAATACACAGTGCACAAGACCATCCCCCAACAGGCATACACCACCACTCAGGTTGCTCTCTATCTTTGAGACAAGATTTGCCTGTAACCAGGCTTGCCTCAGTGAACTTGCTATGCAGCCAAGGGGATCCTTGAGCTGGCTAATCCTTGCTGTGCCTTTCTACAAGAAACCCTAATCCTTTACTGAGAACTATTTTTCAAAGCCAATCCTAGTCATTTGGTATGTTCTCTTTTAGTAAGCCACTGCCTGTTGCTCTTTGTGAACAAAACTAGGAAATACCACAAAAGCTAATTTCAGAATTAATACTGAAGACAGGTGGTACAGTGCACACCTTTAATTGTAGCACTCAAGAGGCAGAGACCACAGAACTCTTGAGTTTGAGGCCAGGCTGGTACATAGAGCAAGTTTCAGGACAGCCAGGACTATATAGAGAAACCAAAAAGAACTAATATTGATGTTTCCAGTATTTTTTGTATTTTTATGTGTATGGGTGTTTGGCCTACATGTATGTCTCTGTACTGTGAATATATAGTACCTGTAAAGGCCAGAAGAAAGCATCACATCCCCCTGGGACTAGAGATAGAGACAGTTGTAAACTGTCCTGTGGGAATTGAGGACTTAACCCTGGTCCTCTGAAAGGGCAACCAGTAATTCTGTTAACCACTGAACCATTTCTCCAGACACCATTGTAAAAATTTTACTGTGACCCCTACCACCACATGTAGGCAGGCATGCATGGCATGCGTGCATATGTCCATACACGTGTGAAGATCAAAGAGCAGTATTCAACATTCACCTGGTTTGAGGCAAGGCATCTTTGTTTTTCTGCAGTGTAGGCAGGTAAGATTCCAGATGCTCTTGCTTCATGTAAAATCCTAGTAGATTTTGGGTGTTAACTAAGCCTTGCACACTCGACAGAAAGTTCTTCACCCACTGAGCCATCTCATTACCCCATCTTGGTTTCTTACTTGAGACTTTGAGTGCTAAAAGGTACTAATGTTAATTTGCTGCAAATAAAGTGATCAAAATGCATGATTTTATTTTTCTGACCATTGACACCTGCTGTTGGCCTTAGGTTGTTTGCAATGGTCACACCCACACGGGGGCGGGGGCTGCAGGGAGGGAGATATTTTGATTGATTGATTGATTGGTCGATTAGACTAGCTTACAGGCTGTGGCCCTTGGTAGTCCAACGAGGCTGTCTCCAAGAGAAAGATAGTTGTTTGATCTACAAGACCAGATGTCTCTGCAGTCCCAGTCTGCCTCTGGACTCCTGGAGCAGCTGGTCTTTAGTCTGTTGGAATCCAGAAGTAGGTTCTAATATCAGTAAGGGAGTGCCTCAGCGGACAGACGAAACTTGCCAGTGAGAGTGATTTGCAAGCAGGCAGAAAGCAAGAGCTTCCTTCTTCCAAGTCTTTTATGTGCGCTGCTTTTTATATGGAGAAAAACAGACTTCAAAGCCCACCCACAGTGAGATGACCTCCTCCAACAGGGACACACCTCCCAATCCTTCCCAAACCTCAGCTGGGGACCAAGCATCTAAACATTTAAGCCACCATACTAACTAAAAGGGAGGAGGCAAAGTAGATGACCACCATGCTTCTGAGGCACAGTTTCTCACTGACCCTAGAACTCTTCTGATTTGGCTACACTGGCTGCCAGCAAGCCCCAAAGTTCCATCTCCAGGATTACAGGCCTGTCCCACTCATGCCTGCATATATGGTGCTGTAGACCTATCAGGACCTACTGTTTGCACAGCAGGTGTTTTATAGACCAAGCCACTTCCCACACACTTCTTTTTAGCTTTTGAGATAGTCTCATGTAGTTGACGCTGGCCTTGAACTATGACTTTTAAAATGACAGTGAACTTCTGTTCCTTCCGTCCCAATTCCTGAAATTATAGTTGTTTAGCATTAGGCCCAGTTTAGATTTTCTCCATGATGAAATATGTGGATACTTTTGTCTATACACCAGAAGATGGCATCAGACAGTTGTGAGCTGCCATGTGGGTGCTGAGACTTGAACTTAGGACCTTCAGAAGAGCAATGACTGCTTAGACCCCATAGCTGTTTCTTGTTATTTACCTATTCGTAGTAAGCTGCCCAGCATGGTACTGGGTACTGAACTCAAGTCCTCGCAAAGAGCATTAGAATTTTAACTTTGAGCCATTTCTTCGGACCCCAAGATTAAATGTTGAATTTGTGAGAGTGTGTGTGTGTGTGTGCGTGTGTGTGTGTGTGTGTATGCATGTGTACACACACACGCACATGCACCAGCACTTGCTTGCAGAGGTCAAAAGAGGGTGTCAGATTCCATGGAGCTAGAAGTGTTTTTCTGTTGTTGGTTGGTTTGATTTGGTTTAGCTTGGTTTTTTTGAGACCGTTTCTCTGTGTAGACCCCACTGCCCTTGAACTCACAGAGATCTTCCTGCATCTTAACTGCTGGGATTAAAGGCCTATACACTCTCACCACCCAATAAAATGTCTTGTTTTATTTTGTTTTTAGATAGTCTCAAATCAAGCACTTTTAACCACAGACCTTTTTGTCTCTTCCACCCCAGCTTATTTATTTTATTTTTTAAATTTTCATTTTAATTTATTTGCGTATCTGCTCATATATATGTATGTACACCACTTACACAGTAACCTGGAGAGGGAGTTGGCTCTCCTGGGGCTGAAGTCTCGCCCTGTCCCTGTGCAGAGGGAGCACAGTGCTGACCCCTGAGTCTCCCAGTGTTACTTACTGCTTGTCTTTAACGGTTTTTTCCTTTGTGTCTTTTGTAAGTACCATGAGTGTGTTTTTTAAAGTCTTTCCAGCATATGAAACTTGATGATTGCATCCTTGGGTAGTGTTTGTTTAAAAGAGTCTCTCAGGCTGGGCGTGGTGGCACTTGGGGAAAAAGAGGCAGACGGAGAAACCCTGACTCAAAAAAAGTGTCTTTTCTTTTTTTCGTTTTTTAAGACAGGGTTTTTTTGTGTAGCCCTGGCTCTTCTAGACTCTCTTTGTTAGACCAGGCTGGCCTCGAACTCACAGCTATCTGCCCGCCTCTGACAGCTGAGTACTGCAATTACAGGCATGCAGTTTAAAGTAGTCTTATATGCCTTTAGCCCTGGAAACTGATATTGCCACATAATAGTAATTTACAGGACGGTACTGGGCAAATTTTTTGCTTTGTGTTTGTTGGGACGGGGAGCAGTTGTTTGTTTTGTTTTTCTCGTTTTGTGGTATTTCTGAAGGTTGAACCCCGGGCTTCATGTATGCATGGTGACCCAGGCAGGGAGAAAGGAGAGGGAAGAGAGTCTTTAAGTTGCCTAGATTAACCTCGCACTCTGTCTGTGTTCCAGGAAGCCTGGCACTCATGAGTTACTCTCCTTCAGCCTCCCAAATTGCTGCAATCATAGACTGTATTTCCTCTTTAAGTCTGGGCTGTGAATGGTGTATGAATGTGTCATGTCATTTCTCATTGTGTTTTATAGCACACGCCTATAATTCCAACATTTGGGAAACTGAGGCAGAAGGATTAGGAGCTCAGATACTAGGATTAAAGGCGTGTGCCACCACGCCCAGCCCGAGGGACCCTTTTAAACAAACACTACCCAAGGATGCATGACCCCCGTTACACACCTCCCTCTCAATTTTTGTGCATCACAGGCATCCTAGAGTTACTTTTTGTGTGTTACAGCTGCCATTTGATGACCCATGTTGTAGTCCCAAATCCAGTTCTTCACTAGGCCCTGTGAGGTGGTGATGCTTCTTACATCCATCCATCTTTGCTTTGTAGCTGAAACTTTGCTTTGCTTTGTTAGATTCATGGATTATCCCGAGGTAGAGTTTTCATGAGCTAAAAACAAAGGTACAGACATGCTTATCAATGCCTTTTTTAAGGCTGTCTCCAAAGATTGGGGGGGGAATGGTGTGTTATGTATTTGGGCATTATCAACTTAAGGAATTTCATACTTGTTCTTCCAGCTGGCATTTATACTAGATGCACAGAAAGTTAGACATTAACTTAGAGGAGATTATCTCCCTTCATCAAGGTGAAAATTGAAGAATAAATTTGTTCTGTGCGTAAGTGGAAGATCTCTTGAATTCCTCCGTATTTGCCTCTTAAACTGCTCTTAGGAGAACATAAGCAGTTTCTTTTTTTTTTTTTTTTTTTTGAGACAGGGTTTCTCTGTATAGCCTTGACTCGCTTTGTAGACCAGGCTGGCCTTGAACACACAGCGATCCATCTGCCTCTGTCTCCCGAGTGCTGGGATTAAAGGTGTGCGCCACCATGCCCGGCCCCAAACATCAGCAGTTTCTGTCTTCGAAGGAGTAACTTAGAAAGTCCTGGGAATGCAGCTATCTCTGCCTGTGTATTTGTCCTTACTGCTGTGCTGCTGCTGAACAAAGTGAGGTGCTAGACAAAGATATTTCTAATATTTTTCAAATATATAAGCGCTGGCCTCTGAAATTTCAGACACCTTTTGAAAAATTTTTTATTTAATTTTAATTTATGTACATGTGTTGGTGTAGAGGTGTCAGATCTTGGAGTTACAGACAGTTGTGAGCTACCATGTGGGTGCTGGGAATTGAACCAGGGTCCTTTGGAAGAGCAAGCAGTGTTCTTAACCACTGAGCCATCTCTCCAGCCCCACACTTTGTTTCGTGGCAGTAGATCTCTGCATAAACCACCTCAGTTTCCCTCACCATAAATTATAGTCACCTTTTATGCATCCTCTAAGACAAGTGGAGTTATGCTTGAAAACATGCCACTCAGGGAATTAACATAAAGTAGATCACACACACACACACACACACACACACACACACACACACACACACATCTGTTTTGTCTAAGACAGAGTCATTGAGCCTACTCTGGCCTCCAGTTCTCTTTGTGGCTGTGTGGACTGATCTTGCCACTTGTACTTAGGTTCTGAGCTTCATGCCTGTACCACCATGTCAGGCTTAATGTAGGTTTTCTTAACCTTGGCACCATTTCCATCTGTGACTGGTCTTCTTTTCTATGGTGGGGAGAAGTCTCTTGTGAACTGGGGGTGCTTATGAGCAATCACTAGACCCTAGTAGTAGCACTCCCCTTTACTTGATTATGACAACTAAAAGGTCTCCAGATACTGTTACGTGGTCTCTGTTGAGCAAAATTGCTCCTAGTTGAGAGCCAGTGATATGTGAAATAGTTAAAGTATGGTTCATCTCAAGTAATCTGAGTATACATTCAATTTTGGAGAAACCATTGCAGCCAAGTAACTAGGATATCTTTTGTGGAGAGCAGGTATCCATGACTAGCTTTGGGGTTTTTGTCTTGTTTTTAATGTATTTTGCAGGCCAAACCAGCCTCAAAAGTTGAGGACCTTGAACTTCTGTTCCTCTTGTCTCCATTTCCCTTGTGCTGCAAATACAGGTGTGCACTATCTCTGCTGGCGTATGGGGTGCTGGAGATGAACTTAGGGCTTCATAAATGCTAGCAAGCATTTCATTAGCTAAGCAATACTTGAGCACCTTTTTAAAAATCCACAGAGAGATAACACAATTAATGAATATATTAATCTTAGTGAAATTAACTAGGCACATTTTTATTTGATAAAAGCAATATTTTGTTCATGGAGTTTTTTGCTTATTTTTAAAACCCACTCAAAAGAAGCTGATTTTTTTTTTTCCCTTCCCTAACATAGGAACTGCTAGTATTATGTTGGAAAAAAAAATCTTTATATTACTTTCATCTATTTTCAATTTTATTTTCTGAATAGATAAATAACAGCAGTAGTCATTAAATGTTCAGCCAATCTTTTTAAGTATTTAAAATAATAAACACAGACATTAATAGTTGCTTTAGTTCTGTTGACCGAGTGAACCAGCCATGTTATATGCTGTTAGTGCTGTACCCTTCATGAGGCAGTTCCTCCCACAGGCAACATGACATCAGAAAGAGATGTGACAGTCCCAGCTGATGTGCATTTGTGGGAGGAAATGCACAGGTGGTGCAGTGCGTGTTTGTGAGCTTTACACAGAGATCCTCTTGCCTCTGCCTTCTGGGTGTTAGCATTAAAGATGTGCCCAGTTCTTAGCTAAGATTTATCGGGAACAGAAACCTTTGTAGGAATATGGAAGATGCAAAAGGGTTTTTCTTTCCTTTTTGCACAGCAGTACTAGGACTGTTGGTTTGACACCTGCTACTTGGTGCACTAGTCCTGTGTGATGTCGGGAAAAACAGAGGTGGGCTGGGCTGAGTTGGGCTTGCGCTGTTGCTTAATGATGGGGCCCTTCTTCAGCCTTCCAAAGGTCCAAAGCTTAGTGACTCTAAAAAAATAAAAATGTTAGCTATGCGCTATATTTTTATAAATATAAATTTACTTTAAAATTGTATAAAATAATAGATTTTTATATAATATATTTTATATTATAAAATATTAAGCCAGGCAAAGTGGCACACGCCTTTAATTCCAGCACTGGGAGAGGCATAGGCAGGTGGATCTTTAAGAGTTCGAAGCCTGGTCTACAGAGGTCTACAAAAACAGATGGGAAAGCAAAGGAGTTGAGTGGTGGGTATTGGATTTGTATTGGCTGTTTTGTCATCATTGTTTTTCTTCTGAAACAAACCTTTCATGGCTTATATGTTATAATCTGGAGTATTAGACTCTCCCTCTGGTGCCCTCCTTCTCCCATCCTGAAACCATATCTTCTGTTAGAGATGAAAGTCAAGTGAGAGTCACTTGACAGCTAAACTCTGAAGGATGAGTCACATTTCTGTCTGAGAGAGTAGAACAGTAGCTCAGAGGGACTGGAGGTGGGTGTGGGCTGTGAGGCAGAATCAGAGTCAGATCATACAGAACCTAATAGACCACGCAAGCTCATGCATTGTGCTGAGGAGGTTTCATTTCCTATCTGTGTGCTTCTTTTTCCTTCCTACAGTACCAAATATGCCCCAACAGCGACAGGACCAGCACCATCAAAGCACCATAATGCACCCTGCCTCTGCGGCAGGGCCGCCCATTGTAGCTACCCCGCCCGCCTACTCCACTCAGTATGTTGCCTACAGTCCTCAGCAGTTTCCCAATCAGCCTCTGGTTCAGCATGTGCCACATTATCAGTCTCAGGTAAGACCAGTGGGGCCTAACTCATGTTCACTCCTTAGAAAAGCATCTCATTTCAATCATTTCTATATTTATGGGTTTTTTGACTTTGTTTTATGATATCAGGTAATTAAGGAGTTGGGACCTTTTAAATATGTGTCTCTGCAAGTTAGAATAATAATAATTTTTCTTAGATTTATTTTTTATTTTACATGTATGATTATTTTGCCTGCATGTACATATGTGAACCATACATACATGAATAGGGGATCTGATCCCCTATTCAGGCACCAGTACAGACATGCACGTGTACCCACATACACACACACACAATGAATCTTTTAAAAAAGAATCTTAACTAAAATCCACATTGTTCATTTTTGGTTTCAGTGTAATGTTCTTTTGTTTTTGTCTAAATACAGCATCCTCATGTGTACAGTCCTGTCATACAAGGTAATGCCAGGATGATGGCACCTCCAGCACATGCACAACCTGGTTTAGTATCTTCTTCAGCAGCTCAGTTCGGGGCTCACGAGCAGACGCATGCGATGTATGGTAGGAAGCATCCTATTGTCTTTTCTGTGTGTGTGACTATAGTTGTAAAGGTCTGTAAAACTATTCTTTAAGAATAGTCCAAGAGCTGAGCGAGGTAGCGCATACCTTTAATCCCAGCAATCAGGAGGCAGAAGCAGGCGAATCACTGAGTTCGAGGCCAGCCTGGTCTACAAAGCAAATCCAGGACAGCCAAGGCTAACACAGAGAGACCTTGCCTCGAAAACCCAAAAAATAAAAAAGAATAGCCTGAGGTAGGTGAGGTGGTGTAACCACATCCTGGCTACTAGGGGTGAGGGGGAAAGTGAGGTAAGATCACTTAAGCCCAGGGGTTATAGATAAGCCTGGACAACATAGAGACCCTACCTCAAAAAGCAAAAAGGAATAAAAAATAACCTGACTCTTGTGCCATTGAGTGTTAAGATCTTAAAACAAAAACAACTTGTGTCTGATTCATAAGTATTGGCAATTTACTTTTACTTTGTACCTGCAGTTCCTCTGTCTTGACATGTTTCTTCTTCTTTAAAAAATGATGAAATGGTAGCCAGGTATGGTGGCACACGCCTTTAATCCCAGCACTCAGGAGACAGAGGCAGGCAGATCTCTGTGAGTTTGAGTCGAGGCCAGCCTGATCTACAAAGTAAGTCTAGGACAGCCAGGGCTCCACAGATGTGGCGGGGGGAGCGGGGAGAGGGTGAAGGGGATGAAATGAGTTAGGTTTAGTGGCACACTCCTTTAATCCCAGCATTGGGAGGTAGAAGCAGGCAGATCTCCGTGAGATCAAGGCCAGCCTGGTCTACAGAGTGAGTTCCAGGACAGCAGGGCTATATAGTGAGATCCTGTTTCAGGGGAGGAAAAAAAATTAATAGAGCATTTTTCTGCTCCCCCCCCCCCCCCCCGCTCATGTTTATCCTGCCTAAGCCTTGCAAGATAAACTTCCATATCTTACCATGTAGAGTCATTGGACCACCTTACAGTATGCTTGTATGCTTTTTATAGCACACCTTGAACTACTCCCAACTTTAAATGAACTGTTCTGGAGTGTTAAGTAAGTTTGGGTTATTCCTGCACTGAGAAGTGTGCATGCCGCCGTATAGACCTTGTATCTCATCTTCTCAGTTTGATGCCTTAATGAGCATATACAGAACAATTAAGTTTACAGGTTCCTAGAAACACTTCCTGGTCCTTCTTGATGGCTTAACATTATGCTGACTGAGAAGAGTAGGATTGGGCACCCTGACCATTCTCCCTGTGTTTGTGACCACACGCATATGTTCTGAGCGGACACACACCTGTCACCAGGATTCATTAGCAGTTAGGATACATTATAAAACTTTAAAGTCTGCCTTTCCACATTAACACTTAAGAGTTTTTGATCATTAACATCTAGTATTTATTTATTGTTGTTGTTATTATTATTATTATTATTATTATTATTATTACTATTACTACTACTACTACTACTATGCACTAGGCATTTGAAATAAAGAGTAGGGCAATTGCAAATTGCTGTGCTTTAGAAAACATTTCTTTTGCCTGGCATGGTGGCACACGCCTGTGATCCCAGCAGTGGGGGGTAGAGGCAGTCAGATCTCTTAGTTTGAGGCCAGCCTGGTCTAAAATGTGAGTCCAGGATAGCCACGGCTACACAGAGAAACCCTGTCTTGAAAAACCAGAAAAAAAAAGAAAAAAAAAAGAAAACATTTCTTTCAAGAAGTCCATCTGTCAGACTGGCGCAGTGAGCATGCCTGTAAGTCTCACCCTTGTGTACACCAGGAAAAAGGAGCACCAGGTATTCAGAGACTAGTCTGGGTGGCACAGCAAGACCCTGTCTCAAATAAAAGTCCCCTGTAATTTGGTTTATAAAGTGACAGCCTGGCCTGGTTTATAATTTCACCATGATGTGTCCCTTAGTGTGTGTTGGGTTGTGCTCCATGGAGCTAGGTCAGACCTCGTATGGGACGCTGCTGGTGACTCTTGCTGGCTTCTTGCACTTTGCATGCACTTCTGCAGTTTTCCAGCTTGACAAAGGCTTGCTTAAAGAGCTTTCTAGATTGTTTGGACATTTCCGCTTACAGCGTGAAGTAGAAGAGACCCCTTCTTTCCTCATCTGTTCTAGCATCCCATTGGGTTAAGAGGCACTTGGAGCTGTAGTTTCCAGTGCTCTTAGGATTCAGAGGCACTTGGAGCTGTAGTTTCCAGTGCTCTTAGGACCAGCCACTGTGTGGCTGCCAGTGCAGTGCTGTGCGGAAGGTGCCTGCCTGCATGCATGGTGAGGCTGCTCACCCAGGTTTGCCTTTGTCATGCAGGTCCTAAAAAAGCACACAAGGAAGTGAATCGTTTGTTTTTCAGTCACCAGTCATTTTTTAATATGTTTAGATAAGTTTGTCAGGACTTTGTCATTCATTTCAGTTATTTTGGCTGTTCCACAGATCAGTTATACCAAACATGCTGATTGAAAACTGTTGTATGGAAATGCTAATTTTGTTTGTTTCCTTTGAAAAGTATGTATTTTATATAACCCAAGAAATCAGATATTTGAATATGTTGATTTCTAGCTACACTTGGAGATTTTATGACGTTGTGATGCTTTGTCCTCAGTTGCTGCTGCTGATTTCGAGTAATCTTTGTTGATAGTTACTGGTGCAGTCAGAGCAAAGGCCCTCATGTTAAGGAAGACTACATGGTGCCTGATGTTGTCTCTTCCTAAGGAAGGACTTGGTTAGCATCCTCACCCTGTTGCCTTTGCCCTCCTAAGAGGTCGCTATAACTTCTGTTTTCCTCACATCCAGTCTCTGGTTCATCTGAGTTGGTATTACAGCAGTGACTTCATTTTCAAAAACAATGATAAAGCTATCTGACTGACAAATCAGCCAGAGGAATTTAATGTGTCCTTCCTCTCCGCAGTCCCCCCAAAAAGACAGGGTCTCTCTATGTAGCCCTGGCTGTCCTGGAACTTGCTATATAGGCCAGGCTGGCTTTGAACTCAGAAGTCTACTTGCCTCTACCTCCCAAGTGCAGGGATTAAAAGTGTGCACAGCCACGCCCAGCTGTATATTTTTGACATGCGTAGTTTAATGCAGATAAGTTTTTTAAGTGCAATTAGCATAACAAAATAAAATTTCCCATAATCCTTCTGACATCTACTTGTTAATGTTGGCATGCATTCTCGCAGGTGCTTTAATTATACCCTTTTGTACAGGCACATTTTAGAAAAAGTGGTATAATATGTATGTTTATATTTTTATATCATGAACCTTGGGATTCACTACCAAGGGCTTATGATCACATTTATGTTGCTATGGAAAATTATGTCTCATGAATTTGCTTAAATACTGCTTTTTCTGGGTACATTGCTTATGTGAAGGCTGTTTAATGGATGGCATGTTGATCTTTTTATCAGTTAATGGTTCTATATCAGATAATAATCGTATTCTTTTTATTTAAGCAAGTCAACGTGCGGGCTTGCTACCTCAGTACAGAAGGAAAGCCTTCCGGTTCAGTCCTTTTGGCTTGTAAATCTCTGCAGCAATGCTTATTTACAGTGCTGGTCACCCCTGTCAAAACGAGTCGTGCAAGAGTACAAAAGACCATCAGGAATGCACACCGCAAGAGGCTAATTTACCTTTCTATTTCCCAAATTCAGCATGTCCCAAATTACCATACAACAAGGAGACAAGCCCTTCTTTCTACTTTGCCAGTGAGTTGGGTTTTTTATACTAATTTTAATTACACAGTAAACACTATTTAAGGGATACATGTTAAAGTAGCTAAGTGTATTTTTCCTTCTACCAGACAAAATCATTCAAAGTGTGCATGTCTGGGCTGGGGATGTGGCTCAGTGGTGGAATATTTGCCCTAGCACCAGGCTCTGATTTCATTCCCTAGTACAAAAAAAAAAGTAAAGAATTGTCACTGTGTTTGTGTTTAAGAACTGTGCTCAGTTTAAGAAAGGTGGAGTCAGCTGGGCGTGGTGGCGCACACCTGTAATCCCAGCACTCGGGAGGCAGAGGCAGGCAGATTGATGTGAGTTGGAGGCCAGCCTGGTCTACAGAGCAAGTTCCAGGACAGTGAAAACTACATAAAGAAACTTTGTCTCAAAAAACAAAACAAAAACAAAAAGAGGAAGAAAAAAAGTTGGAGTCAGAGAAAGGCTGAGTTGTTTCATGAAGCAGCACACAAAGCAAAAGTGTAACTGTGGAAGATGCCTTATGCTTTCCTCATCCAGGTAAATGTGTCTGAACAGTTAATGCTGTTTTGTACCAAGCCACATGCTTGTATAAAGCTTAAAGCTTTGTAGTGTCCTCACCGAGGTTCCTTACAGCACAGGGTGGACGAGGTACTTAGAGAAGCAGTCCTGTCTTCTCTGTCTTTACATGACTAGAGGCTTTAAAGTACTGGGAGCAGATACAGTTGTGGTGTCCAGAGATTCCTTCAGCATGAGAGGGCCTCGAAGCCGGCCATATGGGCTCTAGGCCGCCTTCTTCCCTCATGAACTTGATAGATGAACTTTCCCTGTTTCCAAGGCAGTGTTTTACAATAAAGTAGGCCCACATGGGTACTGATTACTAAAAGACCCTTTAGAAATGTATGTTGCTAATGTCTTTTTGTATGAAACGCTGTTCTGGAGAATGTTAAGCTTTCACATTCTTGAACTAGGGTCTAAAGTTTGGGATGACTACAAACACAGATAAAGAGAAAGGCTTTTGGGGACATTCTCACCTTAACTTTTAATTAATTGTGCGAAGCGTCAGGTGTCCAAAATTAATTGCAATTTTTTTGGTGCCTGGGTTAAGTTAACAAATGGAGCCCTTTCAGATGCTCTTGGGAAAGTCGTCTTGTTGAGACTGTCCGTGAGAGCTTTACGGATACAGTTTGAGGTCCCAAGTGCAGTTACCCTCACTCTGTTATGGTCATTTTCCTGGTAAATGCTTGAAAGGTCCTTGATTGTCATCCCTAAGCACTGACAGCCTGAGCGTAGCTTCCTCCTGAGAGGAGTCAGCAAGGAAGTCTACAGCTGCTCTTGGGGCTTCAGTCGCCACTGTTAGTTCAGTTAGCTGTCCTTTGTCCCCTCTGCCCCCTAAAATTTGCTCCTTTGAGTTACAGTTCCTTTTCGGAATTACTGTTGAGCTTGGAAGGCCCTGTTGTACTTATTTCCAGAGTTTCCAAGTGCTGGTGATCACCAGTGGCTTGTCATCCAAGATCAAAATGACAGAATCTGTGTACAGATTAAACATGAGGTCCTAAGTTTGCTTCTGTTAACACCTTGACTTAGCTCTTTTTGAAAGGTAGCTAATGTTAAAGGTTTGGCCTCACCTCCTCACCAGCTCTCATGAGGCTGCGCAAGCCTTGTAAGTAGTGCTTTAGCTGGTGATTAGCCATTTCAGAACTTTCCAAGTAGTTAAATTAGCCAGACGAGCAGAAACCACTGAATCCTGCCCTGCCTGAAAGCCTTGCTCTCCGATCTCCCCAAATTCTGCTCTTACTTACCTTCCCTCATCTCTGCTCTTTCCCCCCTATTGTTTTTATAATTCCCTCTCTCCAGTGTGTATCATCCTTAGCTTTGCTTGTACTGGATTACAGTGTCAGGTTGCCATTTCCCCAGTTTCTCATTTCATATTCAAGGGGAAAGAGTTGTGTAAGGTGCTTGTTTTAGTCCCTTGAGCCACAAAGTGACCAGATGAAAACATTTCTAGTGGTGCTCCTGAAAGTGTTGTTTGCAGCACACATCTGGTTTTCACGTCTAAGGATTTGTTCCTTTCTGTTTACGAGCGATGTGAGCTCTGTTTCTGTTTGGGTTTTTATAGACAAAGCCTGTGTGGATCCAGCCACTGTGGGTTCCCTACAGCATTGGTGCTGTGAGTGAGAGCCTGTAAGCTAGAACACTCCTGCTACAGAGATACTTTGTTAAAATACATAATAGGGGCCTGGAGAGAAGAGCTTAGCAGTGAAGAACCGTGGCTAGGTTTGGTTCCCAGCACCCACGTGGCTGCTCACAGCCATCTATAACTACAGTGCCACGGATGCAGTGCTTTCTTCTGTCTCTGTGGGCACTGCACACATGTGTTGCACAGACTTACATTCGGGCAAAACATTCATGCATACAAAAAATATCTTTTTTAAAGATATAATAGGGCCAGCAAGGTGGCTCAATGATAACAATGCATTTTCTGTGAGAGCCTGGCAACTAGAGCTCAATCTCCAGAATCCACATAAAGGCAGAAGGAGAAAACCGACTCTGCTGCCTTCCACATGAGAGCTGAGTCAAATTCCTCCGCTCCCACCCCCTTGCCTACACACACAACAATAATAATAGTTTTAAGATCTTTAAACACGTAAAGTTAAACATGATGCTACCTATGTCTTGCCTATTCAGGAGGCTAAAGCAGGAAGTTTGAGTGAGCCTGAGAGTTTGGGGCTAGCAAGACCTTGTATATAAAAATAAAATTTAAAACTGAATATGGTATTGAAGTTATGACTGCACCACGTCAGAAGCTAAAGCAGGAGAGCCTCTTAGAAGTTCAGGGTCATCCTCAGCTGCCTGGTGAGCCTGAGGTAGCTTGGACTCCACTAGGCCCTGCCTTTACTTAAGTGTTAAATCTTAAGAACGTGGCTAAGGCTGTAGCGCAGTGGTAGACTGTGTACTTAATATGCAGGAGGCTCTGGCTTCATCCTCAGCATAAACTATAAGTATCAGAGCTGTTTCACCCTGGCTGGGTATGGTGTGCTCGTGCCAGTCCCTTTGAAAGAGACACAGGGTAACAGGGTTTGAGGCCAACTGGAGCTCTGAAAGAAAAAGAGAAAGGGGGGAAACTTTCTTTTTTCAAATGACAAAATTAAGACCTTTACATTTTCCCAATTGACAAATTTTGACTCTGAGATTTCATGGACATAGTCACTGTTACTGTAGAGCTGTGTTGCCATGGTAAAGGTAGTGCAGCATCTTGCAAGAATTTCCTTCAGAGTTATTTGTTGTTTCTCCCTCCTTTCCTGGGAGTGAAACTCAGGACTTTCTCCTGGGCAAAGCTCTGCGCTGAGCTGTGTCTCCAAGCCTTTTAAAACTTTTTTGTATTCTGAAACTTAGGAAGTAATTACTTATGAAATTTCAGAGCGCTTGAGCTTCTGTACCCACTATCTTTATGAAACCTCGTAAGTAGAATTTGAAGATTGCTTTCCATCAGTTGGATTTAACATTGCTACAAAGGAAACACTTAATAAACACTTTATGTGGTTTTAAAATGAGACATTTATATCTGTCATTACCGCCCAGTAGCCTAGTTTACATTAGCAGACCCTGTCTCCAAAAAGAAAAGGAGCTACAAGTGCTGTGAGGGTTATGGGTGGCTTTTAACCGGTGAGTTAGAAGACAGACTACTCCCCTTACTCAGAAAATCATCACACTGAGAACCCTGTGACATTATACCTGTTAACTCAAAGCTTTCCCAAGGTCTAAACAAAATTGTTGGCATCAGTTTCACCTGCGTACTGAGCAACACTGTTGACGGTTGTGGCCTTGGTGGTTGGGTGCGCAGGTCATCCATCCCAGCTCTGGCATCCTGCTTTGCCCTCTCAGATGGCATTCACCATTCAAGTTAGGAATAGAGTACCCTGCCCTGCACTGTGACATCTCAGGAATGTTTCCTGTTCCTAACCCTCTGGACCACTTAGGTTGTACACAGCCAGAGTTCTCCATTCTCAGGACCGTTGGTGCTGACCCTGAAGTGTTGCTTCTCCTCTGCCACACCCCATGTGTTTGCTGACATTATCTGAAGAGCATGAATGTGCTATCACAACATCTGTGTGCGGGCCTAGCTGTGGGGAGCTCAGGGTCTGGTGCTGATAGACATGTGCTCGAGTGCACTCCGGTTTCTGCTCACTGTTAAGTTTTACTCATGAACTGTCAGGAGTCACAGAGCAGTGAGGCCTTCCTGGACTTTTCATTCTCAGCCTGTTGCTTTGTGAAGGCACAGGTTCACCCAATACTTGATCTCTTTGTTTGGTACCAAGGTGGGGCCCCACTAGATGGATAAAGAGCACCTCTGGGTCTCTGTCCTTATAGTCACACTCTAACAGGCTCATGTTTCCTTCCGTGTTCGCTAGCTAACAGGATGGGGTCAGTGTCGTCCCCAGGCTTTAGTAGGAGACTCTCTAGGGACAGAGTATGCCTACCTTAGATACAGTGATAGACTGAATGGTAGTTACCTTGTCCTTGCTCCCAGTTTCATTGGTGGTACTGGGACCACTCCAAGGCAGTAGCATGGTGAGGGTAGCCAGAAGATGGCCTAGAGAGAGGTGGGCTGCACCTCTCTTTATGTGGGCCAGTGTGATTGTTGGACTTGTTTCTGCCTATGCTTTTAAGCCTCCAGAAGAAACAGGACTATTTTGAGTAAATTCAACTAAGTGTTAATGTCTAGAGCTATAGCATGTGATCAGATGCTGGCCTTCTTAAGCAGAGCTTTTACAACTGTCTTTACACTGTGCCTGATATAAATGGCTGCAGAGAATGGCAGTAGCATGGGCTAGATTGTAGTGTTGGGAAAGCACTGTCAGTGAGGCATAGTGGGCTGACAGTGGTCATCAGTGTGTGTCAATTGTACACATTGCTTTTCCTTTCACCTCAGTCTCCACGGGCTCCCTTGCTCAGCAGTATGCACATCCTAATGCAACCCTGCATCCACATACTCCCCATCCTCAGCCTGCGGCCACTCCCACCGGACAGCAACAAAGCCAGCATGGTGGAAGTCATCCTGCACCCAGTCCTGTTCAGGTAAGGGGAGGTATGGCCTGTGCGAGCACAGCTGCTTCCTTGTCCCTGCTGCTTACAAGGCTCCATGTGACCAGGATCTATAGGGCAGCCATCCTTATGCAGCTACAGGCAGTTGTGGGTACAGAGGAGGCCTGAAAATGCCACATCAACGGGGCTGGAGAGATGGCTCAGAGGTTAAGGGCACTAACTACTCCTCCAGAGGTTGTGAGTTCAATTCCCAGCAAGTAAGCCATACCTATCTAAGAGTAAATAGCAGAAACACGAATGTTGAAAAGCTACTTTTTAGAGCTGGGCACAGTGGTACAGGCTTGTAATCCCAGCACTCAGGAGGCAGAGGCAGGCAGATCTCTGAGTTTGAGGCCATTGTAGTCTACAAATTGAGTCCAGGACAGCAAAGGCTACACAGAGAAACCAGGTGGCTGGGGGTGGGTGGAGGAGGGCCAAGCTGGTCTAGTTTATTAAAGTTCTTAGTTAAGTGTAAAACATTCTCTGGAATTTCATTACTGAAGCCAAACAGTAGTGCTGGCTTCTTTAGTCAGATGTGCTAGCAGGGCAGTTAATGCCTCTGACATCTTGTCATTTGCTCCACCTCAACTTGTTTGGACTTGTAATTGTCTGGCTAAGACTTGAGCTCTCTCGCTCTCTGTCTCT
>OU015754.1:27555074-27619416 GCA_907169655.1 Acomys percivali | reverse complement strand
TGTTGTTGTTGTTGTTGTGCTATTACTTTTATAAAGCTCTGATTTCTAATGGCTTCTTGGTAAAGAAGTTTCCCATTGTTTTGCAGCACCATCAACACCAGGCCGCCCAGGCTCTTCATCTGGCCAGTCCACAGCAGCAGTCAGCCATTTACCACGCGGGGCTGGCACCAACCCCACCTTCCATGACACCTGCCTCTAATACACAATCTCCACAGAGCAGTTTTCCAGCAGCACAACAGACAGTCTTCACCATCCATCCTTCTCACGTTCAGCCGGCATATACCACCCCACCCCACATGGCCCACGTACCTCAGGTAAACCAGCACTAGCCAAGTTTCTGTGAAGGCCACATAGGGTGTAGTGGTTGTCAGATAAGCAGCAAGGAGCCAGGTGCTCCCCAAGCCAGGAAACCCTGTGTGTGGTGCCATCTGCCTGTCTCCCCCTTCCTGCTTAGTACGTGATCTTCTGGCCCTCAGTGAATGTTGCTATGATTTTGTGATGGATCAGTGAAATTGTGATTTAGCATTTCCCAGCTGAGACCTTAAAACTCTCTTGAGTCTGGAATGCACCCCAGTCCTTTCCTTTCTGTGTCTGCTTTGCTACGTCTCTAGCTTCACCACTACGTGTATATGTATACACATACAGACACCTACACACGCACACATGGGAGCCTGAGGGCAGGATGGCAGGTAGGCCTTTGATGGTTCTCCACTCTCTGAGGTGACTGTACTAGGCCTGTTAGTGTCTCAGTTGTTTGCCTGGTTACCCTCTATCTGCTGCAGTCCTGTGTTGTGCTTCCTGAGTGCTTGGCCTTGGACTGTGGTGCAGTGCAACTGATGCTCCAGGGTAGCCCCAAGATCATCTGGAGCTTTCTTTCCTACAGTGTAAAGTTCTGAGGTTGAAAGGTGTGGTTGCTGATAGAGCCAGGGCAGCCCAGGGCCAGAGTAGGCCCTTCCTGTAGCTGTTAGCGTAAGGTGGCTGCATCAGATGTCTCTTACTTTTGATCACAGCTCCCTGAGGCGGGTCTTACTTAGAAGAGTTACTGAATGATTCCATTTCCTGTCACAGTGTGCCAGTGAGGCTCTGGCAAGGTGTGAGCTGCAGATGCTGTGTAGCTGGGTCTCTTGCAAAAGGTTAGCTTGTTCCTAGGTGTCCTTCCCCCTAGAGGTAAGGGTCTGTAGGATACTCTCCTGTTGATTGGCTGGCAACAGTGGGGAGGGAGCCCGTTTGGTCAGTGTGATCTGATGGAGTGAGACTTAAGAGAGTCAGGTTCCTATAAGCATCCAGCAGAGGCTGTGACTTTATGTGTAAGATGGGCTCATCCCAAACCTCACTCGTTTGTTTGTGTACAAGAGTAAGAGGCTAACGTAGGAAACAGCCATGGACCTGTTTGAAGGTGTGAACCAGTGCTTTGCTGGAGTGATGGTCTAGCTAGCACAGTGCACAGGATGGGAGGCAGGAAGCAGCCTCTTCCTGCTCTGCCCACTGTCTGCAGAACCGAGGTTGAGCTTGCCAGCCAGTCAGCCAGCATCACCTTTCTAACTTAAACTTGCTGCCACTTGGTACGGAGCACCAGGTTGACCCAACTTGAGATTGCTCTCTCATCTCCGTGGAGCCATTAACTGCGGCCTTTGCTCCATCAGCTAGGCTTTTAGAGTGAGGGGCCTAAGTGCTGCTTCGCCCTGCATCTGGGGTACCCATCACGACTGGGGAAGTGAGGAGGAGGAAAGACTCAGGACGCAGCAGAGGGTGCTGTGAGGCAGTCCCCATCATGGCCCTTGTCAGTTGCTCTCTGACTTGAAAAGGGCATTGATACCCTTGGCCCTGTGCCATAGCAAGCTAAGAAAATGTCCTTCCCACCCCAATAGAAGCCTGCTCTTGGTGAAACCTTGCCCTGTGTGGTAATCTGAGCAGACGTGCTGTGGGGACTTGGAGGCTGTGGCCAGTGTCCCCATCTCAACCCTGCAGGATCTGCCTCAAGGTGACCCAGGATGTCCATCTTGCCCCTTCTTGAGCCCCAGTCCAATGAAAGGAACAGTTGACTTGTTGTTTAAGACGGAGATGTTGCCTGTATGCGTAAAAGAGCTCTCTGTTTCAGGCTCATGTACAGTCAGGAATGGTTCCTTCTCATCCAACTGCCCATGCGCCAATGATGCTAATGACGACACAGCCACCCGGCGGTCCCCAGGCCGCCCTCGCTCAAAGTGCACTACAGCCCATTCCAGTCTCGACAACAGCGCATTTCCCCTATATGACGCACCCTTCAGGTGAGGCGTGTGTGTGCAGGGGCCGCCGGGGCACCCCGAGCATTCTGCTCACACAGGTAGAATGGCAGGCAGGACCAATGCTTCAGGCTCCAAACCTGACTAGCAAGGCCCGTCCAAGTGTGCGCAGGCGGGATCGTGGCGGTCAGGAAGCATCAGGGCTCAGGGCCTCGGGAGCTCCGTCTGTGTGTGTTCTGCTGGTATCAGGGTTGGCTTGAGAAGCAGCAGCCTCGTTGTGATGCATGCCGAGGACTCAGTTGGCCTTCCTGGTTATGTATGACAGGCTAGACAGGGCAAGTGTGTTCCTTCCTGAGTCCTTACAGGCGGATGTGGGGGGTTTATGCCTGTGGCCGAGTTTGATTGTAGCTTGGAGAAGAACACTGATGAGCACGTGCTGTGTGCGGACTGGTTTGAGTGTAGTTTTAGCCCCACCCTGTGCCCTGACACAGGACACCCATGATGTCTCGTACTGGATGGCTGCTGTGATGACACCTGTTTCCCCTGTGACTTGGAAAGCAGTGGTGCTTGGCTGGTGTTAGTGGGTGGGGGTGTGAAGGCCTGTGCTCCTGCCCCACAAGCCCAAGTCCAGGACTTGCATCTGAAGTGGTTTTACGTCTGACTGGTTTGTTTCTCCTCACCCCCTTCCCTCCCCAACCCCACCTTGGCTGCAGCTGGGGGGAGGGGGCAGCATACACCTCCAGTCTTATCAGCGAGCACAAGAGTAGTCGACAGTGATGTGCTGCAGACACTAGGCTGGTGGGCAGTGGTGCCTGTGTTGTTTCAATAGCCACTTTTCTTTTTTACAGTACAAGCCCACCACCAACAGCAGTTGTAAGGCTGCCCTGGAGGAACCGAAAGGCCAAATTCCCCCCTCCCTTCTACTGCTTCTACCAACTGGAAGCACAGAAAACTAGAACTTCATTTATTTTGTTTTTTAAAAAAAGATACACTGATTTAACATCCGATAGGAATGCTAACAGTTCACTTGCAGTGGAGGATGTTTTGGACCGAGTAGAGGCATGTAGGGGCTCGTGGCTGTTCCATAATTCCATGTGCTGTTGCAGGGTCCCGCAAGTACCCAGCTCTGCTTGCTGAAACTGGAAGTTATTTATTTCTTAATGGCCCTTGAGAGTCATGAACACATCAGCTAGCAAAAGAAGTAACAAGAGTGATTCTTGCTGCTATTACCGCTTTAAAAAAAAAAAAAAAATCAAGACTTGGAACGCCCTTTTACTAAACTTGACAGAAGTTCAGTAAATTCTTACCGCCAAACTGACGGATTATTATTTATAAATCAAGTTTGATGAGGCAATCACTGTCTACAGTGGTTCAACTTTTAAGTTAAGGGAAAACTTTTACTTTGTAGATAATATAAAATAAAAACTAAAAAAAAAAATTAAAAAATAAAAAAAGTTTTAAAAACTGATACCCGGTTAGTAGTGTGTGTTTGTGTCAACTCCTGCTGCTGTGGGAGGTAGACCCTGGGCAGGCAGGCTGGGTGTGCTGCTCTAGTCTCTGAGGAGGTGTTGACCAAATGACTTTTCTTCTTCACCTTTAGTTCTGGCTCTTAAAAGTCAAGACAGAAATTCCCTCTCGGGTGGATAGCAGTTGGCTTCAGCAGGAGGAAGGCTGGCCAGAGGTGGGCAGCAGTCAAAAGTCCACATCTGCAAGCAGGTGCAGACTCTAGTAAGCTTACTTTTTTTCCTTGTTGATCCCAGTTCAGGCCTGTGTTACCAGCAGGGGGCAGAAGATACCCCACAAGGCTGGGCCTGTGTCCTTGCCTAGTAGCACAGAGCCTTGGTTGGTCCTGTCCCCGTTGGGAGACCCAGACAGCAGAAGACCTTACATATGGCTGCTTTATGGGAAAGGCAAGGGGTGGATGGGTGGAACAGAGATCATGGTAGTAATTCTGGAAACATTTTTAATTCACATATAGCAATTTGTACATTGTAGCAAATTTGCATTATTCAAGAATAAGTTACTCATACAGTACATAAAACAAAAGATTTGCCAAATACTTTCTGATACGATAGAAATGAAATCCCCTCTTCTGCTGTCCCAGTCCCGCTTGCTCCAGCCACACACTGGCTGGTGGCTGCGTCTTCGCTACAGGGCAGTGGATGACGATCTATGTCACTCAGTGTCTGTGCCAAGCTAACATGTGAACAAGAGACAGAGCCCTCAGGAAAGAGGTGAAGCCTTAAATTGAAGAAACTTGGTGGTGCCGGGTGTGGTGGTGCACACCTTCTATCCCAGCACTCAGGGAGGCAGAGGCGGATGGATCTCTGTGAGTTCGAAGCCAGCCTGGTCTACAAAGCCAGTCCAGGACAGCCAAGGCTACACAGAGAAAACCCTGTCTGAAAAAAACAAGAAATTTTAAAAAAGAAACTTAGGTAAAAATAGTGTTCTGGCCCCAAATTGATCGTAATGATCACTATTTTTCCTACACAGTCTAGAAATGATCAAAAGCAGAAGATGTATACAAATAAAGCAGTATGGATTGCTGGTCTAAAGTTGGGGCAGGTTAGTTGGCCTAATTCTTTGTGCTGGTGACTGTTAGTTTGTAGCAAGAGTGCAGGGACCTCTGAGCTACACTTAGTCTCAGAGAGAGTAGAGCGGCCTTGCTGCCAGTGGTGGGTTTGGTGCCTGCTGTTGATACTGGGCTTCTGACCTGGGGCCTCTCTAACTTACTGCCCATGTCCCTTCAGCCAACTGGACCTACTCTAACAGAAAATAAAGGGTGTTGGCTTAATGTCACTGTCCCAGAGCCATGAGAGTACTTTTTGCCATAATATACTCAAAATTCTCTCATACCATAGATACCTTTCAAAAGGAAGCCATCTACAGAGGTTGATTCCCCGAGCTGTGGGACGGAGGTGTCGGTTTACAGTGCCTGCATGTCTCTCCTTTGACGGCCCAGGAGAATGAGCGCCCCAAGTTTGACACTGGTTGAACTTCTAGCCAGGGGCAGGGGCAGAGCTGTCCAACCAACCCCTTTCCTCTTCACAGAGTAGGTAAGGCTGGACCAGTGACTGGATATTGCTTAGGTCTTTGGTTCATACTTTGTGGAAAAAGCAGGAAAGCTAGTTATCTTAAGGATGGAACACAAATCTGCACCTGTGCTGGACCTGCCCTGGTCTGTGAACACAATGCTGGGTGTTCCAAGGTGAGGTACAGCGGGCTGTTTCCTCCACCCACCAAGGGCCACACAAGCTTGCAGATGGGGCCGGGGGGCAGTGCTGTTGGTTTCAGCAGGGCAAGTCAGCATGTTTGCCACCGATGAACATGTCCCAGAATTAAGTTGTGATTCTCTTAAACCTGGGGGCTGCACTACCTGGCACTGTTTGTGCCCATGAGCAGCCCACTTCAGTCCCTGTGAACTGTTTGTCACTTGGGAAAGATCAGAACAGTATAGGCCCTATCTAGATGGAGAGACTGTATGTTCAGGAGGAGCATGTTCTCCCACCAGTGACTGTGGTGCACTTACGGTGAGCTGTTTCAGGAGTTTCTTCGTAGTATGGTTATGGTGCTAGCTCCCTTTTTGGTTCACAATGGGGCTAAACTCACTAAGCCACTAGATGGTGGGGTCGGGGGGCAAGCTATAAATGTGGGTTCACCATGCAAGCCTAGGATCCCTTCCATTTGTGCTTGTTTCTCCCCCACCTGTTCATCCCATCCTTGGTAAAGCTGCTATAAACCAGGGTCCTGGCCTTTTTATGCATAAGGCACTGGGGCAGAATGTCCCTTGCCACCCTCCTCTCTCTGCAAGCTGCCTGGATTTCCCTGAAAGGGTGACACACTTCATTCTCTACGTTAGGATAGTGGCTACCCCACTGCAGGCAACTGTCCTGAGGATGAGCAGACAACACTAGCGCGCTAGCCTGGCTCAGGGCGAATGAGCAGGTGTGCTTAGCTGCCCCTGACTTGAGAGTGGCACGGGTACTAGAAGGGCAGGGCAGTGAAATAAGCTGTAATTTTAAATGGAAACCTGAATCCTTTAAAAAAAAAATTAATCTGAGGTAAAATGTTTAAAATCATTTTTGATCTTTTAAGCTTGTCCCCCTAGCTTGTCCTAAAGCTAAGAGTAGACGCAGGATTATGAAGCATCCATCACCTGTGGCATAGAATGTGGCCTTGCCATGGAACTGAAGCCACAGGAAAGGAAACCATGTGGGAATCCAGGGACTGTTGTTAGTGTTTTGTGCTCCCCGATGACCCTACTAGAAGGAAGTCTGTCATCAGCTCTGTCAGTTTCCACTGCCAGCTCTGGTCTTAAAGCCCCCACCGCCTCTGGGTTGGGGACTTACGCCTACGGTACCAGCTACTGGCACCTGTGCACAAGACTACATCTGTAAACAGTGGGAGAGAGCCAGGGGCTAGCTGCAGCTGACAGGAGGCCTGTGACAGCCTGGTGGAGGGGTACATCTGAGCTGGGGAAGGCTGATGGCAGCCTGGAGGAAAGGAAGATGGTTACATTCACAAGTTTGCATCTCTGCACAGCTGTGAGAGAGGGGTGTACTGGTTGTCGATGGCCCGAAGGTGGCTCCGTGAAGAGGAGTCCATCTCATAGTCTGAGTCCTGGGCACTGCTGCTCACAGTCTCCAGCTCCAGGCGCCGAAGACTGTTGGCCAGTTCCTCAGGAGAAGGCACCAGGTGGAAGATCTGCTCTGGGGGTGTCACTCGGCCAGGGAGAGCCTCCGTGCCGAGCCCAGGGGGACAGCCAGCAGAGCTGAGGTGGGGAAGACCCAGCTCCGAGTCCCAGTGAGGAAGGGAGACAGGGAAGAAGACGGTGTTGGTGGGGGAACCTGGAGAGACATGGGTGAGTCTTAAAGTGAAGAAAGTGCACCAGACAAGAAGCGTGTGCATGTGTGTGCTTACTGTGACACCACCTCTTGACATAAACTTTGGGGTTCCTACCTGGTGCCTGGGAGACGACTACCACATAGCCAGAGAGCCGAACATCACAGGCTGCTCCACACTCAAGTGGGATGGGGGAGCGCTGGAAGTGACGGAGCATGTCCACCACTGAGGGGAAGTGCAGGTGCTGCACACGACACTGTCCACGTTCTGTGAGCACTAGGCGGAGGTGCTATGAGAAGGGATAGAGATCAGCCTGCTGCTGCCACCCCCCCACCCCACCCCCCGCCGCCCACATGCACCTGTCCCACCCTGACCCATCAGTTCCTGCCCTACCTTGGCTCTGCCCTGTAAGTTGAATGTGAGCACATATTCCCCTCTCCGGGACTCACTCTGCCGCACCAAGAACACACCATGGGCATCAGGGCCTTGTAGCTGAACCAGCTGTGCAGCCCTCACCCTGGAGATAGGGCCGTGGAACCAGGGGTAGCAGGACAGGAAGTGATCTGTTTTCTGGCAGGCTGGCTCCAGCATCGCCCCAGATGAAGCACCTGGCAGAAAGATGGTGGTACTGACTTGCTCAGGAGTGCCACATAATCCAAGGACACTCAGAGGCTAAGGAACTGGCACATACCTTGGTCCAGGGAGTCTGTGCTTCCCCTTGGGGAGGTGGCTGGGCCAGGCTCTGCTACTAAGGAAAGGGGTAACTCTGTGTCCATGTGCTCCAACCTGTAAGGGAAGAGGCCGGGTGAGGAGGGAGCCAGCAGGGAGGATTCAAAGCGCGCCAAGGCTGGGCAAGGGTGAGCCTCACCCTTGGCCTGTGCTTGCCCTGAGGTCTGTCAGCCATGAGTTCAGCTGCTGTTCGTCTCCCACCTCAAAGATGATGTCTGTCTGGTCCTGAACCTGCAGAGAGGAGGCATGCAGCTCTGCATCTGTGGAGAAAGTAGTATGTCCCCAGGAGCCCAGCCCTGTTACTCACCTTCAGCACAAACGTGTAGAGGTTATCAGGCATCTCCAGGCGTGTGCACGGCCGGACCTCCCGGATGCTCGAACAGGCCTCTTGGAGCTTGGGCTTTGAGCTCTAGGATAACAAGAGGATCTAGGATAACAAGGTTTATCCCTGGAGGCTTTTCCCCCTCAGGCTCTCAGGTTGTCTGTGTCTCCTTTTCCTGCAGCTCTCTGCCAGTGGGAACAGTTCAGGAAGCAGCAGGAGTCAATGTGGTTGGCTATACAACATGATTGGACATGCCACCTCTCTAGGTTTGGCTGGCCCAGTTCTCAAGGCAAAGTTTAGGGTCAGAGTTCCAAGAGGGAAGCACCCTTCCCTCTGGTCTTTTATTTCCTCTTGTGATAGGACTGTTCTTGCTGGCTGAGACAGCTGAGGACCAGCTTCAGCAAAGGCTGAGAGAGAGATAAGCAACTGGGACAGCTAGAGAAGTTGAAAGGACAAAGAACTCGACAGGCCTTCCCCCTCCCTCCATGGCCTTTGTCCCAGGTCAGGAGCGACTACCAGGTGCTCCAGCCACGTGCCTCAGAGGCCCTGGCCTTTGACTGCTCCTTCCAGAGTCCACCACCCCCTTGCCATTAGCTTTGGCCAACTGCCTATTAATAGTGAGGGGGACCTGCTGGAGATTGGCCAAGTGGGGAAGACATGACTCCTCCTCCTGTCCACAACTGCTGTGTGCTGGCCCAACTCCCCATGCAAGTCCTAGAAGGATCAGGGTCACGATGTCTGTTCTGAGCTACCTGCTAGGGTGCCTGACCCTGTGGGGACAGGGTACGAAAGCACTGGGCCGTGGTCCACCTGGTTGGGCTGCTGAGAGGATGGAGGTAGTGGGGAGTCTGTAGCCAGAACCCTGAATACATCTGGAGCCTTAGATCCTTCACCAATTGCTTCACTGATGAGGCCTAGCCAATAAGCAGCTTTCCCCAGAGCCAGCTTGGGTGGGATGGCTGGGGGGGCCAGAGTATCCAGGCCATTTGAGGTTTCCTAGTGTAAGCAGAGTGGCACCAACTACCACGTCTGTACCGTGCACTCAAGGCTAAGAAGTCAGTTATTGGGTTGTTAGGATGCTCAGTGTATCAAGCCCTCTCAGATGTCTCCAGGATGGTGGTCAGTTCTGCGTGGACCACGGCACACTGCAGTTGCCTGTCCCTGTAGGCCTTAGCACAGTGACACAACAGGAAGAAGCCAGACGTCAGGAGTCCTGCCACTAGCCACAGCTGCCTCTTGGGTCTTTGTACTGATTTCTACTGGTCACTCTTAAAGCCCCGTAGTTTCATGTGTCAAAGGACAGAAAGGCTCTGTCTTAGAACCCAACAGTATGTATCTTCAGCAGACTGCTGTTTCATCTTCATAGGGCTCTGAAGGCACCTGGCCCAGGCAGGGAAGCCATGCCCACCCAAGAAAGGAGCCTGTGGCTACCTTGAAATTCTCAGAAGACAACCATGGCCCAGCAGGCCACAAGCTTCTGCTGAACAGTGTGGAAGCCTGAGAGAAAGGGGAGCCAGGGGGACCATGCCTAGAGATACAGCCTCACTGCTGTCACCCTTTACTGCCTTACCTAGGCTGAAGCAGTTCCCAACTTAGAGCCTGGCTCTACCACTACCACCCTGTGAGCTGACAACCAAAGGTAGGGCCCACTGATGAACTGAGGAGGTTTTGGGGTAACAGTCCTACTATGTGTGATTGTCTTCACCTCCAATGCCATCCAGAGCCCAGTGTGATGGGGAACACCTACACCTGGTACACATTAGGAAGACAGAGGAGCTCTAGGCTAGCATGCTGGATAATATGAAGCCTTGTTAAAAAAAAAACAACACACACACGCACACACACACACGTACCCTGTTTTGTTCCCAAACAGATTTCAGACAGCTGGATTGCAAGATTACTGAGAGACATTTATCTGGCAGGTCTGACAGCGGACTGTTGAGGGTATGCATCTTCCTGACTTTCCCATTCCGGACCTTATTCCTGTCCTAGGCTAGCAGGTCAAGTAAAGAAGTCTACGAACTCCAGGTCCATGGCACCTTCCAGCCAGGCCTGGGCTAGCCCTGCTACCCTTTTTACCGCCAAGGTCCCTTACAAGTCAAAAAGATTTAGCACAAAGGCCTCCTTGGCAAGTGCTCTGCCCTGGGGCAGCAGGCCCTGGCAGCATGCTCTAGATAGAGTGCCCACAGAGGCCAAAAGGCAATGGTCACACAACAGAGTAGCTATGGCTAGAGTGGACATCCTCAGCACTGGTCACAGGCTGCCTGCAGTGCTTCCAAGGGATGGGGTTGTTAAGTCACAGGGAATCCACAGGCACCCTTCACAAGGATAAGGGAGCCCTAGACCTCTGCCTGTCAAGGCAAGGTGGATGTTGGGGTCCTCAGAGGAAACCTTTCTGGTGTTGAGAACTGAGGTTGGAACAGAAGCGATGATGACGATGAGCCCTAGAGGCAGACAGCACTGATGAACTGCCATCAGCTGTGGCAAAGACCTAAAGACCCTCATGCGGGGGCTGGAGAGATGGCTCAGTGGTTAAGAGCGCTGCCTGCTCTTCCAAAGGACCCGGGGTTCAATTCCCAGCACCCCACATGGCAGCTCACAACTGTCTGTAACTCCAAGATCTGACACTTTCACACCAATGCACATAGATTAAAACTAAATAAAATATTAAAAATAAATAAATAAAGACCCTCATGCCAGGAGTTAGGAAGATCAGAGAGCAAAGTAAAACAGTTGTTTGCCCTGTGACAGAACCAGGACGCTGTGACATGCTGCAGATCAGCAAGACAGACAACAATAGGCTAGAGATGGAGCTTGGTTGGTAGAGTGCTTGCCTCCCACACACAAAGCCCTAGTTCAGTTGCCAGCACCACAAAAACCAGATGGTGGCACAAATTTCAGGAGGATCAGAAGTTTAGGTCATCCTTGACTACGTCATGAACTTGAGGTACAGAGAAATAAGCCATAGTTTCCTAAGACGTAAAGTGCAGGGGTGGCTGGGCGTGTATATAGCTCACTGTATATAGCTCCCTTGCCCAGCACGCATCATCAGGCCCAAGCTCCAATGAAATGACCAACAGCAGGGAAACAGAATCCACAGACAAAGCCGACTGCTCACAGGGAACTGAGTGCTGAGGAGGTACACTCCTCTCAGGTGAGATGTTCTGGAATTAGTTGTGCAATTGTGTAAGTACGCCAAAATCCAATGTATTGTTAAAGCAAATAAATGTTATAGTATAGGAATAAAACTTTTAAAGACAGAAATGACAGCTGGGTGTGTGGCTCACACCTTTAATCCCAGCTCTCAAGAGGCAGGTGGATCTATGAGTTCAAGGCCAGCCTGGTCTACAAAGCAAGTCTAGGACAGCCAAGGCTACACTGAGAAACCATGTCTCCAAAACAAAAAACAAAAAAAACAAAAACAAAAACAAAAAAGAGGAGGAGGAGGAGGAGAAAGATGGCCAGTCATACTTATAGCCAAAAAGGATTGGGCTGGAGAGATAGCTCAGCAGTAAAGAGCACTTTGTGCTTTTCCGTAAGACTCAAGACCAGTTGCCAGTACCTACCTGGTTGTGACACTTCCCAAACCAGAGAATCCAACACCCTCTTCTGACCTCTGCAGGCACCAGAGCACACACATGTGCAGACACATAATAAAAAACCTGAGCTTAAGTTGAGATACATAATGTAAAAAGGGGGTCTGGGGGTAACAAGATTGTGTTTAGTGCTAGGGCAGTGGGTAAAGGATACAGCCCAGCATTGGAGTGGCCACTGACCATGGAAAGACACCCTTAGCCAGCCGTAGAACCAAGTCCAATCCTGGCTCTGGCCCCAGCAGTTGCAGCCAATATAGAGATGGGGAGTGACAAGTCAGCAAGGATACCTGTATGTGCTTTTGTGGGAATATCACATGTTGTTTGTGTTATAATTTTGCAGCTCCTCAAAATGTTAAGCATAATTTGAACAACCTACTAGATAGATTGCGCACATGTTCAAAGCATTAGTCACCATAACTCCACAAGTGGAAACAGCCTAATTTCCATTTAGTCATGAGTTAGGGAAGAAAATATGGTAAATCCACCCAGGAGACTATTATTTGGCCATTAAAATGAACAAGACACTGGATGTGCCTTGGTGGGAGCCTCCTAAGGCCCCTCCAGCCTGAGTCCCCTCAAGACAAGCTAATGCCCTAGGAGAGGGTGATAATGACGGCACCACGGCACAGATCCAGTGGACCCTGGGGTAGGAGAGGAGCCCAGCCTAACGCTGCCCTCTTAGGAAGCCCACCAAAGGAGGCACTCAGATAATGCAAAGCTCAGTGCAGTTAGCTGTACTCAGAAGACACCTCAGGTGTCAGAACTGGGTACAGGTGACACAGGGCTGGATCTGTCTGCCATGCTGACACTTGTTGTGGACGTTGGGCCACACAGACTGAAGTTCCCTATATTGGAAGCCTCTAGATGCCAGCTCCAGCCATTTGTTTGGTACATTGCAGGGTAGGAGATAGCCTCTTTGAGGAAGCTAGCTGGAGAGAGACAGCCATTTACTTAGATACACTGTCCTCTGCCGCCAGGGACGGAAGATGTTGGGGAATCCATCTGTGGTTTTGGTTAGTTTCCTAGATGGTGCCAGTATTCTGAGGCCAAGTGGCCCCTTTTCGGACAGTTGCCTGGAGTTAAGAGTGTGCCTGTGCCAGGGCCAGGTGGCCTGACTCCCTCCAGAGGGTCTCTCCTCTGATCAGCCTTAGCCAGAGAGGGGAGAGAGAGGAGAGGGGCTAGAAGCCCCTCTGCCCACAAGGTCATGCTGGGCCCTTCTGAAGCCTTTGTTTACTTGTCCAGTGGGCAGGGCAGGGCGTTTCCCCCACATGGCCATTGGGCTATTAACTGGGAAGGGCTCCTAGGAAACCAATCTCTGGGGTCTGGAGCCTTCCATGCAGAGAGTCTTTTCTGCCCCTCAGGATAGTAATATGCCAGAGCACTCTGTCTGCCATAATGGGAAACTGAGGCTCACAAAGTCAAGTTGTAAGCCTAGAGCTATATCCCAAAGACAGAAGCTGAACTGTGACCTCAGCCCTGCACCTCCCCAATGCCCTTAGCCGTGAGCCCAACCCTGAGCCCACAGCCCTGACTCCTTGATGGCTCCATCCCACAAAGCAACAGGACCAACCACCATGATGGTGACAGCGGTGTGCAGGTGGTGTCTGGGATTCACAGTGCCAGCCTGCCTGCAGTGTGAGCTTGGGTTCTGACCAGTTTTCCATAGAACTCATTGAGGGAGTAGGAATGGCTGTGTGTAACAGGCCTCTTGGCAACTCTGGCATCTCTTTGTCTCTTCCCCTTCCAGCCCAGTAGGCCCAGAGCAAGCCCCTTGAATGTTCACAACTCAGAGAGGCCTAGGCAACTGCCTCTGAGGCCCAAGGTGGGCCTGACAGGCACTGTGACATATGGGCATGGCTTCTTCAGGCGGAGCTTGGGGGTTTAAACAACCCTAGCCCTAAAGCTCACACAAGACTCCATTTCTGCTTCCTCCACCTCTAGGCTGTGTGGCCTTGAACCAGTTTTCTCATCTGAGAATTGACTTCATGATGGGACCCTTAAAGGGACTGTGGGAGAACTCCATGGTTGAGTCAACTATAGTGCTTGTTACAGGGAAAGCAATGAAGCGAAAGGGAAAGCCACTACACCAGGAACAGCAGCCCGAAAGGCCCAAAGTTAGGCCTGTTTTAAGGGTCAAGTGCCTGTCGCATGGCTGAGTGGGGGTGGGAGCTGTGGGACCAGAGCCTGGAACCCAGCAGAGGTGGTGGGCACAGAACAAGACTTCCTGCCGCCTCCCGCCACCTCCTCCCAGGCCAGGAGGAAACCACCAGGCCGGCAGTGGCCAGACCTTTCTTTCTGCTTCCTCTTTCCCACACAGCAGGGAGGAAGAGAGGCCAGGTCTCTGCATGCCCCATGCTCCTCAGGCCTCCTAGATTCCTTATCCTTGTGCCCAGCAAGTACACGGCCTTCCTGCCCACCATCACCCCAGCTTCTGAAGCACTCTCGGCTACGCAGCCACAAAGGGACCTCTAGCACTAGGATGACCTGCACCTGGTTCCCTTCCTACAGCACTCTACACCCTAGCCCTCACTCCCACCACCAGCTGTGAGACCTTTCTCTCTAAGCAGCTGCTCCCACAGGCCTGACCCAAGCATACTCCAGAGTCACTCCTGTTCCTGACACCTAAGTGAAACTGACCTGGCCTGACCTGCTGCTCCAAGGGTCTAAGAGACCACCAGGCCCAAAACCCACCCCTGCCAACTGGGCCATGCAGCAGGGCCCAGCAGCCCAAGCCTTCTTTCCCTGGAAGGTGCAGAGGCAGCGGCCTCCTATAGCATATCAGTGGTGCCCTCAGCTGGGGCACACGTTGAAACACAGCTGTCTTGGCCCCAGTATCTGTAGCACCCATACAACATCCCTGGGAGAGGAACTCACTACACAGAGGCCACTCCTCAGCCAGTGATGTCTTCAGGTAAGACCAGGTGCTGGGACCCTCTTCTGTTGTATCTTTTGAGCTGGCCTAGGATAATGAGGGGGGGTGTCCTTAGGACTTTGTCTGCTGTTGAGGTAGCAACTCACATAACCCAGGCTGGCTCCACTTTGATGTGTAACAAAGACTGACACTGAACTGATCCTGTGGAGATTACAGGCAGTGCCACCATACCCAGTTTAAAGTTCAGGATTTCTCCCCCTCCAGGGGTTCCTCTGAGTAAGGATAAAAGTATCCGCTTGCCCCTTGCCCCTGTGTCTGTGTTTGGAACATGGTGCTAAGTCCTCAGGGCGGCCTCCACCCAACGACCCAGGCAGCTTTCACGGCTCTTCCTTCAAACACTCTGTCCATCTCCCACCTTGGGGCCCTTAGCCAGCTGTCCCCTGCTGCCAATCAGCAGGTTCCCCTCCAGATTCACCAGTGTGGTGGCACATGCCTGTGATCGCAGCACGCCGGGGTGGAGCATGGCCTTCAACTGGAATGCAGCCTGCACCACCTAGTAATTTCCAGGTCCATCCCAGCAGCTACTGAGTGCCACCCTGTAGTGGGGTGTGGAAAAGGAAGACAAGGAAACTTTGGCAGTTTAGACAATGCTGTTGGCACAACCCAGAACCCTGGCCAACACAACAGACCGCCATCAAGAAGCAGAAGCACATCCCCATAGATGGGCATGTTAGCACCAAATGCCAGCCTCTCCAGCGCACAGCTGCACATCACAGGCACAGTGGGGTGGCACTCTCTCGTTCTTACACTGTACACTCCACCACCACAGTATGAAGGCTGCAAGAAAGTTCCAGAAGACAGTGCCCACAAAGCCTGGGGTGGGCCACTATTTCTTAGGCAGGATACAAAAAACATTAAACATTAAAATGGGGCGTTTCTTGTTCAGTGTTGTCACAGCACAGCTATAATCCCAGCACTTGGGATGCTGAAGCAAGAGAGTCTAGAGTTGAAGGCTAACCTCAGCTACATAGGGAGGTGCTTTCTCAAAAATATAAGTAAAGGCTGTCAAGATGGCTCAGCAGGTTAAAAAAAAAAAGTGCTGCCAAAAGCCGGACAACCTGTGTTCCATTCCCTGAGACCCAGGTAGTAGGAGAGAAACGGCTCCTGTAAGTTATCCTCTGACCTTGACAAACGTATCGCACACCCCTCCAACCCCTGCTACAAGGTGAATTACAGTGAGTGAATCACCACAAAAGGTGGGAACTTGTGTTGGTAAAAAGACAGTCCATATTATGCGGCATGACAGCTGCAATACAGGAATGGCTGGTAAAGCATGACGGGCAAACCTGAGGACCCCAAGAACTTACGGCAACAGCTGGACACAGCCCAGTATTGGGAAGAGAGAGATCTCTGGGGCTCACTGGCCGGGTTGGCTAGTTGAATTGATGAGCTCGAGGTTTAGAGATCTTGCCTTAAAAAATAAGGTGGAGGGGCTGGAGAGATGGCTCAGTGGTTAAGAGCACTGTCTGCTCCTCTAAAGGACCCGAGTTCAATTCCCAGCACCCACATGGCAACTCACAACTGTGTGTAATTCCAATTCCAAGGGACCTGACACTCCACACCAATGCACATAAAATAAAATTAATTAAAAAAAAAATAAGGTGGAGAACAAAGGGGAAGACAAAAGGTTGTCCTCTGGCCCCTGCATGCACATATACACACATGTACATGTGCACATGCAGACACGGGAAGGATGGGGGAAAGCAAAACTAAACAGCTGTTGGGGCTGGAGTGTGGCTGGGGCTCAGTGGTTAAGAGCACTGGCTGCTCTCTAGAGGACCCAGATTCAATTCCCAGCACCCATACGGCAGCTCACAACTGTCTCTAACTCCTGTTCCAGGGGATCCAACACCCTCACACAGACATGCAAACAGGCAAAACACCAATGTACATAAAATAAAAATAAAGTTTTTCACCAGGCATGGTGGCACACACCTTTAATCCCAGCACTTGGGAAGCAGAAGCAGGCAGATTGCTGTGAGTTCGAGGCTAGCCTGGTCTACAAAGCGAGTCCAGGACAGCCAAGGCTACACAGAGAAACCGTGTCTCAAAAACAACAAAAATTATTTCAAAAACAAACAAAAGGGAGCTAAAGAGATGACTCAGAGGTTAAGAACACTGATTGCTCTTCCAGAGGACCCGGGTTCAATATCCAGCACCCACATGGCAGTCATAACTATAATGCCAAGATCTGATACCCACAGACATACATGTAGGCAAAACACCAATGCACATAAAATTAAAAAGGAAAAAAACAAGCTCCATACGAAAGAGTGAATCACAAGGGTTACCATGAAACACTAAAGCTCCTAAGAGACAAGCACATGCCAGTTAGAACTAACCAGGTTCAAGGGTGGGTGAGGCTATGGAAGCAGGGGTTCTCCCCGCCCTGCCAGTAAGTATACCAACTGGCATAGCCACTTGGGAAAAGCCACGTTGTCCCCAGGAAAATCACTTCTAGCAATACACCCAAGAGAAACCAAAGCACATGCCCTCCAGAGACTTATGTGCGAATGTCACTGTGACATTTTTCCAAAAAAGTCCCCAAAAAGCCAAGTGCGGGAGCATATTGGTTCCTGTGGTACCAGCACTTGGGAGACTGATGCCAGAGGACCTAAGCAAGAGCCTCCCAAGGGGAGAAGGCATGAAGTAGAAATCACTTACCAACTCAGCACAGGTGATAGGAAACCAGCATGGGCTAGTGTTCACACCGAAAAGCACACAAAACAAGATGAACTTAAGTCACTAGGGGGCTGGAGAGATGGCTCAGGGGTAAGAGCATTTGCTGCCCTTGCAGAGGTCAGTTTGATTCCTATCATCCATATCAGGTGGCTCACAACCACCTATAACTCCAACTCCAGGGTATTGGACACCTTTGACCTCTGAGGGCACCTGTACTCATACATAAGCACATATGTATGTACATATGTTCGTACATGTACACACACAATTAAAAGTAAATACGTAGGGACCAGGAATCGAGTACTGAGTCTGTGGCGTATTGAATACACTGCTGCTGACCATCAACATCTCCAGCCCAACACCTCACACCACATCAAATAGACCTGGGGGGACATGCCTAGAATTCTAGCAACCAGGGGGCAGAGACAAGAAGCTCAAACCTCAAGGTTATCCTCTACATAGTACTCCAAGCCCAGGCAGGGCAAGGCGCTATCTCAAAAACAAAACCAGCTATCCAAACTCTGGAGTAGGAAGGCAGAGAGGGCAGAAATGCAAGTGCTTCTTGGAGGCACACACTGAGACAGAGCTTCAGAGCACCACCACTTAGCAGTCACTGCCGGGAAGATGGTCTTTCAAGGCCCTGTGCCGCCCTAGCAGGGCCAACTGCCTTTCTTCTGCACCAGGGCCAAGTGCATGCTCATTGGGGCCTGTTCCTTCCACAGCTCAGTAGAACAGCAGCTTCCCAGGCACACAGTAAGTGCTAATGATTATCTATCTGTCCAGTGATCATTGGTCTGCACCACATGACCAAGAGTTCCTTGGGTCACACATCATTGTTACCTACAGCCAGGCTGTCACACAGAATGGGATCACAGAGAACAGAAAGAGAGGAAATCAGCCAGGCGTGGTGATGCACGCCTTTAATCCCAGCACTCAGGAAGCAGAGGCAGGCAGATCTCTGTGAGTTCCAGGCTAGCCTGGTCTACAAGAGTCTAGGACACCCAGAGCTACACCCTGTCTCAGAAACAAACTAACAAACCAAACAACAACAACAAAAAACAAAACAGAAAGAGAAGAAATCAAGACAGGCAACCAGGTCTCACACAGCCACACAAGAGGATTGAGACCTTGGGCTTCACCTGCTCGGGCCATCAGGCAGGAGGAAACAAAAGTCCCAGAAAAGAGACTGCAGGGTGGGTACAGCAGGGCTTCAAGCTCAGCCCTTTCGTTCTTCCTACAAGTTCCTTGTCAGTGTCAGCAGGATCTGGACTTTGAAAACCTCTGAACCGATCTGCGCCAACCCATCAACAACAATATGAACAGAGTCCAAGGTGGCCTTGGACTCTCCAGGGCCGCAAATGCCGAGCAGGGGCTACTATCTACTCTCCAGGACGCTTACCTTGGGTGGATCAAAGAGCTGCAACAGGCGGCCGTGGCCTGGACCCGGGGCCCGCAGCACCAAGCGACCCCGCTGCCAGCGCGCGCCACTATCCATGGCTGCCTCATCCGCCAAGCTGTAGCGCAGCGCCGCCTCCTTGAGCGCCTCGGCCGATGGCTCCCGAAGACTCCAGGGTAGCAGCTTGCGGGCCGGGCCCGGCCTGGTGGAGGCGGAGGTGTCATTGTCGGTGTCGTTGGTGTCGTTGGCAGCCCCCGGCAGCTCCCCAGCCGAGCGGCGGCGGAAGAGCTGGCGCAGGCCGCGGCGCAGGTGCTGCAGGGCGCAGGCGGGCCGCGGGCCCAGGTCCTCGGAGCTGCGTGCCTTGGGCAGCGCGGGGCGGGGCGGGGCGGTGGCCCGGTAGTCGCGACCCGGCGGCCCCGCGAGACCCTCTCGTACCTCCCGGCAGAAGTGGCGCTGGAAGAGCTCGGCGAACTGCAGTGACACCAGGTCGGCGCGCGGCGGCTGTGGGTGCGCGCGTGCGAACAGCCAGTACTGGCGGGCCAGCTCTCGGGCCGCCGCCGCTGCGTGCCGCTCACAGAAGTCGCTCCAGCCACGCGGGGATGCAGGCGACGCGGGTGCCGAGGACGTGCGGGACGGCTGCACGGTGGGCCCGCTCATGGCGGAGAACGTGGCGGGGAGGCCGAGCTACAAGACAGGACAGAAGGCAGTGAGCCAGGGAACGTCCCCGCCCCCGGGGAACACCCCGCACGTGGAAGCCAGCAAGCCAGCGGGCGGGCGGGCAACGCACACAGGATGGAAACAGTGGGTAGGCAAGATCAACATGCGAGGAGATGCCTCCTCCAGAGGGGCTCCAAGAGCTCAGCACCACGCAGAGCCATGCTGAGGTTTTCCAAAATTTTCCATCTAGTATTTTCAGGCCTCGGTGACCAAATGAAGTGAAATTTCGGATGAGGGGAACTTCCTACCAGAAAAATAGGCTACTCACAGACCACCCAAAGTAAAAACTGACCAGTGACGGTGGGGCTGCTTTGTAGAAAATGAACACAGGCTCTCCACCGGCCATGGTGGGTGCTGTAAGCAGTACAACTTCTGTGGGGACAGGCTGACAAGAGTCATTTTAGACTTGTTTCCCACTGTTAAAGGTTTTCAAGGTGAACGTGAACGTTTGCTTGTAGGCCCAAAGCCCTGGCCACAGCTCCCTGATATTGATGACAACCCTGACCAGCAGGCAACGCTGTAGCAGGAAGCAAGGGTGAGGACAGGTCAAACCCACACATCCACCCTGTATGGCCGTATTTACTCAGCACACGGATCAAGGCTCACTGGCTTCCTCTAGCTAGTTTTCACAGGTATGTAACACATTTCATGGTGGACAAGAAAGGCCTGGCAGGCAGATTAACCCTGAAATGGCAGATTATGGGGCAGACCTAGGGTGCAGGGGAAGTGACTGAGCCAGATGGTTACTACTCATTTCTAGGAAGCAGGACTAGGAAGCACAGACTCCAAAGCCTGGGTCCAAACCCCAGGCCCACCTCCCACTGGTTATACATATGTCATCTGGAACAGCTCAAGTGGTTCTTAGTTTCCTGTGTGTCATCCTGCTCACCTCAGCTGTTACAAAGACTCAACTGAGAATGGCTTATAATTTGGAAAAGTTCAGTGCCATTAGCTGTGTCTCCATTTAAATGCTGTAGCAAGTGTGGTAACAGCGGCAGCAAAGACAAAATGCAGTGACCAGACTCACAGGGAGGTAACATCTCTAGGCCAAGGTAGGAGGGGCGGGCACTCAGGCAGCTGCAGGCACAGACAGTCAAGATGTCAGTGGGTCACCCCTGCACTGTCCTTGGTGTCTGGTCAGGATAAGCACTGCAGATCCTGTGTACAAGACCCACTTCCATCTACTGCCTCAGACACTCTCCACAACATATTGAGGGCCTACTGTGTACTACAGGATACAAGAGTAAACAGGCAAGATATTTAAAACCTTAGCTGGTGTGGTGGCATGTGCCTTCCAGGCACTCGGAAGGTCAAGAGTTCAAGGCCAACCTGGGCTTTGTGAGACCTGCCTCTAAACAATAGAAACAAACAAGAGCCGGGCATGGTGGCCCACACCTTTAAACTCAGTACTTGAGAGGCAGATGCAGGGATCGCTGTGAGTTCCAGGCCAGCCTGGTCTACAAAGTGAGTCTAGGACAGCCAAGCTGTACAGAGAAACCCTGTCTGGAAAAACCCAAAACAAACAAACAAACCTTGTCCCCCTAGAACTCACTGCAAAGAGGACCAGGCACGGGCTGTGTGATCACTTTAATTTTCATCTCATTAAATGTTTGTCAGGACTCCTTGCAACAGGCTAGAGGGTGAAAGCTGGGCCCAAAAATGGGGCTCTTCCTGCTCACCCTACTCCACAGGCACTTTCTCCTCTATAGCCTGTGCACTCACAGGGCACTGTGCACTCTGTCAGTACTTTGCATACCATACCGTAAGACCATGCGCTCCTTAGCACACAGTATGTACTCTGCACATATTAAAAAGCCAGGAGTAGGCAAAAAGGAACAAGCCACATCTTAACCAAGTCCACCTCGCTCTGCCCGTCTCCCTATGGGGAGTGTCTACTCCTTGGGGGATTCCCAGCTTTGGTCAGTGTCATATCCCTATACACCAGGCCTTGAGGCAGGGGAGAGGCAGGCAGAGCCTTCACAGCCTGGGTGACCCACATCTAGCTTCAGCCCCATCTGCACACTGCAAGGACCACTGGGCTGCACCCCTGCTTCATATTCCCTAGGCCTGTCTGCTTCCATCACAGCACAAGGGAGCACAAGTCCAGAATCGGCCCTGAGCAGTGGAGATTCGTCAGTGGCCATCTCCACCAGACCAGGGACCAGGGCACAGCTGCTCTCCTACACTTCCTGCCACAGCAGGGGCTCGGTGACACACACACAAACTTAACTCTTACTACAAAGCCGAAATGGACTTGAGTACAGCATCCTCCTATAGGCCTGGCATGAATGAAGAATTTCCCTCTTTTGGATAGCTGCCTCCTGCCTCTAGCTCCTGAGTATGGGTTTACAGGCGTGCACTGGATTTTTCTCGTGCTGGGAATGGAACCCAGAGCTACCCAGATGCTAACCCTACCATCTGAGCTACACCCCAGTCTAAAAGCCACCTGTATACAGATGCCTAGGGACCAACATCACCCACTAGCCACCATCTTGCCTAGCATGCCTTCTGGGTACCCTGGGCTCCATCCACACCTGCCCCTTCATCTGGAACTTGTGCATGTTCACTCCATATGTGAGGGTCACGAGTTCAGCTGCAGAACCAGCTCCTGGTAGCTGTGGCTCACTCCAATGCCCCCCCACAAAGGTGACAGTAGCTATGCACCCATACCCTTAGGCACTGTTCTGACCACTCCTGAAAAGATAAGACTCCAGGAGCCACAGAACCCCAAGGTATAGGAATGAAACCACAGGGTGACCAGTACAGCACTCACAGAGGGTACCCCCAAAAGGCCAAACGTACCCCTACACTCTACAGAGTGCTTATAGTACAGAGCCTGGAATGGCAAGGACAGTTTGGGCTCCACTGAAGTGGAAAGTGACCAGTGACTCTGTCCACAGCCCAAACCTACCAACTGTTCAGAAATAGTCACAGTGGGCCAGGTGTGGTGGTGCACGCCTTTAATCTCAGCACTAGAAGAGGCAGAGGCAGGCAGATCTCTGTGAGTCCAAAGCCAGCCTGGCCTACAAATAGAGCCCAAAAGAGCCAAGGGAACACAAGGCTGTCCCCGAGTAGGGCAGCTACAAGCTGTATAGCCAGGGGGTGAGGCAGCAGAAAGGTTGTCCCCTCCAGGGACTGAACATTTCCATGTGCTAGGAGACGAAGCAGAGCTGTGAGAAGGAGCAAAGCTCGGCCCCAGGAGCCCCAGGTGGAGTTTGTGATGTGGCCACAGGCTCCGCTCCCCTCACCCACCCCTACCCACAGAGAAGACACAGCCTCATCTGCCCACTTGGGTTCAGCCTGGGTGGAGCCACAGTGACAGGAAAGAAAAACCAGGCCCAGGTTCTTGTTCTGCACTCCCAAGTCCCATGGCACACATGCCAGGCACCTAGCTCCCTGCAGCCAGGGGGAAGGGGATGCGGGAGAAGAGAGGGATGGGATTCGATCCACCTGTCAGGTCTGGGTGGGCTACTCAGTGTGTGTGTACTCAAGAGTTACGCCTGCCTACCTCTAGATGCTGGGACAGGAAACCCCATACCACCCTCTAAAGGCTGCCTCCTTCAAGGAGGCCTCCAAACTGACTCTGTGCTGTAATGGTGAAAAGACCCAGTGCACATTCTAGCCCACAGGAAGCAGGGTGCAAGGGAATCAGCTTGGGCCAAGCTAGACCACCTTGCAGCCAGTAAGGCCCATCCTGAGGTCATCAGGCTGGCCCAGTCTGCCAGAATAGCAAGTCTCATCTGGCTTCCTCCGCCCTACCTCCTCCTCTGTGTACCCCTCAGCCCTACCTCACCCCCGCATCTTGTCACCCCAGACAGCCATCACCCTAAGCAGTCCTAGGAGGTGGGGTAAACAGGGGAATAGCCCCCAATATTGTACTCTCCCAATACCAGACAGGGCTGACAGTGGCAGAGGTGATGGCAGATGTACCTCACTGCGAGGGAAAGCCTCACCAACTCCTGAACTACCTTGGGTCTTAAGGGGGATGCACAGACAGTCTCTGGCCTTTGAATGTCCCGTCTCACCCAAATGAGTCCTTGGAACTATCTGGAGATGCCATCAGTGTGGATCTGAAAGGTAAGTCTACCTCCCGAATCAGGAGGCCACATTGAGCCCCTACCCCCAAGTCTGACCCCACCCCCAGTCAGCTGCCATGAGTCAGCCCCACAAGCAGGGCCCAGACTTCCTCCCTCCAGACCTCCATGGGGACCAAGCTGCACCCCCCAGCTGTTGCTGGGGGGGGGTACATCCGGACAGGCCCCAAGGGGCTGTAGTCCTGGCTCACAAGGAAGCCAGGAGACTACAGTCCCCCCTCCCCCCACACACACCCCTGCCGACCCTTGACAGGGCTGTGTGGGAGGAAAAATCTTTCAGCCATCTGCTCAGCTGCTGGGTTTCCGGCTGCCCAGGGTGGGGCAAGCCATCAAATCCCTTAGGGACCTGTCTTTTGTCCTACTGAGAAGAGGGACACTGGGTTCAACAGCCCGTGGTGTTTCAGTGGGACCCCAGAGCACTGATCAGGAGACACTGGTTGTCCAAATTGTGGGGCCCAAGCAGGTGGTGTCTACCAGTGGCCAAGGACAGGCAGCCAGGCCTCAGACCTACCCAGTCCCTGAGGGACCTCAAGCCCCCGGAAACTGGGAGCTGGGGTGCAGGGCTCCTGGGACCAGTTAAGCATGACTCAGCCAGTGACCCCCACTGAGTCATTTCCCGTAGGCAGCCTGCCAGCCTCAGTTTCCTCGGGGAGGGTGGGTGGCTGGGAACAGGCCTGACAGGAGCAAGCAGCCCCTCTAGACACTCCAGAAGAAAAGAGGCTTCCTGCCCTGCCCTGCCCAACCAGAGATGAGATGCTCAACACCCAGGGGCCCTGGGGACCATTTTCCCAGGAAGCCTGGCAATTAAGTGCCTGCTCCTCCTGGATTACAAGTAGCTTGAATTTACTGAGCAACACACCTCATCTCATGCCCACACTGAGTGCCTCTCAGAGCAGGTCCTTCAGCACCTCCACATCAGAGTTCTGAGAACACTTGTAGCTCAGAGACACACACCAGCCGAAGACCTCAGAGCCAGGGGAGTTACAGCCAACCTAGCTCAAATGCCTACTCCTTGCCGGGCTCCTAAATGACACACAACCACCCTAGGGAGGTAAGAGGCTCTCACACTGGGCAGGGCCCAAGAGATGTCAGGTAACTTGCCCAGAACCTCACCAGTGAAGCTCGCAGAGTCTAGATTAGTCTCCACATGAGTGCTGCTCCAGGGACAAGTGGGGACTTAGGAAAGACATGTCGTGTCAACGATACTATCTGCTCCATCTCTGTGCGTGCCAGACAGTTAAAACCCTGCCCACTCCTGATGACTTCATAGCCTCAGAGAAGGTAACTGACCACCCAAAGATTCACAGCAACGGAAAATTCAGAAGCCTGCTAGCCTCAAACGTGGGCTGAACCCCCAAGGACCTGCTGGGCAAAGGGTGTGATATAGTCCCAGGCTGGGACAGTTAGCTCCCTGTGAAGTCACTAGAGGTCTCCATTAGCCAACTTGAGGGTAGCCCAGCTGGACTAGATATCCTGAGGTCCACAAGCTGTCTGCACAGTCTGGCTGCTTAAAGGAACTCACTTGTCTAAGAAGGTTGTCTCTTGAGCAGGGAAGACCAAGCCCTGGGTGACAAGAGTCAGGAAGGAAGAGCAGCAGAAATGACCTCACCATAACAGATAACACCCTTGTCATGCCTGCCTGGCTTCCTGATCACGCCTTTCTGTGTTCTGGTGGCCTTCACAAGTAGGTATCAACTGAGGAAACCGAGTCCAGGAAGGGGTTGTCATTTGACCCTGCCCAGGTCCTTCAGAGTTCCCTGCCCAAAGGCTTAGGAAACCCTAGAGCAGCGGGTACTCGGGAGAGCTGAGGAAGGTTCATAGCCCAGGTCAATAAAACAGGACACTGTGAAAACAAGCAGGCAGCCGGTAATTGAGCCCTTCTTCCTGCCAGCCACAGGTGCCTTCCACACGCCACCTCATTAAAACTACACCTCATTAAAACTTCACCTCATTAAAACTTCACCACAAATCTCTTATTACTCATTTAACAGAAGGGAAACTGAGGTCGTGGCCCTCAGCTTGGAAAGCAGAGGAAGAATACAAGTTCTGCCTCTAGGGCCCTCTGTTTCCTCCTCTGTCACTGGCCAGCCCTTGAGGACCCCAGACCACAGCTGATGCTGCTTCAAACCAACCCCTTCCTAATTGACCGCCCTCCCCCCACCCCCATCCCCGAGGCCCACGGAGACTGCACAAGTTTCAGAATGTATTCACACCTTGGTCCAGATGGAGTTCCCTCTGGAGGGCAGGGGTGGGGGGAGGCTGTAGAACAAGGCTCATAAAGTGTTCTAAGCGCATAAAATCCTTACAACCTCCCCACTGGCCCTGGTCTGTCATGCCCTATCGCCCAGGTCCCCCATCTCTGACTCTTTCGCCTTTAGGGCTCAGTGTGCCACCCTTGAGGATCACCAGGGCCACAGTGACACAAGTGTCCACCCCCCCTCTGGCAGAGGCCAAGCACGCTGTGTCCCCAGGATAGCTCTCGGTTCCTCCCGCGGCGCCCCGCCAGGCCCCTCTCCGGAGGCCCCAGCTGCAAACACTGACCTCCGCGCCCACATCACTGCGGTCTGGGATTGGGGAAGAGAAACAGAATGAGGAAACGCCAGAAAACAGAAGCGGGACGCGGGCTGCTCAGTTCCTCCAACAACGCTCGGCGGGCCGCGCTTACCGCGCAAGCTGCGGGTCGAGGCCCGGCCGGCCCATGGCGTCGCACGGCCTCTCGGCGCTCAGGCAGGAAACCCCGGCTCGGAAAACGGCCAGCGCTTCATTTCCGCCACCAGCGCCTGACAGCAGCCTGGGGACCCGGCCCCGGGACGCCCCCGGGACGCTGCTGCCGCTGCCGCCGCCGCCGCTGTGGACCCCGTGGCCCGTGACAGTCTGGGCGGGCAGGCGGCCAGGCGGAGGCGACGGCCCGAGCCCATGCCGCCCCGCGCCGTTATGTAAAGAGGAACCGGCCGCGAGCCTCGCGCGGCACCGGAGGGCGGCCTGGGGGCGGGGCCACGATGAACCACGCCCCGTCTACCGCCTGCGGGGCTAAGGGGCGGGGCCTGGATGCCCCTCCCTCCCCGAGCTGCCTCCGCGAGCCGACTAGCGGGAGGCAGAACATTGACAAGCTCCGCCCCCAGAGGGCGCGGTCTCCACCCCCGACTCGCTTCGTGCCCCTTAAGGAAGGGGGCGGGACTCGCGAAGGGGGAGGAGTGTTCTTGGCCCCGCCCCTCCCGCACCGACCAGTCGCCGCTAGCCTCAAAGGGGCGGGGGCCCTGGAAAGGATGGGGCGGGACCAGACGAGTGGTGGGCGTGGCCGCCCGACCTTCGGGACCTCGTGGAGGCGCGCCCCTGCGGACTCCCTCCAGCCCGGCCTTATCTCCGCTCGCCCGGCCGGGTCTAGGAACTGCGACCGCGGCTCTCATCACCTCCCGAGGAGGGGGTCCAGCCCCGCCCTGGCCTCACTACCCGCGGCTCCACCAAGCCGACCTGTCTCGGCGGTGCCATCCATTCGGGTTCCGCTCCCCTCCTAAGGTCCGCGTAGACCCGGAACGAGTCGAATAAGCTATTCTCTACCTGGCTGCCCGGCTGCTCTCTAGCTTGCTGTAACTTTCTCCAAGAACTCCTCCGAACCCCTGGCAGTCGAGCCATTTGAGCTTTCCCGTCTGCGCGCCCCTTAGCCCTTTACCTTTCCCGTCTATCGCCACATTGGGGTGCGGCTAACAGGAGTGCCCCTGTTCTGAAGTGAAGTCACTGCGTGCCAGTCTTCCTCGCGACACTAGGGAGGGAGGGGAAAGAGGAATGCCTGTCCCCCCCCCCCCCCCCCCACAGGAAGCAGCCCGCCCCCGCCCCCCCCCTGGAGGGGCCACTGCGAGCCTTCCCAGACGACAGGCTCCCACAGCCACTGGCTCCCTAGAGCCGCTGCCTGGGACCAAATACTTGACCCCCTCCAACTCAATTTCTTCATCATGAAATGGAAATAACACGTGTCCCCAGCCCACTTGGGGACTGGAAGGAGTGAGTAGCTTGCATTATAGCAGTTAACCAAGCAGGCTTCAGTCCCCAGGCCTGCCGTTGGAGCCCCAGGAAGGGACTCCCCCACAGGTGGGGATTTCCACTACAATCGGACGGCATCGAGAAGGGGGCGAGTGGCGGAATTGCTTGGAAGAACACACGCACACGTGCAAAGGCGGTACCTACGATGGGATAGTTGTTGCACGGTGCTTGTGGACACAAATTAGGGATTTCCTAGTGGGTGCAGCATGCTGGTTAAGGAGACAGCACAGTGACAACCCCGGTGAGGGTAAGGGGGGGCCATTTTTGGGACTCAGGAAGAAAGATATTTGAGTCATACTTAGATTGAGATCTCCCACATGATGAGAAGGAAAGGCATTGTAAGCCAAAGGAACTGTGTCTTGTTAGAAAGTAGAGATGGCACCACCTACAAAGAAAGAACACGTTGGCCTACACGTGATGTCCTGGTGGTCTTGGTGCAAAGTCCATTTTTCTTTGGTTTGTTTGTTTGTTTTGGGGGGGGGTCCTTTCTGAGGCCACCAGGGAGCCATGGAGAATCATGAGGAAGAGAAGGCCCAGACAGAGCCTGGGGCTGGTGTCCCCATTCGGAAGTGTCCCTTTGAGAGACGCAACCTCGAGGGAGGAAGGAGGGTTTCAGCGAATCCCAGCCTGATTGGTCCAGCACACGTTCCTTACAACAACATCTGGGGCGACCGCCGCGTACCTGCAGCCTCCCTGTGGCCAGGAGGCGTGCGCTTTGCATCAGGCATCAGGTACTAGCAGCCTTTGCCAAATGGTGGCTGCAATCTGCCAGCCGCAAGCACTTTCCCTCTCGCAGCCGACTGCAGCCCTGCTGAGTTAAATGGGGACTTGTGGTTCTTCCTCTTTTTAATCACAGGCCAGCCCTGCCTGCCAGATTTCTCCGAGGCCCAAACCCGTTTCCTTCCTCGCTCAGTTTCTTTTCGCCCCGCGGGCCCGCCCCAGTCTGGGTTCCCTAAGAGCTCTGCGTCCTCAGAGCCTTCTATTTATTTGTGTTTTTTCCCTTCGAAAGGCAACGGGCTCCAAGGCCAGACCCTGCAGTGATAGCAGCGACCCCGGGGGTCAGCGCCCCTGGGGACCTGACTCCTCCTACCCAGCATGGCTAGGGTTGGGAGGGAGGACGCCAGTTCCCACGGCGGCTGGCGGGGACTGCCGGAAGCAGGCTGTCCACTCCCAGGGGCCGAGCTGCCCGCCCTTCCTTCCTGCGGAGGGCAGCGGCAGTCAGTGTCCACCTGCAGGGACCCCGGTGGCCAGGTCAGAAAGGACAACCAAATCCTAGTGTGATAGGTTCTATAAGTAAACAAGGTCAGAGCCTCAATAGTCACTTTAATGTCATCCAGGAGCAGTGAGTGACAAGAGGTCAGCACTTAGGTGTTGAGACAGGGCCATCAGTTCAAGGCCAGCCTCGGCTGCCTAGTGAGTTGGGAACCTGCCTGGGTTACATAAATGCTGTCTCAAATCAAACAAACCTGACACTACTAATGAAAGTTAACCAGAGCGAAGAGTATATATATAGTAAATCAATAATCCAAGCTTTTAGTATTGTTAATACAAATAACAAACATGAGCCATCTAAGCCCGGAAAGATGGCAAAATAGGTAAAGTGTTTGGCATACAAGCATGAGGACCTGAGTTCAAGTCTAGAACACACATAAAAGCCAGGCTGGACCACTGCTTGGGGGTTCTGAGTCAGCCAGTCTAGCCCCATCAAACTTGTTAGTTCAATAAGATACTTAGTCTCAAACAAACAAAAACATAAAGCAATCTAAAGCAGACAAAAATAAAAAATAAAAATAAAAAATACAAGGAAATCAAGTCATGTGTGTGCTATGTCTAATGCCTGTACTCCCAGCACTCAGGAGGTAGAGGCACATGGAACTCTGAATTTGAGGCCAGCCTGGTCTACATACTGAGTTCCAGGCTAGCCAGAGCCACATAGTGAGACCCTGTCTCAAGAAAAAGGAAGCCAGGCAGTGGTGGCCCACACCTTTAATACAATCACTTGGGAGGCAGAGGTAAGCAGATCACTGTGAGTTTGAGGCCAGCCTGGTCTACAAAGCGAGTCCAGGACAGTCAAGACTATACAGAGAAACACTGTCTTGAAAAAAAAAAAAAAGAAAGAAAGAAAAAGAAAAAGATGTGATAAATAACTGACTGCTTGAAATATACCCACTGAGGCCGGGAGTGGTGGCATACGACTTTAATCTCAGCACTTGGGAGGCAGAGGCAGATGGATCACTGTGAGTTGGAGGCCAGCCTGGTGTACTGAGTCCAGGACAGCCAAGGCTACACAGAGAAACCCTGTCTCAAAAAACAAAACAAGGGGCTGGAGAGATGGCTCAGAGGTTAAGAGCACTGGCTGCTCTTCCAAAGGTCCTGAGTTCAATTCCCAGCAACCACATGGTGGCTCACAACCATCTATGATGAGATCTGATGCCCTCTTCTGTCATGTGGGCAGAATACTGTGTAAATAATAAATAAATCTTTAAAAAAAAGAAATAAATAAATAAACCCACTAGGCACAAGACCACTGTGCTATATCCTTTGCCATGTTTTTACTTTTTATTTTGAATCAAAGTCTCATTGAAATGCCTGCGCTAGCCTTAGACTTAGCCCAGGAAGGCCTTGCCCTCTTACTCCTCCTGACCCCGCCTCCTGAGTAACTGAGATAATAGCCTGTGATGCCAGGGCTGGCTTTGCTTTTGGGTTTTGTTTTGTTTTGTTTTGGTTTTGGTTTTTGGAGACAGGGTTTCCCTGTGTAGCCCTGGCTGTCCTGGACTCGCTTTGTAGACCAGGCTAGCCTCGAACTCACAGCGATCCGCCTGCCTCTGCCTCCCGAGTGCTGGGATTAAAGGCGTGTGCCACCACGCCCGGTTGCTTTTGGTTTTTTGAGACAGAGTTTTTCTATGTTGCCCAGGTGGCCTCAAATGTGCCATCCTCCAGCCTCTCCCTCTCCAGTGCTAAAAGTTAGCAAGTGTGAGCCTCCAAATTTACTTTGTACTTACAATTTTAAATGTTAATTAAAATGTGTAGCTCAGGGGCTAGAGAGTTGGCTCAGAGGTTAAGACCTCTTCCAGAGGTCCTGAGTTCAATTCCCAGCAACCATATGATGGCTCACAACCATCTATGATGAGATCTGGTGCCCTCTTCTGGCGGACAAGCACACATGCAGGCAGAAAATTGTATACACAATAAATAAAATCTTTTCTTAAAAATGTGTGGCTCACCCTGGCACGATGTCACACATCTGCAGTCACTCTGGAGGCAGCGGCCACTCGCCAGGAGCAACCGTGGAAGGATGCCATCTTGGAAGCAGATAGCCAGGTTCTGCAAGACAACTCTCCATAGGCAGTCCCAATGGCCTCTACTTTGTTTCCTGTTTTTGTTTTCTGCTGTGTAGCCCAGGCTGGCCTCAAGCCATGGCATTCCTCTTTCTTGCCTTAGCATCTCAAATATTAGGATTACAGGTGTTTCCCACCATGCCTGACTCTTTTTTTTGTTTGTTTGTTTTTTGTTTTTCAAGACAGGGTTTCTCTGTGTAGCCTTGGCTGTCCTGGACTCCCTTTGTAGACCAGGCTGGCCTCGAACTCACATCGATCTGCCTGCCTCTGCCTCCCGAGTGCTGGGATTAAAGGTGTGTGCCACCGTACCTGGCTTCCTTCTTCTTCTTCTTTTTTTTTTTTTTTTTTTTTTTTTTTTTTGAGACAGAGTTTCTCTGTATAATCTTGGCTCCTGCTTTTTAAAAAATTAGTATTTACGGCCAGGTGTGATGGTGCATGCCTTTAGTCCCAGCATTCCAGAGGCAGAGGCAGAGGCAGGCAGATCTCTGTGAGTTCAAGACCAACCTGGTCTAAAAAAATGAGTTCCAGGACAGCCAGGGCTGCATGGAGAAACCAGGTCTCAAAAAACCAATAAATACTCCTCTCCCTCCCTCTCTCTCTCTCTCTCTCTCTCTCTCTCTCTCTCTCTCCCTCTCTCTCTCTCCCTCTCTCTCTCTCTCTCTCTCCCTCTCTCTCTCTCTCTCTCCCTCTCTCCCTCAACCCTCTCATCTTATCTTCTCCCCCTTTTCCTTCTCTCCCCATGCTCTTAATAAACCTCATATAACAAAACACAGTAAATAAATAGTATTCATAATGAGAGAAATGGAGGGGCTGGAGAGATGGCTCAGAGGTTAAGAGCACTGTCTGTTCTTCCAGAGGTCCCGAGTTCAATTCCCAGCAACCACATGGTGGCTCACAACCATCTACAACGAGATATGGTGTCCTCTTCTGGCAGACAGGCACACATGCAAGCAGAATATGTATAAATAATAAATATTTTTTTAAAAAAGAGAGAAATGGAAAGAAATTATCTATGTATGAAATTTTCAAAGAAAAAACCTTAAAATATTAAGAAAATTTTATGGGGATGGAGAGATGCCTCATTAAATACTCAGCATTTAAGAGTACTGGCTGCTGTTCCAGAGGAAGAGAGTTCAGTTTCCAGCACCCACATGGCTGCTCACAATTGTCTGTAACTCTAGTTCCAGGGATCCTGGCCTCTGTAGGCACTACACATGTGAGCAATTACATGCATGCAAAACATTCATATACATAAAATTAAAACCCTTAACTGGGTGCTGTTGGGCGCACTTTTAATCCCAGCACGGCAGAGACAGGCAGCTCTCTGTGAGTTCAAAGCCAGCCTGGTCTAGAACAGCCAAGGTGACAAAAAGAGAGAGAGAGAGAAGGAAAGAAAAGAGAGAAAAGAAAAAGGAAAGAGAAAGAAAAGAAAAAAGTAAACAAAAAGAAGCATTAATTATTTTTTTATTTTTTGGTTTTTTGAGACAGGGTCTCTTTGTGTTAGCCTTGGCTGTCTTGGACTCTTGTAGACTAGACTGTCCTCGAACTCACAGTGATCCGCCTGCCTCTGCCTCCCGAGTGCTAGGATTAAAGGCACGCGCCACCATGCCTGGCTTAGAAATTAAAATCTTTAAAAATAACATTTCTTAGGACAACCAAGACAACAGAGAGAAACCTTGTCTCAACAAAACAAAACAAAACAAAAACCTGTTTATTCTGGACTGTCAAGATGGGCCAGCAGGTGAGGGTGCTTGCTGTTAAGCCTGATGGTCTGAATTCCATCTCTGGGACCCACATAGTGGAGGAGGAACTGATTCTTATATGCTGTTTTCTGACCTCCACACAGGTCCATGACACATGCTTCCTCACCCCACCCCCACACGTGCACAGAATAAATAAGAGGAAAAGTTTAAGGTAATTTTTAAAATATTTTTTGAGGGGCTGGAGAGATGGCTCAGAGGTTAAGAGCAGGTCCTGAGTTCAGTTCCCAGCAACCACATGGTGGCTCACAACCATCTAGAATGTGATCTGGTGCCCTCTTCTGGCATGCAGGTGTACATGCAGGCAGAGCACTGTACATAATGAATAAATCTTTTTTTTTTCAGAGACAGGGTTTCTCTGTGTAGCCTTAGCTGTCTTGGACTCGCTTTGTAGACCAGGCTGGCTTCGAACTCACAGCATTCCACCTGCTTCTGCCTCCTGAGTGCTGGGATTAAAGGAGTGTGCCACCACAGCCAGCTAATAAAAATTTTTAAAATTTATTTTTAACATTTTTTTTGAGACAGAGTTTAACTATGTAGCCTGAGCTGACCTGAAACTCTTGGTCCTCCTGCCTCAGCCTCCCCAAGTGCTAGTGTTAATAGCAATATCGCCGAAGGTCCCAGGGTGTTCATCTAATATGCTCTGCATTCATGGGTTCAGCAACGGCTGAAAGGGCCCAGGAGAGCAGTCTTGTCTGCATAGCTTACGCACATCTGCTGTGGTCTCTTCCCATCGGGCACTCAGAACTCCCAAGCAGGATTCCTGCGCTGTGGGTTGGCTCTGCTGAGCTCAGGAAGCAGGCGCCATCTATCTATTCCCTCTGTTTCCTCTCTGGGGCTAGGGTTCCCTTTTCTGGACTTTCTGCCCCTTGTGAACACTGCCACAAATCCTTGCTCAATACAAGTATAGCGAGGCGTCGTGCTCCGACTATGTGTGCCCGGCCAACGCCATACCTACCGTGAAAGAAGGGGCTGTTTCTTCATATGCCCTATGCAGACGAGGAGACTGAAGCCCAGAGCACCGGAGTGACCTGACCACGGTCACACAGCTCTGGGGGAATGAAGGAGCCACTTGGAACTCCTGACTAGAGTGTGACTGCGAGCCCGGTGGCTACATCATCTACTGTACCCAGCGCTGGAAATAAGGACAGAATAATTAATGTGTTTCTGGTTTTTTTGAGACGGTAGCCTAGGCTGTTCTAGAACCCACTAAGTAGCTCAGGCTCGCTGTGAACTTGCAGCCTCCTGTCTCAAATCTCGGTTTACAGTTGTGGGCCAGCTCGCCTGAGTCCTGTGGAAACGATTTGGAGGGTCTCTCACAGACTCACAACTTGCTTGGCCAACAACTGTAATGCAGGGAAGGGGGGCGCTCCTCTCCACTTGACAGAAGAGGAAACTGAGGCACAGAGACGCAGGTGCCCTCGCCAAGTCCAGCAGAACGGTGGAAAGGCCAACAGGAACCTGCACCCCTCTGCCCGCCCGCCCCGCCCCGCCTGCAGGTTCTGGTCTTGGCTTCAGCCCAGTCCCGGCCAGCACCCGACCGCAAGGAAGCGCAGCCGCCCCCTCTTCCGCCAGCCCTGGGAATCTGGTTTCTGGGGAAGTGACTCAGTGCCCTGAGGCCACGCGAGGCTTGTCCACTTCCAATCCTGGTAATTAAAGCCCCTAATTGCTCTGCAGCTGGGAGCCTAGAGTCCCCTCCGGGATCCACGCACGCTTCCTGGGCGGGAGCCTGGCGACGGCGGGCGGGCACGAGGTTCGCGCGCCCCCTGCTGGTCATGGTCGGCTGCGGGGCTGTAGCCTGCCGCCCTGAGACCCTGGAGGACACGGGTTTCTTGAGAGTTTTCTCCCTTAGGAGGCGCTTTTCAAAAACAACAACAAATTCAGTTATTTGCCCTTCTACCCCCTTTCCCCTACCTCCCCATCCCGCCTTTGTTGGAGGTTGGTCTGATGTATTTTGCTGCTAATTACTGCTTGAGGTCTCTGTGACCCAAGAGCCTGATCTGTTTGACCAATAAACGGCCTTCACACCTGGGCAGGGCAAATGGGATAGGTGTGGTTAACGTTCCTGGGCTTGGGGGAGACAGATTGTTGGAAAGAGAGGCAGGAGGAGAAGAGGAAGGAGGAGGCCATCATGGGTTAAGTGGAGGAGAAGCACATGGCCGGCGTGGATGGAGACCTGGCCCAGATGATGATAATTAGCAAGTATTTGGGATTATGCATGGGCGTTGGCTTGATAGAAAGTATTAGAAGCAGATGGCATGGGATTGGGGCAGGTATCCTGCCCCACTATGGGATTAGGGGATTAATATCTGCCCTGCCCCAGGTTAACTAAGGTTATTTAAAAATATAACAGGTGTCTGTGTCTTGATTGATTGCTAGAGGGCTTGAAAATACTGCTGTAATAGTAGGTATAGGCCTAATAATAAACAATATTATGGCTGGGCATGGTGGCACATGCCTTTAATCCCAGGACTCGGGAGGCAGAGGCAGGTGGATCCCTGTGAGTTTGAGGACAGCCTGGTCTACAAAGCGAGTCCATGATAGCCAAGGCTACACAGAGAGACCATGTCTTAAAAACAAAAAAACAAAACAAAACAAAACAAAAAAACCCCCAAAAGATTATTAGGGCATACTGGTAAAAATAACCACAGCCCCCCTTCTGTTTTGGAGGGGGTGGTAGTGGGGATGGCTCCCAGGGCCTGGCACTGGCTGCCAGGCAACCAGTCTAACTCTGAGCTACACCCCCAGCGATTTAGGATCTTCTAACCTTCATTTCCTCATCCATAAATCAAAGATAAGAAACAACTCTTAAGCTAAGCGTGGTGGCACACAGCTTTAATCCCTGTACTCAGGAGGCAGAAGCAGGTGGATACTTGTGAGTCTGAGGCCAGCCAGCCGCAGCTACATATTGAGACCCTGCCAAAACAGAACAAAACCACAAATAAGTAAATAAAATAACTCCAGTTGGTTGGCTTGTAGTGAAAATGGAGTCAAAGATTTCATGTGGAAGTCTGTTCCATAGTAAGTGCTCAGTAAGTGCTATTATAGTGTATTGTCAATTACTTGCAAGGCACCAATCTGGTGATGTCCTGCTCTGTACACATACTCTAAAGCCTTCCCTAGCTCCCTCTTACGTCAGCCGCGTCTTCATCAGTAAGCGCCAAACACCCATGCTCTAGCCAATGGACGCTTCTCCTCCTGTCTATTCTCCCAGACTTTTGGCAGTACTTTCCATGTCTTCGTTTCTCCTCCCTTTCTCCTGTTTGCTAACTCCTATGCACCCTTCAAAACCACCCAAAATGTGATTTCCACCTGAAGACAGTCCTAGCTCCCTGGGGGGTGTAGCATTCTCTGACAGGCAGTGGCCTTGTCTTTTTGGTTTTGGAGATAGGGTTTCTCTGGGTGGCCTTGACTTTTATGCAGGACTCCTTCACTTGCCTGAGTTCGTCGAAGGATGGAGCAGGTGGTCTACTCTCTCTGAGTCCTGTAGTTCCCGGGATGAGGCTGGCACTTGGTGTAGAGTCACACTTGGCCTTGGTGTTCATCTGCTCCCCCTTAAGGGGCCATCCGTGCTATAGCAGCATGTCCTGGGCCATTCCTTTTGATGGTTCAGTAACATTCCACTGTGTGGGTGGTACCACGCTCGTGTTGAAACCTTGGGGTGCCACCCCGGTGCTATAGCTCTCACCTTGTATGAATGGGGCCTTGGGTTCGCGGTCAGTACTACACGAAAAAAATCTGCAAATTGACAATGATTACACTGAGGCAAAATGGCAGGCAGGTCAGTGTGGGAAGCTGGTGACCCTAAAGCCCAGGCTGGTAAGAGCAGCCTGGGGTCTGTGACCCTCTTAAGCCTTAGTCCCCTTATCTGTAAAATGAATGGGAGGACAGCACCCACCTGCCCTAGTCAGGGTCACTGCTGCTGCACTGGAACCCCATGACCAGAAGCAAGCTGGGCAGGAAAGGGTTTATTTGGCCCTCACTTCCACATCCTAGTCCATCCCTGAAGGAAGTCTTCAAGTCCTTACAAATCTGCTTTGAGGCCAGGGGGTGGTGGCACAGGTCTATAATCCCAGCACTTAGGAAGCAGAGGCAGGTGGATCTCTATGAGTTCGAGGCCAGCCTGGCCTACAAAGTGAGTCCAGGACAGCCAAGGCTACACAGAGAAACCCTGTCTTGAAAAAACAAAACAAAATCTGCTTTGTGAACATGGCCTATGTTCTCTGTTCTCTGTGTGCATCAGAAGAGGGCGGTCTTTCCTATCCTTGTGGGTAATGGAGAATAATACCAGTTCCTTTTTAAGGGCAGCTCCAGGGGAAAGCTTTGTGGCTGGCCAGCACCCCCAGGGTTCCTTCTCTTCCCACCTCCCGAACGCTGGGGTTACAGGTGCACATTTGGGTGTCTGGCTCTTTCTTTTTGAAATTTTATCTTATGTGCATTGGTGTCTTGCCTGTATGTATATCTCTGTGAGGGTGCCAGATCTTGGCGTTACAGACAGTTATGAGCTGCCATGTGGGTGCTGGGATTTAAACTCAGCACCTGTGGAAGAGCAGTCAATGCTCTTAACCTCTGAGCCATCTCTCCAGCCTGGGGGTGGGGGGTGGGGGGCTGGTTCTTTATGTGGACTCTGCGCTTCTGAACTAAGGTCAGCACCCTTGCACGGCAAGCATCTTCCTAACTGACCACCCCATCTGTATGACAGCCCCATCCGTGTGGATTTTGAAAATACATTTGCTTGTTGGTTGTGCTTCCTGCAACATAACATGTGGAGGTCCTGGCTCACCTTTGGGGAGTTACTCTTTCATCTTGCGGAATCTGGGGTCTCAATGGCAAGCACCTTTACCTACTGAGCCATCTCACTGGCTCATCGTGGTAGTTTTGTTTTTGTTTTTAAACTTATTTTCTGAGTACCTGGGACAGCAGGATGCTCTCTAAGTGCTACTGGCTGGGTGAACAACTGGAATGAAGGGAAAGTACTGAATCAGAACAGAGCAGGACTTGGGGGGTATCATCTGCCCCCTTGAAGAGGAAGCGGCAGGGCTGGAGAGATGGCTCAGTGGTTAAGGACCCGGGTTCAGTTCCCAGCACCCACATGGCAGCTCCCAACTGTCTATAATTCCAGTTCCAGGGATTCTGACACCTTCATACCAATGCACATAGACTAAAATTAAAGAAATTATTAAAAAAAAAAAAAAGAAGAAGGAGAAGAAGAGGAAGTGGCCCAGTGAAGGGATCAGAATGGGCAGCCAAGTACTGGAGGGTGTGGGGAAACTTCTGGAACAGAGGACAGGAAGAGGTCTGGGGCACAGTACATTCTGGAACACGGAGAAGGCAGGTGGTGGGGAGAGAAAAGAGAGGAAACAATGACAAGGATGGAGGGGCAGCAAGAGTCAGTACAAAGAGCCGGGCGGTGGTGGCGCACGCCTTTGATCCCAGCACTCGGGAGCCAGAGGCAGGCGGACGGCTGTGAGTTCAAAGCCAGCCTGGCCTGCAAAGTGAGTCCAGGACAGCCAGGGCTACGCAAAAAATCCTGTCTCAAAAAACCAAAAATAAATAAATAAATAAAAGAGTCAGTACAAGGAAGGCTTTTCGGCTGGCAGGGAGGATTCTGGTCTTGATCCTGAGGTGGTGGTGAGCTGTGCCTTGCCTTTAACCAAGAGAACAGAGGATTTGGTTTGAGGCAAGCTTCAAGAGGAACCTTGAGGCCGCTGGCTGGAGGTGGAGAATAGAGCCTAGGGCCCCAGGGGTCCAAGGAGGAGAGAAAGCGCCTGAAGAACCCTGATGGGGAGTGAGATGGGGAAGTGTTGGATTTGAGACGTGGTTTGTAGGCAAAACCATATCCTTGGCCACAGCCCAGTGTTGGTTCCCTAATTCTACTTTTTTGGTCTTTCTGATTCATGGTCCCTTCAACCCATCTTTAGTCCCCAGCCACAAAGGTATTGGCTACTGGAAGCAGCTGGAAGGTGGAGACTGCCTAAGGCCCCTCAGTGCCAATGATGGACCATCACTCGGCCATGAAAAGGATGGAATGCCAACTTCAGCATGAACTGGCCTCCAGCCCTGGAGAGGGACGTACCCCAGGGACGGACACCATGGATTCTGTGACTCTATATGTGGAATCCACAGAGACACAGGGTTGAGGCTTCCTAGGGCTGGAAAGTGGGGACTAACTTTCCCCTTTTTTTGATGGTGCTGGGAACCTCACAATTGTGAGTGAGGCTCCCTTCTCACGAACGTGGGGCCTTACGCATGCTAGACAGGTACTCTACCACTGAGCTACATCCCCTGCCCGGGGATCTTTTTCTGAAGTAATAAAAATGTCTCATAGCTGGGCATAGCCATGCTTGCCCTGTCATTCCAGGCAAGAGAATCATGAATTCAGGTCCAGTCTGGGCTATATTATGAGGTCGTCTCTCAACAAACCAACAAACCTGCAAGCAACTACACACAGGTTGGTTCCGCAACACTGGGAATGCAGCAAAGGCAGTCAAATTGTATGCTTTGAAATAGATTTTTCAAGTGACTTTCACCTCCATTAAAAAAAAAAAAAAAAAAAAAAAAAAAAAAAAGGCTGGGCAGTGGTGGTGCATGCTGTCGGCTCAATTACCTTAACAATTATACCTTATTGTGAACTTATTAAACCAGCATACCTCCCTTACAATCCAGTAGCCTGAACAAGAGAGAAAGGAGATGAAGGAAAACAAGAATGGAACCTGGGTGTCAGGTCCTAGGAGCGATTCTCCTGGCATAGTCAGCAGGATTTCTTCAGACCATCAATTCCACCAAAGTTGCTGCTGGAACCTGGAGCAACTGGAACCTGAAGCCTAGAATCTAAGTTTTCCCAGGAGTGGTTCTCTCTAGGAGCATCTCGAAGTGCAAGGATGAACAGCCAAAAAAACCAAGTCCCAACAAAGAGCCCCAAGCCTCCTGGTTTGGGTTTATATACATACCCTCTCAGTCTGTTCAAGGATATTTTTCAACTGGCAACAACCAAGCTCCTCCACGAAGTGGTTCGACTTCTAAGTGGAAAAACATCCTGCCCTCTCACATCTAAGTGGCAAACATCCTGTAGGGGACACCTTTACTCCTAACACTCAGCAGGCAGAGGCAGAAGGATCACTGTGAGTTTGAGGTCAGCCTGGTCTACAGAGCGATTTCCAGAGCAGCTACAGAGAAATTCTACTACTACCACTATTGCCACCACTACTACTACTATTGTTGTTATTTGTGAGACAGGGTTTCTCTGTGTAGCCTTGGCTGTCCTGGACTCCCTTTTGTAGACCAGGCTGGCCTCGAACTCACAGTGATCCGCCTGCCTCTTCCTCCCAAGTGCTGGGATTAAAGGTGTGCACCACCATCACCCGGCCTTACTATTATTATTATTATTATTATTATTATTATTATTATTATTATTATTATTATTATTATTATTACATTTTGAGATAGAGTCTTGGTATGTAGCTATGCCTTTGCAGCTATCCTCCTGCCTCTGCCCACCCCCTGCCCGCCTCCATTGCTGGAAATATAAGTGTGTGCTACCATGCATGCCTGAAGGCCAAGTTTTCCCCAAATTCACAGGTTCCTATGCAATGTGGCCTCCTAAAAGCCTTCAGCCAGCCAGGCCTGGTGGCTCACGCTTTTAATCCCAACCCTAGGGAGGCAGAGGAGGATCTGGGAGTTCGAGGCCAGCCACTTCTACAGAGTGAGTTTTAGGTCAGCCAGTGCTACACAGAGAGCCCCCGTCTCGAAAAACCTAAAAACAAAAAACAAACAAACAAACAAAACCAACCCCTTCATCCATAACTTCTTTTTCCTCCACTCGCTCACTGCCCTTCTCTGAGCCTTTTCACTTGCTGTTCCTTCCTCCTGGGACAGATGGAAGGAAATCATCCTTCCTGCAGGTCTCCTCAGCGGCCATTTCTAAGAGTTTGTCTTAAGGCTGCACTCCTGCTGTTTGTCGTCTCTTCCTCACACCGCACACTTTTAGAACCGTTTGTTGATTGACTCCTGCCTCTTTCTCTCTGGATCACACTGCACCACAGTAGGCGCTAGTGAGACGCTGTGGAATCAAGCAGGGATCCTGGTCTGTCCTGTTTGGCTCTTGTCCTCGGGCTAGGAGGACCCAGGATAGGAAAGGTAGCAGGAAGTGAGGAGGACGCAGAAGGAACAGGAAGTAAAGAATTCTGGGAGGTGGAACAGTGTTATTTTGGGAAGAGAAGGGGAGGGAAAAAAAAAAAGCCCAGCAATTCCTACTTACTGGGAACGCCTGCAATTGAGTCACACCCTGTAAATATTATGCTTGTCTTTGTGTTTTACAGACTAGACATAGAAGCTCAGAGAAGTACTGCCGAGAGGTCCCGCAATTCGGCTTCTTCCTAGAACTTTCTCTCTTCACCTGGGCAAGTGCTTGGATGGCTTGGTATCCCGTACGTTTACAACAGATTTTTTCCGGAAACGACATGGGTTAAACTCTTTTTTTTTTTTTTTTCTTATAAAGACAGCGTCTCACCCTGGGAGTCCTGGCTAGTCTGGAACTGGATACATAGGCCAAGCTGACCTCGAACTCACAGACACACACCTGTCTCTGCCTTCTAAGTGCTGGGAGTAAAGTTGTGCACCAGCCGTCTCGCAAGCTGATGTCTTTAATTTACGAATCTGCACTAGCTTTTTCCTCTGCTCAAATCCTCAGCCTTTCTGGGACAGAACTCTGGGGACGCCTGATCCCGGCACTGTGCCTTTAAGAGTGGTTTCCAGGCGCGCGTGTGTGGGCGTGGCAAATCCGGAGGCGGGGCCTAGTGGGGGCTGACCAATAGGCGGGCGTATGTAGCTCGGGGGCGGGCCCCTCCAGGGCGGGCCGCTCAGGGTTAAAGGGGCGCCCGCGGGGCGCCGCCGATCGGCCCCGGAGAGACAAAGCGCCCGCTCCTCGCCGTCCCTGAGCGGTTCCGGGCCATGGGCGGGACAGACCGTCGTGCCAGCCCCGCAGCCAGGTGAGGCCGGCTGGGCGGGCTTGGCGACGGGGACGGGATCCGTGCGGCCATCGCCCGGGACCCACCCGCGGCCTCCATCGCGGCTCGGCCGCGCACCGCCGGGGCTTGCGGTTCTGCGGTGGTGCCCTGCCTCAGTTTTCCTCGAGTTCTGTCCGCGGGACCAGCTGTAACGCCACGGGTGGTGGGCCCATCACTTGTCTTACATTTTTAAATATTTATTTTTGTTTACGTGTGCGTGTGTGGAGGTCAGAGGGACAACTTTCTTGCAGGAGTCGCGGCTTTGCGTCTTCCATGTGGTTTCTGGTGCTCGAACTCAGGTCAGAAGGCTTTGGCGACAAGTGCCTTAAACCGCTGAACTGTTTCGCCAGTACAGCCTTTTTGTGGGTTTTTTGTTGTTTGTGAGACAGGGTCCCACTGTGTAGCTCTGGCTGGCCTGGAACTCGATAATTAGAACAGGCTGGCCTCTAACTCACAGAGATCCACCTGCCTATGCATTCCGAGTGCTGGGATCAAAAGTGTGCACCACCATACACGGCATGGGACGTTTTTTTATTTTGCTTTTAAACAGGGTCTTGCAGTGTAGCTCAGGCTGGCCTCTGCCTTCCAAGTGCTGGAATGACAGGTGTGCGCCGCCCCACCACGCTGGGTGTTTCGGCTCCTTTAGCATACTTGCCCAGTAGTTTGTCACAGGCCTTCCTTATTTTTAGCTTATCCGAGCCTCCTTGAAGCCCATTGAGGCAACTGAGGTCTGAGAAGTGGCAGTGACGACAGACTTTGAACTTGAGGAGACCTGGGTGGTAGGAAAGTGGGGAGCAGTTTCTCTCTCCAGGGGAAGCAAGAGCCTGGGCCCTGCTGCTTCCCAGACAAAGGCTAGGAACCTGGTGGCTGGGTGGTCTGTGTGCCGCTGACCTTGGGCCAGGGTGTCACATCTGGGCAGTCGGGGGAGGGTGGCTGATGGGCACCAGGCAGGTTAGTCCTAATTGTGTAGGAGGTTGGTGCCCCGTTGAGCCCTTTTGCCCAGAGCCTGTACTTTGGGTAGGTCATTTTTGTTTTTTTCTTTTTTTGGTTTTTTGAGACAAGGTTTCTCTGTGTAGCCTTGGCTGTCCTAGACTCGCTGTAGACCAGGCTGCCCTCGAACTCACAGTGATCCTCCTGCCTCTGCCTCCCGAGTGCTGGGATTACAGGCGTGCGCCACCACGGCCGGCTGGGTAGGTCATTTTTCACATCCATGAATGTGGGGTGGGAGCCACCCCTGGTCACACACAGCACCCTCACGTTGACAGTGGTTTGCTTTGTCCTGTAGGCTCCTGAGTAGCTGTTACACACCAGGCACTCAGATTCAGACAGAAAAACCCTCCCCTCCTGGAGCAGGCACGAATGACCCAGGTAACGCCCAGCTGGGGTACAGGACAGAGAGCCTGGTGTGGTCTCTTGCTCCTCCCAGGTGATGGTGAAGCTGAGGAGGGCAGCCTAGGGAGAGAGAAACAGCCAGGGCAAAGGTCCTGATGGAGGGACAGAAAGGCTGAGGCCCCGTGACAGAAGTGGGTAGAGATTGGGGAAAGGAGCTGAGATTTGGGGGGGGGGGGGGGGGGGAAGGGGGGGGGGAAGGGGGGGGGGGGGCGCGGAAGAAGGGAGCTGAGAAGTGGGTAGAAGTCATGGGAGGTAAAGGCCCCTCTGTGGACCCAGGGGAGGGCCCTAGGGAGGTGATCTTACCTTGAGGTAGCCAGATAGGAAGGGTCAAAGGTGGAGGCAGGTGACGGCTGTAGTGGTTCCAGCAAACAGATGGGACCTAGAGATAAGAGTTAAACAGCCGTTGCTTTGGAGGGCAGACAGGGAGGGGGCAGGCGGGGCAAGGGGGGAAATCACCTGGCTTCAGGGATTAGATGTGGGGGTGAGAGGGCCACCAGGGGCCGGCCATTTGCTGAGACAGGACAGACTAGAGGGAGGCCAAGTACACTTGTCAACAGCAGCAGCCACACAGCAGAGGGCCAGGTTCTCAGTGTCCCAGCCTCATTGCCTTAACCTTGACTTAGACAGTCTTGCTCTCGTTTTTATAGGTGAAGAATTAGAGGTGCAGGGAGGCTGACCGTGCGCACCTGAGGCCACCCAGCCTGGACGTTGAGCTGACCTGTGAACAGAGGGAGGGAGTGGAGCCGGGTGGGCAGCCTGTGGTAGGTTCTATGAGAATCGGACCCCCCCCCCCCCCCGTGAGTCATGTGCAATTGTTTTGGAAGGGGTGCATGAGTCACTTATGCAGAGAGGCTCAGAGAGGGACAGCTAGCGTAAGAAGCCACACAGCACCCAGCCCCATTGCTCTGTAGGGACAAGGGTGTTGAAGAAGGCAGGAAGCTGTCCCTGACTACAACGTGGGCGGCATGAGGTGGCAAGAAAATAAGTATTTGTTTGGCAGCAGTTTGTCCCTCCACCCGGGTCAGGTGGTGCAACCTGCAGGCCCTACAGAGCCACCACCCAGACCTCACCCCTCCAGACCTCAGGCAAGGCACCACTCAGGCAGAGGGGTGGACATTAGTTGACTGCTGCGGTTCAGGCTCTTTATATACGTGGCTGCCGCCTGCACCGAGTGAGGCTGTGACTGGGGACCCACAGGGTATAGGACCTCCTCTAAGTGGCCACACTGATAACCCGAGGGCCACCTCCCGTTAGGTCCTACCGCCCGCTGCTGCCCCAGTGTGTACTTTTGGGAAGATACACGTTAGAGTGCCCTGTCTCCGTCAGTCTGGGCTGAGCCTGTGTTATCTAGGTTACTTTCTAACCCGCTCCAGTGCTCTGAGTGCATTTGTTTCTACTCCCTGCCTGACTCGGATCACCCCTCCTCACAGCAGGAGGTTTTGACCACAGGACCCCCCGTGTTCGCTGTTCCCCCCTGCCATGGTCCTCCCTAAGGCTCCCTCTCTGGCCAACCTGACCTACAAACCAAGGGCAAGTCTCGGAGCTGGGACCTCCAGGCACCAGCAAAGGCTCTGGCCAACTTGCTTTTGAGTCCTTGTCTTTGTGGCTGACCTTGATGTGCCTCAGTTTCCCCATCCGACACACAGATGCAACTATAACACCAGTCCATGCCACCCAAGGTCATTGCTAGACTGACAGAGCTAAGCTAGGCTAAGTGTCCAGCGAGCCGAATAGTTTTATGTTTCTTCCTTGGTTAAGGGCAGCAGGAGTGCTCCAGATGGCGACGCGAGACTCCTGTCTTCCCCGTGTTCCCTGGGAGCCTTGGGGTGGGTGTGGTGGAAGGTGGCTGGCTGCTGGTGGCCGGGGAGCCTGTGATCATAGGAGTATCATCTCTGGTGCAGGGGACAGGCGCAGGCCTTGCGGCCATGAAGCTGAACGAACGCAGCCTGGCTTTCTATGCGACCTGCGATGCGCCGGTGGACAATGCAGGCTTCCTGCACAAGCGCGGCGGGCGCGGGGCCGGCTCGCACCGGCGCTGGTTTGTGCTCCGTGGCAACATGCTCTTCTACTTCGAAGCGGAGGCCAGCCGTGAGCCACTGGGCGTCATCCTGCTGGAGGGCTGCACAGTGGAGCTGGTGGACGCCAGGGAGGAATTCGCCTTTGCTGTGCGCTTCGCCAGTGGCCGTTCCAGGCCCTATGTGCTGGCTGCCGACAGCCAAGCAGCCCTGGAGGGCTGGGTGAAGGCATTGTCACGGGCCAGCTTCCACTACCTGCGCTTGGTGGTGCGAGAGCTGGAGCAGCAGCTGGCAGCCATGCGTGAGGGAGGCCCCACCAACGTCTTGCCTGCCGACCCAAGCTCTGTCTCGAACCCGCGAGCCAAGGAGAATGGCCGGGCGGTGTGGAGTGTGCTGCCTGAGCAATCTGCTGCAGCCCCCCAGCGCCCACCACTGCCACCCCGCCGCAGGGCCCCTTCAACCAACGGGCCCTTGGCATCTTTCGCCCAGCTGCATGAGCGATACGGACTAGAGGTGCAGGCCCTCAGGAACCAGTGGCGTGGAGGCCAGGCTGGCCTGGCTGGCCTGGAGGTCCCCTGGCATCCTTCTGGTTCAGATGGGATCAGAACCCAGACCCAGGACCAGCCCTAAGGGGCCTACTGGTTCTGAGGAAAGCCTGAGTACAAAAGGCCCTAAAACGGCTTGGACTCAAGCCAGGCTCCTCGGGGGCGTACAGGACGTGTGACTCAGAAGATCTGGCCCCTGGGGACAGTGGCACTTACTGCCGAGAAGAATCTGGGACCTGAAGATGCTTCAAGAGCCTGAGGAGCTGGTTTCTAGAGAACACTGCCCCAGGGCAGCCTGGGTGTCCTTGAGAGCCCTGAAGTTGGCCACAAGCTGGTGGGGCCCAGGGTCCATCTGTCGCCAGGTCTCACAAGGATCTGAGGCCTGGGCCTGGTAGCTGCTGCCTGGGCTGCTGATTGTGGGCCTGAAGCCGCAGGGAGAAGGTGGAGCTTGAACTGATAAATCTCCAAGGCTCTTGGCCGGGAACCAGCTAAGGCAGGACTTTGCCCGGCCTTGGAGGAAAGGGGGGGGCCCTCGGGCCAAAGCGGGGTCCTCTGAGAGCCACCTGACCTCAGCCCTGGGCTGTGACCCAGCTTCCTCAGCAGGTTCACCTGGAGGATAGGCCCCCAGCTGATGTCATGTCTGCAGGGGGAGAGTCCAGGTGCTGCCCCTGGCCCCCAGCAGCTGACCAGCGGGCTTCCCCACTGCGCCTGCTTCTCACTCATCACAGGGCTGGCTGTCTTCCAGAGTGTTGGGCGGGACAACTGCTCCACCTGGGTCTTGTTTACAGTCCTCCTCAGTGCCCTGCCCTGGGGACCGGAGGACACTGTCACTCCAATCACTGCATTATATGGACAGATTTCACCCTGGCCCCTCTCCTCAGTCCCAGGAGGCTCCCAGCTGGGGTTCCATGGGTGCATCTGTCACCAGGGCCTCTTGGCTCCCTGCTGGCTCAGGGGCCAGGGCTTGGCTGTTGTTTTCTCTTTGAAGTAAGTAAGGTATTGCATTTGTCTAGTATCCCGCTGCCACTGCTATTGTCACTGTCGGCTGGCTGCAAAGGGTGGCACTGTCTCCAGGGAGCTGGGCCCTAGGAGGAGACACACAGGCGCCTAGCTGACTTGGCCCTTACCTCTCTGTGCCCTGAGCTCAGCTGACTGTACAGGTGCCTCCTGGGACTTCATCTCTGTCTCTTCAACTCTCCCACTGCGTGGGGCTCAGGACTTTCTGGCATGGTCCAGCTAGAGTGCTGAAGTGTAGACTCTAGTCTGGGACGGGTTTACAAACTCTCAAGGTACGGGGCAGGGGTAGAGATGCCCCCTTTTCCAGAAGCACAAGATGAGGTCCAGCTAATTTTGCAACTAGGAGAGATGTCAGCCGTGGACAGGGCACGAGGGCCATAATAAAAGCTGGTCAAGTAATGTCTGCTTCTATTATTTTTCTCCCTGCAGAATCTACAGTTGATAGATCTGATGGGTCCTAGAAGGGAGGTGACTGTTGTCCTTTAGCCAGGCTCTTGGGGAAGACACTGGCCTCATCTTAAGGGGGTAGGGGATGGAGGCTCGTAGAGGTCACACAGCTGGAGGGTCAGCTGGGATGCCAACCGCTGACCTTGTGGCCGGCGGTACCTCCAGGAGGTACATGGAGGACAATGGGGGCAGGAAGAAAGATGAGAAGATGATTGACAGGTAGGCTGGGCACAGCTTCCGAGGATTGGGAGGGATGTAAAAGGAAAAGGGTCCAAGGCTGGCTCTTGGCCATCCCAGCACCCATCCCAGCAAGCAAGGCAGAGGCAGGAGGAGCCCAGGGCCAGCCTAGGCTACATAGTGAGCTGCTGTCTCAGCAAACCCGTCTCTTCTTACGACCTGTTCCTGGTAGCTCGGGTTGAGTACAGAGGATTCTGGCACTATGAAAAGGAGCCAGGCATGGTGGCGCACACCTTTAATCCCAGCACTCGGGAGGCAGAGGCAGGTGGATCTCCTGAGTTCTAGGACAACCTGGTCTACAGAGGGAGTCTAGGATAGCCAAGGCTACACAGAAAACCTGTTTCAAAAAACAAACAAACAAACAAAAATTACGGGAAAGAGTGATTGATTAGTAATGTCTGAGGTGAATGTCAGGTTCTCCCCTCACTGGGCTCATGGGGGCTTTATGGGAGGGAGCATGACTGAGGCTCATGATATTCCAAATGACTCGGGGTGCCTCACAGCTCTTCCTGGGCAGCCTGAAAAAAACTCAGTACCTCCAGGGACATTTACCCCTAGAGTGAACTGAGCAACCCGCATAGCTCATGTTTAAGTTTACAAAACAGAGAGTGCTGTCTGTGGTCAGGGGACCCCATGCTCCTGAGTCCTCATGTCACAGCTGCCTGAGTCAGGGCACAGAAGAGGGGGAACTGCTCCAAGAGGCAGGCTCACAGGTGTGTCCTTGTGGTGACAGGTGGACATGGGGGTCAAAGTTAGTGTTAACGTGCCTATCTGCACTCCTGCTACTGTTAGGTGTGCAAGGTACAGGATATCTAGGGGCACTGGGTGGTCAGGAATATTCTAAGAAGTCGCTGGGGATGGAGGAACACTCAGGCCATGGGTCATGGCTACCCAGCATCCACCCACCCCAAGTGATTAACCCACTTGGATCAGCCATTCTACTGACATCTGACTGCCCCCAAGTGGCCCCGTGGCCCAGTTTTGGCCAATGAGATGTGAGTGGGGTGACCCAGCATCCATCAGATAGCTGCTATGAAAAAAGTGACCAAGGCTAAGGGGATGTGGAGGGATGGGCCCCAGTACATGGCTGCTACATCTGGACAGTTCTAAAGACGGTTCAAGACCGAACCATAGATGACACACAGGGACCTGCAAGGGTCTCAGGGTGCATGTGTGTGCACAGCAGCACTGTTTGCCACATCCAGGTGGCCCCAGAACCACCTGTCCATCGGGATGGTGGGCGTACGTACCTGTGGGTCCTGCTGTCCCAGTGGATGAGAGTGGCTTCCAAGAGAGGGACAGCCAGACTTGGGATGGTGCAGAGGGCAGCTGCACTAGGCTGCTGGCTGAGTGCATCTCGAGCCTGGCCTGGAATCATCAGGCATCTTACCGAGGGCCTGGGGCCACACAGGCAGAGAGGGCAGTATTTCTGGGACCAGGTGTTTTGTCTGCTTTTTGGTGTTGGGGAGGGAACTTAGAGGCAACAGGTGGCTAGCCTCAGACTCATGCCTCAAGGCTTCAAGGAGAGAACTGTTCAGGACTGGGAGCCACCAAAGGTGACAGCTTCACACAGCAGCCATAGCCAGCGGGTTCTAACACTGCCCTCTGGCCACACCATTTCACAGATGAGGAAACAGTTCTAGGTGGCCCGATGAGAGACCTGGCTTTAAGGCTGGCATGTGGGTGCCTCAGGGTAGGATCACAAGCTAGCTCCCCGGGGAGTCACCTTTGACAAGGTCACTTCTGTTCAGCCCCACTGCTCTTGGGTCTTGGGGTGCCTTCAGCTGTATTGTCCAGGCTGTTTTCAAATGGCTACACTTCAAGCAACCTCCTGCCTCAGCATCTTGAATAATAGGGATAACAGGAATACATTGCTTTGATCTCCCTGTCCCCTGACTTTTTTTTTTTTTTTTTTTGAGACAGGGTTTCTCTGTGTAGCCTTGGCTGTCCTGAACTCATTCTGTAGACCAGGCTGGCCTCAAACTCAAGAGATCCACTTGCCTCTGCCTCTCGAGTGCTGGGACTAAAGGTGTGCGCCACCATGACCAGCATTCCCTGACTTCTTAACCTCCAACCTGGAACCAGAATGGCCAGTGCCCACTAATCTGAAATTTATAGCTACTGGACAAGGAAATATATAGCTATCCCCACTTTACAGATGGAAACACTAAGGCATAGAGAGGGTTAGGCGTTCTCTCATAGACACATAGCTCTCAGAAGTGGGGCTGTTGCAGAAACCAAGTGTGGTTCCCTGACTCAACCCACCGGGGCCTGCCCGCACAGTCACCCTTCATGGGACAGCTCCCTTTATTCTGCCCCACCCCCACCCCCTTGCTGCCTGGGAGCCAGACTTTGGGACTGAGGCAGGTGATCTTAGCCATGGATATAATGAGTCAGTTCTCTTCCAAGAAGACATGTGGAAACCATGGGGTGTAGGAAGGTTTCCTTACCAGCGAACCATCTGAGCCACTTGAACGTGGCTCTGAATCACGGGCGACTGATGGCTGAGGCCAGAGATAAGGCAGCCCCGCTTCAGATAATGGTCACACGGTTGGCAAGCTCCCAGTTCAGGCACTGGGAAGACGTACGCATGCTCCACACAATTCTAAGATGCCGTCCCAGAATGCACCTCCAACCACTGCTGCAACAATCCATTTTACAGGTGTGGAAACGGAGGCATTATGCAGCTGGGAGAGGGCCATGCTGATAGCGAAACGACCTTTTTGCGCAGACTTACTTCCTACTCCGTGTACAGGCTGGCTGAGGGCCGTGGCCTGAGGCCGCAGGTATGAACAAGACTCAATCTCAACCCTAGTCCCAGGCACCAGAGTCCAACCACCCAGCCTTCAGGCCACACTATGGAGGACAAAGTTTCAAATCGTCCTCGGCTGCCTTCAGTCAACAACCAGATGCCATGTCAAAGCAGGCCACTCCTCAGCTGGCTGTTGTGACAACAGATTGTCACCCAGTATGGCCAGAGTTTAGAGTTTTCAGAAGTTGGCATCTACAGTGCTTAAAAGGACATACCCCTATATTTGAATGCTGCCGCTCAATTAGCCAGTAATTTCTGGGCATGTGCCAACCATGTTGGCAGTTACCCAGGAGGGACAATCAGTTGTTCAAAGTCACCCTTTGCTACAAAGCAAGTCTCGGAGCAGCCTGGGTCACATGAGCCTCTCAAAACCAAGTCATGCAGCCGGTTGTGGTGATGCACACCTTTAATCCCAGCACCCAGTTTTTGCTGGGCACCTGTAACGCCAGCATTCAGCATGGTGAGGCTGAAAAACTTCAAGTTGCAGGCCAGCCTGAGCTATGCAGTGAGAACAAGGAAGGTGCAGTTGTGCTTTTAAGCCCAGCATTTGGGGGCGGGGTGGGGGACAGAGGCAAGTGGATCTCCGTGAGTTCCAGGCCAGCCTGGTGTACATAGTGAGTTCTTGGCCAGCCAGAGCTACACAGACCCTGCCTCAATAAATATATAAACAAGTGATCCAAAAGGCCTGGTTTTTATATACATTATTTTGAGCTGCTGAGGTAGCTCAGAAGGTAAAGACGCTCGCCATGCAAGCCTCACAGCCCAAGTTCGAGTCCCTGGAACCCACATGGTGGGAGAGAATCAACTCTGGCAAGTTGTCCTCTGATTTCCACACGTGTGTCCATGCTCACACACCAAAAGAAAATTATCCTGACACTCAGGAGGCAGCGGCAGGCAGAGCTCTGAGTTCCAGAATAGCCAGGGCTACAAAGTGAGACTTTGTCTTAGAAAACAAACAAAAGAGCCCACCACTGTCCAACTCCCTCCACCCCCTCCCCAAATATCCCCTCGTTTTGTACAATCCTTCTGAGGGTCAACTCTGACCCCCATCTTGCTCCCAAACTCCAGAACAAACGGGACACCCGGGATTATTATACAATTCTGTATTTAGAGACGTGTTTACAGAATGTGTCCCTTTTTTAAAATTTTAGACAAAGTTCATCAATCTCTCATAGAAACAGCGCGTGTGTGTGTGTGTGTGTGTGTGTGTGTGTGTGTGTGTGTGTGTTTTCTTTTTTTTTAACCATTGTAGGATGTGAACTGGACGGATCTGTTTGCAGGTCCAGGGGCTTCCACACAGCCAGATTTCTGTGTTCAAAGGTCACACCAAACCCTGTCACACTAAAAAGCCACGGTGAATTCTGCTGAGTTGGCGTCATCCGCGTGTGGCGTGTCCGCGTGTGGCGTGCATCGCCTCAACATGGAGTTTCGAGGTGAAGAGTGGCAGGGTCTCCCTGTGTGTGGGGGGGTGTTGCAGTGGGGGTGGCAGAGGCTGAGACAAGCTTCCTCTGGCCCAGAATGGATTCCTCTGAAAACTGGTCATGGTTTCCTATCAAAATACAAAAATACCCTCCTCTGGATAAAAATGGATACAGTGGAAAACTTCTCGATGCACAGCCAGGGTCATGGGTGGAAAAGGAGGTTTTCCAGGACCTGTTCAATATTGACAGTCTGCAGCCTCGGCTGGGTGCATGAGAGTTAGAAATTCTGGAACGTTCCTTAATTTTTTTTTCCCTTTCTGGAAATTTTTTTTTTGCTCATATGATTTCACGATAGTCACTGCACTGAGCAGCTGTCTGTCCCTCCAGCACTGGAATGGCAGCACAGGTGGCCACATATTCGTCATCAGTCACCAATTCAGCTTCCACAGTTTGAAAAAAAAAAAAAAAAAGAAAAAAATAAAAAAAGCAGGAGAGACTCAACAACCAACATGGAGGCCATTGCATCCAACGGGACCGTTCTTCCTGGGAATCATAATCAGGATGTTGGAGGAAGGTTGCTTCTGGGTTGGGGGGCAGGGGCAGAGGGTGTCACATCCTTGATCCCAAGTAGGTCTTGCGTAGGAAAAGAGACCAGGCGAAGAGACGGGGATTTGGTGGCCACGCCGTGAGGATGTGGATGCCTTCCAGGATGGTGTTGATGTCAGCTTGAGAGAGATAATGGTGAGAAATGGAGCTGAGGTTTCTAACTGGGTAGATCTAGTTTTCTGAGCTAGTTGTTAGGCTTTGGCGGTGGGGTGAGGGTGGGGGGTGCTATGGTGGACCAAGACTTTCCCTTTCTGGAACCAAGGAAGGAATATGGAGACACATGTTTTCTGGAATGAAATGGCCTTGCTGAGACCTTAGGAGAAACCTTCCAAGTACAGCCACGATTCAGGATGAGAGCCAGGGTTGCTCTGACATTAGCTCCTCCCCACACACCCAGCCTTCTGAAGGTTCTAGAAACAGTCTATACTCCATCAGGACAGAAGATGTCTAACTCAGGGAGTGGAGGCCTTTGTGATACACGCGCTACATTCGCTAAGGGAAATGCTTCCACCAGCAACAGGACCCCCTGTGACATGGAGGCTGCAGACAGCCCGCCAGCACCGTCCCATCCTCAGCAGCATGTTTTCATTTAGAGTCTTTTGGACTTTCTCTTTGCAGCACAGGTTCTGGAAGGGCAGTAGCATCGTGCTGTGTCTCACAGACACGCGCGTGTGGGCGGAGGAGCATAAAAGCCCCCACCAAACCCGCAGTCCAAGGGTTCTCTGAATTTGGTCCGTCTTAGAGTGGTTTGTGATGGCTTTGAACAATCATCTTCTTTTAATCTCATCTCATGGCAAAAAAAAAAAAAAGAAAAAAGAAAAAAAAAAAAAGACACAGCTTCTGTGTCTGCTCCGTAACAGCAGTGACAGCATCTGATTTTTATAACTCTCTTTAATATCAAAACAGCATTGGCTGGGGGATAAATTCCAAAGGATCCTTTATTAAAATAGCTGAAAGAGGTCTATAAATATTTCTTTATTTTTCTAAAAGAGTTTGGAGGTTTTTTTTTTTTTGGGGTGAGAATGTGGTGCCATCTTGGTCCTGCCTTCCCACAGGGGAGGGGAGAAGGGCAGGATTCCAGTGCCTCCTACAAGCAGGGCTGTCAAGAAGAAGAGGTGCTGGCATCTGCTCGCACGCAACTTCAGGTAACTAGTGTTACAACAATAAACGTAAACGGCTTAACATTGTTGTCCACATTTGCATGGCTGAGTTCTTGCCTCTCTGACCCCACCCCATCTGGGAGAGGGAAGGAGGGGAGGAGGAAAGGTGACCTCCAGGGCCATATCCCTCACCCCAGCTTCAGAATTCCCACTCCAGAGCCTCTTCCCTGTTGGCAGCCCTCTCCAGTCGGTAGATTATACTGTTCAAGTTGGCCATTTTCTCATGCCGCCGCTGCAAGTTGGGATTCACCTTGGTGCTAGGGTGCAAGGCTGCAGCTGTGTCAGCAGTGGGGCTGGTACTCGGCACTTTGGCGGGTGGGGCGCCAGGTAGGGATGGGGAGATAGGGGCTGAGGAGGAGGAGGGGGCGGGGGACACGCATGTCATGAGGTCTGGTGAGGAGATGGCAGAGGGAGAGTTCGGTGGCCCCTCCAGGCTGCAGCATGAGGATTCTGAGGCGGACTTGAAACTCAGAGGGTCTGAGTGAACCTGCTCCCCAGTCTCCTTTTCTTGGGGGGTTTGTAATAATGGGCAGTCTGGGTTGGGTACGCCTGGAAGGAAGGCTCTGGGGGCCAGCTCTTGGAGTTCACTGTTCTCCAGAGGGTAGGTATGTTCTTCTTTGGGGCCACCTTGCCCTCTGTCAAAATCCCCTACATCCTGGGGCTGGCTGTCCCCGTCCGCCTCCGAGTCATCTTCCTGCTTGATCTTCACCAGAACCCTGTCTGGGGCAGCTGGGTGTGTGGGAGTCTCAGGTTCCTGCAGCTCCAAGCTCTTCCTGGGTGGCTTTTGATCTTCAGCCTCTGAGTCGGGGCTCTGCGGGCTGGGGTCTATGTGGGTGTGGCCTGGTGGCAGGACACTGGAACCCCCATTTGGGTCAAAGTCTGGGTCGTCCTGTGTTCCTTCCACCAGCATCTCACGGCGCATCCTGGACCTGTGACAGAGATGACGGTGAGAGCCTGGGCTTGACTGCGGCTGCTGACCCCAGCCGCGGCCCACAGGAACAGTGTCTGTACCTCCCCACAGTCACCCTGAGCAACACTCCCATCCACGGCTGGGCTTCCCAGTCATGCTCTTTAACAACGCCCACTGCGTCTCCTTTCCAGAGCTCAGTGCAGATTGTCACGCTGTGTGGACTCAACACCTCATCAGGAGGTGCTCAGGGCAGTGCCTGTCTCCTTCCCTCTGGTGCCTGGGACAGACTAGGTATTTAACTTTTCCTTCTGCCACGGTACCTGAGACTTCTGTGTGAGTGCGTGAGTGTGTGAGTGTGCATGGAGGCCAGAAGTCAACATGGGTGATGCACAGCTTTCTTTCTTTCTTTCTAGGTTTTTCTTTTTCTTTTTTTTTAAAAATATTTTTATTTAATTTATGTGCATTGGTGTGAGGGTGTCAGATCTTGGAGATACAGACAGTTGTGAGCTGCCATGTGAGTGCTGGGAATTGAACCCGGGTCCTTTGGAAGAGCAGGCAGTGCTCTTAACCACTGAGCCATCTCTCTAGCCCTTTCTAGGTTTTTCTTTTTCTTTGTTTTCTGAGACAGGGTTTCTCTGTGTAGCCTTGGCCATCATGGACTCACTTTGTAGACCAGGCTGGTCTCGAACTCACAGTGATCCACCTGCCTCTGCCTCCCAAGTGCTGGGATTAAAGGCGTGCGCCACCACGCCCGGCTTCTTTTTAGGTTTTTCAAGACAATGTTTCTCTGTGTAACAGTCATGGCTGTCCTGGACTCACTTCTGTAGACCAGGCTGGTGTCAAACTCATATCAATCCACCTGCCTCTGCCTCCCGAGTGCTGGGATTAAAGGTGTGCACCACTATGTCTGGCAATGTACAGTTTCTACGGTCAAATCGACCCAACCTAGACTGGGAAGAGGAACCCTCAACTGAAGAGTTGCCTGGATCAGACTGTCCCGTGGCCATATCTGTGAGAGACGACGGCCTTGGTGGCTAGTTGATATATGAGGGCTCAGTCCACCGTGGGCAGCGCGTCCCTTAGCAGGAGGGTCTGGGCTGTACAAACTAGACAAGCATGGGCGAGGGGACAGGCAGGTGAGCAGGCCAATGAGCAGTTCCTTCCATGGGTTCTGCTTCATTTCCTGCCTTGACTTCCCTCAATGGCGGACCATGACCTGAAGTGTAAGTCGAATAACCCTTTCCTCCCCAAGATATTTTTAGTCAGTGTTTTACCCTAGTGAAAGGAAAGTGAGAGTAAGCAGAGGCCTGCATTTCTCCTCTTGGACCTGTTGGGGGGATGGAGGTCAGAGGTCGGCATCTAGTGTTTTCCTCAATAGCTCTTCACCTTAGCTTTTGAGGCTGTCAGTCTCTCTGAACCTGGTACTCAGGCGTTGGCTGCACTGACTGGCCAATGCATACACACCATCCATCGTGTGTGTTTGTGTGTGTGTGTGTGTGTGTGTGTGTGTGTGTGTGTGTGTGTGTATGTGTAGCCAGAGAACACTTTGTACTTTAGCTTCATGGGCCCTGGGGATCGAACTCAGGTTGTCAAACTTGTCAAGAGGTGTTGGTAGCTTCGGAGCCAGCTGGCAGGCCCAGTGCATGACTTTAAAACACTTTGAGTGTTGGGGATCACAATCCGGTTCATGCTCCTGTAGGCAAGCACTCATTCGGCCTCACCTGGCTCTCACCTTCTTTCTTGTGGTGTGGATGGAACCCAGAGCCATGCTTATAGCAAGCCCGATTTTCTTTCTATTTTTTTCTTGAGACAAGGACTTATTATATATTCATGGAAATTTGCCATGGAGACCAGGCTGATCCAGAACTCACAGAGATGATTTATATTTGTCCTTCAAAACTCACCTCAAATATCTCCTCTTTGTTCAAGTTTTCTGGATTTCCTCTTCCCTACACCCCTACTCTTCCTTTGCCATATTTTAAAAAATTATTTATTTATTTATTTATTTTATATGCATGGGTGTTTGCTTGCATATTTATCTGTGTGAGGGTGTCAGATCGCCTGGAACTGGAGTACGGACAGTTGTGAGCTGTCGTGTGTGTCCTGGGAATTGAACCCGGGGTTCTCTGGAAGAGCAGCCAGTGAGTGCTCCTAACCGCTGAGCCATCTCTCCAACCCCCTCCTTTGTCATATCAATCGGGCTGAGATGAAATGCCTCAGCTCATGAGGTATCTACACTTATCTGGCTTGGGGACAAAGGCTCTGAGCCCTTATCGCTAGAGCTCAGCTCACTGTGCATATGTTGGTAATGTTTTGGAATGAATGTGATGGATGGTGATAGAATGTGGGATGGTGTCTCCACTGCCACTCAGGAGGTGGGGGAGGGGACGCTCTTAGGACCCATGGCTGCTTCCGGGACAAAGCTCTACTGGCGGGCTTCACTCCCTCAGCTCTTCGAAGGGCTGACTGAACTTGGTGCTAGGGGGCAGGACTGACATGTCTCATCTTGCAGAATCATTATGAGACTCTGAAAGGCCAGTGACCTGCCTGAGGCCACACAGCAAAGGTGCCTGTGACACCAACAAGCGGGCTAGGGAATATGTATTGCCCCTGACTCCCCCTCCCCACCCCCCACCCCATCTCCCCTTCTCCTTCTTGGGGAATCTTGGAACTTCTCTCTGCCCAGAATAGATGGACAACCAGGTGGCAGTGGTGCATGCCTTTAATCCCAGAACTTGGGAGGCAGAGGCAGGTGGATCTCTGGGAGTTCAAGGCCGGCCTGGTCTACAAAGTGAGTCCAAGACAGCCAAGGCTACATATAGAAACCCTGTCTCGGAAAAACTACCACCACCAACACCAACAACAACAATAAAAACAAAAACAGAAATGGATGGACAAACTTCCATAGTGCCACATGGGCACTGGTGACACTTCTTGCTCAGACAGTGGGGATCTTTGCAATCTGTAGGCCACCCTCAAGAACCTCTCTGTAGCCTCACAAAAGCCACAGCACGTCATGGTGCACGCCTTTAATCTCAGCACTTGGGAGGCAGAGGCTGTGAGTTCGAGCCTGGTCTACAAAGCAAGTCCAAGACAGCCAAGGCTACACAGAGAAACCCTGTCTCAAAAAACAAAAACAAAAACAAAACAAAACAAACAAACAAACAAGCAAACAAAAAAGACTGGAGCCCAGCAAGAAGGAACCAGCCCGCCTGAGGCATGCTGCGCTTGGGCAGGTGTTCCTTTGGTCTCAGGAGTAGGAGGGACCAAGAGACCCTAGTTAGCACCAGCTGGCGATGCCTCAGGGAGTGTCGCAGTCACACTGTCAGTGCTGGCTGTTTACATATACATCCTCTGGACACTGAAGAGGGGGATGCGCTGTGTTCCTGTTAACAGCGTACTACATGGGGCTCAGGGAACGGCACAGGGTCCCTCAGCTGGAGGTGACAGAGTCAGTGCATCTAGGAATCTAGAAAGAGCTGTGCGATCTTGCTTTAGCCCCACACCCTCCCCCCCAAGGCTGGAAACACCCTCAAGGTGTTCTCATGAGTTTCTGGCCTTCCTGGGACCCTCTGTATCCCCCATGGTCCTCTGTATCCCCCATGGCCTACTGGGTCCCTCTGTGGTCCTGTGTACCCACGGCCCTTTCTGCTGCTCCTGGTCCCCCCAGGTTACCTGTAGTTGTGGAACCAGTTGATGACCGTGTTGGTCTTGAGGTTGAGCTGGAATGAGAGCAGCTCTATGGTCTGCTGTGAGGGGTAGGGCTCCAGCTGGTAGGCCTTGCGCAGCGCTTCCTTCTCGGCGGGCGCCAGCACCACACGCGGCTTCTTGGCCTGCATGAGGCTCAGCTCGTGTGGCTGCAGACACGGGCTAGGGCACTCAGAGTGTGCAGCCGGTGACTCGCTGTCCGAGCCTGTACTGATGAGGCCATAGCGGCGCTTCAGATAGGCTGGGGAGAGATGGAGAGGGCAGACTGAGGAGGCTGTCACCATCTTACTTGCTTGCCACAGATGGTAGAACTGCAAGGCCAGTGGTTGGCCAGCCCCGACTCCTGTCTTCTCTGTTCCTAGTCCCCTGACACGCTGGCCTGTCCCTGCCTCCCACCTTGATGTCTGTGAGGCTTGTTGGGGTTGGGGGGCTCCTGGAGCACAGCCACTCTAGAGGCCATGAGGGGGTGCTTGCAGGCAAGGGGTGCTCAAACTGGGGTGCTCTGTGGCCACCAAGACTGTCAAAGGTGTCAGGGACTTTCAGAACAGTTGCTGTGTAAGGGGCTAATTTGAATGAACACCCCTACTGTAGGATGCATGGCCCCTTCATGGTAATAAGACATGAAGCACGCTCTGCTGTGGTTTAGATCTACAAGGGTCTCCAGAGGCCCAGTGTTGAAGGCCTAGTCCCAGCTGAGTGACACTGGGAGGAGGACTAGGGACCTTTAAGGGGTGGGGTCTAGTAAGAGGCTCTAGGTCCTTCGAGGTGTATCTTGATTTGCTTGACACAGGGTCTTATTAGCCCAGGCTGCCCTTGAACTCATATGTAGCCCAGGCTGGCCTTGAACTTTCCATCTTCCTGCCTCTGCCTCCTGGGTGGTGCTGGGATCACAGGTGTGCGCTCCCACGCCTGGTTTAGGCCATGCTGGGGAAATCAACCTGGGCCTTCATGAATGCTCTACCAACTACAACGCTTCCCCAGCCCCTGGGGAGCATGCCTTTGAACTACTGGGACCCTGGTCTGTCCCAGGGTGGGCCCACCTCCTGCAGGAAAAAACTTCATCTAGAGGAGACAGGGAGGCCTGGGAGGGAGCTGGGGAAGTGTGCAGTTGAGGGTGGCAAGGCTGTGTGCCAGGTCTGGATGTGTGAAGGGCATGAGAGCAGCCCCGTGTGGTTTTAGCGGAAGATGTGGGTATCTGGATTGCTGCCATGGGGTGGGGTGGGGGGAGGGGGAATGGGGTTGGGTTGGGTGGGGGAGTGGGGGCTGGGGTGGGGTGGGGGGTGAGGTGGGGGGGTGGGGGCTGGGGTGGGGTGGGGGGTGAGGTGGGGGGGTAGGGGCCTGGAGTGGGGTGGGGGGTGAGGTGGGGGGGTAGTCTTCAGAGTGTGGCTGAGACTTGGTTATCCAGCCACCCCTGCCTGCCTCTTACCTTTCTTCTCTAGCTTCTTCATGTCGCGAAGCTTTTCCACATTGTGGGGGTCGCTCAACCACAACTGCATCCTCACGAAGGGCTCCCGGCCCTTCAGGCTCAGCTTGTGCCACGGCTTGGGCCTTGACAGCAGATCTGACACGGAGCCCTGGGTCAGCCCCAGGATGCTCTCACCAAACAACCGCTGCCCTGGGGACAGGGCAGAGGACAACTGTCACCCCGGGCTAGGCACACAGACCCACTCCCAGGAGAGACTGGGGAAGGTCAGCACTGGATAGTAACCCAGAAACTGCTGCTCTTCTGTTAGCAAAGTTCTTCATTCCCAGGGGACCCCGCCCCTCTCCCAAACTGCAAGTCTGTCCCAAACAGACACTTTGCGCTGTACACAGCTTGTACTTGTACACAACCCCCACGGTACCCTAGCAGATTTTACATGAATTTTTTGTTTTTGGTTTTGGTTTTTGGTTTTTTGAGACAGGGTTTCTCTGTGCAGCCTTGGCTGCCCTGGACTCACTTATGTAGACCAGGCTGGCCTCGAACTCACAGCGATCCACCTGCCTCTGCCTCCCTAGTGCTGGGATTAAAGGCGTTTGGTTTGGTTTTTGAGAGATAAGAATTTCTCCGTGTAGCTCTGGCTGTCCTGGAACTTTCTCTGTAGACCAGGCTGGCCTCGAACTCGGAGAACCTCTGCCTCCCGAGTGCTGGTATTAAAGGCATGTGCCACCACAGCCTGGCTTCCTATCTGAATTTCAAATGTGTCTGAGGTCTGACCCAGTAATCTGTTTCCCTAGAATTAGCCTAGAAGGACGCCTGCCCTCCAGGCTGTCTTTAGCCTAAAGGCTTCGAGAGTGTCTTGGTGGGGAGGGTGCTGGAGGCTCCGTGCTACGCCTACCTTCTGTCACTCCTGTCCCTGTTTGGCTTCCTGTGTGTTCTGAGAACAGTCTTGCTCTGTATCTGAGGCTAGCTGCAAACTTGTGACCCTCTTGCCCTAGGCTCCAGTGCTGATCGCAGGGATATGTGACACACCTGGGCCCAACTGCCTGCACGCGGAGGTCAGAGGTTAACCTTCCTCCATTGCTTTGTTTGTTTTTGTTTTTGTAAACAGGGTCTCTCTGTGTAGCCTTGGATGTCCTGGACTCACTCTGTAGACCAGGCTGGCCTCGAACTCACAGCGATCCGCCTGCCTCTGCCTCCCGGGTGCTGGGATTAAAGGCGTGCGCCACCACTGCCCGGCTTGAGATGGGATCTCTTACTGGACCAGGAGCTCACCATTTCCCTGCCGGCCAGGCATCTGCCTGTCTCTGCCTCAGCTCTAACACTGAGTCACAGATGTGTGCTATTATGCCCAGCTTTTTCTTTCTTTGTTTTTATTTTTACTTAGGTGTCTGGGTGTTTTGCCTGCATGTATGTCTGAACATATGCATGCCTGGTACCCTAGTAGGTCAGGAGAGGGCGTCGGATCCCCAGATGGTTGTGAGCTACTCAAGTGGTTGCTGGGAATTGAACCTGGGTCCTCTGGAAGAGCAACCAGTGCCACTAACCACTGAACCATCTTTCCAGCCCCCATGCCTGACTGGGTATTCAAACTTGAGCCATCTGCTTGGCCTATCTTATTGGCTTTTATTTTACTTATTTATTCATTTGTTTGTTTTTTGGTCTTTCTTTCTTTCTTTCTTTCTTTCTTTCTTTCTTTCTTTTCTTTTGGTTTTTTTGAGACAGGGTTTCTCTGTGTAGCCTTGGCTGTCCTGGACTCGCAGGCTGGCTTCGAACTCACTGCCTGCCTGCCTCTGCTTCCCAAGTGCTGGGATTAAAGGCATGTGGCACCACCGCCCGGATTTATTTATTTATTTATTTATTTATTTATTTATTTATTTATTTATTTATTTTGAGACAAGGTTTCACTGTGTTAACAGCTCTGGCTATTCAGGACTCACTCTGTAAACCAGGCTGGCCTCAAATTCACAGTGATCTGCCTGACTCTGCCTCCCAAGCGCTGGGACTAAATGTGTGGGCCACCACCTGGCTTTTTTTTTTTTTTTTTTTTTTGAGAAAAGGTCTCACGCTCTAGCCAAGGCAGGCTTCTAATGTGTAGCAATGCTCCTGCCTCAGCCTTCCAAGAGCTAGGATTAGTGCATGAACACTGTGCCCACCTCCTGTTGGGCACTTTGGGACAACACTATCATCCTCTCATAATAGAATCCACAGTGACAGTTTGTTGGGTCCCTGGTGGGGACAGTGAAAGAACATGTCACCCTGCTTGCTGGTCCCTGCAGAGGGCAGCGTCACCATTGTTGCAGTGACTGGGACTTCTTAAAGGCGCCCTTCGGGGCATCTTCGAGAGCCAGGCTGTGCCAGCTCCCTTGTGTCCCTCAGTAGGGACCCTGGTCAGAGTCATGTGCCTCATATGGGGTTCTGCAAGCTTGGGACTAGCTGGCACCTCCAGGCTGGCCCTAAGGGACTTGGGAAGTCCCAGCGATGCTCTGCTGGAAGCCGGGAAGAGCTAGCCAAGGGCTGCAGGCAGCCCACATACCTAGGTTGTTGTCTGTGAGGACCTCCTTGACTCTCTTGGTGATGGAGTACGTGTCCAGCTCCGGGGACATAGCCACCATCTCCTGGATGCCCCCTGCAGCCTGGCTGCCTGAGAAGGGCTTCCCGCCCAGGGAGGAGCTGGCCCGGCTCTCAGGCTGCTGGTTCTCCTTGCTACATTCCAGCGACAGGCCCAGAGGCTCCTGAGACGTCTTCTCAGGCTCCGTGGGGCTTGGGGGAGGTGACGGTGAGGACCTTGGCTCAGTGGGACTGGCTGCAGGCGAGAGACAGTGAGGCGGTCACTGCCGCTGGGTGTGGCTGCGCAGGATGGCCTGTCAGAGCTGAGACTGGCACCAAGGCATCTGCAGCCACCAGATGAGACCATCTATGGTCCTCAAGGTAGCATAGATTTTCCTTTTTCTGTGGCACAAGGACTTGAACCAGGGCCTTGCTATGCCAGGCAAGCACTCTATCACTGAACAATAATAGTTCAACTCTTTTAAAAACTTTCATTTTGAGATATAGGCCTCTGTAAAAACATGGCAAAAACTGGCTTTGAACTTCACAATCCTCCTGCCTCTGCCCACAGAGCACTGCCTGTCTGGCCTGTCTCCTGCCTGCCTGCCACCTGTCTGCAGCCTATCTGGCCTCCTGTCTAGTCTACTTACCACTTGTCTGTCATCTCGCTTGTCTGTCAGTCTTGACCTTCTGCCTGTCAACCACCAACCGCCTAGCCTTGGTTTTGTCTCCACCAAGTTGAAAAGGGAGCTCTATCCTGTTGCTAAGGGGAAAACTGTCACCTGGCACTCTGTTCTGGTTTATAGCCCTGCTGAAGTTCTGGTTCGTCTCTGTGACTTGAGGTACAGCTTTGCTGGATCCCCACTCTACAGGCTGGGCCAGAGCCATTGCCTCTTTGTGGTGTCTGGGGAAGATGGGCCATCCTGCCTGAAGCCACATGTCCTGAAATAGGTGCCACCCACAGGACCCCAGCAGCCCTGCATACTGCCCCCTCCGCCTCCCCGTCTCCCCCACCCCTCACGCAACTTCAGGTAACTCTCTTAGCCTTCATTTTCTTCCCCTGCGAAGTTCAGGCTCCACCCTACCCATGACATCATTAGTGAACAGCTGACTGGTCCAGGCCCGCGCTAAGAAAGATTCTGAAAAGCAGCAAGTTTAATCATGTTGGGGGCGCTCCACTGGCTGTGTGACCCACATACTCTAAAGGCCTGGGCCAAGGCCTGCTGCACCTCTGCTGGGTGCAAACTTCCTTGCAGGAGGGAACAGAGGAGGGAAAAGGGGGCGTGGGCTAAGAACACCTGGTGTTAGGGGTGGAGAGAGGGGTAGAGGCAGGCAAGCAAGGTTTGGGGGTAGAGCCTAGGCACTCACCCTGGGTGGCACTGGGCTGCTGGGTTGGGGCCTGGCCCTGGCCCAGCTGGTCCGATAGCCACAACTGCATGCGGATGAAAGGCTCCCGGCCCTTCTGTGTCAGTTTGCTCCACGGCTTTGGCCGTGACAACATGTCACTCACGCTGCCCTGGGACAGTCCCAGGACCTGCAGGTGGAAGACAGATCACCAAATCCTATATGTAGCCTTTCTGGCCTCTCCCAGGCCCTTCAGAACCAGCTCCCCACCCTCAGTACTGCCCCGTGTACAGAACTCCCACCTGACCCTGAAGAGCATCCCACAGGCCCTTCCGGGATGCCACTCTTCTCTTCCAGCTCTGGTTTTGTGACAATTTCTTACACCTCTCCTATTTAACCCTGATGTTCCAGTAGCAGCTGGGGACATTAAGGCACTGGGAGGGGCTGAGTCCTCACCCTTCAGGGGCTGGGGTCTACAGAGGGCGGTGGAGGGCAGGGGACTGGCTGTTGGTTAGCCATCTCACAGGAATCCTGGGAGTACCTTCCCACCCGGGTCACCCTCCAGACTACAGGACTAAGGGCCAAAGTCTCAGTGGGCCTTGCTCCTAGGCCGCCCGATTCCCCCCAAAGGCCCATACCTTCTCCCCAAAGATGCGCTGGCAGATGCCATTCTTGGCCAGCTTCTCTTTGACCTGGCGGGTCAACTCCAGCGTGTCCACCTCCCGGTACATGTATAGTTCATACTGCTCGGGTGTCAGGGGCGGCACCGTGGGCTTGAGTGTGCGGGGCACGTAGGCTGGGTAGTAGGGCAGCCGCCCTCCACCCACCTCGGGGACCCCGGCCTCAGCCTTGAGCTCTCCCACCCTGGGGGGCTCATCCTCGACCATGGCTGATTCATCTTCAGGGGCGACGGCTGCCTCGTCCCCGCGGGGCCAGGCTCGCCCATTGGGCTGTCCTGAGTAACTGGAGGAGGAGGAGGAGAGGGAGGGCGACACAGAGGCATAGGGACGGCTGAGCAGGCCTCGGTCCGATGCCCAATGGTGGTCAAAGTAGCCAGCGTCACCGATCTCAGACTTCACCTTGCG